>CAIIXF020000007.1:33296854-34496854 GCA_903813345.2 Owenia fusiformis
AACAAAGTATGTGGTGATATTTTATTATTTTTGTGAAATAAACTTGGTTTATTTCTCACTTTACTTCAGTATCTGGAAACATTAATGTTTTGTAAATATATTGTAAACTTTTGTATCGTCCACTATCATGGTTGGCCAAGTTTTATACTGGTTCTTTGGATACATAACTTGTACAATTTATAATGTTGAAACTCAGTGTTATTTTGGGGGTTGTATTTTATATATTCAGCCCGAACCCAGCAGCCCTGTGAGGTGCTTATGTGTTGTGTTGTTGCCTATGTGCTTATACAGAGACTGATTGAGATGCTTTTGATATCAACGTTATTAGTCCATTTGTCATTTTCTTAACGTATGAATATTTAAAAACATGATGTTTTTCTGTGCAAATACTATCATTAGGGTTTATTGGAGTGATTTAGCTGGGGGAAATTTTTTGTATCTATCACCATGGTAACATACCAGGTACATGGTGGTATCCCGAAGCTAAGTCAATAATCAACGCCATGTTAAGCCAATGCACCCCTCCCTAATCAGCCGATATACTTTTTTCCCCAAACTAACTTTTTGTCCAACCCAGTTAAATCACTCCAGAAAACCCTTGTTATTATAAATTAACCATAAAACATCGTGTTTTTAACAATTCATAGGTTCACTATAGTATGTATAGGGGTGACAAATGGACTATTATCGTGATGCTCTTAGTGTGACTTAGAAGACATATATCTGAGACAATGCCGTTATTCAGCATGTGTATTATTCAGCGTAGTGGGACTCTCACAGTACATGCAGTGGAAGCCATGCAGTGACTACATGACATCAACATAGTGCGGTGATGTTATAGTGTCACTCTGTATTCTATATGACACTGGTATTTCAATAGAGTAAAACATCAACAATTAAAGTATTGAACCTAAAATAGAGACTCTTGAGTAGTAACATATCAAGATAATGATCATATATACCTTATGTTTGTCTTAATTAAATATATATTATATTACTAAACCCAAAGCTTTATGTAACTACATTGACCGACTTTATAGAACGTTACAGTTAAGGGAGAGCTTAGACCATACAATAGGGAGGTTAAGATTAGCGTAAAAATATACGTGTACCTATCCCTATCCGTATGTTTGTTACGGATATGTATAGGTAATGCGTATTGCAAAATGAGTTTAAGATTAACGTAAAAGGCTGCGAAACCATATGCTACAATTTATGATAAAATTAACTCCTAATCATAGAATAAAAACCATGCGATGGCTTATATAGCATATACCAGTACATGTCACCTCCAAGAATTGTTATATACTTCAGAGAGTGTGTGGTGTAGCTACTGTAGTTGGGAGGGGGTGATGCTTGTGGGCCCGCTAATGGGGCAGTGACTTAAGCCGAAATGTTAAATTTCTAGCATGATCTAGCAATGAGAGTGGCCAAATAGTAAAGTTAAACAATTAAAACCACGATATAATGGCTGATTTCATACATTTACAATAAGCAAAACTGATGAAGAATTTGTAAATTCAACAATTTCATGCATCATCACATGGCATCGTTTATCGCATCAATGAATGTGTTCGACCACTTAATTTCTATACAGATCGAATGAGAAATGTTTGGTGTTACTATTTTAAAGTTTATTGGATGATATTTGATCTAGAAATGACACAATTTGTTTGATAAAAACATACGTTTTCGAATTACCTAGCTTCGGCCATTTATAGGTAATTACGTATCGTAAACCCTGTAACTTAGGTAAAATACCGCTTAGTGTAATAACAAACTACGTATAGCTATAGGTAAATGGGTTATTTACGCTAATCTTAAACTCCCTATTCTCACAATCTGTAGGTGCATCCTTTTCCACAGATATTAGGTTGCTGTTGACAGCAATTAGAACTCCGCCTTCCCTCAATTTTCTATCCTTACGGTATGGCGGGGGGTTAAGGGAGCTGAGGGAGCGGAAGCTATATATTAACAAATTTCAACCAATAAGAGCCAGGGTCACTGTGAGCCTGGTTGAAGTTTGCATATACTTCACAGTTTGAATAGTCAATACAAAAGACTCATTTTCCAGACTTAGATCATTAACCTTTAATAGACCATTTACCTCTTATAAGAGTCTGTGTGATTTAAGTAAGATAAAGCATTCGAATTCGATTTGATAAGAAATAATAACCTCAGGTCTTCGGTGTATTATTTCTTATAAAATCTCATTCTTATGCTTTATCCAGTACATATTGTTTTGAGGACTGTTTTAGCCAGAATAAAAATTTCTTTTACTGTTCTGCACACATTCGTCAGATTTCTGTTCCTTTTCTACGTTTTTTGACCCAGGACCACATACCATGCAAAAATACAGGACGGGTAATGACACTGAGAAAACTCATATGGATTAGCCTGCTTAATACCGTCATTTTGTTGGCAGCTTTACTTGCTACGATGGCTTTATGATGAACACATAGAGTATTTAACAACATTTTTTGTTGAATTGTTGCGTCATGTCCCAATCGTAATATAGGCTAGACCTCAAAACAGTTGGAGTATGAATGACTACAAACCCTCTGGTCGGGCACACACTTTTTTTTACAGAAAACGTGTTTATCCAACCATGGGGTCTGTATTCATTCCTTACACCCAACGGTTTTTCGGTCTATTTTTTTAATTAAAAGCACCAAGCCCGGTAGATATCGGCTTTTTATTATTAGATTTTACATTCAAAATGCATTCGAGAAATATTTTAAAATCAGATAGAGCATATACCTTTCGAAATTATTTGTCTATAAATTGGTAAACATCTTCATCTAAAATATATGCGATGATATTTAATTTTTTAAAAGACGTCAATAATACTAACTCATGCACTTTGCTCTTGAACAAAGCGCGCATTATTAATTCACACAGAAATTTATATTACATGCTTAGGTCCTTGTTGGCAAACAAAATTCTTGTCAAGTTTACATCAAAAAGTGACTACTGAATGCGGCCAAGCCATCTTCATTACAAACTGTCCAAAGTAAATGAATCAGAATGAAGGCCTAATGTACGTTAAACCAATCTATTGAAAGCCCATGGTTAAACGATTCGTAAACTATTTCATTTTAGAATATATCCGAGTAAATGTATTCATCCCGATCATGCCGATACCGTATTTCAACAAAATGAATACACGTCGATCCTTTTTTTACAAGCCCATTTGAGAATCGGGGAAAGCCTTTCGATTTTAGGCCCATGGTAACTTCTATCATATATACCACAAGATCCCAATCATATCCCAAAACGTAGGCTATACTTTTCAAAATCAATCGACGCATTAGGCATGCGTTAATAGAGACAACGCTTTCATCGTAAAATCATAGGCCAATCACCACCACATCATATCATGAATCTGTAAATATAAAATCTTCAATTCTAAACAATATTGGATGACCGTAAAATGTGACTTTTATCTTACACTGCATACATCTTTAAACACCCATTCTCAATAAGAATGCAAATTCCAGGTTAAATGGTTAAAAGTTGATGTATTTTTATTTGAATATATATTAAGTATCTAAAGTGAAAATATCTTCATCAATCTCATACCCCTTCATGGAAAAGTCACATGTTGAATTCTAGTATTCATTTAAAAATGTAAGTCTCTGTCATTTACGTTATAGCGGGTTGTTGTAGCAAGAGACCTATATTTTCATTCAACATATTATTCTCATCTCTGTTTTTGTACCTAACTATAAGGATATATTTTGCTTAATACTAAATCATACATCAGGCATTTTGAAGATACACAAGTGGAAAGAATTCACATTGAAGTCAGCAATTACATGTGACTTATTATTCCTTTTCACAAACAAAACCTAAGTGCTACATGTCATTCCAATTTTATAAAAACTCAGTTTGATAACATTTAATTTATATTTCTTTTCTGATTAGAAATAGTGTTCAGAATCAAATGATAGCCATATCTTGGTGTTTGATATGCCATACAAAATTTATTTGAGATTTGTATATCGTTACACCCTTGGTAACGTACACTCCCCTCCATAAGTTTGGCAACCTTTTCCCCCCATTGAACTACGTGTTAAAGCCTCTTTACATTTGAATTTTTATTTACTTAACCTGCGATGAAAATACTTATACTATTGATGCCAAAGGAGGGCGAGTTGTTTGTAGAATGAATCGGGGGATTTTTTCATGAATTTCGCTTATGTTTTTCATCCAAAAAACATCAATACACTTTAAAACATTTTGTTTACTTTAAGATTACACCATGTAATCCAAAAATATATTTCTCGTTTTCAAAGATAATCAATGGATTAACACCCAGGTATTTTTATTTTTCAAACTTCAGAGGGCTGGGAATCATTGATGCTCAACGCTTTTGAATATGATAAATGCTGTTTTAAATAGGTTTTACGTATGCCATTAATTTCTCAAATTATGTAAGCTGAATGGGCCCTAGAATATTCTCTTGGAGGAATCCAATGGTAATCCAATGGTAGTTCCAAGCAGATTTTTAGATGGCAGGTAAGTAAATTCTTTAGTACTCGCCTTATTGGGTTGAGTTAGTTTATATTCAAAAATTATATATGATTCTGTAAAGATGTCAGTGTGGATGCTATATAGATTGCACACGTATGGTAAGCTGTATAATCCTATATTATGTAACACGAGTACAGTTTTGGTTGACATGATTGTGACTGAGTGAGAGATTAAACTCTTTAAGGTAGTTCTGCATGTTGATAATTTTTACTTATTTTGGTGATGAATAAATTATCTGATAATTATAAATTGGGCAATATTTTTGACATTTTAAGTGGATATAAAGAATTATGGTAACATACACATGGACCATGCATACACATACAATTACAAATGTGAAAATATTGTCCCTTTCATTGATTATCGGTATTTATAATCATGAAAATTATTGAAAAATATCGAGACATGTCTACCTTAAAATCAAATTTGAAATTGGCTTACAAGTACCCTAAGCTATTTTTACATTTTTATTGCAAGAAAATCTTTTTGTAAGGGTTACAAAGGTTGAAATATTTTATAGATATGAACTGTTCGATGGAATTTCTAGAAAATTATAACATTTTGATGAAAATTTGTAATTGAAAAAAGCCTATGGAAAATCATCTCCAATTATCACCTAACTTACTATTGATAATTAGTTGAAAGTTAGGTGTAAAAATTCACATGCAAATGAGCTAATTATCAACTTAATTAACGCTTAATTTGCAACTTAATTAACGATTAACTTCCATCAATATGCAAATGAGCTATTTACGTAAATTAGTTGAAAGTTAGTTGTAAGTTTGATGTAAGTTAATCTCTAATTGTCACCTAACTTACTATTGATAATTAGTTGAAAGTTAGGTTTAAGTCAGATTTGTGACATCTCAAAAATGACTCGCTACTCGGAGATTTTTGCTTCATCTTGAACTATTTTGTGACAGAATATTCATCTTATTTAGGATCTTTCAGAACAGACAACATTGAACTTGGACTATTGAAATTTCACAGCAAGAGGAGGGAAAACCCCATGATTCAATTGATGACATACGATTTCCTCCTTCAAACACCTCCTTTTGTCGAAAATGTACCCTCCATCTTGGTTTTCAAAGTTTTCAAGTTGACCTAGTTTTAAACCAATCAACGATCGACTCCCTAAACCAATCAGCGACGATGTCATCTCAATACAGATTTACATTATAAGTGTATGTCATCTTTGAACCCTGGGGTTTCTCCCCCTCTTTTTTAAAGCTATTCTATTTTGCAAATTTTTAAGATTCATGAAAAGCATGTGAAAACATCATTATTGCCATCAACAACTAAAATCAGAACACAAGCATTAGACTATAATGTTACATACGTAACAGATATAATCAAAAATATGTTTTGAAATGTCTTTGATCTAACAATCATTATTTAGAAGAGCACATTTGGATTACTTGTGAAATATAGGTAACCCATGTTAGTACCTAAATTGCATTCTAGGATTAATATTATATGATCTGATTCAAAAAGATTTTTAAATTCATAAACATTTCAGACAGAAGTGTGAATAAGATTTAACATACATTGTATTCATGTTCTACATACCCTTATAATAATGTTGACCAAATTTCATGGTAGTATACGCACCATTCACGTTGTAATTCTCAATTTTATGAGAGAAATATCTCTCACATGTTTTCTTTTTCCACCATCTTGAAATTAAATTTAGGGGGTTTGTATTTCTAAATCATGGGCCTAATTTACGACTAATTATCATTATAATCATCCTATATGTTAACTATCAACCAATAATCTACTTCAGAACAAAAACGTTTTAATTTACCACTTACTATCACCCTCAAACATTTCATATCTTAATTATCAACTAAAAATCATAAATCAGCGTTATTGTAAGTTAATTTACGTTGAACTTGCTACTGATGATTAGGCCATAATTATCATTGATTTAATTAACGCTTAACTTTAATTCCAATTGCCAGCAGAATTGTTGATAATTAGTTGGTAATAAGTTGGTAATTAGTTTTATTTTTCAATTGGGGTGTTCTCATTCTCTCATCAGTTTTGCATATAGAACTGATTGGTATGAAAAGTTAAAACACTTATGGTTGATTAATGGTAATCAATGTCCTGAATTCCATCTGATTGTGTGGATTGCTCATCCTCCCTCCCTCTTGGGCAATCCTGAGGGTGTTTTCCTATGGGTTGTGTCGTAGCTTGCCATGTGGGTGCTTCTTTACAGAGGCTGCATCTTGGGCTGCTGACCCAATTTGCCCTGGCTGTAGTCTTTCCAATTGTCTTCTGTCTATCCAGATGGTACAGGGTATCAAAGAAGAGACTTTGTTTGATTACCAGATCCCAAAATTAGGTCATTCTGACCTTTATATTACAAAATATAGGTCATTCTATTAATGTGTATAAAATGACTTTTTCAAAGAAAATCACTTTTTTCACATCATTATTGTCACTGTTTCTATTTACTGTCAAAATATTCATTATTTTCAGTCATTTAAGACTTTTTAATTGATCTTCTTGGTATTATCTTACATAAAAGTGACAAAGCATAATGGGGAACATTCGAAATCATATAAAACTAGACCTGGGAAACAGACTCCAGATCTAGACTTTTTTAAGCCGAGTCATCCAGAATAAGCCGAGATCCAGAATAAGCTGAGTCATCCAGAATAAGTTGAATGGATGGATGAAATAGGAAGGAAGGATAGGATGGAATAGGAAGGAATGATAGAATAGGATGGATAGGATAGAATAGGAAGGAAGGATAGGATGGAATTTTATAGGAAGGAATGATGGGATAGAATAGGATGGATAGGATAGGATAGAATAGAATAGAAAGGAAGGATAGTAATTTTGCAATATTTTCTTCTCTACTCTTGACTTTCCATCAGGATACCATCAGATCGATTTTTCTCAAAATTTCAAAACGCCATAACTTCCGAAGCAGAAGTCGGATTGAAATTTGGTTTGCAGATTCGGATTCCTGAGAAAATTGTTAACTCATACATTAAATTCGGAGAACTTTTTAATTTGACCCACTTTTTGGACAGCATATCTCAAAAGTGGGTCAAAATATTTTCTGACGGCAAAAGGCTAACACTATCAGCACACTCTTTGTTACATATATTTACAATTTTGAAGAATATAATTAAAGTGTAGTGTCAGAATCGCAAAAATAAGGAAAAACTTTGAATTTGACCTAGATGTTGACCTACATGTAGGTCCTAGACTGGATTTGGACCTAGACTTTACTTGGACCTGGTCAAATACTGGACTTGGACTGGACCTTGACTTGGACCTGGAAATGGACTGGACTGGTATTTTTTCAATTTATCTTCACTAATCTTGACATTCTATAGGGTGGTCCAAAAAAAGTGAACCCCTGCAACAGGCTACATTTTTCTTAATATATGCATGAATTGGCTCATATTATCACATGTTGTAGAGAAAGGTCTAAAATTTTGGTTGATGCCATAATTTATTCTCAGTCTTAAATTTTGAAGAAATTACAAGCGTTTAACAAACATGCCTGGAAATTAGACATTGTACGCAATTTTACAAAGGTGATTCACAGAAATTGTTGAAACACATTGGATGATCTTAAATAGCTTTCAGTTAGAGATACAAGTTTAAAACCCTACCATATGACAAAAGGGACACTATTCAAGCAGAAAACACATTTCACACTTTCATTGATCATTTTGAAGCATTTTTAACTGTTCAACAGTTCAACAGTTCCAATATTCAATGTTTTGAGCCATATATCATTAGAATTGGTCCATGATTTATGAAGATATTGACAATTCAAGATCATATAGGGATATGCTCATGATTTCACTGGAAAATGTTTTCGTCTGTGGAAGCTTAGCACATCTCTTGGATCACAATAACTTTGCAACTAACAAATGTAGGATGCTAATTTTAAGCCATAATGTGCAGGATTTAAAATTGAAGTCAGAAAATTTTAGTTCTTTAAGACTGCAGCTTAAAAAATGCTCAGGGGAAAGGTGTTAAAGGGTTGAAGAATTGCGGATATTGAAAATCACAATTTATCCATTTTCAGTAATGTTTGGTTAGGGCTTATAATTTCTGCAAATTTCAAGACTCAGAAAAATGTATGGTACCAACATAAATCTTAGACCTTCCTCTACAACATGTGAAAATAAAAAAGAATTCCTGCAAGTTATAAGGGAAATATGGGCCAGTTGCAGGGGTTCACTTTTTTTTGAACCACCCTGTATAAGATTATCATCAGATCGATTTTTCTCATAATTTCAAAATGCCATTTCTTCCGAACCGGAAGTCGAATCAAAATTTGGTTTGCAGATTCGGATTCCTGAGACAATTCTATCATTCACTCATAGCTCATACGTTAAATTTGGAGAACTTTTTATTTTGACCTACTTTTCAGACACCAATCGCAAAAGTGGGTCAAAATACTTTTTGACGGCAAAAGGCTAGCACTATTAGCACACTTTTTGCTACGTGTATACAACAATTTGAAGCAAATCATTTAAATATAGTGTCAGAATTGCAATAATAAGGAAATAAAACTATGAATTTGAGACTGGTAAAAAATTCACATTTTCACAGGAAGTGATACATACCTCCCAAATCAACCAAAATATACTTATTTATCTACAATTTGATCCTACATATCAAAGATATTAACCCTTTGAGTGCCGGGGTTTTTTGGAATTGTTATGACGTCAAAATGCCACGGAATTACGACTAATATTGAAGAAAAATATCGATTTTTATGTTTTTGCCACTCCATGATATTTCTTCTACTGGTATCTATCTTGATGATATTGCAAGTGTTAAAATGCTTTATTTTCACTTATAGTTACTATGGTAGCATGTTGAACGTCACTTAATCAATACATATATCAGTTCTTAGAGGGGTTTTATAGCTAAAATTAACATTGGAAATATCGCACGATTGAAAGAAAAAAACTTTGAAAACTAAACGTAATTACTTTTAATAATGGCAATTATTGTTTCTTGCGCAACACATTTGGCGTAGCTTATTAAATATTTTAAGACAATAATTCAAATTAAAATATGATACAAATATTTATCCTCTTTCTTTTATTATTCCTTTCAAATTAAAGAAATTGAGCATATACGAACAATACACATGCTATGCACAAAAACAATGAATAAATATACAATATCAGGATAATTCAAATTCATACAAATTCAGGATAACTTTAATTGGCTGAACATTTGTGATGTGTATAATGAACCATGGGTTAATTATGAAAGCCTACTTGTACTTGTTTGTATAAATCGTAAACGTGAAGCTAGTAACATGCGAAACAAGTGACCAACAAAATAGTATGTTTAAGCCACATCTTACACATTACGTTATATAAACGAATCATGTCAATATGCTAGTCTGTTAGTATTTTCAGCACACATGGTGTCTGCAACAGTCCAAGTGAAGACCCTTGACACACTTGGCGAATGCATTACGGAATTTACGCCTCCTGCCTGCATCTTTATCACTCCAAATACAAACGCACCAGTCCTTTTCCCGCGTTCCAGGAAGTTTCCGGACCCTCACGATCGGCTGGTCAATGATGGATATCTACAACTAGGGAGGCGATGAAGGCCATGTGAAAGTCTAACCTTGAAAGCAGAGCTGCATTGTTTTCATTAGAAATTTTATTAGCATTGAGCAACATTCTCTGTATGATGTACACTTTCACTTTCTTCATGCTGGATATCTAGGGAGGCGATGACGGCCAGGTGAAAGTCTAACCTTACAAGCGGGGCTGGTTTTTTTCCTTATAAATTTAAAAATAATCAATACTGCACTAATCCATTTTTATTACAACCAATTTTACTTTGGATAACCAATATTCCAAATCAGCCTATAGCATTAAGTGATTTAAATGACTGATATCTCAAACGTACTCAGTCAACCAATTATACTTTTGATAAATTATTTAAAAGACTGATTTGTTAATAACGAAAATAGATCGAACATAGTCTGATTCCATCCATCACCTGGTATAACTGTATAAATGAAAAAGTCATTTTTATATCGTCCATGCTTCAACGTAGTGTAATACTTAAAATGATCAACACTGCTTTGCGTTAAACGCCGATCTCAAACGTACTCAGACAACCAATTTTACTTTGGGTAAACAATATTCAAAATTAGCCCATAGCATTAAATGATTTAAATGACTGATTGTTTTAATTATGACAATAGGCCGAACATAATCTGATTCCATCGTTTATCAAGAAGATGTATCAATTATTAGTCAGTTAGTATGGCCAAAAGCATTGTCAACTATATTTCGAGATAATGTTTGTGATATGAAATCTGTGAAAGATTCAGTTAAAACAAAAGATTTTTCCTTGGGGGAGATAAGGGTAGTTACGGAAAATAGAAGAATGTTTGTCATTATCCACAAAAAAAACTTTAATAGTATCGTCCTAAAAATGTTTTCTGCAATGAGGTACATGAAGGCATGCAGCTGATTATGCTAGTATTATAGAACCAAATACATGAAATAAAGTTTTCTTTGCGTGTAACTGCAACAGAGGTTTCAAGAATTTCTTGATAATATGAGTTTATTTCTCCATGTATTTGAATAAAGTTTGTTTGATGTACAAATCTTTCCTCGCCCAATGTTGAAGTACATTTGTACATTTTCAGATGGAAAAAGAATATCCCCGCTATTCTATAATACGAATTAAGGTGTAATAAATAGAAATGAACAAATATGTCAGCATTTTTCAATCTACGTGGATTCTGTAAAAGAACACGTAAGGTACGGTTTCAAAGTATGCTGAAAAGGATATCTGCTTATACATTGATACATGCGCGGCCTTGACAGAACAAACCTACTAACCCATATACGTGGGCTACTAACCTAGATACGTCTAGCTAATTTGCATAAAGTTGTAGCAGTTTGAATCCACTTTTTTGCTCGAAACTCGCTGTATAAAAAATGGAATTTATTAGTCTTTAACTCTGCCGTTGATTGACAGACTTCGAAAAAAATAATACCATGGCTTTGCTCGGAAGTATAGCTTTCCGATGGTTCCACTTTTGTAATGACCAAATTGCGAGAAAAAGGAGGAAATGGAGAGTAAAGGTGATTTCTCGAATGCCAAGTTTCACTTAAGAAATGCTGCGTTCTGATTGGCCGACTTTCTTGCAGTCCCAATCCACTTTAGCTCTCCAAACTCACGTTTTACAGAAATGACACTTATCGGTCTTTTCTCCGCCATTTTTCGATCGATTTCTAAAAGCATAATGTCATAGTGAAGCTTACATTTTCAGTTTCCAGATGGTATCACTTTTGAAGCGATCCACGTGCGAAAAGAAGGTAAAATTTGAGCGTGAAAAAGTTTCTCGATAATCGAAGATTCACTTTAGAAATACTGAGGAATCTGGCATTCTGATTGGTCAGTTTCCTGCATTCTCAAGCCACTTTTCCGACTCCAATTTTTTATTTTATTTTAATTTTATTATAGTGTCATGAGTTAAAATACAATTACATATATAAAACAATAGTACACTGTTAAAATCACCCCAGGCCCCATATGGGTACCGGGTACCCAAAAAACGAAAATACGAATATATAACATAATAAGATCACTAGAAAACGTGAAAGATTTGTTTTGAATTTACAAAAATGTATGTAACTTCCTTCAAAATTGAGCTAGAAGCTTCAAATAAAAAGCATTTTAAGGCTCTTTTCTTCCTTAATCATCATATTTTCCGATTGGTAATGTGGGGGGGGGGGGGGGGGTGCGATCGCACCATCGCACCCCCTCCTGGCTACGCCTATGACATTGTAAGACGTAACAATTTACACTTCAGTGGACGTTTCGTCGAAAATTGGGATAACTTAAATTATGATTAATAATCAAAATCTTACACGTCGTTGCATCATGTAAATTAACACACGTCGACTCTCTGCTAAAGTAACGATAGCTATTTACAGATTTAAATTAATCATAATCAAAACAATTCACGTACCAACATACGAACTATTGAAAATAGAGTAAGATTGATTTGTCATATTTTTCAAATCGTCTTACAATGTCATAGGCATAGCCAGGAGGGGGTGCAATGGTGCAATCCCAACCCCCCCCCACCATAACCAGTGAAAATATGACCATGATGATAGAGGAAGAAAAGAGCCTTAAAATGCTTTTTATTTAAAGCTTCTAGCTCAATTTTGAAGGAAGTTATATACATTTTTGTAAATTCAAAAGAAATCTTACACGTTTTCTAATGATCTTATTATGTTATTTATTCGTATTTTTCGTTTTTTGGTACCCGATTTTTTCAACCGGGTACCGGGTACCAAGTTTGAACCCAGCATGGAGGATTTACTGCCCGGTACCCGGTTTTTTCTACAAACCCCAAACTTTTGAATTTATGATTTTTGATTTAGTGCTGTGTGTACTCGTTTTTATTCATTTATTACACTTGATTTGTGGTTCACAGGTGAGATCATTAAGATCTTAAATTGTAGCAACGTTTGCAGTACTCTAGGTATAGTTACAGGGGTGAAATAGCGTTTTCATGTTGTCAAACTAAGATTCTGTGTGATTAAGATGATGTTGATCGGGTAGTTTAAATGGAAGTTTCCCTTTTTAGAACTTACTTCCTGGTTTTGATTCGATTGAATCGAAGTAAAATTAGAGCAAGTAGCGATCAATTACTGTTCTATTTATTGAGTTCCAATTATAGTCTTGTTGTGTGATCAATATTAAAACGGGATATGGCGTCAATAACTTGTTATTTAAGGTTCAGCTGGAAAGTAACATTTTGGTAAAAAATTGCTATACATGCACATGTTATTTTCTGGTACAAAATAAAGTATGAAGGCATGTGTCAATTTCCTTGCTTTTTTCAGGAAAGTATCATTACACTGTCTACTTTTAGTAAACCTGGAAACAGGTCAATGGTAGCTCCTGTGTTGTCTGGAAACTTTGAAAGAAAATTTGGGAAAATAGAAAGTGTGAAATATCAGAATTTCCTGGAGTTCCCATTGAACTCCTACTAGATATTCCTAAAGAAGACAATGTAATGATACTTTCCTGAAAAAGGCAAGGCAATTGACACATGTCTTCATACTTTATTTTGTACCAGAAAATAACATGTGCTGGTATAGCAATTTTTTACCAAAATGTTACTTTCCAGCTGTACCTTAACTTTGAAATCTTGTCCGAAAAGTGATGACGTCACCAGGCCTATAAAGTATTTCGCCGATGTAAACTCAAGAGATGAAAGCTACCTTTCGACGAGGACAGAGCTCCGTTCAATTTCATAATCTATGTGAAGTTGGACTTGGAAATATTTTTGGACTTTGACAATTTTCATAAGAAAAGTCAAAGGTGCAGGTCGAAGGGTTTTTATAACTTTCTTTTTGGCCCGCTTTTTGGACACCCTGTACGTCGACGGTGAAGGTCGAAGGTGCAGGTCGAAGGTCGAAGGGTTTTTATAACATTCCATAGATATGACAATATGTTGTACAAGAACACAAATGTGTACAAAATGTCCCCACCAATGGGTGATCCCGTCAAATGGTTATCCTAAAAATGAGTAGACAAGACTTTACCGACAAAATTTGAGGACGGAAAATCCAAAATGGCTGCCTAAAAATTTACCCAGAATGCCAGATTTTTATACTAAGAACCACCCCTGAAAAACTTGAAATTGATCCGTCACACAGTTAACCAGAAAACATGTAAACAAGACTTTACAGACAAGATTTGAGGACAGAAAATCCAAAATGGCTGCCTTGACATTTATCCAGAATGCCCAAAAACTAATCAGATCTAGATTTCCATACTAAGAATCATCCCTGAAAATTTGAAATTGATCTACCAAACGGTTCACCTAAAAACGCGTAGACAAGACTTTACGGGCAAGATTTTAAGACGGAAAATCCAAAATGGCTGCCTTGACATTTATCCAGAATGCCAAAAAACTATTCAGATCTAGATTTTCATACTGAGAATCATCCCTGAAAATTTCAAATTGATCTACCAAACGGTTCACCTGGAAATGCGTAGACAAGACTTTACAGACAAGATTTTAGGATGGAAAATCCAAAATGGCTGCCTTGACATTTACCCAGAATGCCCAAAATCTAATCAGATCTAGATTTTCATACTGAGAATCATCCCTGAAAATTTGAAATTGATCTACCAAACAGTTCACCTGAAAATGCGTAGACAAGACTTTACAGACAAGATTTTAGGACGGAAAATCCAAAATGGCTGCCTTGACATTTACCCAGAATGCCCAAAAACTAATCAGATCTAGATTTTCATACTAAGAATCATCCCTGAAAATTTGAAATTGATTTACCAAACGGTTGACCTGAAAACGCGTAGACAAGACTTTACAGACAAGATTTTAGGATGGAAAAATCCAAAATGGCCGACAATAAAAAAGTGATTATGAGTTTTTGCTGATTTCTTTTTACAAAATTATCACATATAACTACTGTTAACAATAACATAGGCTTTTACAACAAAGTACACCTGAAATTATTTATAAAGCTAAGAAATAGTTTAAGTATGAAAACTGAAAAACACCATTCAATATGATACAAAGTATTATCGTGCGCTAACTTTTCTTAAAACATTCAAAATGGCTGACATGACTGAGCTAACAGGTCCAAAACCTAATCAGATCTAGAATGAAGTGAGCTGAACAAGATATTAAAGTTTTAAAAGCAACTGTGAAGCCGATTTTCTTAAAGTTTGCAGACAAGGATTTTAGCATTTGACTTCAAAATGGCCGACAGGAAGTAGGTATCGAGTTAATTTTTTTTCATCCACTTCTGTATGCACTCATAAGTTATCCCTGAAAATTTGAAGGTGATATCTGTAGCGGTTTTGGAGAAAACTGCCGGACGTACGGACAGACAGACGGACAGACAGACGGACGGACGGACGCGCCTAGGCCGACAATATGGCCCCATACTATGTGGTGGGGACATAATAAAAGGAGATTAAAAAAAAATTGTGGCCGAAAGATAAATAAAAAAGAAAAATCCTTGGGACCAATCGGGTTTCGAACCACTGGAAGCTCGATTAAAACCATCAAAGTCCAGCGCCTATATCCATTACTGTAGGTCACAGAGACATGTTAGATTAGTGGTGGAAATTTGAACCTATATTATGAATTTTAGAAAACAGTCGAATCACTGCATAAGATTAATAAAAAATAGTCAATAATCATTTTAATAATATTAAAATATATATCTAAGTAAATATTCTAAGCCAAAATCATGATGTAAATCCAGTTTTCATTTAGATAATCTATTTCCTGTTATGATTCGTAAAAAAAACATGGCCTCGACAAAATTTTTCTTGCCTCCAAGTTTCAAAATGATATATATCCATGGATCAGTTATTTTTGGCACCTGAACCCATCCTAACAGAAAGGTTAGACTATTTTCTTGAACAGTATTCCTTGAAATCCCAAATTTCGGTCTCTGAAGTATAAGAAAGTCACTTTAAATGGATGTAAATTGCTCTGAAATTTGGCACACAAGGACTTCATTCAATGTGGGATCATCTGGCAAAGTTTTAATAATCATAGTCTAATATTGATAGAGTTATGGTTGTTTCAAAATATGCTCCAGATGTCGTCAATTTCGCTGAAAACAAACTTGCAATGTTCAAGGAAAACTGTTCATACCACGGATGCATTCTTCCCCATGGGTATGGCTCAAATTTTGCAGCCATTGCTTGTTGGAGTTCTGCAATTGCGGTAGGGTTATTTTCATACACATTATCCTTTAAATAACCCCATATACAAGGGCCGATCAAAATGTTTCTTACCGTTGGCTCTCAATTTTATAATAAGGGGAGTTGGATGCTCAAACTTTTACATAAGACAGGGTAGTAAGTGTGCTTCATTTAAATTGGTTCATTGGTAGTGACACAGAGTCCATACATATTTTCAATGATTGAATAAGGTGGAGCAGCGTTTTTTATAAAAAAAATTGTGCTCAGCTGCAGTTTTGGAATTTTCTAACACTAATGAAACTAACTAATGAAATCTGTCAACAGACTGTAGTTTAATCATGTTTAATTAGTTATTATGCTAATATTCATTCTCATTCAAAATATTCAACCCCAGTTGTAATGCACTTCCTATATCTGTCCACTCGATCCAAAAACACATGTTTAAGGCCTTCGTATGAGAGGTTTGAGACATGTCGGTAAATTTCCAGAACCACAACTCGGCAGATATTTTATAGTTATAACGCTACTCCACCTTACTTTGTCATTGAAAATATGAATTGACTCTGTGTCACTACCAATAAACCAATTTATATGAAACTCGTACAGTTTCAAGCAAACTAACTATCCTGTCTCATGTTAAAGTTTTAGCTTCCAACTCCTCTTATTCTAAAATTGAGAGCCAACGGTAAGAAACTTTTTGATCGGCCCTTGTATAGAAGTCAGGGGCATTAAGACAAGACTGTGGGATGACCATGGGTTCTCCATCCTAGGAGAGATAATCTTCTCATAGAAATGACTATTGAGCCAGGCTATGCCATCATTAGAAGTGTGAGGAGTAGCTCCATCCTTCTAGAACCACTGTTCTTGTCTATTGAAGCCTCTATGTTACTCTAGAACTTCTTGGGAATGCCAATATTGCGCTGTGTGTTAACAGTAACAGTGTTGCCATTATCAACCTCAAACCAAAAGGGGCTGATGATTTCATGTTTGGAAATTGGCAGCCCAAGCTGTGCATTTAACAGAATGAAGGGGCCTTTGAAGCACTTCATCTGGAATTTGTGATCCCAGAACACATTATTTCTTGAGTTTACATGTTCAGAATGAAGGGAATGTGATTCATCCGAAAACCTAACACTGGAAATGGACGACATTTGGAGCATATTTTGGAACAACCATAACTCTATCAATATAAGACTATGATTATTGAAACTTTGCCAAGGGATCCCACATTGAATGAAGTCCTTGTGTGCCAAACTTCAGAGCAATTAACCTTCATTTAAGAAAAATATTGAAGAAATGGAGGGTCGCATTTTTTTATATTGGCTGCGTACTCTACATGTACTCTACTCTCATGCTGGCATGTGGACAAAATTAAGCTCATATGGTTACGTTTGTAGGTGCCATGCATCAAGGAGGCACGTGGTGAAGGTCTCATTCACCGGGTAACTTATTTTCAATGTCAAATGATTGCTTTTTTAATGCTTAACAGAGATTATAAGTATCAATCTATTTTGCAGGTATACAGTATGTCAGGCTTTAATGAGAACATTTCTGCTGTTGTAACAGCTCCATATCTACTATGGTTTGTGAGATTCATCAGCTAGAGCTATCCAAATAGGATGATGGATAGTAGATTTGTCAATCGACAGTAGAATAAGTCTCCTCATTGGAGCTTTTTCTTGATTGCATGCAATATTACATGACATTCACCTCTCCCACATCTCTCCTTTCAGTATAAAATATAAGCTAAAATAAGGCCTAAGCGAGGCTTGCCTTATGAGACTCATCAGCTCGAGCTGTCCACATGTGATGATTGATAGTAGGTCTGTTGATGCAGCATTTTGACAGTTGAATTCGTTTCCTCACTTGAGCTGTTCCTTGAATGCACTCTACTGTACTTGACACTGCCATCCTCCTTGATGTCTGTGGCTCTTTTGTACAATTTGGCAGCTGTTTCATAGTCGCCCTGGAATAACATATGTCACACTGAAGAATAACATGTCACAATATTTATATATAAACAGCACTGCTGAACCACCTCTTTAAGTTGAAAACCTCAAGAGAAACTTTTATACACTTTTTTTTAATTTGTTCATAATAATTTTGCTGATTGGCTGAGAATGAAAGGGGTCTTAGATCACCTATCCCCTTAATATTGAAAATGTAAAATCATGAAAACCCTAATTGCACTCCTTGATACCCTTTATTTAATCTAGGGACCTACCTGATGATATTTTAGCAGGGCCAGATTGCGTAATGTTTCTGCTACTCTGGGATGATGGGTACCAAAACTCTGCTCATAGATTGTCAAAGCTTTCTCATACAGTGGTAAGGCTTCACCATATTTGTTCTAAAATGACGATGGATATAACTGTAAACTAGTAAAAAGAAAGCAGACTAGAGGAAAAACCAATTAACTGATTTTCCAATATTTTCACAAAGATTTTCAATTTTTCCAATAAACACTAGAAGCCGGATGCCAACTGTCACAAAAATTGGAGACCATAACAGATGACCTTGACCTTTGACCTTTTCTTTTGAAGTATGTATTTTGTGATTAAATATACCTAAATTTGAATCCAAAAAATCATTTTGAAAAATCCACATTTTTAACATTTTAGAGGTCACTGAAGGTCAAATATCAAATCTGAGGTCAGATATGGAATCCTGGCAATTTGTAGACAATTGTTAAAAATAAAAAATGTATCAGATTGAAGCAAGATGAAAAATGACCTATTTTTACAGTTTTTGATGTAAAATATCTCAAAAACTGTAAATATAATGCTGACATACATCAGGCCTGTCAACTGTCCCGCAATTTGCGTATTTGTCACGCATTTGCTGAAGAATTTGAAGTCACGCCAGTTATTTTTGCGTGACAGAAAATGTCACGCAAATACGCATTTTACCTGGTAATTGTCAAGCAAAGATATTTCTGTAGAAAAATTTCTAAAAAAGATCGTCTACACAGCAAAAATACGAACGCCGGAAAAAAGTACGCATTTCGTTCGGACTTTTCACGCGAATTACGTATATGTCACGCATTCCGTTCGAAATGTTCTGTACCTCCCCCCCCCCCCCCCCCCCCCCCCCGTTGACGGATGTTTGAAACGCGAGCGTAGCGAGGGCGAAAAATTTGAGGTGTTCAAAATTTGGCAAGATGTAATAAAATTTAAACCAAGGTGTTCAAAATTTGGATCAAGGTGTTCAGATTTGGACCAAGGTGTCCACATTTTCAGGGGAGGTGTTCAACATTTCCAAGTCACTCATGTTTGGTCTTCCCAAGTTGACAGGCCTGCATACATATATGCATAGTGAGAAATTTGTAGAAAATACTTTAATCTCGTTAAAATCTCGCAAGAAATAACTAATAAAAAACGGTAACTCAACGGAGTAACCAATGGGTTTTACATAACTACAAGTTATGTGTAGGTTATTTTAAATTTATGTGTATGTTATGGGGACACATTATTTGCCCATAACCTACACATGACTTGCACATTGCCAATACATAATGGGCCCATTACACTCCCATTATCTACACATAACATGCACATTGCCTGTACAAAATGTACACATATTTTACCAGCCAGTGACATTGTCAGGGTCAATCGAGCCAAATAATATTTCTTAATTATTATAAGGTGATTTTGTGCAAACACTGCCAACATTTAGCCCTCAATTTAAAAAAGTAAAGATTCTAATGTGTAAGAAAGACATGAATTTTCAATATTCATAAAACATGTACCGATTGTTTCAATGAAACTTTACTGAAAGAAAGATTATTGGTATCCAATTTTAGATTTAGATGTCTAAAACACAACAGGATAGATCATCAGAAACACAACAGTTTTATGAGTTTTAATAGTTTTATGAGATTTTTGGGAAAATATCTGAAATACAGGGTGGTCAAAAAATGGAAACCCTGCATTTTCCTTATATCTTTGTCACTTTAAGGAATTTCTCCCTGATATTTCACACATTTGTACATCATTCAATATCCTACCCACCCTACCATATTTCATGACCATCAGACTGATAGTCACAATTTGACAGCACTTTGAATAACATGCTTCAGATTTGGCCGTTATCGCGCTGTAGGCAAAACAGCACAGTTGTCAATGACCCGAATGCATTCCTCAGCAGGTACGGCCTGAATGACACAAATGATCTCACTTTTGAGGTTTGCAGCTGTCCTGAGGTCATTCTCATATACTCTATCTCTGCCGTATCCCCACAGGTAGGGACATTTTAGACGATGAGTACAGGTTTCCCCACAACGCAATAGTGGCTACTGGGCATGTTCTTTAAAGTAGTGTAACGGAATTTTAAATGTAAAATTTTTGATTTTTGATAAAGTGCTGTATTTTTGTACATTAGGTAATTATTACACTTGGAAAGTAATTTCCCATTGAGATTATTAAGATTTATAAATGTAGTATCATTTGCAGCACTTAGGTTGTACTTACAGAGGTGAAATAGTTCACATGTTTTATTTATTTGATCACGATTTTGTTTATGTTGATCGGGCAGTCTTATCTGGCAGTCTAATTTGTAGATGATCGGTAGTCTAACATGACAACTTTATTATTTTACTTCCTGCTTTTGATTCGAGTGAATCGAAGTGAAATTAGACTAGATGGTGGTTAATTACTGTTATATTTCTTGAGTCAATATTATAATCTTGCTGTATGATCAATATTGAAGCGAAATATGGCGTAAGTAAGCTGTAATTCACAGTTGAAATCTTGTACGAAAATCGATGACGTCATGGGGCCTATATAAGTATCTCGCTGTTGAAGGATCGTCAGTGCGATGCCAGATGTTGTCGAGGAAGGACCTCCAGAGCGGAATTTCGGGAAACAGCTAAAATTTTCTAAGTTTTATAGAACTTAGTTGATTTTGTGGTCTTGAAGCTATACGTTTGCAGTATACACATGAAGATAGAAGCTGTACCTTAGTAGAATACATCTGATGAGCCAAGCTATACGTTTGCAGTATACAAGGGCAGATTGAAGAAACTAAGTGTGAGGAACTTAGTTTATTTTGGAGATTGGAATTTTGGGAAAAACTTTGATGCAACTAAGTGTGTGAGACTTAGTTTATTTACCGCACTGGAAGTAAGGGAGATCTACAAGACTGGACAAAACTTCAACAGGGTGAAGCTATCCCCAGCGCAAAGCATTAGACGTATTGTCCAGCCTTCATAGACTGAGAGGAAATGCTGACATAACTTGTGTTTGAGAAACAAGCTATTTTGATCATCAAGGAACTTAGACGATTTACAACATTATTGGACTTAGTCAGTATTTGGTGAAACATTATTTTGGACTTTGTTATTTTTGGAGATAGAAATATTTAACTTAGAATATTTTAACATCAGTATAACTTAGTATGAAATTAACTTAGTCAATATTTGGTGAAACATTATTTTGGACTTTGTTGTTTTTGGAAAGAGAAATATTGAACTTAGAATATTTTAATATCAGTATCACTTAACATTAAATGAACTTAGTCATTTTAGAGGTCAAATATTTCACTTGTTATCTTTTTGCATATGTTGTTGTGTGCATGCTATATTTGTAGGTAGCCTGATTATTTAATTGTGAAGGAAGTAGGCTACATAGACTTAACAGTTGATGCCGTGAATTAGACGTCCCTGGACTTGGTAGATTGAAGATTGTGATAGTTTGACTTATACATTTACAGAGAAGAGGTTCTGGGACTTAGCAGTTTATTCAACGAGATATTTTGACTTTGATGATTTTGGGTCATTGAAGTTAGAATATACATCTACATAGAAGAGGTTCCAGGACTTAGCAGTTTATTCAACGAGATATTTTGACTTTGATGATTTTGGGTCATTGAAGTTAGAATATACATCTACAGAGAGGACGTTCTAGGACTTAGCAGATTATCCAGCGAGATATTTTGACTTTGATGATTTTGTGTCATTGAAGTTAGAATATACATCTACATTGAGGAGGATCCAGGTGATAGCCATGTACAAAACTGATAGTTTGACTTAGATTATTTCACATAATCAAAGTTGAATTATACTACAACTTAGAGAGGAGGATCCAGGACTTAGGAGTTTACACAACTGATAGTTTGACTTAGATTATTTCACATAATCAAAGTTGAATTATAATACAACACAGTGAAGAGGATCCAGGAGATAGCCGTTTACAGAGCCGATAGTTTAACTTAGATTATTTTACATAATCAAAGTTGAATTATACTACAACCCAGAGAGGAGGATCCAGGAGATAGCCATTTACCGAGCCGATAGTTGACTTGATGATTTTACATTATCAAAGTTGAATTATACTACAACCCATAAGGAGGATCCATGAGATAGCCGTTTACGGAGCAATAGTTTGACTTAGGATCCAGGAGATAGCCATTTACCGAGCTGATAGTTTGACTTAGATGATTTCACATCATCAAACTTGAATCATACTACATTACATAGAAGAGGATCCAGGAGATTACTATTTCAGGTTCAAGATACAAGTACAATACAAGACGTACAAGTGTTACAACATATAGGAACTTTTAATATTGGAGATACAACAGTGTATATATTAGTGATTATTATTAGTTTATATGGACTCTGGATATTGTTTTATTAGTGATAAATATTAGCTTATATGGACTTTTGAGTTGTGAGTTTGAGAGAGATATTAAAATCGTAACACTTTTAACATTCATACTTGAAATTTAATGTAGATCTTTATTTGGGCTTATAAACGCCACAATATACTGTTTTATATTTTATATTTAATTGTGTATGTCTGTTTAATTCTTTAGGGACAATCGCACATTTAACGTGTGCCGTGTAACTCACCAAGTAAACACCGTTTACTAAACAGTGGGCCTATTATTAGCCACGCTACCACGTATATCCACAAAAATAGGCCAAACTGTTACATTGGTGGCAGCGGTGTTGGGATTGACTATTCTGAGGAATTGAACCAGAGGCACATTATAGCCCATTAAAGATGGATACAGAGGCTCCAAAGTCAATAGAGAGTGGTGATCTCTCTGGTACAAATACAGACAAGTCTAAAGATGTAGAGAAGACTGTCTTTGTAAAGTTAGCTACAGACGGTGAGATAGATAATCCCATAGCCAAGGATGACACTCTTCAATATACAGGAAGAAAGGCTATGGAACACATGGCTACAGAACTCCCAGCGATGGAGAAATGGAGGTTGCCAAGTGAGGCAGATCCAGATGAGAGACGTCGTACAGTTGGTGGTGCAGAAGCAATCTACCCTAGTGATAAGACTGGGATAGAAACAGAGTTTAAGAAAGCCTGGGGTGGACAGACTACTGGCTATTGGTCAGGCACAGTACATGATGGTGCTTATAGTCCACAGAGTCAAGCATGGGGAGCCAGACCCAAAGGAGATAGATATATGCCTCGCACCTCAACAATGATAACTACACCTGCAGAACTTAAACTGGGCACGCAGGAAAGACCAGTTGATAGAGAAATGAAAACGCATATACATGTTATGGAAGATGCCATTAACCAGAATGTGACTACCATAAACATGATGGAAGGACAGGTGTCTAACATGGAGGGACACATGTCTCATATAGAAGGACAGGTGGCTAATATGGAAGGACATATGTCTAACATTGGTGGAGAAGTCACACAGATCAAAGATCATATTGGAACTTTGTCACAAACTTTGAAGGCGGAATTTAAGGAAGAGATGAATAACTTATGCCAGACCTTACATATGGCATTACAAAGTTCAACTTCTCGTCCTGAACCAGTTTTACAGGGTGACGTCAGACCTTCAAGTCCTGTAATGAAATTAGGAACAAGTGTAGACACCAGAACAATGTTACAGGCTAAGTCCAGTGCGACTTCTCAGAGATTACAGTCTCGAGAAGTTCTTTCTACATTTAATCCGCAGCAAGGAGTGGTAGGGGGGCCCACATTAGTTAATCCAGAATTAACTGCTGATCAACCCAGAATAGTAACTCCCCCAAAGTGGCCACTCATACGCCAGAAGAGAATTGCTTCTGATGAAGATTTAACAGGATTGCCAAAGAGACCTGCATTTAAGAGTCCTCCGACAAAAAGGAGAGTTGCAGCTGTAAAGTCAGAAGATGACTATGGATTCGGAGAGACAAAGTTTGTGGGAACACCGAGTAAAAGAATGTTTGTGCCTCAACAGACTCAAAGTCAGCCTTCCAAGGATAGATACCGATCTACATATGATGAATTACCGAATGAGGCTGAAACCAGATATGAAGAAGCTCTGCAGACTAATGCAAATATGACACATTTTACTCCTCAAGAAGAGGAAACGGCCGTACCAATGAATGATACAATGCCTTCAGTGATAGCTCAGTTTGCAAAGATGCATGAAGAGACGACTAAATTAGTTGGGAAGGTATTGGAAGAGACAATACCTAAGAGAGCTGCCTCTCAGAGCAAGACAAAGATAAAACCTGACACATACAATGGAACTACACCATGGATTGACTACAAAGCATATTTTGCCATGTGTGTAAGTGCTAATTCATGGAGTGATGAAGAGAAGAAACAGTTTCTTGCAACTAGCCTTAGGGGTCAAGCGCAACAACTCATCTATGAGATGGACCCTGGCTATACGTATGATGAATTGGTGTCTGCCTTAGATAAAAGGTTTGGCCCAGGAGGTAAAGCAGATGTGTACCAAGCAGAGTGGGTGGGCCGAACACGTAAACCCAAGGAAACACTACAGACTCTTGGTCAAGATGTCAGACGACTGACTTCATTAGCATATCCTGACTTACCTCGGGCTGCTCAAGATCGTTTGGCTAGGGAACGTTTTGCACAGGCTATCCCTGATGATGAGATTAGGCGATCCATTCATAATAATAGCAAATATTGTAGCACTTTGGACAACACCATCGAAATTGCCATAAAAGAAGAGTCGTATCTTGAGTCTGAAAGGATCCGTAAAGGCTTGAAACCAAGACATCAAGAAGATGGAATAAATGTTGTAGAAGAGGAACAGGTTGAAAATGAGATGCTGAAAGTGGTGAAAGCATTTCAAGAGCTGCATAGAGAGTCTACAGCAAAGTTAGTGGAAATGCAAAACCAATTGATACAAGAGATGCCTACTAATCTTATGAAGTTGGTGCAAGGGATGCACGAAGAATCTACAGCTATTCTTAAAAAGATGATTAAAGAGTTGAAAGACACACAAGAGACTAGAGAGAAAAGGCGTTTGTCCAGAGGCATCAAATGTTTTTATTGTGAGAAGTTAGGACATTATCAGTCTGAATGTCATACAAGGCAGAGTGATGTCAAGAAAGGCATCTTCAGTGAGTCAATAAATAGTGGGAACATGAGAAACAGACGCAAGTGCTTCTACTGTCAGAAGCCTGGACATCAAATAGCAGATTGTTATTTAAGGAAGCATGCCGAAGAGCAAAAAGGGGAAGTACCTGGTAAATATAGCAAGATTGCTACAGTTAGATCCATATCCCCACAGAGAAACAATGTTGTATTTTTCAAAGATACCCAGAACATAGTGATCAATGGAACAGTATGTGACACTGATGTTGACTTTTTAGTAGATTCTGGGTCAGCAAGAACTATTGTTAGTTCAAACATTTATAGGAAGATGCCTCAACACAAGCAACCCAAACTTGAACCACCTAAGAAGGTATTTGTGCAAGCTGGTGGAAAACCTTTGCATATGAAGGGTGTTACACAAGTCGAGGTAAATATTGGTGGACATGTAGAGAAGCTAGAGGTTGTTGTGGCTGATATTATATCTGAGGGAATCTTAGGGACAGATTACCTAGCTGCTTCTAAAGCCAAGTTAGATTATGGGAAATGTAAACTGACTTTTGAGACAGAGAGTTCCAGAAATGTCAAAAATTGTACAGAACAGGGAGAAAAGTCCAAAGTAGAGCCTGAAAGAGACCCTTCACCCATTTTACCAGATGAAACTTCAGACTCCAAGAAAGCTGTCAAGTCATCACCAAAGAGGGAAGTGGATGACAAATCTTCCAGGAGGGAACGCAAACGTCCCAGACACTTGGATGATTTTGTGGCTGAGGTTTCGGAACATAATGATGTGTACAACCAGCCTGGAACAAGCAGAGATAGTCACCAATCGAGGCCGTATTCAAGGTCACCTGATTACAGACATGATTGGAGATCAGATAAGTATGGTCCTAGGTCAAGGAGATACCGAGAATACCGACATGACAGAAATCAATCAGCTCATTTTTCTGATAGACATTCCCGATTGAGACAGAGAGCATCAAATGAGCTTAACAGGTCAAACCATACTCGTGAAGCAGACCTTCCAGACAGTTTCCCGTGTCACAGAAGGTTTAGCCGGGATCATGATTGGAGATCCAGAACCCATGATAGACGATGGAGGTCCAGGTCTCAATCATCCAGGAAGCGCTACAAGAGAGAGTAAATTCTCATGAGTATAATTTTAAATATGTGAAGTGAAACATAGTTAGGTGTTAACTTGTTAGATATCTAGATAACTTTAGATAGTTAGATATTCAAGTAGTTAGAAACTTGAACATTGTATTGATAGTTAGTTAACCCCGGGGTTGAACACATTTGACATGTTATACATTTTTGGCAAGTTAGATATTTTGTAAGTTTTTATAGTTAGTTAGAAAGTACATTTATGTCTTAGTTTGGTACGAGGACGTACCAATATCTTGGTAGGGGGGAGTGTAACGGAATTTTAAATGTAAAATTTTTGATTTTTGATAAAGTGCTGTATTTTTGTACATTAGGTAATTATTACACTTGGAAAGTAATTTCCCATTGAGATTATTAAGATTTATAAATGTAGTATCATTTGCAGCACTTAGGTTGTACTTACAGAGGTGAAATAGTTCACATGTTTTATTTATTTGATCACGATTTTGTTTATGTTGATCGGGCAGTCTTATCTGGCAGTCTAATTTGTAGATGATCGGTAGTCTAACATGACAACTTTATTATTTTACTTCCTGCTTTTGATTCGAGTGAATCGAAGTGAAATTAGACTAGATGGTGGTTAATTACTGTTATATTTCTTGAGTCAATATTATAATCTTGCTGTATGATCAATATTGAAGCGAAATATGGCGTAAGTAAGCTGTAATTCACAGTTGAAATCTTGTACGAAAATCGATGACGTCATGGGGCCTATATAAGTATCTCGCTGTTGAAGGATCGTCAGTGCGATGCCAGATGTTGTCGAGGAAGGACCTCCAGAGCGGAATTTCGGGAAACAGCTAAAATTTTCTAAGTTTTATAGAACTTAGTTGATTTTGTGGTCTTGAAGCTATACGTTTGCAGTATACACATGAAGATAGAAGCTGTACCTTAGTAGAATACATCTGATGAGCCAAGCTATACGTTTGCAGTATACAAGGGCAGATTGAAGAAACTAAGTGTGAGGAACTTAGTTTATTTTGGAGATTGGAATTTTGGGAAAAACTTTGATGCAACTAAGTGTGTGAGACTTAGTTTATTTACCGCACTGGAAGTAAGGGAGATCTACAAGACTGGACAAAACTTCAACAGGGTGAAGCTATCCCCAGCGCAAAGCATTAGACGTATTGTCCAGCCTTCATAGACTGAGAGGAAATGCTGACATAACTTGTGTTTGAGAAACAAGCTATTTTGATCATCAAGGAACTTAGACGATTTACAACATTATTGGACTTAGTCAGTATTTGGTGAAACATTATTTTGGACTTTGTTATTTTTGGAGATAGAAATATTTAACTTAGAATATTTTAACATCAGTATAACTTAGTATGAAATTAACTTAGTCAATATTTGGTGAAACATTATTTTGGACTTTGTTGTTTTTGGAAAGAGAAATATTGAACTTAGAATATTTTAATATCAGTATCACTTAACATTAAATGAACTTAGTCATTTTAGAGGTCAAATATTTCACTTGTTATCTTTTTGCATATGTTGTTGTGTGCATGCTATATTTGTAGGTAGCCTGATTATTTAATTGTGAAGGAAGTAGGCTACATAGACTTAACAGTTGATGCCGTGAATTAGACGTCCCTGGACTTGGTAGATTGAAGATTGTGATAGTTTGACTTATACATTTACAGAGAAGAGGTTCTGGGACTTAGCAGTTTATTCAACGAGATATTTTGACTTTGATGATTTTGGGTCATTGAAGTTAGAATATACATCTACATAGAAGAGGTTCCAGGACTTAGCAGTTTATTCAACGAGATATTTTGACTTTGATGATTTTGGGTCATTGAAGTTAGAATATACATCTACAGAGAGGACGTTCTAGGACTTAGCAGATTATCCAGCGAGATATTTTGACTTTGATGATTTTGTGTCATTGAAGTTAGAATATACATCTACATTGAGGAGGATCCAGGTGATAGCCATGTACAAAACTGATAGTTTGACTTAGATTATTTCACATAATCAAAGTTGAATTATACTACAACTTAGAGAGGAGGATCCAGGACTTAGGAGTTTACACAACTGATAGTTTGACTTAGATTATTTCACATAATCAAAGTTGAATTATAATACAACACAGTGAAGAGGATCCAGGAGATAGCCGTTTACAGAGCCGATAGTTTAACTTAGATTATTTTACATAATCAAAGTTGAATTATACTACAACCCAGAGAGGAGGATCCAGGAGATAGCCATTTACCGAGCCGATAGTTGACTTGATGATTTTACATTATCAAAGTTGAATTATACTACAACCCATAAGGAGGATCCATGAGATAGCCGTTTACGGAGCAATAGTTTGACTTAGGATCCAGGAGATAGCCATTTACCGAGCTGATAGTTTGACTTAGATGATTTCACATCATCAAACTTGAATCATACTACATTACATAGAAGAGGATCCAGGAGATTACTATTTCAGGTTCAAGATACAAGTACAATACAAGACGTACAAGTGTTACAACATATAGGAACTTTTAATATTGGAGATACAACAGTGTATATATTAGTGATTATTATTAGTTTATATGGACTCTGGATATTGTTTTATTAGTGATAAATATTAGCTTATATGGACTTTTGAGTTGTGAGTTTGAGAGAGATATTAAAATCGTAACACTTTTAACATTCATACTTGAAATTTAATGTAGATCTTTATTTGGGCTTATAAACGCCACAATATACTGTTTTATATTTTATATTTAATTGTGTATGTCTGTTTAATTCTTTAGGGACAATCGCACATTTAACGTGTGCCGTGTAACTCACCAAGTAAACACCGTTTACTAAACAGTGGGCCTATTATTAGCCACGCTACCACGTATATCCACAAAAATAGGCCAAACTGTTACAGTACTGTAACATTGTGACTATCAACCTGATGGTCATGAAATACAAAAGACTGGTAGCAAATTGAATGATGTACAAAAGTGTACACATATCAGGGAATTATTTCTTAAAATGACAAAGATATGAGGAAAATGGTATTAGGGTTTCCATTTTTTTGACCACCCTGTATATCCTATATCTCAATACACATCATTAATATTTTTCATTCTTGGATTATTAAGGGATCTTTTAATTTAGAATGTAAAACATGGTTATATATATTTTACAAGTGGATCCAAGAGGCCAAGTGGGCAAGTCCATTATTTTGCAGTGGTGGCAGGATATACACATATCAATTTTTAATAAAGAATACCTATTAAAAGTTTAGTAGTCAATAAATATCAGATCTGTAAATTCCCAAATCAGAAGCGAACTCAATAAAAACCAGATTAGAATGCACAAATACTAGATCACAGATTTTTCCAATGCTATGAGGGACCTGTTAAATGTTACACCAATACTCCATTGAGCCAAGTATTGGATGATTGGAGGCAGTTTTGATCAAATTTGCAAAGGATTAATTATATTCTCATCTGTCTCAACAAAACAGGAATATCCCAGAATTCTTAGAGGTTATGTCACTATGACGTGAAATATGCCTGAGTTCTCCCAATATAGGCCGACCTTGGGAGGCTCTATATTTGGGCAAGAACGAAGGCATATTTCACGTCATAGTGACATAACTGATGTATTACATGCCTTTGTTCCCATGGTTACTTTGTATCAATGACGTGACGTCATGATATTAACATGGTTATTAAAGAAATCTAATATCAAAACGAGGTAAGCGGGCTATATCGGGGTAATTGGGCAATATCGTTGGATATAGCTCGCTAACTTTCCCATTGACTTCCATACAAATGCTTCGCTAGGTATGTAATACATACAGTTATACTTCTTTTATGTAAACTATATCATTGATTGGCCAAGGGTTCATCTATAATCCTGGGAAATGACCTCTTCTGGACGTAAAAGCGTGGGAACATCTGATTAGACCAGATCCCATGACAGTGTGTCACCTGTCATTTCTTTGTGTTGCTGTACACTTTCCTCCAAAAGATTGGAAACAATTGTAGTACAGTAGAACCTGTATATCTGAACACTTGGATAATCCGAACACATCCCAATTTGAACATTATTTGGTCCCGTTTTTCCTCCCATTGACTCAAATGTTAAAAAACCTTGAAATGTGAACACCTCCCAATTTGAACAGTGAACAGTCATGTTTGAAAAATTAACTTATCTAATCTGAAGACTTTTCATAAAATATCACATGTTCCATACAAAATTGATCAAATATTTGAAAAAAACTTGAATGATCTCACTTATGGTGGGGCTTTCTAGCATGACTTAATTCATTTGAATCGGATTTTCATGTCACTGTTATGCCATAAAGCTAGGAAGTCTAAAGAACTATAAATATTTATTGAGAATATGTTTCTATTTCTTCAAAACCCAATATCTTGCAAATGCAAAACCTCAAAATGTGAACACCTCCTAACCTAATCCGAACGCTCTTGGCTGGTCCCTTGGATTAGACAGTTTTTTTTACTGTAGTAGGTACAATCCCCTCTAAAAGTTACTGAAATCACTTGGTGGGAATTGGTGTTGGCTTACACAAAGGTGTTCAATAGAGTAGACTCATATGTTCGCTTGGCACAGATCTTCACTAAAGAGATGTTCATTATGGCAGTTTTACTGTACTGAAATCACTGGCTGAGAATTGGTGTTCACTATACACAGGTGTTCAATAAAGTAGACGCATGTGTTCACTGGGCACAGATCTTCACTAAAGAGGTGTTCATTAGGATAATTTTTACTGTACTGAAATCACTGGCTGGGAATCGGTGTTCACTATACATAGGTGTTCAATAGAGTAGAGTCATGTGTTCACTGGGCACAGATCTTCACTAAAGAGGTGTTCACTATGACAGTTTTACTGTACTGAAATCAGTCACTGGGAATTCACTATATTCAAAATTGAAATGTGTGTATCATATGCCACCCCTGCAAAATAATTGACTCGCCCACTTGGTCTCTTGGATCCACTTGCAAAATATATATAACCGTAAAACATGCACATAAAATTTAGTTGGAATGTACTAAAAACCCTTCGACCCTGCAACCTACGACTTACAGCGTGTCAAGAATTTTTGAAATATATTTTTATAAAAACCCTTCGACCTTCTAGATATTTCTCAGTCCATATGAAGTTGCTGGAAATATTACTTTGTGTATAGAACTTAAGAATCTGTCCCAAGAGAGTTAAAGATATTTAAAGCTGGACTTCGATCGGAGCCGGTGTGAAAGAAATTATGGTCCCCTGGGGATTATGGTCTCCTTTCTAAACGGCCCTTACTGGCCCTGATTGTGTACAAGATAATAAGGGAAAGAGTTGTATTTAGGTCACCATATAAATCAATGGAGAGTAGGACCATAATTTGATAGGACCTCCTACCCTTTTACACCGGCGATATGATTTTGGAAAGGTTTCTAAATGAAGAACATGACGTGACTTCCGAATCATAGCATTTAAAATAAGTAGCGTTTAATTACTTCCAAAGTTTTGGAGCGATGTGCAGGTTTAATGTTTTCAAGCACATTCGAATGTGAACGTTTACCTCCTCAGTAAAAATATTTGTGCTTTTCCCATCACATTGTAACAGTGGCGCATCGTGCATATTTTCAGGAGGTCAAATTTTTTATATAGTTTAAAGAGAACCAGAGCTGTCAAGTGTCCCGCGAATGGCGGGATTATCCCGCGAATTCGATCAAAATTAGGCTAATTCGCGTGTCCCGCAATGTCCCGCGAAGTCCCGCAAATGTGGCTTTCGACCTCCGCGAATTTCCGAAATTGTTGCAATCCCCTATATGGTGATTATCTTATCTTATATAAGAAGCTAAGTTTTTGCACTTTTGAGGAGTAAAGTTTACCTAATTTTAAGTACCTAGCATGCTGTTGTTTGGTATCAAAATAAAGAGGAAGGGTTCAACTTTCATTTTAATTACGACAATAGGGATGTAGGTCACAAATATTTCCAACATTGGCCTTTTTACTATCCGTGTGGCCTTCATCTCAGAACTGAGCAAATGTTAGCAAACGCGAGTTACAATAAATGGACGCTGATATCTAGAAAGGGTTTGTAGAAAAAACCGGGTACCGGGTAGTAAATCCTCCATGCTGGGTTCAAACTTGGTACCCGGTACCCGGTCAAAAAACGGGTACCCAAAAAATGAAAAATACGAATATACGAGTATAACATAATTAGATTACCAGAAAACGTGTAAGATTTGTTTTGAATTTACAAAAATGTATGTAACATCCTTCAAAATTGAGCTAGAAGCTTCAAATAAAAAGCATATTTTAAGGCTCTTTTCTTCCTCTATCGTCATTACCATATTTTCATTGGTTATGTTCACGTACCAACATACGAACTCATTGAAAATAGAGTAAAATTAATTTGTCTTGTTATTCAAATCGTCTTACAATGTCATTGGCGTAGCCAGGAGAGGGTGCAGGCCTGTCAACTGTCCCGCAATTTGCGTATTTGTCACGCATTTGCTGAAGAATTCGAAGTCACGCCAGTTATTTTTGCGTGACAGAAAATGTCACGCAAATACGCATTTTACCTGGTAATTGTCAAGCAAAAATATTTCTGGAGAAAATTTTCTAAAAAAGATCGTCTACACAGCAAAAATACGAACGACGGGAAAATCGTACGCATTTCGTTCGGACTTTTCACGCAAATTACGGATATGTCACGCATTCTTTTCGAAATTTTTCGTACCTACCCCCCCCCCCGTTGATGGATGTTTGATACGCGAGCGTAGCGGGCGCGAAAAATTTGAGGTGTTCAAAATTTGGCAAGGTGTAATAAAATTTAAACCAAGGTGTTCAAAATTTGGATCAAGGTGTTCAGATTTGGACCAAGGTGTCCACATTTGTAGGGGAGGTGTTCAACATTTCCAAGTCACTCATGTTAGGTGTTCCCAAGTTGACAGGCCTGAGGATGTGATGGTGCGATCGCACCCCCTCCCCCTTCATAACCAATGGAAATATGACCATGATGATAGAGGAAGAAAAGAGGCTTAAAATGCTTTTTATTTGAAGCTTCTAGCTCAATTTTGAAGGAAGTTACATTTTTGTAAATTCAAAACAAATCTTACACGTTTTCTAATGATCTAATTATGTTGTATATTCGTATATTTCGTTTTTTGGGTACCCAGTTTTTCGACTGGGTACCAAGTTTGTCTACGTAAATTTTATTTATATTATTAATTGCATTACATTTACATGTACATATTTATATTTACATTTACATGTACATAAATAAGAATGAAGGAATAAAAGAAAAAAAAGTTTGAACCCAGCATGGAGGATTTACTACCCGGTACCCGTTTTTTTCTACAAACCCTATCTAGAAAAGTAACCTCATTCCCTATAATTTGATGTAGATTAATCGAACCCCTATATCATGGGCTTTCAATTGAAAGCCCATGCCTACAGTATGGTAGTAGTTGGTCACGACACCAGAAGCAGAGAAGTGCAAAGTATTGTTCCAAATTTTTGAATTTCTTGTTAGATTATGATACTCACACCTCAAGCATGGTTTTTGTTTTTGATAAATTACAATAAAGTTTAATAATATTTCTATGCGTATTTTGTGAAATTATGTTGACTTTTATTTAAGTTACAATGTAACGGTGCATTATATTTGATTAATCAGTATCTGAAAGTTTGATTCAAGTACTTTTACACGCTTTTACATTAGTCCAAATCACGCAAATCCCTTGAATGTCCGGGACATCCTGCAAATTTAGGTGGATGTCCCGCGAAATCCCGCAAATTTAGGGCACTTTTTCTAGAAAATCTGTCCCTCTATGAAGTTTTTGCTAGTAAACCTGTTAACTGTCCCGCAATTAGGGTGTTTGTCCCTCGAATGGTCCCGCGAAATCACACGAATTTGATAAAAAAAATTGGCCTATAAGCGCAATCACGCAAATCCCTTAAATGTCCCGCGAAATCCCGCGAATTTAGTAGATGTCCCGCAAAATCCCGCGAATATTGGGCACTGGGTCTAAAAAATCTGTCCCGCGAGAAAATCTTTGGGGGTTGACAGTACTGGAGAACCGTCTTTTGATTTTATCAACTTTGATTCAATTTGGATTTGTATAGTTAAGAATCTAATGCCAACTAAATAAGTAGATTCTTTGTTTTGCAAAGGTAGGTAGGTAGGTACGAAAAATTTCGAACGGAATGCGTGACATATACATAATTCGCGTGAAAAGTCCGAACGAAATGCGTACGTTTTTTTTCCGACTTTCGTATTTTTGCTGTGTAGATGATCATTTTTAGAAATTTTTCTACAGAAATATTTTTGCTTGACAATTACCAGGTAAAATGCGTATTTGCGTGACATTTTCTGTCACGCAAAAATAACTGGCGTGACTTCAAATTCTTCAGCAAATGCGTGACAAATACGCAAATTGCGGGACAGTTGACAGGCCTGCTGTAGCCTACACATGGGCTCATATGTGTCTACTTTCCCCGTGCACGTAGGATCGCGGATGTGCTTCTATGGCGATCAGGAGTTCTAATCGTTTTTTGAATTCATTGTTTTTGATACCCATTTCCAATTTGGCGGTTAAACGGAAATATTATCGACGCATGCGCAACTTGGGAAACGTCAAGCCGCCATATTGAATACCTGGCCAAAACTTTTGACACGACCGATAAAATGAAGTCCTGATGGATACATAGGGCAGTGAGACGTTCTATAGTTGAGCTGAATGATAGATGGCGATGTGGGATACATTTTCAGGTATATAATGTGCAACATGAGTCAGCTGAATTCCCCGGAATTTTCTTTGAAGTCAGGATTCTTAAGCTGTTGATTCTAGCGATAGAGAGCTATACTTTCAAAATCTAAGTAGCTCTCGACGGGAGTAACTTGAATACATTAAACCTGCACATCGCTCCAAAACGCAATATGTTGACATATATTGTTTTAACATTTTCAAGCTCTAATATAAAGTTTATGTAAATAAAAAAAAAATTATCTGCGTAATGTCAAAGAACAATCATTTAGTTAAAAAAAATAAAAAGGCGAATGCGGGAGTCGAACCCGGGCCTTCCGCGTGCTAAGCGAGCATTCTTCCGCTAGACCACCGTGATTTTATGAATGGTGGAAGTAATTAAACGCTACTTATTTTGAATGCTATGATTCGGAAGTGACGTCACGTTCTTCATTTAGAAACCTTTCCAAAATCATATCGCCGGCTCCGATCGAAGTCCAGCTTTAAATATCTTTAACTTTACTTCCTGCGAAAGCTATTTGGATTTTGATATAATAGCTTTCCCACGGAGCATTTGGACAGCTCAATGATTGTGACCTTTGAAATCGAATTAAGTCGATCAGCGGCTTACTTTTGGTCTCTAACTGTGTCTTACATCAGTATCATCAATCCGTGTAAGTATTAGAGCGCTGAAATACTTCTTTTTCGATCAAGACTTGTAAATTGTTCATCGAGTGAATGTTTTTTAGACCTATTTCCAATATGGCGGTTTGCTAGGAGCGAGATACGCAACGAACGAAATGAATTTTGAGAATTAGTTAGGTTCGGACAACCTCCGGAAATGTACGAAAATGTCCGAGCAGAAAATGCCATATTGGAATTCGGCAGTAAAAACATTCACTCGACTAACAAATTACAAGTCTTGATCGAAAAGGAAGTACCTCAGCACTCCAATACTTGCACAGAAGGATGATAATGATGTATAGCATAGTTAGAGAACAAAAGTAGGCCGCTGATCGACTTAATTCGATTTCAAAGGTCACAATCGATGAGCTGTCCACTTTTGCGTTTGAGAGCCATAAGTTTCAAAATCTAACATGGCTCTCGAGGTGAGTAACTTTAACTCTCTTGGGACAGATTCTTAAGTTCTATACACAAAGTAATATTTCCAGCAACTTCATATGGACTGAGAAATATCTGAAGGTCGAAGGGTTTTTATAAAAATATATTTCAAAAATTCTTGACACGCTGTAAGTCGTAGGTTGCAGGGTCGAAGGGTCGAAGGGTTTTTAGTACATTCCGTTGCATCATGTAAATTAACACAAGTCACCTCTCTGCTAAAGTAACGATAGCTATTTACACATTTAAATCATAGTCAAAACAATTCACGTACCAACATACGAACTATTGAAAATAGAGTAAGATTGATTTGTCATGTTTTTCAAATCGTCCTACAATGTCATAGGTGTAGCCAGGAGGGGGTGCAATGGTGCGATCGCACCCCCCCATAACCAGTGAAAATATGACCATGATGATAGAGGAAGAAAAGAGCCTTAAAATGCTTTTTATTTGAAGCTTCTAGCTCAATTTTGAAGGAAGTTATATACATTTTTGTAAATTCAAAACAAATCTTACACGTTTTCTAATGATCTAATTATGTTATTTATTCGTATTGAAGTTTGAACCCAGCATGGAGGATTTACTACCCGGTACCCGGTTTTTTCTACAAACCCCAAAATTTTGAATTTTTGATTTAGTGCTGTGTACTCGTTATTATACATTTATTACACTTGATTTGTGGTTCACAGGTGAGATCATTAAGATCTTAAATTGTAGCAACGTTTGCAGTATTCTAGGTATAGTTACAGGGGTGAAATAGCGTCTTCATGTTATCAAATTAAGATTCTGTTGATGTTAATCAGGTAGTCAATCGGGTAGTTTAAATGGAAGTTTCCCTTTTTAGAACTTACTTCCTGGTTTTGATTCGATTGAATCGAAGTAAAATTAGAGTAAGTAGCGATCAATTACTGTTCTATTTATTGAGTTCCAATTAAAGTCTTGTTGTGTGATCAATATTAAAACGGGATATGGCGTCAATAACTTGTTATTTAACTTTGAAATCTTGTCCGAAAAGTGATGACGTCACCAGGCCTATAAAGTATTTCGCCAATGTAAACTCAAGAGATGAAAGCTATATCGACGAGGACAGAGCTCCGTTCAATTTCATAATCTATATGAAGTTGTACTAAATATTTTTGGACTTTGACAATTTTCATAAGAAAAGTCAAAGGTGCAGGTCGAAGGGTTTTCATAACTTTCTTTTTGGCCCGCTTTTTGGACACCCTGTATGTCGAAGGTGAAGGTCGGAGGTGCAGGTCGAAGGGTTTTTATAACATTCCCATTGGAAATGGACGACATTTGGAGCATATTTTGGAACGACCATAACTCTATCAATATAAGACTATGATTATCGAAACTTTGCCAGAGGATCCTACATTGAATGAAGTCCTTGTGTCCCAAATCTCAGAGCAATTTACCTCCATTTAAGAAAGATATTGAAGAAATGGAGGGTTGCATTTTTTGGGTCACCCTGAATGTTAAACTATAAGTTTATCATTGTAATAACATGTTGGTTTTAACCGTAACTATGGGTTATGGGTACTATGGGTAACATTATGGGTTATGTACATAAACACCATAAATAACACCAAACATGACCATTATTATGGATAACATTATGGGTAATATCCATAACATTTTTTCTAAGGGCGATACCAATCCTTTCCTTCAATTTGAGAATAATATAGCCATACTTTGAAGAGATCAGAAAATTAATGAAAAATTCCATATAAGGCAGCCATTTTGAATTTTACGTTGTGCATTGTAACAGGTTTGAGGTGCGAAGTGTCATCTGCAGGTGGTGGGTTTGTGTGTAATGCTTAGCTTTTAGTGCATGCACCTATAGCTTTTCATTCACTCTTTCCTATCTCCTGTTTAACCCCTCAGCTAGCCCATTGGGGTGAAAAGGAATGCAATTCTGTAAGCCTCTCCCTGCTGAGACAAAGCCTATCCTCAATCAAGACTCCTACTTTGCCTCCTTGTGGTACACAACGGTAACTGCTGCTTTGTGATAGCAAGCTAAACTTGTAGGGGATCTAGTGGGAGGCAAGCTTGCTGGTCACATTCATGATAAAGAGATTGGAGGAACATGACCCCAAAAGGTCCGACATGCAGGCCCATTGGGGCATGGACATGACCTGGAGTCCATCAATCACGTAGGTACCTTGCAACCTTAACAGCGGATGAAACCACCCATTTGCCAATCAACAGCATCAGGGGTTTAACAATCAGGCAGGGAATGTAAGGCTGCATGAGCCTGGATTAGATCATAGTAGCAGTTGCACAGCACTTTCTATGCACCTAGTCTATCCATGTGAGTTTTTTGTCACTCAGAGCAGACGAGCTTTTTGTGTGCAGCTTAACTAAGACCAACTTGAGGCCTATTATCCAGGCCTGTCAACTGTCCCGCAATTTGCGTATTTGTCACGCATTTGCTGAAGAATTTGAAGTCACGCCAGTTATTCTTGCGTGACAGAAAGTGTCACGCAAATACGCATTTTACCTGGTAATTGTCAAGCAAAATATTTCTGCAGAAAAATTTCTAAAAAAGATCGTCTACACAGCAAAAATACGAAAGCTGAAAAAAAACGTACGCATTTCGTTCGAACTTTTCAAGCGAATTACGTATATGTCACGCATTCCGTTCGAAATATTTCGTACCTACCCCCCCCCCCCCCCCCCCGTTGATGGATGTTTGAAACGCGAGCGTTGCGAGCGCGAAAAATTTGAGGTGTTCAAAATTTGGCAAGATGTAATAAAATTTAAACCAAGGTGTTCAAAATTTGGATCAAGGTGTTCAGATTTGGACCAAGGTGTCCACATTTTGAGGGGAGGTGTTCAACATTTCCAAGTCACTCATGTTAGGTGTTCCCAAGTTGACAGGCCTGTATTATCTGACAAGAGCATAAGCATGGTGCCCTATACTAACCAACCTAAATCGTTCCGGACTTGTCTTTCACTTGTTTTTCACAACCATTTGGATTCATTTTGAAAGGGAATGAGATGAGACATTCATCAAAATGGCTCAAAAAAGACAATACAATTCAATTATATAGAAAAATACATACACTTACTTCTACCGAAGTCATTCTTTTTCATACCCACTTATCTATTTTGGCGATCGTGCCATAATAGATCATATTTATCGGCATTAAATAAAAAAAAGTGCCAGAAATATGCTCTCAATCTCCATTAGTGTCATTTAACTTGGCTTATACAAAAATCATTTTATAACATGGAACACTATCCACCACATAAAAGATCTTAGGTATCTCATACCTGCCAACCTACCGTATTTTTACGGGAATCTACCATAAATTTTTCGTTTTTCCGTAAAAATATGACAAACTACCGTAAAAAAATACCATCTTTTTCCCGTAAAAACGCCCGTAAGATTTTTTTTCGAAATCTACCGTAAATTTTTTTTTTTTAAACTCGTTTATTCCATGAGAACAGCCGTAAAATCTACCGTAAACTTTTGAAAATCTACCGTAAATTTTCGAAAATCTACCGTTTTTCTGCTGAAATCAACAGTATTTTTGTTCAAACTACTGTAAAATTTCCTGTTATTGTTGGGAAATGCTGAAAAATGGAAGTCTTCCTGTACTGTCCCTGTAATATTTCTTCACCAACCCGAATATAAATAGGTATCGGCAGGTCTGTGGTTATCAGATTATTGCGCATTTATCTAAGTAAGCTTGCGTGTAAGCTTGCGTCCAAACACCAACTACCACTAGCTAGAAAGAATTCGTTCTGCCATGATTTTTGTAGTTAACCAAACCCTTTTGTACACAGATATGAGCGTAGCGCCTATTACGCAAAATACGCACAGGCGTACCAAATGAATTTGAAAAAAATAAAAATTTGTTAAAATGCATTAATTTATTTGCGAATTTATTGATGCTTCCTACTGTGTCTGTATTTTTACGATTGTCAACATTTAAAGTTGATAAAAACGATTCCATCAAATAAAGTACTTGAAAAAATATTTCCCGGGGAAGCAAATCGGCCACGCAATCAGGCATCCCCGTGTGTGCGTACCGACTCAAAATATTGTTTTAGCGTATGAAATATGCGTAGTTTGATTTGTTAAATCAATTTGTTAACAGTACGATAAAATGTTGTATTTTTCATCAGAACACATTATATCAGTAACAAATACATAATTAAAAAATAAAGCATTGAGTTTGGGTTTATTATAAAAGTATTGTGATATCCGAATCTGAACGATGTCTCAGGGGAAAGGTTTCAGCAAATGCTCATAACAGATTATTCAGAGCTGTCAAGTGTCCCGCGAATGGCGGGATTATCCCGCGAATTTGATCAAAATTAGGCTAATTCGCGTGTCCCGCAATGTCCCGCAAATGTGGCTTTGACCTCCGCGAATTTCCGAAATTGTTGCAATCCCCTATATTGTGATTATCTTATCTTTTATAAGAAGCTAAGTTTTTGCACTTTTGAGGAGTAAAGTTTACCTAATTTTAAGTACCTAGCATGCTGTTGTTTGGTATCAAAATAAAGGGGAAAGGTTCAACTTTCATTTTAATTATGAAAATAGGGATGTAGGTCACAAATAGTTCCAACGTTGGCTTTTTTACTACCCGTGTGGCCTTCATCTCAGAACTGAGCAAATATTAGCAAACGCGTCAGTTACAATAAATGGACGCTGATATCTAGAAAGGGTTTGTAGAAAAACACGGGTACCGGGTAGTAAATCGTCCATGCTGGGTTCAAACTTGGTACCCGGTACCCGGTCAAAAAAACGGGAACCCAAAAAACGAAAAATACGAATATATAACATAATAGATTATGAGAAAACGTGTAAGATTTGTTTTGAATTTACAAAAATGTATGTAACATCCTTCAAAATTGAGCTAGAAGCTTCAAATAAAAAGCATATTTTAAGGCTCTTTTCTTACTCTATCGTCATGGCCATATTTTCATTGGTTATGGGGGGGGTGCGATCGCACCATCGCACCCTCTCCTGGCTACGCCTATGACATTGTAAGACATAACAATTTACAATTCAGTGGACATTTTGTCGAAAATTGGGATATCTTAAATTATGATTAATAATCAAAATCTTACACGTTGTATCATTTAAATTAACACATGTCACCTCTCTGCTAAAGCAACGATAGCTATTTACAGGTTTAAATCATAATCAAAACAATTCATGTACCAACATACGAAGTATTGAAAATAGAGTAAGATTGATTTGTCTTGTTTTTCAAATCGTCTTACAGTGTCATTGGCGTAGCCAGGAGGGGGTGAGATCGCACCCCTCCCCCCCTTCATTACCAATGGAAATATGACCATGATGATAGAGGAAGAAAAGAGCCTTAAAATGCTTTTTATTTGAAGCTTCTAGCTCAATTTTGAAGGAAGTAACATAAATTTTTATAATTCAAAACAAATCTTACACGTTTTCTAATGATCTAATTATGTTGTATATTCGTATATTTCGTTTTTTGGGTACCCGTTTTTTTCGACCGGGTACCAAGTTTCAACCAAGCATGGAGGATTTACTACCCAGTACCCGGTTTTTTCTACAAACCCTATCTAGAAAAGTAACCTCATTTCCTATAATTTGATGTAGATTAATCGAACCCCTATATCCTGATATCATGGGCTTTCAATTGAAAGCCCATTCCTACAGTATATGAATAGGTACATTTTAATATATAACATTATGGGGGTAAGCGTTTCATAGTTGGTCACGACGCCAGAAGTGCAAAGTATTGTTCCGAATTTTTGAATTTCGTGTTAGATTACGGTACTCACACCTGAAGCATGGTTTTTGTTTTTGATATATATATGTCTTTTATTGACTCAATAACCATGTCATGTAAATGACATATCAGTCACTACAGTGTACAAAAAACTACAAACTACAACTACATACTACAAAACTACTTTACATCAGTTTCACATGTCAGGGTATGATATCAGTGTGGTGTATCCATAATACATGTGTTTTAAAAAATGGAGTGGCTCCAGGACCGACAATTGTCGGTACTGGAGACTGTCCAGGGGTATTTGCTGGGGTACCGACAATTGTCGGCACTCTATCGTCAACTAGTAGTGCCAGATAGAGAACCGCAAGTGGCTGCTACGTGTTTTTGCTAGAGAGCCGACAATTTCATAAATAAATCCACTACTTTTACTTTTAGAAATAACCACATCACTGGTAGTCTATAGTGGTTAGCGAGCACGACTCGAACACATTCGGTCCCGAGTTCGAATCCCGGCAAGACCTACTTTTTTTCTTTTGAGGGGGACATAGTCAGGCCTGTCAACTGTCCCGCAATTTGTGTATTTGTCACGCATTTGCTGAAGAATTTGAAGTCACGCCAGTTTTTTTTGCGTGACAGAAAATGTCACGCAAATACGCATTTTACCTGGTAATTGTCAAGCAAAAATATTTCTGTAGAAAAATTTCTAAAAAAAATCGTCTACACAGCAAAAATACGAACACCGGAAAAAATGTACGCATTTCGTTCGGACTATTCACGCGAATTACGTATATGTCACGCATTCCGTTCGAAATGTTTCGTACCTACCTGGTTTTTGAAACTTGGGACTTGACACCTGGGGGGTTAACTCTTAATAATTTGGGTAGGTATGTGCAGCACGAGCAATTTTGAGTATGGAATCGTACAGGCATTAACTTGTAGTGAGCCATGATTTATTTCGACAAAAATTGATTCAACTTCCATCAAAATTGTCCTACAAACTTCAATTAAAAAACATTTTAAAGCTCTTTTCTTGTTCTATCTAATGGGTCGATATATACAGTTAGGGGAGGGGATGCTTTCGCCCCCCGTCGCTCTCTACCCTTACTACGCCATGGCACAAGAGAAATATCCCATTTGGAATATATCACTGTTTACTTTGCGTTTGGTAGCTCTCTCATGCGAGATGGAATCGTGGCCATTAACTAAGGGAGCCAAATGCAACTTCTATCAAAAAGTGTGCTATAAGGTATGAGTACCGTAATCCAACACCAAATTCGAAAATTCATAACAATACTTTGCACATATGGCGTTCGTGACCAACTATGAAACGCTTACCCCCCATAGTGTTATATATCAAAATGCACCTGTCCATATAGGGGTTCGATTGACCTACATCAAATTATAGGGAGTCAGGTTATTTTTTGAGATATCAGCGTCCGTTTATTGTAACTCGCGTTTGCTACCACTTCCTCAATTCTGATATGACGGGCAAACGCGTAGTAAACATGCTCACGTTCGGAACTATTTTGACCTACATCGCTATTTTCGTAATTCAAATGAAAGTTGAACTCCTCTTTATTTTGATACCAAATAGTGGCATACTAGGTACCCTAGAAGCCAACTATGGGTAATTATTTAGAACGATACCACAGGTTTTTAAATGGACTATATACCTTTATACCTTTTGGCGGATGGATATGGAACCTCATACCATAAGTGTAGCACTTTATAGCACTTGTATTTCCATGTATGTACATGCTGTCTGCTTACGTCATTGCTTTAGTGGCTAAAAGTGTGTCTAAATATATTCTACTTTAGTTCTCTGCTATGCGTCTTAGGATCAACACCTCAGACGCATAGTATAGATTTCATAAATATATATTATCATTGAATCAATAGCAAAAAATAGACTACATTATTCTGTTTAATTTGGGATTAAAGAACACATGATTTACAACAACAAACATGACAATTAATAATAAAACAACAAACATCATAAACCTTTTCTACATTTGACGACACTGGAGGCCCTTCTGGGATAGAACCTTGGATTTACTGTTTATCATACAGTTTGCTGTATTAACGATAATTACAAGCTTGAATCGTCTGCCTCACTTTTCATATACAGGATATTTGTATTCTTTTATCAACAATCATGGCTGTATCATGCTGATCAATTATGGGACAAGCTGAACGCTACCAAGGACTACACGTCTCTTTTAAGCTGAGCGCTGCTAAGGACTACACGTCTCATTTAAAGAGCTACATCTCCCCAGCGGTGTAGGACAAATACAAGAATTCGGAGACAAAATTGAACGGAACACTTGCTGATTGTATAAGATCAGGAGTGAAGAACCTTGATTCTAGGACTGGTATTCACGCCTGTGACCCTCGAGACCTACGATGTATTCCGATACGCCTTCGACCCCATCATCTCTGACTACCACAAGAGTGAAGTGAAGCACCATCCTGAGAGACATTTGCATTAAGACATCACCCCTTAAGACATTTGTTGATATGGCGGAACTGGTATTCACGCGTGTGACCCTGAGGCCTATGATTTATTCCAAGATACCTTCGACCCCATCATCGCTGGCTACCACAAGAAAGAAGTAACGCACCATACTGAGAGACAATTGCATTAAGACATCAACCCTTAAGACATTTGCTGATATGGCGGAACTGGTATTCACGCCTGTGACCCTGAGGCCTAAGATTTATTCCAAGACGCCTTCGACCCCATCATCGCTGACTACCACAAGAGTGAAGTGAAGCACCATCCTGAGAGACATTTGCATTAAGACATCAACCCTTAAGACATTTGCTGATATGGCGGGTAATATGATTTTTGATTTTGTCTGGGCATACATCAATTTTGGTTTTGAAATTTGCATAATGTTTTTTTTCAATCAATCATTCAATTTATGGTTTTATGCATATATGTAAACATTTAAAGCACAAAGAGATGGCGTCACGATGATATAATGCATTAATTTTCTATGGGACTGGTTGCCACATTTGTTGTGTGAGGGGAGGATACACTTTTGCGCAATTGCAGTTATTTTCAAAGACAATCAGTTCTTTGGTTTTTCAATAATGCCCAGAGCAGGTTCAGATTGCAGATGTCATATTAATTGTTTTGTTGGTTACTCTGTTGATTACATATTTGGATATGTTAGGTCAGCACTTTTTTGATACAATGGTAATATATATGTAAAGGTCAATGAAATTCAGTCATTTGAAGTTATTGTAGTTTTTTATTGCTTTACAGATTTATGTCTATTAATGTTGTTTTAGAAATTAATCAATCATGACTCTTTCAAAGTTCTACATATCGCTTTGGTTTGGTGAATTGCCAATGAAACATGTCAGAGATATTATACTTTATTGGACCAGAAATAGCCCCATGAGCTGAACACTTTTTACATGTTCATGGGCGTGTTTGACCATAAATGCTCCTATTTTCTTTTGGATATTTGAAACATTGAGATCTATTGCAAGCTATTCGGAAAGGTCTACTTGTTATAATGAGATATTTTGCTAGTTGTTACCGAAGTATTATAGCTAGTATTTGCAAGATTTAATAATAAGTTGAATAATCCAATCAAACAAGGGCTTGTTGCTAGACACAAATATATCCAGACAAGTGTGAATAACAGTTTTGGTATTCTACGCTAAAGGCCATAATGCCGCAAACAGCTTGGAATGCAGTTAACTTTGAAGTGGGTGTGAAAACTTGAGATGGTTCTTCTCTGCATAATGGGAAAACAGATAGTTGAGAGAGTTATTTATTACTTGTTTTCTTATTTTTAGTCTTTTAATAGTGCTCGTTTCTATCATTTGAGCTTACAGCAAGAGATTATTGCCTATACTTTGGCATACTTGAAGAATGACTTATACTTAGTTCTGTTGCAGCCTTGATGGTTAGCTATTCGTAAAGGTTAGCTATGTTGGCATTTCTCAGATATCTTTAGAGCTATAACTTATCTTATCTTGAACTTAAGTCTAAAGCCTTAAAGTCGAAATATTTGGCCGTGCAAGTGAGTGGTATGAATAATCTTCAAATATATTTCAGTATAAGGAGATACACATGTACACATTTGATTATCACTTTTCTTGGATGATATTGGGGATGGATTCAAAAGTTCATGATCAAATGGCATCAATATTTGCAAAATAAAGGCAGGAAATGTATAGCTAGTTTTCCATAAATAAGAGTGTAGATCTCAATTTTATTTTCATATTAAATGAAAATTGTGCATATAATTTTATTTGTAATTCAGTCATTTTAAGTAATTTGTTTTAATTGCTTTACAGATTTATACTTAGAAATCAATCAATTTAAAGGCTTTCAAAGAAAAGTCTTCTCTTCATAAGGAAATATTTTGTTAGTTGCTGTAGTAGTACAGTTACCCTTTGCATTCGTTTGACTTCACTTCTTAAAAGAGAGCTTCGTCTGTAGTTTAACTAGACTCTGCACGCAGGGTAAAGTACAGTATTAGTATATGCAAAACTGTATCTTTGAATATTGAATTTGAAAATGCAGAGTCAATGCGCGAATTAGAATCTGTGAATGACAATGAAGTAACTGATGTTGATGCGTCAATATACATTTATGAGTCCGTGACTTTAGAATATGACATTAAATTGAAAAATGATATTGAACAGTCAAATGAGTTGACAATTGATAGTGAGTCAATAAATTGTATGTCACTGCACAGTGAAACTGTGGGTATCGAATCTTGCTTTGATGTGTGTACTTTATGCTCATATGACAGTGAACTTGATAATGATGAGTATGATAAAATGTTTGAAGATTACTGCGTTGATGATTTAATTAGTGATGATGCAGATGATGAATATGTCATGTGCAATGATAATTCAATTAGTGACAATTCCGATGATGATGAATATGTCACTTGTAATGATACAAATGATGACGAGACTTGTAGTATCCATTTCGTAAGAAAGGCGGATGGAGCTAGGCTGGCAACCTCTCTTGACCTTGATGTGACAAACGAGCTCCATGTCAAGGACAATGCTACAGAGTCAAATGATATTTTGTATCACAAGTGTGATCTGCGAGTGATTCAGTGAAAATTGTGTATATAATTTTATTTGTAATTCAGTCATTTTAAGTAATTTGTTTTAATTGCTTTACAGATTTATACTTAGAAATCAATCAATTTAAAGGCTTTCAAAGAAAAGTCTTCTCTTCATAAGGAAATATTTTGTTAGTTGCTGTAGTAGTACAGTTACCCTTTGCATTCGTTTGACTTCACTTCTTAAAAGAGAGCTTCGTCTGTAGTTTAACTAGACTCTGCACGCAGGGTAAAGTACAGTATTAGTATATGCAAAACTGTATCTTTGAATATTGAATTTGAAAATGCAGAGTCAATGCGCGAATTAGAATCTGTGAATGACAATGAAGTAACTGATGTTGATGCGTCAATATACATTTATGAGTCCGTGACTTTAGAATATGACATTAAATTGAAAAATGATATTGAACAGTCAAATGAGTTGACAATTGATAGTGAGTCAATAAATTGTATGTCACTGCACAGTGAAACTGTGGGTATCGAATCTTGCTTTGATGTGTGTACTTTATGCTCATATGACAGTGAACTTGATAATGATGAGTATGATAAAATGTTTGAAGATTACTGCGTTGATGATTTAATTAGTGATGATGCAGATGATGAATATGTCATGTGCAATGATAATTCAATTAGTGACAATTCCGATGATGATGAATATGTCACTTGTAATGATACAAATGATGACGAGACTTGTAGTATCCATTTCGTAAGAAAGGCGGATGGAGCTAGGCTGGCAACCTCTCTTGACCTTGATGTGACAAACGAGCTCCATGTCAAGGACAATGCTACAGAGTCAAATGATATTTTGTATCACAAGTGTGATCTGCGAGTGATTCAGATTCCAATATGATATAAGTTTCAGCTAAAGGTCGAATACTCAAAACAAACTCGTGTTATTTATTACATATTTTTACAGTCTTTGAACAGTGCTAAATGATGTTGTAGCTATTTGTTAAAGGTTAACAATGTTGGAAAATTATCTTTACATGGATACAGAACATATGGTTCATTTTTAAACAACTATAACTTATTCTTATTTTTGACCTGGACTAAAGTCTAAAAGCCTAGTCAAGGCCTTACAAAGACTCTCTCATAACTAAAATTGAAAGATTTTGGGAACCCCTGTCTACTTATTTATTCGATAATATATGACTTTTTGGCAAAACATTTTTAGAGGAATCATTTTAATTGGAGCACCTAGCTGACGAGTTAGCGTGTCCACATTACAGAATATTTCTAAAATGATATATTTGGGTCTAGAGCTTTATAATATTTATGGGTGTGTGAAATATTTGTTGAGGAATGAACTTGAATGCTTGATGATGGTGGGGGAGAAAGTAAACAGATAAGGGAGAACGAAACAATTTTAATTATATAGCCAGGTAAAGTCCGGAATGGTAAGGGCTGGCTGACCCTTGGGGCCATGATGATCTGGCCGGAAGTAAGTCCACGACGTCATGTGCTACCCTTTACCTGGGCTAGTATGTAAGACCATGGCAATGAATGAAATATGATATTAGTGCGTATATAATATAAGGTGCGTAGTGCACTCATTTGTGGGGCTCTAGACTTGACTATATAAAATTCAATGACTTTCTTGACTAAACTGATCACTTGGTCAAGGGATCATTTGACATCCTTTGAAGTAAAAATGTTATGTTTATCTGAGAGTAGGAACAATATTTTCTTTAAAAATTTTCTTTATTTTGGCTACAAGTATTGTTTTATAACACTTTGGCTACAAGGCGGCCATTTTGAAAAGTGAGTAACCATTTTTGAATGGTATAATGGTGAACTTTGAATTTTGATTTTGTAAAATTGCAGTCATGTTAGTTCGATAGGATTTGCTACGCTTTTGGCGTTGTTGTTGTTTAGTTTATTAAAACAAATGAGATACAAACACAACTGATATTAAAATTTAATTGAGACTGAAAGAAGTAATGTAATATAAGTGATTATAAGTAAGCAGAAAATAATAGAAATGAAGTTGTTGAAATTAAGTTAAGTGAAGAAAATGCTTCTTTGAACTAGGCAGGAAGTAGGTTAATTGGTATTTTGGTAATTTATGTTGAACTAGCATTTCATTTTGGAACCTTGAACTGTTGTAGGTTTTGAGGCTTGTGTCGTTGTAAGAGTTATGTTTAGTGGAAGGAAGGGATTTTCCGAATATATTACTAGTAGTGGCTGTTTATGTGTGATATTGATGTGACATACCACGTTACAATCCTATTATGACGCATGTGTTATGAAAAAATACAAAATTATGATTAAAACAGTATGCCCAGATAAATAAGATCATATTATCTACCATAGATGGCACTATATGTGTTAAAATATCGATTACCTATCTTTTCGGCGAAAGCCATTGTTTTTTTTAATTTTCATGGATAAATGTTCTATGTATTGTTATATGTGGGATTTTGTTTGTCTTTTAGGGGGGTGAGTGTAGCACTTTATAGCACTTGTATTTCCATGTATGTACATGCTGTCTGCTTACGTCATTGCTTTAGTGGCTAAAAGTGTGTCTAAATATATTCTACTTTAGTTCTCTGCTATGCGTCTTAGGATCAACACCTCAGACGCATAGTATAGATTTCATAAATATATATTATCATTGAATCAATAGCAAAAAATAGACTACATTATTCTGTTTAATTTGGGATTAAAGAACACATGATTTACAACAACAAACATGACAATTAATAATAAAACAACAAACATCATAAACCTTTTCTACATTTGACGACAATAAGCTTCAAATAAAAAACATTCTAGCTATTTTCTTCTATCTAATGGGTAGCAAACGCCCCTTTCTACGCCTGATCGGCTCAGGAGAAATATCCTATCTGTTTAGAATATATATAGCCGTTTACTCTGCATTAATAGCTCTCTAACGTCTTACTTGTTCATGTTTTTTATTGGGCGTTTCAACGTTTACTACCATTCCCTGTTCCCGGGCTACCATTTTTTGACCTGGGTTTGGTAATCCCCGGGTAACCGGGGCTAATGCCCTCCCCGGGTTTTGCACTTGTTCCCATTGCATTGCGCATGCGCCAGAAAATTCAAAAATCAATATTTGTCGGTCCTCTAGCGTGTAAACACAGCATATCTCCCGTACCGACAATTTATTTGTCGGTCCTCTAGCGTGCCACCACATCAGAGTCTAGAGTACCGACAATTGTCGGTACTCTAGCCTTTACGTTTAAAAAAAATATTTACATAATATTAATCATTTTCCAAATTTTTAGATATACAAATTTGGCTAAATGTAAGTTAACATGAGAGCTTTTACTAGACATAATAGTTTCAAACAGTTTATCTGGATCTTTGCACTGTTTCAGATCAGATTCTAAAGTTTCAAACAAAAGCTCTCTGTGTTTTAAGTTCTTTGTACAGCTTGTGATAAAGTGAAGCTCATCCTCAATTACCCCACATTCACTACACAACCTTTCACTTGTGGGTTTTGGCTTTGGTTAAATTACAATGAAGTATAATAATATTCCTATTCCTATTTAGGTGGATGTCCCGCGAAATCCCGCAAATTTAGGGCACTTTGTCTAAAAAATCTGTCCCTCTATGAAGTTTTTGGTGGTACCCCTGTTAACTGTCCCGCAATTAGGGTGTTTGTCCCTCGAATGGTCCCACGAAATCCCGCGAATTTGATAAAAAAAATTGGCCTATTAGCACAATCAAGCAAATCCCTTAAATGTCCCACTAAATCCCGCGAATTTAGTAGATGTCCCGCAAAATCCCGCAAATTTTGGGCACTTGGTCTAAAAAATCTGTCCCGCGAGAAAATCTTTAGGGGTTGACAGTACTGGATTATTTTTGAAAGACAATTGATCTGTACTTATTTTCTATTTGTGCCAGACAAACACATTGATATCATTAGAGACTTGCGAGTGAACAAATCAATATTTAACATTTTAATACCATATGATTCCAATGTTATATGAACATTATGTCTGTCATTTCAATTTGTTAAAGTGATAGATCATCTAAGATGATGAGTAAAAACGTGTAAAATCCATATTTTGTATTTCAGTAAATGTTTCATTGGTATTTCCAAACATCCTGATATCTAAAAAAACTGGTTAGAAGGTGAATAAAAGTGGAGATATGAATATTGTGTTCGTATTTTGAATCAATCTAGATTTATTGTAAAAGAGTTGTAAAAGAGTTGTATTCATATACATGTACATTTTGCTGAAACATAAAAATTCAAAGTTGCTGTCAGTCCATTGTAGGCATGGTAAATGAAGAATAAAAAGTGTTTAGTCTCTATTTATTCTTGAAAATAGTATATCTATTTTTTCTTGAAAATAATAGTTTCGTATAATTCTCAGGTGGTAGTTCTGCTTTACAAATTGTAATTATCAAAAGCACTCTTGCAGTAAAATATGTATTCACAATAACAAAAACAATATGACCACGTAAACATTGTATTAATATAGAAAACCGCATTGTATAAAGGTTTAACTACCGCATTTTTCAAAATCTACCGAAAAATACAGCATTTTGGCAAATCTTTGGCAAGAGTACCAGTTTTTCAAAAAAATACCGTAAAAACTACTGCAAGTTTCAAAATCTACCGTAAAACTACCACATTTTTTCAAAATCTTCCGCAAAAGTACAGTTTTTTCCAAAAATTACAGTAAAAACTACCGCAATTTTGGAAATCTACCGTAAAACTACCGCATTTTTTCAAAATCTTCCGCAAAACTACCGGTTTTTTAAAAAACTACCGCATTTTTTCAAAATCTACCGTAAAACTACCCCATTTTTTCAGAATCTTTCGCAAAACTACCGGTTTTTCAAAAAAATTACAGTAAAAATTACCGCATTTTTTTAAATCTACCGTAAAACTACCGCATTTATTCTAAATCTTCCGCAAAACTACCGCTTTTTCAAATTCCTACCACAAACCTCTGAAACTACAGTATTTTTTAAAAATCTACCGCAAAAACTACCGTATTTTTTTAAATCTACCGCAAAAACTACCGTTTTTTTTAAAATCTACCGCAAAAACTACCGTTTTTTTCTAAAATCTACCGCAAAAACTACCGCAATTTTGTTGAAAAATACCGCAAAAACTACCGTATTTTAAAAAAATCTACCGCAAAATTTTGGTCTTAGGTTGGCAGGTATGTATCTGTACCTTCAATTTGCCATAAATGTCTGACATGAATGGTCATTATTCTGATATGGACTTGTCTTGTAATCACTAGGTGAACAACTGCGAATTGTACACTTAATGCTTTTTGTAGGAGTTTTTGCACTTACTTTTCACACATTATGTGTAATTTCAATTCCTTGAAACAAGGGCCACGAATGTACTTTTAGAAGTGCAGACAAAAATATGTTCATTTAACATTTCGAGAGGGACCATTGCTCAGATTTATTTAGGCTTGACGTTCCTTTTTCGTGAACATGCTATAATTAAACTCGCTATAGCTAAAAACGTAAGTACAGTTCATTGCTTTGGGTCAATAAAAAGATGATAGAATCCATGTTTGTGCGGGCATAGAATGTATTTTGGTAATGATGTTTGTATATATTCTTTTCAAAATATATTTGGGGCTCAAATTATTATTGTAAGTTTACAGTAAATCCTGTCTTAGTGGACACCTCTCTCGTAAAGAGGTAAAACCTATAGATTTAGGCCATTAAAAGTTTTAGTGCATAGAAAGTTTTAGTGCATAGAGAGTCTAAAGAAGAATCTGAGGCAATATTTGCATGCTGTGAGGCAAATTATAAAATAATCACAAATAATAATTGACAAATCAAGTTGTTAACAATCCAGAGGCAAACTAGTAGATTTTTAACAGTAAATAACGTTTAAAATGAACTTTTTCTTCTCAACTTTCACTGAATTTCTTGACATGTAAGTTCATAAGTCTATATGTTTATTAGAATTTAAACAGCCAATAAAGGTATTTCGAATCTGACTCACATTTCTCTTAGGAAAATTAAAAATAGCGAGGAGTAAACTTTTTAAATATTCCGATAACATTTAAAATTAAACTTTTTTTCTACATGCCTTCTTGCCCCTTGAACGTATCAAGTAAAGTACATGTATCTGTAATGATTTCATAATTCAACATTGACAAATATCTCGTTTAATTAATGATAATCATTTAGATAGTATCACTCAGACAACTTCTTCCACTGTCCATAACAAGTCAACCATTAATTGGAATATTTTGGTCACATACAAATGGTTAAAATTAAATAAAAAAGATTCTTTCAACCATTGCTACTTATTTAGACTCTTTAAATCGTGATTTTCGTTCACAATATGGCTACTTTCATTATGAATCGGCGTATTCATCGGATACAAGATAAGGTGATTTTCAGGCAAAATAGCATGAGCAAAGTAGAACAATTAGATCAACATTCTTTACGGATTGTGGCATGGAACATCAGGTGCCACAGACTTAGGCGGACCACTGTAGAGCAATCAAACTACATTAATTTGCTTTACAGAAAACAAAGCTGCAGAAAAACCTGCTTATGTCAGAAACAGCTTTTTTAAACCATCAGCAGAAGGCGGTAGCACAAAGAGAGGACTCACAGTTCTAGTCAAGGAATGCTGTCAAGTCCCGGGGGGTTCACTCCAATATACCTCTTAATACCTATGTGCCGCGCCAAAGACCCCCTTTTTGAGCATTTTGTCCCATGTCAATTTTCTCTCATTAAGATTGAGTTTCCATGTATACTTCCTCTCACACTTATAAAAGGGAGTAAATTTCCTGAAATATTGGTATATTAACTACAAAATCCATGATTTTGATGATTTGCCCCTGACTTCGCCAACTGATTTCACCAATTTATCAAAATTTTTTGTACGAAAACTCATTTTTGACCTAAAAAAGGCAACTTATTTTTTTTCCTCTACGATTGGCCAGGTTCCATGGTTTATGCCCTAAGTCAAAATTGCTCGTGCTGCACATACCTACCCAAATTATTAAGAGTTAACCCCCCGGGTGTCAAGTCCCAAGTTTCAAAAACCAGGTAGGTACGAAAAATTTCGAACGGAATGCGTGACATATACATAATTGGCGTGAAAAGTCCGAACGAAATGCGTACATTTTTTTCCGGCGTTCGTATTTTTGCTGTGTAGACGATCTTTTTTAAAAAATTTTCTACAGAAATATTTTTGCTTGACAATTACCAGGTAAAATGCGTATTTGCGTGACATTTTCTGTCACGTTAAAATAACTGGCGTGACTTCAAATTCTTCAGCAAATGCGTGACAAATACGCAAATTGCGGGACACTTGACAGGCCTGGTATACTTGTGAACATCTATATTCTGTTCAGATGAAAGTCCTGAAAGAGAAGCTTAGGAGGGGTTGGCCCCAGTGCTGATAATCCCTGATGTGATACAGATACAGAATTTTACGAGGCCAAAATCAGAAAAATGATTCAATATTTGCAGCCTACTCTAAATTGCCTTTCATTTAAGTATAATAAAGCCATGCTTCGGAAAGATCTCAAAATTAAAAAAACAGTACCATAATAATGATCTACCCCAAATTTCCTTCAAGTTGAGTATAATATAGCCACACTTTGAAAGAAATCAGAAAATTATTGCAAAATCTCACATCAGGCGGCCATCTTGAATTTGCGAGGCCCAAATTACATAATTCAGAATGATCTCAAAATTAATTAACTGTTTTCTCGACCCCCCATACACAGCCCCTGGGGGTCATGGTGAAAAACTCAGAATATATATAAAATAGATAGATGTTGTGAATATACTATCAAAATTTCAAACAATAATATTTATTACTTTGGTTTAAAATGAAATACTTAAAATTTTCACGAAATTTAAAGCGAATTTTTTGTTGTTGCGTAAAACTATTCACCAATATACATCTTTCCACCAAATAGCCTATGAAGAAAATATATCTACTAGTATTTGAGTTATCTTCCAGACTGACGGACGGATGGATGGCTTCACTATATCCCTACTAAACTTCGTTCGTTGGGATAATGAAGTTTGGGACAAACTCTGAGGATTTTACAAATACAATTTTCAGACGGAAAAGCTAAAATGGCTACTGGCCACCTTAAAATTTACCCAGAATGCCGAAAAAGTAATTCTAGATTTTTATACAAAGAGTCATTCCTAAAAATTTGAAATTGATCCCTCAAATGGTTAACCTGAAAATGAATAGACGAGACTTTTCAGACAGGACTTAATACAGAAATTTCAAAATGGCTACCTTAACCAAGAATGCCAAAAAACTAATCAATTCTAGATTTTCATACTAAAAATCATCTCTGAAATTTGATATTGATCCATCAAATGGTTATCCTCAAAATGAGTAGGCAAGACTTTACAGACACAGATTACAGATTTAAGGATGGAAAATTCAAAATGGCCACCTTAAAATTTACCCAGAATGCAAAAAACTAATCAGTTCTAGATTTACATCTAAGAGACCTGAAAATTTTAACCTGAAAATGCATAGACAAGACTTTACAGACAAGATTTTAGGACAGAAAATCCAAGATGGCTGCCTTGACATTTACCCAGAATCCCAAAAAGCTAATCAATTCTAGACTTTTATATATATATATATATCATCCCTGTAAATTCGAAATTGATCTACCAAACAGTTCACCTAAAAATGTGTAGACAAGACTTTACAGACAAGATTTTAGGATGGAAAAATCCAAAATGGCTAAAAAAGTACTTATGAAAAGTCCATTGAGCCTCCTAATAATATTGACAAAATCGCTCCAATTGGGGCCTCCCAATAGTAATAATTCTATATAAGTTTATCTCTCTGTTTATTCTTTTTAACATTTAATTCATTTCTTCAGCGATATCAATTTATTTTGTGATATAAATTACCAGCTGATACTTATTATCTGTTCATTTTAGGCTACATAGAACAATTGTTTTTATAATGAGAAACAAGAAATGAACAAGGCATTAACATGACAAAATGTCACCACCTAAAACAATTTGGTCAATTTAAAGCAAGTTGGAAAATACCTTTTGACCTTAAGAAGGTTTGATTTGAACTTCTTAGAACATGTAGATGATTTTGAAAAAAAAATTCGTCAATTTGAAGCAAGTTGAAAAAATACCTCTTTGACTTTTTTTGACATTGAGAAGGTCATTGAAGGTCAAATGTAAAGTCAGATTTGAACTTCTGAGAACATGTAGATGATTTTGAAAAAAAAATTAAGTAAATTTGAAGCAAGTTGAAAAAAGACCTTTTTGACCTTGAAAAGGTCATTGAAGGTCAAATGTCAAATCTAAAGTCAGATTTGAACTTCTGAGAACATGTAGATGATTTTGAAAAAAAAATTACTGTAGTCAATTTGAAGCAAGTTGAAAAAAGACCTTTTTGACCTTGAGAAGGTCATTGAAGGTCAAATCTAAAGTCAAATTTGAACTTCTGAAAAGATGTAGATGATTTTGAAAAAAAAATTTGGTCAATTTGAAGCAAGTTGAAAACAGACTTTTTTTGACCTTGAGAAGGTCATTAAAGGTCAAATGTCAAATTTAAAGTCATATTTGAATTTCTGAGAACATGTAGATGATTTTGAAAAAAAAAATTCGTCAATTTGAAGCAAGTTGAAAAAGACCTTTTTGACCTTTTTTGACCTTGAGAAGGTCATTGAAGGTCAAATGTCAAATCTAAAGTCAAATCTAAAGTCATATTTGAATTTCTGAGAACATGTAGATGATTTTGAAAAAAAAATTTAGTCAATTTGAAGCAAGATGAAAAAATACCTTTTTGACCTTTTTTGACATTGAGAAGGTCATTGAAGGTCAAATATCAAATCTAAAGTCAGATTTGAATTTCTGAGAACATGTAGATGATTTTGAAAAAAAAATTTAGTCAATTTGAAGCAAGTTGAAAAAAGACCTTTTTGACCTTTTTTGACTTTGAGAAGGTCATTGAAGGTCAAATGTCAAATCTTAAGTCAAATCTAAAGTCAGATTTGAATTCCTGAGAACACGTAGATGATTTTGAAAATTTTTTTTAGTCAATTTGAAGCAAGTTGAAAACAGACCTTTTTGACCTTTTTTGACCTTGAGAAGGTCATTGAAGGTCAAATGTGAAATCTTAAGTCAGATTTGAATTTCTGAGAACACGTAGATGATTTTGAAAAAAAATTTAGTCAATTTGAAGCAAGTTGAAAACAGACCTTTTTGACCTTTTTTGACCTTGAGAAGGTCATTGAAGGTCAAATGTCAAATCTAAAGTCAGATTTGAAGGTCAAATGTCAAATCTAAAGTCAGATTTGACTTTCTGAGAACATGTAGATGATTTAGAAAAAAATTGAAGTCAGTCTAAACAGTATTTGTTAAGTTATAGGAAGTTGTAAGAAATTGTTACAGACGCCGGACACCAACCGCCGGACGCCAACCTCCAACCGCCGGACTCCAACCTCCAACCACCGTCGCAAAAAAACGGAGACCATAACAATATGTCACCACTTTTGGTGGTGACATAATTAGACGATTTAAGATGCATTGCAGTTCTTATGTATTTCCAACCAGCTACAGGTGATTTTTAAAAGGTATCATGTGGGAAAGAACTGATGATCAAAAGAAGACTGGCCATGGTGTAGTCCATAAAATTGACTGTAAGATTGCATGGCTAGTTTTGTAGATGAAACCAAGCAAGAATTAGTTACTAGAGAATCAAATAAAATTGGAGACCCACATTACTGTTGTCTGGAGGTCTTGCCTCTAATTAAAGTGTGAACATCGATTGCCGAGTCGTATCCAATGATCCTGGGCCTATTGTAAAATGAAAGCTTTGAATATGTTGTTGCCTTTAAAAATGTATCTATTTTCCATCATCTAATTCTTCGTCATCTTTTCTCCTTCGACTCCGCCATTTTTTATTAAACCGGAAGTTTGTTCTCTAACGTCCGCGCAATGTTTTTTCACTTTTATTTCAGATTACGCTTCGGATTCAACTTTTAATGCTTAATTATCCCATCGAACGAAGTTCGGAGGGATATAGGGAACGCCTCCGTCCGTCTGTCCATCCGTCCGTCCGTCCGTCCGGGCAATAACTCAAATACTGTTGGCCCGATTTTTGTTCATATTTTGTACACATATACCCTATGGAGGTAGAAGTTCTGCTCGAAAGCCGATTTTCAAAATGGCCACTCATTTCAAAATGGCGGCCATTTTAGTGCCGAATTTACAGTAATTTAGGTGCAATATGTAAAACTGTAATAGCAATATGTTTTAGATGTAAAAAAATTATATAGGACATTAATAAAGCTAGAAATGTAGATATTAAAGAAGCACATGGCAGCCATCTTGAAAAATGGCGGCCTTTACTCGTTATTTTACGATTTTTGCTGTAACTTGAAAAGTAGTGGAGCAATTTTGTTCATATTTGGTATGTGAATACTATAAACATTGCACACTGTCTAAAGACACTTTTGGTAGAAGGTGGCCATTTTAAACAATGGCCGCCATTTTGAAAAATGGCCGCCATTTTAACCCATTTTGCTAACTCGAAAAGTAGTGAAGCGATTTTGTTCATATTTGGCATGTGAATACTATAAGCATGGCACACTGTCTAATAGGTTGAAGACCACAGTAGAGTTTCCCATAGGTGGCCATTATAACATTTTACCCTGTATCTTATTAACGATTAGTATCCAAGCCTAGTGCAACATACCACAGTGTTCGGGAGAGACTCGCCTAGACTGCTATAACAATCTTACCATGGGTTGTCCACCGAATTTTTGAGATAAATAAACTTGAAGACACTAACCCCCTCTATCGTCAGATTTCTCAGAGAATTCTGGTAAAATCACCAAGGTCAAAATCACTCCGCCGCCAGCTTAAAATGAGATTTCCCACTGAACTTTGGCATGTTTTCAGATAAATCAGGACCTACCTTATAAATATTTAGTCCCAATTCACTTCCCAAACGCCAAATGGCGCTCCAATGGGGTAGGAAAGGAGAAAAATGACTTTTTATACAGAAAACCAAATCACTAACGGTAACCGCTAGTGTCCTTACTCAGGACTATATCCTAATAGTAAACTGAATTAGTTTGTTTTCTTTCAACATGGTTATATTAGCATTGTAGGCATTATCCCGATCACAATGGTATATAACAATGCTATATTTGAGAAAATGCACGGGGGAAGATTCAATCCTTATAGACACAGGTCCTTTTAGCAAAATTCAGGAAATTTGATTTTGAGATTTCTTGAAATTTCTTTGGGGTAGGGGTGCACCTTACAGTTTGCATCACAGATTGAGTACACCCAACTGAGGGGAACATGGCCATATGGGGTATCATTGGAAAGCGATTTCTACTATCTTTCGAGTGATATCCATGTCAAGGCGTTCAATTGCATATTATGACGTCATAACGTTAGGGAGAAACAAAGGTTCATTCAAAACTGCCCAGAAGACAATTGAATGACACGGGAGAATGGAATTCGGGGTACTTGGCACAATGGCCTCGCCCCCAAAACACTAATGTTGCTTCAAAATGTCACGATTTTGGTACCATTGTTCAGCTGAGATACAGTCCTTTAATATGATATGCGCTATTAGGCTTCTTAATGAACTTAAAAACCTCAAAAGGGGACAAAACCTACAAAATACCCCAAAAATGCGCCTTCTAATAGGTTGAAGACCACAGTAGAGTTTCCCATAGGTGGCCATTATAACATTTTACCCTGTATCTTATTAACGATTAGTATCCAAGCCTAGTGCAACATACCACAGTGTTCGGGAGAGACTCGCCTAGACTGCTATAACAATCTTACCATGGGTTGTCCACCGAATTTTTGAGATAAATAAACTTGAAGACACTAACCCCCTCTATCGTCAGATTTCTCAGAGAATTCTGGTAAAATCACCAAGGTCAAAATCACTCCGCCGCCAGCTTAAAATGAGATTTCCCACTGAACTTTGGCATGTTTTCAGATAAATCAGGACCTACCTTATAAATATTTAGTCCCAATTCACTTCCCAAACGCCAAATGGCGCTCCAATGGGGTAGGAAAGGAGAAAAATGACTTTTTATACAGAAAACCAAATCACTAACGGTAACCGCTAGTGTCCTTACTCAGGACTATATCCTAATAGTAAACTGAATTAGTTTGTTTTCTTTCAACATGGTTATATTAGCATTGTAGGCATTATCCCGATCACAATGGTATATAACAATGCTATATTTGAGAAAATGCACGGGGGAAGATTCAATCCTTATAGACACAGGTCCTTTTAGCAAAATTCAGGAAATTTGATTTTGAGATTTCTTGAAATTTCTTTGGGGTAGGGGTGCACCTTACAGTTTGCATCACAGATTGAGTACACCCAACTGAGGGGAACATGGCCATATGGGGTATCATTGGAAAGCGATTTCTACTATCTTTCGAGTGATATCCATGTCAAGGCGTTCAATTGCATATTATGACGTCATAACGTTAGGGAGAAACAAAGGTTCATTCAAAACTGCCCAGAAGACAATTGAATGACACGGGAGAATGGAATTCGGGGTACTTGGCACAATGGCCTCGCCCCCAAAACACTAATGTTGCTTCAAAATGTCACGATTTTGGTACCATTGTTCAGCTGAGATACAGTCCTTTAATATGATATGCGCTATTAGGCTTCTTAATGAACTTAAAAACCTCAAAAGGGGACAAAACCTACAAAATACCCCAAAAATGCGCCTTCTAATAGGTTGAAGACCACAGTAGAGTTTCCCATAGGTGGCCATTATAACATTTTACCCTGTATCTTATTAACGATTAGTATCCAAGCCTAGTGCAACATACCACAGTGTTCGGGAGAGACTCGCCTAGACTGCTATAACAATCTTACCATGGGTTGTCCACCGAATTTTTGAGATAAATAAACTTGAAGACACTAACCCCCTCTATCGTCAGATTTCTCAGAGAATTCTGGTAAAATCACCAAGGTCAAAATCACTCCGCCGCCAGCTTAAAATGAGATTTCCCACTGAACTTTGGCATGTTTTCAGATAAATCAGGACCTACCTTATAAATATTTAGTCCCAATTCACTTCCCAAACGCCAAATGGCGCTCCAATGGGGTAGGAAAGGAGAAAAATGACTTTTTATACAGAAAACCAAATCACTAACGGTAACCGCTAGTGTCCTTACTCAGGACTATATCCTAATAGTAAACTGAATTAGTTTGTTTTCTTTCAACATGGTTATATTAGCATTGTAGGCATTATCCCGATCACAATGGTATATAACAATGCTATATTTGAGAAAATGCACGGGGGAAGATTCAATCCTTATAGACACAGGTCCTTTTAGCAAAATTCAGGAAATTTGATTTTGAGATTTCTTGAAATTTCTTTGGGGTAGGGGTGCACCTTACAGTTTGCATCACAGATTGAGTACACCCAACTGAGGGGAACATGGCCATATGGGGTATCATTGGAAAGCGATTTCTACTATCTTTCGAGTGATATCCATGTCAAGGCGTTCAATTGCATATTATGACGTCATAACGTTAGGGAGAAACAAAGGTTCATTCAAAACTGCCCAGAAGACAATTGAATGACACGGGAGAATGGAATTCGGGGTACTTGGCACAATGGCCTCGCCCCCAAAACACTAATGTTGCTTCAAAATGTCACGATTTTGGTACCATTGTTCAGCTGAGATACAGTCCTTTAATATGATATGCGCTATTAGGCTTCTTAATGAACTTAAAAACCTCAAAAGGGGACAAAACCTACAAAATACCCCAAAAATGCGCCTTCTAATAGGTTGAAGACCACAGTAGAGTTTCCCATAGGTGGCCATTATAACATTTTACCCTGTATCTTATTAACGATTAGTATCCAAGCCTAGTGCAACATACCACAGTGTTCGGGAGAGACTCGCCTAGACTGCTATAACAATCTTACCATGGGTTGTCCACCGAATTTTTGAGATAAATAAACTTGAAGACACTAACCCCCTCTATCGTCAGATTTCTCAGAGAATTCTGGTAAAATCACCAAGGTCAAAATCACTCCGCCGCCAGCTTAAAATGAGATTTCCCACTGAACTTTGGCATGTTTTCAGATAAATCAGGACCTACCTTATAAATATTTAGTCCCAATTCACTTCCCAAACGCCAAATGGCGCTCCAATGGGGTAGGAAAGGAGAAAAATGACTTTTTATACAGAAAACCAAATCACTAACGGTAACCGCTAGTGTCCTTACTCAGGACTATATCCTAATGACACTTTTGGTAGAAGGCGGCCATTTTTCAAAATGGCCGCCATTTTAACGTATTTTACTATAACTCGAAAAGTAGTGGAGCGATTTTGTTCATATTTGGTATGTGAATACTAAAAGCATGACACACTGTCCTATGACACTTTTAGTAGAAGGTGGCTATTTTAAAAAAAATTTTGAAAAATGGCCGCCATTTTAACGTATTTTATAATAATTCGAAAAGTAGTGAAGCAATTTTGTTCATATTTGGTATGTGAATACTATAAGCATGGCACACTTAACTGTCTAATGACACTTTTGGTAGAAGGTGGCCATTTTTCAAAATGGCTGCCATTTTAACATATTTTACTATAACTCGAAAAGTAGTGGAGCGATTTTGTTCATATTTGGTATGTGAATACTATAAGTATGGCAAATGGTCTAATGACACTTTTGGAAGAAGGCGGCCATTTTGAAAAATGCCTGCCATTTTTGCTATATACTTTGTTTGTAAAAATGCCATCCATGGCTGTTTGATGGGATTCGCTACGCTTTGGCGTTGCCGTTGTCAGTACTGTCAACCCCTAAAGATTTTCTCGCGGGACAGATTTTTTAAACCCAGTGCCCAAAATTCGCGGGATTTTGCGGGACATCTACTAAATTCGCAGGATTTTGCGGGAAATTTAAGGGATTTGCGTGATTGCGCTAATAGGAGATTTTTTTTATCAAATTCGCGGGATTTCGCGGGACCAATTGAGGGACAAACACCCTAATTGCGGGACAGTTAACAGGTGTACCACCAAAAACTTCATAGAGGGACAGATTTTTTAGACAAAGTGCCCTAAATTTGCGGGATTTCGCAGGACATCCACTTAAATTTGCAGGATGTCCCGGGACATTCAAGGGATTTGCGTGACTGGGACTAATGTAAAAGCGTGTAGAAGTACTTAAATCAAACTTTCAGATACTGATTAATCAAATATAATGCACCGTTACATTGTAGTCAAAACAATTTCACAAAATACGCATAGGAATATTATTAAACTTTATTGTAATTTATCAAAAACAAAAACCATGCTTCAGGTGTGATTACCGTAATCTAACACGAAATTCAAAAATTCGGAACAATACATTGCACTTCTGGCGTCGTGACCAACTATGAAACGCTTACCCCCATAATGTTATATATTAAAATGTACCTATTCATATACTGTAGGCATGGGCTTTCAATTGAAAGCCCATGATATAGGGGTTCGATTAATCTACATCAAATTATAGGGAATGAGGTTAATTTTCTAGATAGGGTTTGTATAAAAAACCGGGTACCGGGTAGTAAATCCTCCATGCTGGGTTCAAACTTGGTACCCGGTCGAAAAAAACCAAAAACGAAATATACGAATACACAACATAATTAGATCATTAGAAAACGTGTAAGATTTGTTTTGAATTTACAAAAATGTATGTAACTTCCTTCAAAATTGAGCTAGAAGCTTCAAATAAAAAGCATTTTAAGGCTCTTTTCTTCCTCTATCATCTTGGTCATATTTCCATAATGAAGGGGGGGGGGGGGGTGCGATCGCACCCCCTCCTGGCTACGTCAATGACATTGTAAGACGATTTGAAAAACAAGACAAATCAATCTTACTCTATTTTCAATAGTTCGTATGTTGGTACGTGAATTGTTTTGATTATGATTTAAATCTGTAAATAGCTATCGTTGCTTTAGCAGAGAGGTGACGTCTGTTAATTTGCATGATACAACGTGTAAGATTTTGATTATTAATCATAATTTAAGTTATCCCAATTTATGACAAAATGTCCACTGAATTGTAAATTGTTATGTCTTACAATGTCATAGGCGTAGCCAGGAGAGGGTGCGATCGCACCCCCCCCCCATAACCAATGAAAATATGGCCATAACGATAGAGGAAGAAAAGTGCCTTAAAATATGCTTTTTATTTGAAGCTTCTAGCTCAATTTTGAATCATGTTACATACATTTTTGCAAATTCAAAACAAATCTTACACGTTTTCTCATAATCTAATTATGTTATATATTCGTATTTTTCGTTTTTTGGGTACCCGTTTTTTTTGACCGGGTACCAAGTTTGAACCCAGCATGGAGGATTTACTACCCGGTACCCGGTTTTTTATACAAACCCTTTCTAGATATCAGCGTACATTTATTGTAACTCGTGTTTGCTAACATTTGCTCAGTTCTGAGATGAAGGCCACACGGGTAGTAAAAAGGCCAACGTTGGAACTATTTGTGACCTACATCCCTATTTTCGTAATTAAAATGAAAGTTGAACCCTTCCCCTTTATTTTGATACCAAACAACAGCATGCTAGGTACTTAAAATTAGGTAAACTTTACTCCTCAAAAGTGCAAAAACTTAGCTTCTTATATAAGATAAGATAATCAAAATATAGGGGATTGCAACAATTTCGGAAATTCGCGGAGGTCAAAGCCACATTTTGCGGGACTTCGCGGGACAATGCGGGACACGCGAATTAGCCTAATTTTGATCAAATTCGTGGGATAATCCCGCCATTCGCGGGACACTTGACAGCTCTGCGTTGTTCTGGTTCTAATAATCGTCAAGGGATTTCTATAAGAAAGTTTTCATAAAAAGATTCACACTATCAGAGATTTTATCGATTCGCGCAGCCAGAAAAATTAGTTTCAATTTCACCCGCTAGGTGTTTCGACGTCGACTTTGAAAGAATTTGAAAAATCTATGAGTGGGACTCCTTGTATGGAATTGTAGATTCTAAACAATTTGACAGTTCTACTGGTTGATGAATATTGCCATATGCATACATTTTTATAAAATAGGAATAAGGAAGATGTTGTACCAAACTTCGCTCCGATAGCTCAGAAAAGGTAAAATTTATCAATTTTTTCTCCACAGACCTTATACCCGCTTTAATGCACTTATTAAACATACATGTATATTGAAGAATAACTGACATTGATTTCAGGCACATGTCTTTTATACTTCGGAATTTATTGACATTTGAATCCTACATCGCTACAGATCCTGCAGTTGTCAGAGAAATACAACCGTGTCACATTTTGCCAATTTTTACACCAATTCTCCACTATAATAGCAATGTTTTTTTTTGTATTATATTGAATGATTTGCTGATGGATCAAATGTTCCTTAAGGACTGGAAGAAATGTCCCAATTTACTAGGTAATATGATTTTGCATATTGACAATGCATCAACTCATAAGTCACTACATATATAACGCATTCAATTTACTTTCTATTGAGACTATATATACAGCTAGTTCTGGGACACAGATGTGCCTAATCTAACAATATCGCCCCACACTATGTGGTGGGACATAATACAGTACTGTCAACCCCCAAAGATTTTCTCGAGGGACAGATTTTTTAGACCCAGTGCCCAAAATTCGCGGGATTTTGCGGGACATCTACTAAATTCGCAGGATTTCGCGGGACATTTAAGGGATTTGCGTGATTGCGCTTATAGGCCAATTTTTTTATCAAATTCGCGGGATTTCGCGGGACCATTCGAGGGACAAACACCCTAATTGCGGGACAGTTAACAGGTTTACCAGCAAAAACTTCATAGAGGGACAGATTTTCTAGAAAAAGTGCCCTAAATTTGCGGGATTTCGCGGGACATCCACCTAAATTTGCAGGATGTCCTGGGACATTCAAGGGATTTGCGTGATTTGGAGTAAAAGTACTTAAATCAAACTTTCAGATACTGATTAATCAAATATAATGCACCGTTACATTGTAACTTAAATAAACGTCAACATAACTTCACAAAATACGCATAGAAATATTATTTCAATTGAAAGCCCATGGAGGGTTTCGATTAATCTACATCAAATTATAGGGAATGAGGTTACTTTTCTAGATAGGGTTTGTAGAAAAAACCGGGTAGTAAATCCTCAATGCTGGGTTCAAACTTGGTACCCGGTCGAAAAAACCGGGTACCCAAACGAAATATACGAATATACAACATAATTAGATCATTAGAAAACGTGTAAGATTTGTTTTGAATTTACAAAAATGTATGTTACTTCCTTCAAAATTGAGATAGAAGCTTCAAATAAAAAGCATTTTAAGCCTCTTTTCTTCCTCTATCATCATGGCCATATTTCCATTGGTAATGAAGGGGGAGGGGGGGGGTGCGATCGCACCATCACACCCTCACCTGACTACGCCAATGACATTGTAAGACGATTTGAATAACAAGGCAAATCAATTTTACTCTATTTTCAATAGTTCGTATGTTGGTACGTGAATTGTTTTGATTATGATTTAAATCTGTAAATTGCTATCGTTGCTTTAGCAGAGAGGTGACGTGTGTTAATTTACATGATGCAATGTGTAAGATTTTGATTATTAATCATAATTTAAGTTATCCCAACTGTCGACAAAATGTCCACTGAATTGTCCACTAAATTGTTATGTCTTACAATGTCATAGGCGTAGCCAGGAGAGGGTGCGATGGTGCGATCGCACCCCCCCCCATAACCGATGAAAATATGGTCATGACGATAGAGGAAGAAAAGAGCCTTAAAATATGTTTTTTATTTGAAGCTTCTAGCTCAATTTTGAAGGATGTTACACACATTTTTGTAAATTCAAAACAAATCTTACACGTTTTCTGATAATCTAATTATGTTATACTCATATATTCGTTTTGTTTTTGGGTAAGCTTACCCGTTTTTTGACCGGGTACCGGGTACCAAGTTTGAACCCAGCATGGAGGATTTACTACCCGGTACCCGGTTTTTTCTACAAACCCTTTCTAGATATCAGCGTCCATTTATTGTAACTCGCGTTTGCTAACATTTGCTCAGTTCTGAGATGAAGGCCACACGGATAGTAAAAAGGCCAACGTTGGAACTATTTGACCTACATCCCTATTGTCGTAATTAAAATGAAAGTTGAACCCTTCCTCTTTATTTTGATACCAAACAACAGCATGCTAGGTACTTAAAATTAGGTAAACTTTACTCCTCAAAAGTGCAAAAACTTAGCTTCTTATATAAGATTAGATAATCACAATATAGGGGATTCGGAAATTCGCGGAAATTCGCGGAGGTCGAAAGCCACATTTGCGGGACTTCGCGGGACATTGCGGGACAAGCGAATTAGCCTAATTTTGATCGAATTCGCGGGATAATCCCGCCATTCGCGGGACACTTGACAGCTCTGCATAATAAAAACTATGTGCCTGAAATTCATGTCAGCTACTAAGAAAAATCCACCATGCCTTAAATGTGTATCTCACTCAATGAATTCTCACGAGTTCTGGGACACCTTACACCTTATACATGTATGCTGTTTGTATATATTTTTTTAAAAATTCAATTTTGAAAAAGAATTGTGGATATGAGTCTCGATAAAATTAATTAATTTCTCAGAAGAAATGAATTAAAGCTGGACTACGCTCCGAAACGCAATCTTGGGTTGTTTCAGGGGTGAACTTTATCATTTTGAGCTTAATGAAAGATTATAGAATGATGAACAAATGGGGCAAATCTTGTGTAGAAATACTTACGATAAATGTGTCATTTCAAAGATTTTTCATTGAATTTGCTTCGATCGGTGCCGGCGATATGATTTTGGAAAGGTTTCTAAATGAAGAACGTGACGTCACTTCCGAATCATAGCATTCAAAATAAGTAGCGTTTAATTACTTCCTCCTTTCATAATAATACGGTGGTGTAGCGGGTAGAATCCTCGCTGAGCACGCGGGAGGCCCGGGTTCGAATCCCGCACTAGCCTTTTTATTTTTTTAACTAAATGATTGTTCTTTGATATTACGCAGAAAAAAACAATTTTTATTTACATAAACTTTATATTAGAGCTTGAAAATGTAAAAACAATATATGTCAACATATTGCGTTTCGGAGCGTAGTCCAGCTTTAAAGTGCCCGATAAACTATAAAATGCGCATGCGTCCAGGTGTTGATAAACTATAAAAAGCGAAAATCCAGGGTTTGTCACCACAAGGTAAGCCAGGACGTGTTGAGAGAACAGCTAGTGTTGATATTGAATTTATATGTAGCCAGATAAGTTTCCTTATTGAAATTACATATGGTTATTAGCAATACTTTGTAGGTGCTAAATAATAAAATATTTAGAGTATATATGAGAGAAATTGGTCATTTCGAACCTGTTTAAAAGGTTGTGGCTCTCGGCTACACCGGGGAATTTACTTCCATGAGTACACACATAAATTTGGGGTTCCCCAAGAGGTACGCGACAAGGTGACCTGGCATCAAATGTGCGACTAAATGCTAGTATCGAGAAGATAAAATAACGAATACGACAATAAGTTATTGCATGTGACAATTCCGAGCCTTCATCTCACTGAAGTATTTTGAAGTGAAAATAGGATTTTTGTTTTGATACATGGATTCAGATGAACGTAACTTTATTCTGACAACTAATCAAAACTGAACAAAATTGATTGTTCGTAACAGACAATTTATTGTTTTACAATGTTTTGATTGGCTTAACGAATGAAACCAACAAATTATGACATGTAAAATGACAATTTTGAAATGGAAAATTTAAAAGTGACTAACACAACCTCCCTATCCACTCTTTGGGAGCCCTAGTAAATTAGTAATATGGACATGCAGCTTATGTTGTATTATCACACTACGCTTTGTATTCTAAAGCCTGTTGTTTGTAAAAACACTGTTCACTCAACGTATGTTTTGTGTGTGGGCAGTCAACGATAATCATTGTTTTATCCCGGTTATATGACCTCGGCAATTATAACAAAACCGTACTAAACGAAAAAACGCAAATAAGAGAAAGCTTTCACACACATATAAAAAATGAACTAGTCTAATCCGCCAGTATAAACTCTGTGTTATACGTAGCCGGGTCAGGCGCACACTTTAAGTGTTCAAAAACATATTATAACAATAATAACATTGTTTGCAGTCATGGATATAACATAGTGTGAATTGCTTGCAAGTCTAACATTGCTCAATAAACAAGTTGCTATATACTTCGAGAAACAGATTACAGCAGACTGTTCTGGTCAAGCTACATACTATTCGATAGTACGGTATACATAAAACTGACAAAAGTCACCTTATGTCTTGATACATCAAATAAAATTGTGGTTCAACCTTAAACCAAAATTTATTTTTCGATATTTTTCAGAAATGAGTCCCTGGATAATTCCAAGAATATGCTTTTACTATTTAAAGTGCCCGATAAAGTATAAAATGCGCATGCGTCCAGGTGTTGATAAACTATAAATAGCGAAGATCCAGGGTTTGTCACCACAAGGTAAGCCAGGACGTGTTGAGAGAACAGCTAGTGTTGATATTGAATTTATATGTAGCCAGATAAGTTTCCTTATTGAAATTATATATGGTTATTAGCAATACTTTGTAGGTGCTAAATAATAAAATATTTAGAGTATATATGAGAGAAATCGGTCATTTCGAACCTGTTGAAAAGTTTGTGGCTCTCGGCTACACCGGGGAATTTACTTCCATGAGTCCACACATAAATTTGGGGTTCCCCAAGAGGTACGCGACAAGGTGACCTGGCATCAAATGTGCGACTAAATGCTACTATCGAGAAGATAAAATAACGAATACGACAATAAGTTATTGCATGTGACAATTCCGAGCCTTCATCTCACTGAAGTATTTTGAAGTGAAAATAGGGTTTTTGTTTTGATACATGGATTCAGATGAACGTAACTTTATTCTGACAACAAATCAAAACTGAACAAAATTGATTGTACGTAACAGACAATTTATTGTTTTCCAATGTTTTGATTGGCTAAACGAATGAAACCAACAAATTATGACATGTAAATGACAATTTTGAAATGTAAAATTTAAAAGTGACAAACACAACCTCCCTATCCACTCTTTGGGAGCCCTAGTAAATTAGTAATATGTACATGCAGCAGTGGTAGTGTGCAGCTTATTATCACACTACGCTTTGTATTCTAAAGCCCGTTGTTTGTAATTACACTGTTCACTCAACGTATGTTTTGTGTGTGGGCAGTCAACGATAATCATTGTTTTATCCCGGTTATATGACCTCGGCAATTATAACAAAACCGTACTAAACGAAAAAACGCAAATAAGAGAAAGCTTTCACACACATATAAAAAATGAACTAGTCTAATCCGCCAGTATAAACTCTGTGCTATACGTAGCCGGGTCAGGCGCACACTTTAATGCTTTTTAATATAATTTCTGAAATACAATATTTCATAATTTTTTCATTATGTAATGGTGAGAGACCATGAGATACAAACCTGCTGTGAACAGACAACGGCCAGGTTAACCAAGGCAGTAGCTACAGAGGGATGCCCACTACCAAATGCCTTCTCTCTGATATCCACCATCTGTTCATACAGGGGTTCTGCCTTCTCCAGATTCCCTTGCTTCTTATAGACCAGAGCCAAGTGTTTCACGACTGATGCTATACTCTGGTGTTCTATTGAAAAATGCTACAACATAAAGATTATATTTATAATCAAGAAACAATCCAAGATAAGTTGTACTGCAATATGTCTACTTTTAATGCATAAGGACTCATAAAAATAGCCAAGCATTACAAAACGGATGCTACTGAATGCTGTATGCATACAGTATGTACATGTATGTGTGTGAACAGTATGGCAAAATCAACATCACACCAACTTCTGATATAGTGGGAAGTCATCCCCATGGCTTTATATGTAGGTGAAACAGAAAGATGATTACCACTGGTGTGCAATTTAATTTTTCACTAAAAATCCTATTCGTCTATAAAATTCCATCGAGTTGCAAATCCCACCAAACAAAACATGTTTTGATAAATAGTGGCCATCTTGAAAGAGTTTTTGAACAGAGCTTCTTTGTCCTTGGGTATGAGCATATAAAATGTATGCCTCCCTAACCACATTGCTTTAGTTTTTTCAGTATTTAATTACCAGATGTGAAATAAAACTTTTTTGCTTGTAATAGTAGGCAATCTAATGACTTTGCATTTTTAATAAAGACTGTGGTGTCATTAGCATAAGATGTAAATATAATTGTATTCACTGTGTTTCTAATTTTTATACCTTCAATTGCAGGATCCTGTCCTTTTTGTAAGCAAAAAACTCAGTGGCTAATAGAAATACCAGCGAAATGTATTTCATTCAAAAGCTTAACATGATTGTTATGAAATGATTCATTCTACAAACAACTACATGTAGCGGTCTTTTGGACTGAATCCATTAACTATAGTACTTGAGTTATCAAAGATTACATTTTCTATAAAAAATGGTATCCATTTTTAATTGAGCTGCCATTTTGAAAATTCCTTCTGAAGAAATAATTAATGATAATCCTTATTAAGGGCCCATTTTATTGTTCATGACTTTTAAAAGTTATTTTAGAGATGTCTGGAAAAAAAGACAGAATCGCACCCTTGAATGGAATCAATTTTTGGGACAGAATATCCAAAATGGTCACTCTAACAACTACCCAGACTGCCCAAAGACTTATTACATGTAGTTCTAAACTTTCATATAAAATTTTAAAATGAATCCATGAAACCTGGAAAGCGTCGACACAAGATTGAAAATTAAAAATCCAAGATGGCCGCTTTAACATTAACCCAGAATGCCCAAAACCTAATCAGATGTAACTTTCATATGTAGAAACATCCCTGAAAATTTCAGATGAATCCATGAAACAGTTTGGCTGGAAACCAATTGACAAGCCAGGAAAGACAAGATTTAACAATTACCCAGGGGGTCGTTTCCAAAAATGTCGTAGACTTACGATATCGTAACTTCAATTGTGTTTTCACGACAAGTAAAAAATTCCCGTTTCCAGAAATTTGTCGTTAACCTACGACAAACTACTATATCGTACACCTGTCGTAGAAAGACAATAGCTATCGTGTGAAACCCACAACACCCCCATGGGGTGTCGTAAGGTTGTCGTAGAGCAATATTTGAGCACTTGACAGATAGCAATCTCCAAGCCTTTCGTCCAGTGCAATCCGTACCTCCTGTGCCTTACATTCAATTCAATTCAATTCAATTTATTATTCAATTCTAGTTTTCATACAATATTAATTTACAAGTGATATGAAAAGGACACCCCGAGGGGTGTATGGATTCCATGTTTTGAAAAAATAAAATGTGTTATACATAAAGCATGTCATGTTAGAACAGTAATTGTAATGTACAAATTTACAAAGCATACATTTTTAATTATCTTGATGTAACATAGTGGAAGTATGGTTCAAACTAACTAATAATGACTTAACAAATTGGACTTAAACTTTCGTTGAAACATTTTTATATGAATTGAGTTTCTCAAATCAGTAGATAAAGAGTTATAAATTGATGGGCCACTTGTCCCGATTGATTTCCTTCCATATTCTGTTCTAAAAGGTTGAACAATCAAATCATTTTTTGATTTTGTGTCATGTGAGTGAATTGTTGATCTTAATGAGAAAAGACGGTTGAATTTTTTAAAAGGGAAATCAGGCGATTCAGAAAGTGTTTTTTGTACAAAGCTAGCTGTTTGATGGGAATGTATATCAAATACATTTAAAATTTTTAGCTTCTGGAATAGTGGACCTGAAGCGGCAAAGCTATCAGAATACGTAATGACTCTTAAGAATTTCTTTTGCAAAATATATAATTTCTGAATGAGTGTTTTTATGGCATTTCCCCATAAGATATTTCCATAGCTTAAGTAAGAATAAATCATTGAATAATAAATTGTAGTCATGGCATTCAAGCTCAGTCGATGTCTAGTCCTGTATACTATACCAATCAAATTAGAGATTTTTGTACATATAGCATTAATGTGAGGAGACCAGTGTAACTTTGAATCAATGATAATGCCAAGGAAATTAATTTCTTTCACCTCTTCAATTGGTTGATTGTCAATCTTAAGGATAATATTCTTGTCGTTCAGATCTCTTTTATTGCTAAATATCATAAACTTGGTTTTTTCAACATTAAGAGTTAGTTTATTTGCCTTCATCCAATTTGAGACATTTTGTAATTCTTCATTCATTTCAATGACTAGATTTTCAATATTTTTGTCAGTAAGCGCAATATTTGTGTCGTCAGCATATAAAACAAAGGATAGTTTATTTGAGACGAGATATATGTCATTAATGAATATTATAAATAAGAGGGGGCCTATTACCGACCCTTGTGGTACTCCATATTCAACTGTATTTTCAATTGATCTATATTTCACATCAGTCTCTGTAAATTGGTCAAGTGAAACATTCTTCTTTGTAAATTCAGTGATGATTCTTCTATTTTCAAGATAACTTGTGAACCAAGAAAGAGCTACTCCACGAATGCCATAGAATTCAAGTTTTTGTAATAATATTTTATGATCAACGGTGTCAAAGGCTTTAGTTAAATCAATATAAATACCAAGACTAGTTTTCCCTGTATCTAAAGACTTTCTAATATTTTCAATGAAATTTAAAAGGGCCATGTATGTTGAATGTTTTTTCCTAAAGCCATATTGGTGTAAGTATAAAATTTCATATTTTTCAAGAAATACGGTAACCTTATCATGAACAATTTTTTCCAACATTTTAGAAAATACACTTAAGATAGAAATGGGTCTGTAGTTATTAAAAATTTCTTTTAAACCTTTTTTAAATATAGGAATGACTCTAGCAATTTTCAATGCATCAGGAAATGTTCCAGTAGAGATTGACAGGTTAAAAATCTGTGTAAGTGGGGCTGATAAAGATTCTTTTAGTAATTTGACAACTGAGGGCTTAATATCGTCTATTGAAGCAGCAGAAGGTTTCAAAGATTTAAGTTGATTCTTAACATCAGTTTCTGTTACAGGAGATAAAAAGAGTGATTTATCATTTGAATTAATTTTTCTTAAATTTACCATTGGATCAGCATTGCTTTGAATCTTATTTGCAAGTTTATTGCCAATAGAGCTAAAGAAATTATTAAAGTTTTCAGCTATTTCAGCGCCATCTGTAGTTTGTCGATTATTAAGGTTAAATGTATTATTTATTTTTGATTGACCAGACTTTTTCTTTAAGATGGTGTTAATTAAATTCCAGGATTTTTTTATGTTGCCTTTATTTGCTTCAAATTTATTTTTGAAATAAGCTTTTTCAGCATTTCGAATTACATGAGTTAATTTATTTTTATACCTTTTATACATGGCTTTGTTTTCCAGTGTTGGATTTTTTTTGTATTTAATATAAAGCTTATTTTTGTATCTAGCTGATATAATAATTCCAAGAGTAATCCAGGGTTTTTCATTATCATTAAAAGTCCTGACTATTTTTGATTTTACTGGTAGACACCTATTATAAGCTTCAGAAAACGTTTCAATAAAAGAATTATAAGCATTATTTACACACTGAGATTGATAAATAGCATGCCAATTAATCTTTGAGATCTCTGATTGGAGTCTTGTACATGTTTCATCATTAATTAGTCTGTATTGGATCTTTAGTTTTTTAACTTTGGGCTTCTCATGATTATTAACAGCATAAATGGGAAAATGATCTGAAATATCATACAAAATGATACCAGATTGAGCAACATTATGAGCATTGGTAAAAATGTTATCAATTAAAGTAGCACAGTTTCTGGTTATTCTTGAGGGCCTATAAATCAACGGCATATAATTGTTTGTATATAAATTACACAAGAAATCATTTGTTTGATCATGGTCATTTGCTTTAAAAAGATCGACATTAAAGTCTCCAAGGATATAAGAAATTTTGTTCTCAGAAGCCACTTTTTCTAAGAATATATTAAATAGATTATTAAAATCATTTAAGTTAGCATTGGGAGGCTTGTAAACAGCAGTTACAATAATATTTTTTCCTTCATCTTGTTTTATTTCAATGGACACTGATTCACATTTATCAGAATTAAGTTTGAGATCTGACCTTTCCTCAAATTTGTACTGTTTTGCAATATGTAGGCAAACTCCCCCACCTCTAGACTGTTTTCTCGAATTAAATACAGTATTATATCCATTTAGTGAAAAAAGCCTCTCATTGTGTTGAGTTAACCATGTTTCAGACATGGCTATCACAGAGAAGGAATTTTTACTCAAAGAGTTTAGCATTTCAAATTTCCAATTGTTTTTTGGTAAGCTTCTCATATTCATGTGGAGTAGTGAAAATGAATCACATTTTATTGTTGAATTTAATGTATCAATATTCACATAATTACACTCTTTAGCGATGTTATGCATATCTGTTTGTACGTTGTCAATGTGATCTTCATTTGCAATGTGTTTGTCAAAATCAAGTGGATTGAAAAGTAAATTATCAAAAAAGTCAAGTCCATGTGTTATGTCCATAAATTCAACATTTGAACACTCATAAAATGGAAGATCTTTTAGAGAATTAGCCATTGTCAAGTTCAAATGGTAAAATTTGTTGAAAAGCCATTTTTTCCTTTGAAATGCTTAATAAAATACTTCCAGCCACGAAACACAAATGCTTTGATTGTCATCAATATTTTAAAGGATTCTAAATTCATTTCAGAAATAGAAAGTAACAAATAAAAATAAAAATATGCAGTTCTTTAAATTCCCGCGAAATTTACCCTTCTAAATATTTTTACCTCCTTCAGAAAAATTAATATTTATTTGAGTTTGCTACTGATTTTATTCGTTATATTCTATAAAATGTTTATTTCTAATGTAGTAAGAATTCATTCATAAGAAAAATATTAAGTAATTCGTAACAAACTGTTAAAAGTGAATACTTAGGAATTTGCAAGGACTTTCCGATCAGAAATTGTTTATTAACACCGTTGCTATGCAGTTTTGAAGTGACGTCATCCCCATATTCGTAATTTTCAACGTCTAATAAACTAACACTGTGTTTTAATCGATAAAATTGAATTTCTTACATATTGCTCTATTCTGTTACTAGATAACAAGTTATGATATTGATGAACTCGCCAGAACTAATTAACATAATATTATTTGAAGTGTTTTCAGAAAATTTGGACACCGCCATCTTGAAAACGTGTAGTAATGTTGAACCCAGTGATTATCCATCTTGACATTTTACAATTTGTTGCTCGATCCGCGGAGATTTTTACCTAGGGGGGGGGGTAGGTACATGATTTCCAATTAACATGCGTGACATATACGGGATTCGCGTGACAAATCCGAACAAATTGCGTTCGGTTTCTTTCCGACGTTCGTATTTTTACAGTATCGTAAACATATTTTGAAAAATTTTCTACAGAAATATTTTTGCTTGACAATTACCAGGTAAAATGCGTATTTGCGTGACATTTTCTGTCACGCAAAAGAAACTGGCGTGACTTCAAATTCTTCAGCAAATGCATGACAAATACGAAAATTGCGGGACGGTTGACAGGCCTGGAGAGGGAGTGAAAGTATGCAGCGAACGAAATGAATTTTGAGAATGGACAGATAGCTGAAGAAATTGCGGTTTTCACGCCCTCCAAAACATAAGGTAAATGGCCATTTCTATGCATTGAAAAATAGAGAAACTGAAGTTTGTTAGCGGCATCATCGTTCATGGTTTCTCTTTCTGATTTAGGAATATAAAGGCAACGAAAGATCATATTATTTCTCATGAAGGTTGGTTGAGTTGGGTTAATTTAAAAAAGGAGCATAACAATTTTAAGAATGTGTAAATCAAAAAATCTAAATGGTGTATTGAATAATAATAATTTAAAACATTAACGTTTCCCGCCTCTTTGAATTGTCTTTTTAACGAATGAAGCAAGGTGGGAAATATTATTGTTTTACCAAAAGTCAGTTCGCCATCAATTATTTATTGCTTTTTTCCTTTCTTGAGTTGCAAATATGCATATCGACAAACCATCTACATCCACTTTATTCTGGAATCATGTATATTTGTCTCCGGTAAACTGTCTAGCTACCTACACCGGAACACCCTGGCAACGGTTAAGTCAGCTACCGTTGTCACAGATGGCGGACGTAACCATCACATCTACTCTCTAATCACTTTTTCATTTCACTGGACCTTATGGTCGCTAATTCTGGCCATCAATACAGTATTTTTTTTATTAAAACAATATGTTTTCTTTCAAGTGAAGTCCACATGGTAGTAAAATATTATCTAACTCTCTGAAAAATTATGGATTAGGACCCCACCTTCGCACTTTTTAAAAATGTTAGGCTCATCTTCTAATGGCCTAGTCACATAGCCCGGCCGATTTCCGGCATCGGTAGAGCTCGGTGGATTTTTTTGGTGCCACCGAGCTCTCCTCATCGGAAGCAGAGCTCGGTGACGTGAACGGACTCCGTCCGGACATCTTCAGGCGACCGACCGAACACCGGCCGGTGACCGTACAGAGTCTGTCTCAAAATGGTAGTTTTTTTCTGCCGATGTGGCAGCAACTACCGGCCGGAGGTCGGCCGGACATCAGAAGGAATACGGCCGGTACCCGAGCAGGTAACAGGACACCGTGCGATCGCCGGCTGAGTTGTTAACGGGCTTTGAACAGTGACCGGCCGATGCTCTGTCCCACATCGGCCGGAGCTCGGTCGAAGCTCGGCCGCTGTCCGTTAAAAAACCTCGTCCTCTGGTTGTCTCAGATGCACGGGACACCGGCCGATACTCCGGCCGACGTGTTTTCCGATGTGGTTAAGATGGGGCTGCGATGACATGATGAGGGAGCTCGGTGAGAGCCCGGTGAAATTTAACTCCGAAGTTAAAATTTCACCGAGCTACCACCGATGCGGTTTTAAGCAACAAACGCCACGGATGTCCGGCCGGTGTCCGGCCGAGTTCGGTGAAAATTGCATCGCTGGCTCATCGTAACCTCATCGGCTGGGCTATGTGACTAGGCCATAAAAAGAGGATCTTGTTTTTGTCAATTTAAACATATCAAAATATTCTTCTACACTGTATTAACGATTTCTGAAAAGGGGATGCGTATTGAAATCCGATAGAAAAAAACCACATCTCCCACATAACCCACTATATACCGCCTTCCATATCGTCAATTTGAATTGAATCAATTGAATTAAATTAAGAAATGACAATGGGAACTAGACGTATGATCAGTTTAGTGCAAATTACAACAATGAAAAAAATATGATTCTTTTATCTTACACCCCCTGCTCTTTCAAAGCAACGTGTTTTTAATGTTTTGTGCATCATATTTTGCGGGTTTACGAATATCACTGACCGCCGACCACCGACCAGTCACTCTCTACAGTTGGGTACACATGGTCGGTGGACGACTGTCGGTCTTTTACATGAAGATAAAAAGATGCAAAATTAGAAGAAAAACTAAAACTGGGAATCCAATGACTATAGTACCTTTACAAGGTCGTGATTTAAAAATGTATTTAATCATTTCAAATCACGATGAAAAACGTACATGTAACATCGTCGTGGTGTGTAATGTCTTATTTTTAAGTGATGTCTCAGTTGTTAGAAGACCAATTTCATTCTGGTTAGTAACTTTGGATTATGATGAGAAAACGCACGTAACATTGCATTAAGTTCATTAATATGAAACGCAATTAACAAAAACACACTTAACATTGTCGGTGTTCACGTCGTAACGTAATGTTTGATTTCTCAGTTGTTCAACCTCAACTTGTAAAAACTACATTCAATATGACAAAAAAACTTTCTAATCATGGTGTCCTGAAATGGTTAGTCACTTTTAATCCCAATAAGAGAACGCACATAACATTACATCGTGTTCGGAATTCAGTAGGCTATGACGATAAATCATTTTTATTTCGAAATTGTACGTTAGATTTCAGTAAAAATTAGGATAGATAGAAATGATAGGTTGGTATGGAAGGTCGGTAATCTAAGGCAGGACAATTGAATCGAGAGGAGACGGTCATGCCCAATTTGTTTGCTAGCCTTTCGTTGAAAGAAACAAAATTGTTAAAAAACGTTGCCTATGATTGACATTCAAAATCGAATTATTCTACAAATATGGTCGGTCTTTTACACATTTTCTTCAAACCCTGTTTTGAGGCTACCAGTGGAAAACACCGACCGGTCGGTGGTCGGTGGGGTCGGTCTATTTCGTAAACCCATATTTTGCTTCTCAATGAGGAAGTAGTGCCCTGCAATATACACAAACGGGAGAAACAGGAAGAAGAAACTGGAGCGGGGCTCCCAGATATTCTTTACAGCTTTACAGGGGTCTGATCTACCGTAATCATATGTCTGTTATTATTTTAAAAGCAATAAAAGAAACTGGATTCATATTTGATTTAAACCCTTATTATTACATTATTATTACAACACTATCATGTATGTCACCATGGGAAAATACAAAAAATTCTCATTTTTTCGGAAAACCTAAGTTGATCAATCTCAACAAGTACATCATGTGGGATAGTATTGCTTGAATCCATGTTCAAAAGAAAGAATATGGGTTCTTAAACAGGACATTAAAGCTTGACTAAGGCCTTTTTGAATTTTTTGGTTAGTACTTAAGACCGAAACTAGAGTACTCAAATGCAGTTTGGAACCGGTGTAAAAGGGAAGGAGGTCAGATCAAATTATGGTCCTACTCTCCATTGATTTATATGGTGACCTTAATACAACTCTTTCCCTCATTATCTTATACGCAATCAGGGCCAGTAAGGGCCGTTAAGAAAGGGGACAATAATCCATGGGGACCATCATTTCGTCCGAAGCTTACCGAAGGGAAACTTACACATACGAACACCCAAACGATGCACTACATATACTAACTGGAACGAATTTTAGCCAATTCCTATTCGCAAGAATGTGTTTAGTGTCATAATATGTAGTCTTGACAATTATGTAAGCATTCATCAGACTGTACCATGTGCTTTTGTTGTTATGATAATTATGTACAAGGTCACGTGACCAAATATGATGCAACAATAAATCGATACTTAGAAGTCACTGATCTATGAGTTCAGTTCATGGTGTCTAGATTAGAATTGAAATTTGGAATTTCATAGTTAAAATAACTAGATTTTGGAAATTGAACGAGTTCAATTTCAGACTCTAGATCTAGACTTTTTTTAGCCGAGTCATCCAGAATAAGCCAAGTCATCCAAAATAAGCTAAGTCATCCAGCAAAAGATGGATGGATGAAAAAGGAAGGAAGGATAGGATAGAATAGGAAGGAATGATAGGATAGAATAGGAAAGAAGGATAGAATAGAATAGGAAGAAGGGATAGAATAGGAAGGATAGGAAGGAGAGGATACGAAGCAAGGGTAGATAGGAAGGATAGGATAGGATCAGAAAGGAAGGATGGATGCATTTTTCAATATTTTCTTCTCTACTCTTGACTTTCTATCAGGATACCATCAGATTGATTTTTCTTGAAATTTCAAAACGCCATAACTTCCGAACCGGAAGTCGGATCGAAATTTGATTTGCAGATTCGGATTCCTGACAAAATTCTACCCCTAATTCATAACTCATACGTTAAATTTGGCGAATTTTTATTTTGACCTACTTTTCGGACACGCCATTACTTCAGAACCGGAAGTCGAATCGAAATTTGGTTTGCAGATTCGGATTCCTGAGAAAATTCTATACTTAATTCATAACTCAAACGTCAAATTTGGAGAATTTTTTATTTTGACCTACTTTTCGGACACCATATCTCAAAAGTGGGGCAAAAAACTTTCTGACGGCAAAAGGCTAACACTATAAGCACACTCTTGGCTACATGTATACAAAATTTCGAAGAATATAATTAATCTGTAGTGTCAGAATCGCAAAAATAAGGAAAAACTTTGAATTTGACCTAGATTTTGACCTAGGAATTTTGGTGTCCAAATTCTGAAGCTAGATGGCTTTTGAGGTCCCCTTCTTTTGAAGCCTTTCATTAAATTAAGCTGAACTAAGTCTATATTTCGTATTTTTCACTTCAAAAAAATCTTTTTTCCCATTGACTTAACATGGGCACAAAATTTAGCGATTTTTGAGTTTTCAAAACGCCATAACTTCCGAACCAGAAGTCGGATCAAAATTTGGTTTGCAGATTCGGATTCCTGACAAAATTCTACCCCTAATTCATAACTCATACATTGAATTTGGAGCGCGTTTTGGTGTGACCTACTTTCTGGACGCCATATCTCAAAATCGGTTTGAGATATCAAAAAACTAAATCGACCCTAGCTTTCCTACTTTTTTATGAGGAACACAATGAAAAAAACCTGGATCGAAAATATTGAAGGACGACTGAGAAAATTGAAAAAAGTGACAAAGTACTAGATTTGACCTAGTTCTTGACCTTTGACCTAGATAAAAAATTGACCCAATTTCCCAGAAACTAGATACTGGACCTAAATTGACCATATACAGGACTTGACTCAATGTCTTCTAGTTAAGGAGAAAACGTTTGTAGAAGAATAATAATAATAAGAAGAATAAGAATAAAGAAGAAGAATACTGGCAAAAACAATAGACTCCAGATTGACATCTGGAGTCTAATAATTTGGAGTTATTATATAATATGGCCTACAAACTAGAACCACCAGAGATCTTCGACTTGACCAAGCCGAGAGAGTGGCGACACTGGAAGGCACGTTTCACGCGATTTAAGTCTGCTGCAAATTTGACGGGTCAAGATGGCGGTCAAAATGAAGGCGATGTTCGAGATGATACAAATGTCATTGACACGCTAATATACTGTATGGGAAGTAATGCAGAGACTATTTACAAGACATTCGTATATGCGGAGGGTGAAAACAAGAAGTCGTATGAAACTATTATGGAAAAATTCGACCATTATTTTATGCCCAAAGTTAACCTGATCGAGGAGCAGAAGACATTTCATTCCATGGTTCAAAAATCAGGTGAGACTTGCGATAGCTTTTTACGTCGTTTATATGATCATGGGGACGTTTGCGAGTTTGAAAATACAGAGAGGGAAATCATGCATCAATTTATAAATGGGATGTTGAACTCTGATCTAGCTGAGAAAGTCAAAATTATGGACTATAAAAAGCTGACACTTGCGAAAGTTATCGAAATGGCGCGAATTAGGGAGCATGTCGCACCCGTGCATACACAATTGGAAACCCCGCATGTCGATGACGTCACCAGGAGGGGTTGTGTCAAGTAAAATGTAATCCTGTTTCCATTACATTGAAACCTAATGCACAGCCTTATAGTATTTCTGCACCAAGATGTGAAAGTTTACCTTTGATGCCTAAGGTCAAGGCTAAGTTGAATAAATTGTGTGAACAAGGTGTCATAACACCAGTAACAGAGCCTGTTGATTGGTGTGCTCCTATTGTATGTGCAGAAAAGAAAAATGATTCTGAGCCTAGAATATGTGTTGACTTGAGAAAACTTAATGCTAGCATAAAAAGAGAAAAGTTTGTTCTTCCAACTACTGATGATCTTGTGCATAAACTTAAAAGATCTACCGTATTCTCTACATTAGATGCTTCAAGTAGTTTTCATGGTTTGCGGCTCGATGAGAATAGTTCGAAACTCACAACTTTTATTACACCATTCGGGCGGTATAGATACTTACGCATGCCGTTTGGGTTGAATTTTGCGAGTGAGAAATATCAAAGTGTGATGATGGATATATTTAAAAATCATGCCGGTGTAGAAATCATAATTGATGACATGATAGTTCACGGTAAAGATAAAGAAGAGCATGATACGCGATTAGCTGCGGTTTTAGCTACTATAAAAGAATATGGTATAAAACTCAATCAGCGTAAATGCAAGTTCGCTCAAAAGGAAGTTATATTTTTCGGGCTAAAAATTTCAGCGAATGGGATAAGTCCTACCGAAGATAAAGTACGCGCAATATGTAAAATTAAGCGACCGGAAGATAAATCAGCTGTAAGACGCTTTTTAGGAATGGTAAATTATTTAGGTAAGTTTGTTCCTAATATGTCTACTCTCGCTGCACCGCTGCATGTTTTATTGCGGAAAGATACCGTATTCACTTGGGATAGTGCACAGCAAGCTGCTTTTGACAAAATAAAGCAACTTATAAGTAAAGCGCCAGTCTTAGCCTTTTATGATATTGAGTTGATCAGTGATCATCGTCCACTGATTCCGCTCATAAATACAAAAGATATAGATCAAACACCGATTCGTTGTCAAAGATTGCTAATGAGACTAATGTGATTTAACCCGAAAGCAAGATATGTACCTGGCAAGGATCCAGAAATGGTTATTGCGGATTGTCTTAGTCGCGCTCCGTTGCCAGATTGCGAGTAGAAATGTGAAATAGAGTCTCAACAAGAAGTTGAAAGATTGCGGATTATTTGATAAACCAGATAAAGACTGTTACTGATTCGGAACTTGAACTTGTTAAAGACTATATTGTGCATGGTTGGCCAAATTCAATAAAGTCAGTTCCAACAGATATTAAAATGTACTATAAAGATCAAGGTATGCTTTCTATTTACAATGGAATAGTTACATTTGGTTCAAGAATAGTAGAACCAAGATCGTTGCGACAGGATATATTACAAAGAATTCATGATGGACATTTAGGAATTTCAAAATGTCGCGAAAGAGCCAAACAAAGTGTATGGTGGCCCGGCATAAGTTCAGATATTCAGTCGGTTGTTATGAAATGTGATCATTGTTTAACACATAGTAATACTCAGAGAAAACAACCTTTGATTCCAACTCCATTACCAGTCCGTCCATGGAGTCACATATGTGCAGATTTGTGTGAATATGAAATGAAACATTATCTTGTTGTTGTGGATTATTACTGAAGATTTCCTGAAGTAGCACTAATGAATAAAGATACAACTGCGCGAAATGTTATCGATAAGATGAAAAGCATCTTCGCACGTTTTGGGTTGCCTGATGAGTTAACCAGTGATAATGGTCCTCAGTTTACCAGTAATGAATTTGCAGACTTTGCTAATGACTATGACTTTAAACATACCACTAGTTCGCCACATTTTCCACAGGCCAATGGGCAAATCGAGCGTGGCGTCCAGATAATTAAGCGTTTTCTAACTCAGAAAGACCCTTGCAAAGCATTATTAGCATACAGGTCAACACCAATTCAAGCTACAGGATTTTCACCTGCACAAATGCTAATTATGGGTAGACAGTTGAGAACTACAATACCAACTATGCCTTGTAACCCAATGCCAAAGTGGCCTAATCTTAAAAAGGTTGCAAAACAAGATAAAATTACCAAACAGTCATATAAACATTACTATGACAACCATCATGGGGTAAGGGATTTGGTTCCCTTGATTCCAGGAGATTCAGTGCGTATTAAACATGATAAAGAATCTGATTGGTCAATTAAGGGTATTGTTCAATCCAAGCATGATGCTCCTAGGTCATATATTGTAAAAACACTACTGACTGACACTAAACCAGTCACTCGTGCCAGTAGAGGCCTTATAATAAAAAGACCTGCAAGATATTGTAGTGATTAGAAACAGATTTATTTGATTAATACAGTGATATAATATTAACACTTACTTGAAACGTTTTAAACTTAAAATGATTGTTCATTTTTGAAAAAAAGGAAGATGTCATAATATGTAGCATGTGCTTTTGTTGTTATGATAATTATGTACAAGGTCACGTGACCAAATATGATGCAACAATAAATCGATACTTAGAAGTCACTGATCTATGAGTTCAGTTCATTTAGTGAATTCGTTCATATGTGAGAGGGGGCCTTTACAGTTGATTGCATGAAAACCCTCTTTGAAAATTTGATTTTCAAAAGACTAGTCTCGATTTGGAGAACGAAGTTAATTCACCAATCTACTGCACGTTACGTCTGCTATTTGGACAATTTGATATTTTTACATATGCCCAATTTACACTACGCGCAGCATTCCAAGACGTTTTGGCTAAAATGTTTTAGAAAAATTAAGTTGAGTTTGCATTACCATTTTCAAGACGTCTTAGGAAATAAGATCGAGTTTATACCTGTTTTCCTAAAGCATCTTAGAGATATGTAGTGTAACAATCGTGGGCCATGTATGTATCTGCCATACAAGTGTAGAGTAGCCTTGGCATTACACAGTCCCGGACTGTTATCATGTTCCAAAGTAGTATCGCTTAAACAGTAACAAGTGAATAATAAGACAATTGCATACGGGTTTATAAGTCCTTACTCAGTCTGTCATAAGTCTTATAGTCGATCAGTAATAGATGTGATAACTGTCTGGCTACACGTTATAAATAGGACTAATGCTGTTTATTATATTAATAAACTGGGGGTTCTAGCCACTTGTAGCAATGGTATCCAGGGTCAATAGTGGTTCTAGTCACTTCTAGCAATGATTACCCAGGGTGTATATGGATTCTAGCCACTTTTAGTAACACTTACCCAGGATGTATAAGGGTTCTAACCACTTCTAGCAACGGTTACCTGGGACGCATAAGGGTTCTAGCCACTTCTAGCAATGGTTACCTGGGATTATAAAGGTTCTAGCCACTTCTAGCAATGGTAACCTGGGATGTATAAGGGTTCTAGCCACTTCTAGCTATGGGTTCCAAGGATGTATAAGGGTTCCAGCCACTTCTAGCCATGGTAACCTGAGATGTATAAGGGTTCTAGCTACTTCTAGCTATGGGTACCAAGGATCTATGAGGGTTCTAGCCACTTCTAGCAATGGTAACCTGGGATGTTTAAGGGTTATAGCCACTTCTAGCTATGGGTACCAAGGATGTATAAGGGTTCCAGCCACTTCTAGCCATGGTAACCTGAGATGCCCTATAAGGGTTCTAGCCACTTCTAGCTATGGGTACCAAGGATGTATAAGGGTTCTAGCCACTTCTAGCTACGGGTACCAAGGATGTATAAGGGTTCCAGCCACTTCTAGCAATGTCAGGTCAATGGAAGTCAAATGTAAATGGGAGGGGGATAAACATATATCACTAAACTCCCTAAAGATAAACAAAACAACAAGTTTAAAATTATCTAATCTATTTCAAGAATTATAAAATTATCACATATAATTAGTAGAAATAAGTTTATATAAGTTACATACACAATTGAAATACACCAAGACCAATCAAACACTTAAATCACAGTTAAAGTGCTGTAACAGGCTAGAAGGAGAGCTTAGCTAATAGGAGCTATAGATGATGACTCACTCAAGCTAGAACAGGCTGATCTCATATCCAACAGAATAGATAGCCCCTTTCTTTCATTAAAAAGGTCATATTTTCACGTTCATTGGTAATTTCAGTATACTTCAAATAATGAAACCTTGCTAATTACGTTGATAACATAGATAATTTGATGAGAAATCGAGATGAAATTACATGAAAATACGTGTAAATCACTTCAAAAGTTCACATCTCAATTACTGGTCAATTACTGAAACAATTCCATTCAAAGTCATAGAACAATTAAAATGTATCATTATAATTACCTTTAACCACAATGCACCACGATCCACCAACGCAAACTGCTATAAATCCAAGAAAATGAGGAGAAAACACAAAATGGTCCATCATGATTGAGATAATTCCAAAAGACAAAGTAGTGCATAAAATCCCAACGCCAAATCACATGACAAGATGAATCACAGTTCAAAATACAACAAACTAAAGTTATGTACATATATATAAACATGCATACAATAGAATAGACATACTAAATAACATACATAAGTCAAAGTAATCACAATAAGGCAAGATGAACAATGGACCTATATCCCAGAATTGTAATAGAGTGAACAGGCCAAATGTTGCACAAGCGTATGAGTCATAGTGACCTTTACTAAGTTAACAGAAATAGTACAGTATTAACTCCTTACTATTGAACAGTGAAATTATTAGTTTATGTAGTTGAAACAATGCAAATAAGAGGATCAGTAACGGCACATCAGACCAGATATAAAACATTGAAAAGAGTAGACAAGCTGATGGGTCGTTACAGTAGGTATACATGTAAAATGAAAAAAGCAGTTCAGTACTGGTTGAAGGACGGTTCAGTCAATATAGCTATTCCTTTCGCGCTTCTATACTTTGTACCCGACTTTGAAATAAAGAATGCATCCGTTTTAGAAAAATATGTCCTAAAGACAGCATTGTTAACAGCATAAAAAAGAGCAGGAAGATTTTATGCATAAATTAGGATTATGATTAATCGCCAGGCAAATAAGTTCTTCTCGATAATTTTGGGATGATATTGGGAACAAGGGATAAGACAAAATAAAAGACCATGCGACATATGTAAATGGAAAGTTTCAAATGTTTCGTTCGGCGCAACGCAAAAAAACGGGCTAAGAGCTCTTAGCTAAAACCGATGGATTTACAATCGCTTGTAACACGTTTTAACGCTAAGACGTCTTGGCTATGACTAGGGTCCTAAAACGTTTTAGCTAAGCGCTCTTAGCCGAGAGCTCTTGAGTAAATCTGGATTTACATTACATTTGTTAAACATTTTAACGCTTTATCTCATCTTAATTTCTATAAAACAGCTATGTTTTTTTCCAACTGAAATTATAGTAATCATTTGTTATGGAACTTCGAGTTCAAAGCAAACTTTGATATAAGTAAAGTTAATCGGTTCTATAACAGATTTAAATGTTTATTTAATCGATCAGAAAATAATTATTTGCCAGCTATTATATTTAAAAGTGGTATATAATGTGTGTCCAAAAAAATTTAGACACTTTTTGACAAGTATTTTCTCAGCAAAAGACAAGTTAAATTATTTTAAAGGGGGGGGCGTGTATAGGGATATTGTATATCGTATAAGAGGGTGAAAATTTATTGTATATTGTATAAGAGGGGGCAAATTTTATCGTATATGGTATAAGAGGTGTAAAAAATATGGTATAACAGAAAATATATGGTATATGGTATCTCAAGGCACCAGAAGGTTAATTATATGTTTAAAAAAGAATTGGGGCCCTCGGAAGGCTAATTATAAAGAAATTGTGCCCTATGGAAGAGTAGTCTCTTTTATTGGTTCCACATTCCAGGTCGATCAATAAGTTCTGAGAAAATCACTTTCAAAGGTTTTTGCCATTTTCATTTCATTTTCATTCAAATTTTCACCAGAGGTGTTTAATACAGTGTCGAATAAGAATGCCAAATGGCATTGACTCTTCTCAACTTTGATGAAAAATATTGTCACTGTAGCTATACTTGTGTTTCGGGGTATGTGGGATAAATCATTAAAATAATTGAGTATAAAGTGTTCATACAGCGTATGTTTTAATTCAAGCATCTTCAGATATTCTTATATTGCAAAAGGTTTTTATTTAGTCTTAAAACTAATCAAAGAAAGGACCACGGAAGGTACCGCAACTGATTTCAAACTGTCACGTTGGATTTCGGCTATCGATTGGGGATTTGAACAGGTGCATGATGCTAGGCCAATGCATTAACTTCAAATTAAGCACTCATAGAGGTGATAAAATGATTTGGACTTTGAGACCTGGAAGGTGCAAACACCCCATAAACGTTTTTCTGAAATGTTGCCCTTTTCGCACATGCTTTTTCAAAATTTGGTGCATCAATATGTTGCATTTGTAGACATAGTCAACCTATTTAAAGATAGGGAAAACTTGTGTGATATATTGTTTTCAGCTTAATTTTAGTCACTAAAAATTGATATCTTTAAAACCCCAGCATGAATCATATTTTCCTTTAAAGATGTTAATTGTGTCTCAAAACACAACTTGTCAATGCAACAAATATTGAAAAAAAACAGATGTTTAAAGGACTGGAAATCAGGACAACATTACAGAAAAATTAGTACCGTGGGTATTGGGCTCACATGGTGGCAGAAAAAAACGGATATAATTTTTTGCTGATTTTTTGTAACAAAATTATTTCAAGCCACTTGCCACAATTTTGGACTGACTGAGAGACAGATGGACAAATCGATGTTAAGTAAAATGGCTGAAAAAAAACGGATATAATTTTTTGTAAATTATTTGTAACAAAATTATTTCATACAACTACTCTTTACAGTGACATGGCTTTTTGCAATGCAAGACACCTGAAATTATTTGTAAAGCTAGGCATTGGGCCAAAATTGAATTTCGCGAGACAAAAATGGCGACCATTTTGAAATCAGGCAAGCTTTTGAACCAGGAGTCATAGGGGAGTTTTTTGTATTGATGTTGAACAAAAATAACTTGAAACTGGAATCCTATCGACAGAGGCTTTAAGCAAATGGTCCAAGAGGATTTTGCGAGACAGATGGACAAATCAATGTTAACTAAAATGGCTGAAAATAAAAAAATGGATATAATTTTTCGCTGATTTTTCATAACAAAATTATTTCATACATCTACTCTTTACATTGACATGGATTTTTACAATGTAGGACACTTGAAATTATTTGTAAAGCTAGGAAATGGGTCAAAAGTGAATTTCGCGAGACAAAAATGGTGGCCATTTTGAAAATAAGAGAGCTTTTGAACCAGGAGTCATAGGGGAGTTTTCTGTATTGATGTTGAACAGAAATAACTTAAAACAGGAATCCTATCGACAGAGGTTTTAAAACATGCCACTGTTATTGACATAAAGTGGATTTCGCGAGTCAGATAGACAAATCAATGTTAACTAAATGCTCGTTATGAAACACCCTGTATATCATATGTTGAGCTACTGAATGGGTCATTTCCAGGAATTGCTAGAACCTACTGGTTTGATTGGTGTTTCAAATTGATGGTTAAAGTATTTGATTGGATACTGTTCCCACTCAGCCAATTAATTTTAAAAAATGCTTGCGGTCAATTGTTCCACACACATGTAGGCAAATCTTTATACGGAGATCCAACTGTATACGTTATCATCTACATAAATATACCGTTTTGTAAGTTCATTGAACTTATACTGATCATGAAAACATTGAAATAATCAACTTGTTTATGTAATGACTCACTTTAAAGAAGCATGACTCCCTTTAAAGGATCGTGTTTATAATACACTACAACTACAAGGACACAAAAGCAAGCATTTAATTATAATGTGCATAATCTACACGTGCAGATGACAGTGTATTCATAGTCTCTAGTTGATGGAGCTTTTCTATAACGGGAATAGTTATGTTCCATTAAGTACAATTTAAAATTGATTTTAGTAAATATAATAGTTCGACATGACCCTTTAAACTATACGTATAAGTTGTACTTTCACTTATGTGCGAAATCTCTCTATTGTTTCCCATGACATACTTATGCCGTCCTTTAATTAAATGTTGTATATAGTCTATTTACAGTGACATGACTCCAACTCTTACCCTAATTACTTTACGAATCTGGGATCCACCTTCCACCCCATCCTTTCACCTTGAAACAATTTTTAATAGTAGCCGTATCGCTTTCACTGAAAGACATCGTTAATCCTTTCTAACTGAAACTTTGGACAGAACGTAATTTGGATACAGAGAACAATGAAACAAATCAATATACCTGACCCAGAGACCACCTTTTTTGACAAAAACTGATGCCAATGTCAGGATGCCATCCCCTGGGTGCCATCACTAGATAGCTGGCACAAACGCTATGAAGGTCTGATTGCGCAGCTCTAATATTGTTTTTTTGACACGCATTTTTGAATTTGTCATTACTCACATAATATGTAACCAATCTCGTCCATATTTGTACCACTAAGGATATCATTTGGGCTACTGGAGAGAAATTTCTCAAGAATTCGAGTAATCTTATTGCGGTAGAAATATTTGTCAAAAATGTCTTATTTTTTGGAACACCCGATATATTTGTGTTGATTGTAATATAAACAATAGTACTAGTATGTACATGCGGGTTTAATGAATATGCCAAGGTCTTTCTTGGCATTTGGTTCCAGAAACTTAACGAATTGCATTGCTATAGTTCAATATTCCTTTAAAAAAGATTTCGACAAAAAAAAACATGAGGATGAATACTAAGCATTGGTATGAATTATCGCTTATTAAAAGATACGTGTGACCTCTAAAAGTTAGTTTTATAAATTCAACGGTGTCTTCCTTCTTGCATTATTTGATGTAAAAACTATTAATGTTGACCGTTTACTAAAACGGGACTATGATCCCGGGCCTATGATTTCAATTTTAAACAATCCAATAACTTTCAATATAAATAATGACCTGAGTAATTAATACACGACTACCCCAGCAAACAGTGACGTCAATGTCACGTCACTCATATGTCGTATATAAGTTCACTGAAGACGTCGTATATTTCCGTTATATAAACGTCAAAGCAACGTAAAATTGTGACATTCAGCAAAACGTCAATAGATGGTTAAAAAATGACGTTGTAGTAATGTGTTCGTAAAGTTCGTAATTTGTGCTGGTGTGAAAAACGTAACAGGGGCGTTGAATTTTTACCAATTTGGTTCATTTGCGACGTAATATAAACGGTAACATTTAACGTTGTCGTAATGTGTTTAAAATGTGTAAAATATTTGTAAGTGTAGGAAACATTACAAAGACATTGCAGTTCTCACCAAATTGGTTTATTTGCTACGTAATATAAACGGTAAAATTTGACGTTGTAGTAACGTGTTTTATATGTGAAAGATATTTGTCAGTGTAGAAAACGTTACAAAGACGTTGTGTTCTCAGCAAATTTGGTACATTTGCTACGTAATGCAAACGGTAAAATTTGACGTTGTCGTAACGTGTTTTAAAAGTGAAAGATATTTGTAAGTGTAGAAAACGTCACAAAGTTGTCGTGTTCTCACCAAATTTGTTTCATTTGCAACGTAGTGAAAACGGCTAATTGTAACGTTGTCTAAACATGGTTTAAATGTGAAAAATATTTGTTATTGTAAAACACGTTACAAAGACGTCATTTTCTCACCAAACTGGTACATTTGCTTCGTTATGTAAACGGTAAAATTTAACGTTGTCGTAACGTGTTTTAAATGTGAAAGATATTTGCAAATTGGTTCATTTGCAACGTAGTGAAAACGGTTAATTGTAACGTTGTCAAAACATGGTTTGAATGTGAAAAATATGTGTAAGTGTAAAACACGTTACAAAGACGTCATGTGCTCACCAAAATTGTTCATTTTCAACGTAGTGCAAACGGTTAATTTCAACGTTGTCGAAACGTGTTTTAAATGTGAAAAATATTCGTAAGTGCAGAAAACGTTACAAAGACGTTGTGTTCTCAACAGAAATTGGTTTATTTGCAACGTAGTGAAAATGGCTAATTGTAACGTTGTCTAAACATGGTTTGAATGTGAAAAATATTTGTTCTTGTAAAACACGTTACAAAGACGTCATTTTCTCACCAAACTGGTACATTTGCTACGTTATGTAAACGGTAAAATTTAACGTTGTCGTAACGTGTTTTAAATGTGAAAGATATTTGCAAATTGGTTCATTTGCAACGTAGTGAAAACGGTTAATTGTAACGTTGTCAAAACATGGTTTGAATGTGAAAAATATGTGTAAGTGTAAAACACGTTACAAAGACGTCATGTGCTCACCAAAATTGTTCATTTTCAACGTAGTGCAAACGGTTAATTTCAACGTTGTCGAAACGTGTTTTAAATGTAAAAAATATTCGTAAGTGCAGAAAACGTTACAAAGACGTTGTGTTCTCACCAGAAATTGGTTTATTTGCAACGTTGTCGAAACGGTTAATTTTGACGTTGACGAAAGGTGTTTTAAATGTGAAAGATATTTGTAAGTGTAGAAAACGTGACAAAGACGTTGCGGTCTCAACGAATTCGTTTAATTTGTGACGTGAAGTAAATGTTAAATATATAATACATTACATACAGGTATGCCTCGAGTTGTGGTAACTTTAAATACTAATCGGTATAGGCACTACTAATAGGCACAGGAATGTGTTGGCTCACACAGATGAACTTAACTATGTGAGAGTGGAAATATGGATGTAGATAAAAAGTTTCTCCGACGTTGTTTTACCGTGGATTATTGCAGACGTTTCGACTGTCAAAAGTTTGACGTTCTGTACGTCTAGAGTCGTGAACAATTAACGTACAACAGTGGTAACAACACTTTGGATCACGTAACTGTTGTATTATCTATCTGATTTGATTCTATTACTACATGTATTCTAGCAATTGATTGTGTTATTTCGTGATACCATGCATTTTATTTCGTGATAGATGGTAAGCGCCAGTGAGAACAGCGCCATTTTGTTTGAAATTTCCAACGGACAACCGACAATATATTTAGACATAAAAACCATTATACATCTTAGTTTATTGTCTTTATATGAAACAGAACACAGTGTCAGGTATATTCCATATGTAGATCAGTCCAAACTGCTAAACAACGACGGTTGGAGCCGATGTCGATGGTTTTATTGGATATTTCGAAAATAAGTTGACATTTTTTTTAGAGAAAACAGCTTTATAGGCCCAGGGTAGGCTAATCGTAAATATCCCATATCAGCAACAAGACGTGAGAACTATTTAACATCAGGATGGCGAATCTGTTTGTTCCCCACATACATTTGGGTAGAGTCATTAGACTCCACGAAACCACAGGTGATGAAGGTATAGCAGGAACTTTTTATTTAATTAATACATGTAAATGGCAGGTGGATTTTGTATTACCATTTCCTAGACTAATCATAATCTGAAAGCCCATAGTTTCCAATATTGTCTAGATACATACATCCTCTAAAAGATGTATATTTTACATATTTTTATTTAATGTTTGGAACTAGATCTACTTTGAATTTAAAAAATAAGCAATCAAATGGAGACCCTATCTGTTGACTTATGCCTGGCACAACTGTCACCATGTTATTAAGTGTTTTAAGTTTCGCAAGGATCCTGCCATGACCGTGGTACTTTTATCATGATAGCCTGATATAACCGTAACAATGCTATATTTTTATATTGCATGGCCTGTCATGACCGTTGTAATGTTAAAGCTTATCCCGTGCCAGGACTATAGTCCTGCATTGAGCGCAATCTTTTGCCTGTACAATTACAACTTGGGAGAATAATCTACGCCCCTTAAACTTAAGATACCTTCTTCAATAGATTCCTGGGTATTTTAGCATTCTTTTCGTGTAGCTGAATCCACAATTGTCTGGGTATATCGGCAGAACGGGAACATTTTTCTTTTTCATCGAGAGATATTCCATCACTCTCCAAGATGGCGGTTGGATTTAAAAGGGGATTCCCCATTTTACTAACAATTACACACAATTATTGTGATTAAAAAAGAAAATTTCTTTGTTCTGCCGATAAACCCAGACAATTGTGGATATAATTTGAAATAAAAGTATAAAATAAAGTAACAGTCTTTTAAAGTACTAGTATTGTCCTCTATTTTTCCATCTACCTTTTCTGTTTTCAGGAGTAGGAGATGAACCGTTGTAGCTTTCACCCATGATAACCCTGAGATGACCCTTGTGTTGAGATGAGTGGTGTTCCATGCTAATCAGGTAGGCCTACATTATCTCTCGGAACACTCAGGAATATAGCAAGTTATCGTAAATTCCTTTATAATCCTGGCAAAAATTCAAACTATTAGCTGACTTATCTATTGTGAACATGTGATATGCATTACTTTAAGGGAAAATAATTTACGATTTAGTGCTGAGTTTCTATCATTTTTCCTTTATCAAAGCATAATATGCAGTAATGTAGGCTTAATCAAGCTTATAATGTGCTTTTAAGGTAGTCCTTCAATGACTTGCGCTCGACGCCATCAAAGACGCTTCCGATATGTTGGGGGACTCTCACCCAGAAGTACTAGCAAAGCTGGACGAAGGTATGAAACTTATTACATATCGAAATAAATGTATCAAAATTGCTGATGATTCTAAACACGGTTGGTTAGCCGTAGAAGAATATGTAAAAGACGCATACGCAAGTAACGACGAAGATGATAAAAAGATTAAAAGCGCCAGGTTTAACGCAGGTAGAAAAGTCAGAGAACGCAAAATAAGCGTTAGAAATACTAGGTTTCACAATTCTGGCGCTTCAAGCTTTAATTTCAGACAAGATAGAAGTCGCCAACCCAATACTGGCAACAGGTGGCAGTGGCAACAGGGTCAACAGCGCTCATGGCCCAACACTCAACAAGCCGGAACATCGAACTCCAGAGGCAACGACATTTGCCTGAACTGCGGGTCCGTCGGGCACTGGGCCCGTGAGTGCTGGTCCAAGCAGCAACAGCAGTTCACGCAGCAATACCAAAATGGAAGCAACCAAAACCAGAACAGCTAAAGACTCAAAGTTAATTCAAGATGTAGATATCTTCAGCAGCGAAACATGGACGCAAGTGAAAGACGTTTGCAGTAGTAATGACACTTTGAAGGGCGTTCCCGTCGAAATGATGGATTTGGCCTTTAAGAGCAGAGAAAACAAGACACTTACAAAGTACAAGTCAGGTTTTGAACGTTTTAAAAACTGGTGCTACGGGCTTACTTTTCACGCTTTACCAGCAAATCATATTCACGTTTCCATTTATTTGTTGAGTATCTGGCAAACTTCTTACAGCTACAGTCAAATTATTGCTGCTAAATACAGTATAGCTTGGGCACACAATTTAGCATGTTTGCCTAATCCCTGTGAGCATCAACTCATTAAAATTATTACTGAAGGTGCCTCACGTCAAAAGCATAACAAAATTTCAAAGAAAGCACCTATAACAGTTGAAATGATAGAAAAAATCGTGCATAGATTTGCTAAGGAGAGCTCATCGATTTCAGATTTGAGAACGGCAACTTTCATTGTAATAAGTTTCGCTGCCTTTCTAAGATTTGATGAGGTTTCTAGACTTAGATGTTCAGACTTTGTTTTCAAGGATTCATTCTTAGATGTTTTCATACAAAAATCAAAAACAGATTGCTACCGTAATGGAGCTAATGTTTTGATAGCAAGGACCAACAACGAAACATGTCCTTACGCTTTGTTTTTGCGTTATATGAACGCATTGGAAGTCACAACCAGTTTATCTTCGGAGGTCTGTCGTATTGTAAATCAAAAGGCAAACATCAACTTAGAGAAAACACTAAGCCTCTCAGTTATACTACTTGTAGGGATATGTTTAAGTTCGCTTTGAAAGAAATTGGAGTAGATAGCTCTAACTTTGGGTTGCATTCTTTAAGAGCGGGCGGCGCTAGCGTCGCAGCTAACAATGGTGTCCCAGATCGCTTATTCAAAGCTCATGGCAGATGGAGAAGTGAAACGGCCAAAGATGGCTACATAGAAAGTGATATCAAACAAAGGTTAAGCGTTACTTTAAGTCTTGGACTGTGAGTATTTGTTCACATTCTCTCTTCTTTAGCCTCGATCGTCCACGCCACAAGGCATTACTATTTAAACTATATCTTATGTTTTGTTGGCTATTTTGTAGTTACAAAAATGTGGTTTAGCTGACTTAAATAATTTTTCTAACGTTTGAGGTACGAATTAGTGAAAAAATTACTTTAAGATTTGCGGGATACGAGATTTTTGTTTTTATGCGTACCAAGTTGTAAGGGGGGTTTGTACGTTTCATGGTTCGTTGATTCTGTTGAGTGTATAGATATTAGGGATAAGTACGTAATGAATAGGTAAGTTCATTCTCAGCTAAGCGAGTGGACGACCAACAATTTACTTTTAAAATCTTAATTTTACGCAAATTAATGTACTGTAGTTCATTTTAACATAATTTTCAAGCTCATTTATAACTAGGTGTAGACTTGGCCTCTGTTTATCTCTACTTCAGTTTGGTGAGGTCAGACCTCCTGTATCCTATAATAAAAAGTATAATATGATAGGTTTTCAGGTTGGGTCTCCGAGAAGTTGAGTCAAGTCTTAAGATTGTCAGGCTTGCATCTAAGGTTCAGTTTTTGAAACAAACGTCTTCTGGATCCTTTACTTTATACGCCATTTCTTTATTGTAAAGCAAGTTACTGTAATAACTACTGTTTAAGTTGCTTTGTACTTCAAGATTGCTCAGTCCATTGAAACATTTGATTTTACAGCTAAGTAGAGCTATACCCATCGGAGATTCATGGGAGCCGACAGGATATACGGCTATATTGGATAAGATTAAAAGTTGTGCATTACTATAGCAGTTGCTTTGTGCTACATTATTGCTTGGTGCATAGAAATTTTTGTTCTTAATGGAATGGACAATTTTACCCATCGGAGATTCATGGGAGCTGATTAATTATACAGCTATTTTGGATAACTTAGTGGGTTACACTGATCAGATTTGTTGCTTTGTACTACGTTATTGCTCGGCGCATAGAAATATTTGTTCTTACTGTTATGGAGATTTAACCCATCGGAGATTCATGGGAGCTGATTAAATATACAGCTATATTGGATAACATAGGAGTGAGTTACACTGATTATATTAGTTGGAGATTGATGGGAGCTGATAAGATATACAGCTATTACTTAATTTTGATAATTTGTGCTGTTCTGGTTTAGAACAAAGTGCTGTAACATAGCAGCAAGGTGTGAGACCTTTAGATTGCTCGGTGCAATGAAGATCACTCGGTGTGATCCTCTCTATTGATGTGTGATTGTCTATATGTTATGTTGTTATGTTAGCTAATAAACACGGTCCTCGATCGTCCTCGCCACAAGGCATTACTATTTAAACTATATCTTTTGTTTTGTTGGCTATTTTGTAGTTACAAAAATGTGGTTTAGCTGACTTAAACATTCATTGTGATAGAACAGTGATATTTTCAGTCCTTCTCAAAATTATTTTCGTTCGTTAACATATTTTTTCTAGGAAAGTTAAGAGTCATTCTCAGGTATCTACTTTCCTACTGTTCCAATATTTCAAATAAGTATCCAACAGAATATTTTAATAAATAAATCTGTAGTTAGATCATTGGATGAAGATTATCAGAGTCAACGGAGGAATGTTTTGGCTATGTGATTCTAGAAATACAAAAGGATAGTATGAAAAGCTACTAGGGATCTATAAACAGATGAGCATAGGGATTGTTTTACTCAGAGTAGTCCCAAAAAGTCTCCTGAGACAAAGATCAGATCTGGTGGAAGAAAGATAACACCCCAGGTGCATTTTCAGATAACCAACTAATATAATGTTTATACTAAAAGTCTCTAAAATATTTCAGACAAACTAGCAGTACAAGCAGAATGGAACATTTGACGTTTTTTGAAGTTAGGCAGAAGAGTCCTCTGAGCTTTGGGAGGTGTGAGGAAAGTGACTTCTGTAAGTCCAGGTTAATCTATATTATTCATTATAGTAGTATTTTATATATCATGTATATACATATATTAAGTTTAAGGCAGAATCAAATCTAGCAAGATCCTTGTCATTCTATATTCTAAAAATCTAAAGTGCATACTTTACTTCAGGAATACTAGAGAATTTTACCAAAGAATTTTACAAATATGTATTTTATATGGCTTCCATATTTATATTTGGAAGAATTTAAACAGTTTCCCGATTTTTGCACTTTTAATCCTTGATAACCTACTGATTTAGAACACATTGTAGACCTTTGAGACATATTGTATCTGAGATTGTAAAGAATAGATCGCTAGGTCAATTTTGGTTGAAAATGACACTGCAAAATATACAGAGTGGGTATGGGTATACAGGTTACATTTCATACTTTTCAATAGATTGATTTTTTCCAGGAAAATGTTCAAAAACAAGCAGAAATGGCAATGTGTTAAACATGCACCCAGGGAAACAACGACTGAGCTGAGTCATTTAAAGAAACATTTGGGAAGTGATGAGGACCAATGAGAGCTCATGCTTTCAAGGAAAAATGAACACTTAGCATAAACAATATCTGCAAGCCAGTTTGAATTAAATTTTTATCTCTATAACAAGTAACGAGACAGTACTTTTAAGATTGCATAGATATAGTGGCTTAATACTGAAACATGCAATTTTTCTAAAGGATGATATATGCCCTTTTGGTCCCTCAGTTAAATGGATGTGAAATATGATTTTTATAACTGTCCTAGTTATATTTGTTAAGTATATTTACTTTTTCATGAGTTTTGCTGAGAGTCAAAATAAGTATCCTAACAGAAAACAAATAATCATTATCATAGAAAGAAACACCAATTGCAACATGTATGACATGTAAAATAAAAATAACTTAAAAGGCCCATGAAGAATTTTTAAAAAAAATCATATTTTTTAAATATATTTTAGGATTTAATTTTTTTTCAAACTTTTGAATTTCAAGCCAGTTTAATTTGAAGTGGAAAAAGTAAGATGGCTGCCATTTTATATAAGAAATATCAGAAAAAAGTAGCTTCACTTTTAGTTTTCTCAATGAGCACAGTTTTCCAGTTTTTTTTGACTGATTCCGACTCTTCATCACCAGGGTCATGCAGAGATTATAAAATTGAAACCAAAATGTTGTGCTCAGCATGAATTTGAATGAAATATGTATAATTTCACCAACACAATTGAAGTGTCAAAACTGGATGCTCATAACTTTGAGTGACTATAATCCCTTGATTACTCAGATCAACACCAATTCACTTATCAAGAAATACCATTCAAGTTTAATAATATGTGTGATTGAGTTGGTTTTTCAGACACTACAATATTCAATATTTCCTAAGTCAATAACAAGACTCATTCCCAGACTCATCCTTTATTCCCCACTTAAAATGGTCATTATTGCTTATTGACAATCAATACCTTGTTAACTAATAGAGCATTTGTTCAAGCTCAAATTAGAGTATTTATTCATTCCGTTCAGAAAAATAACAATATAACCCCTAAACAGTTAGGCTATAGATAATTACATTCATAGTAAAGGCGGGCGAACAGATCTGCCGAGATTTGGACACAATCTCGGAAATGGAATATCGAAATATCAAACAAGGGTTTATCCCATACTTAGTAGTGTTAAAGGTAAATAACATGCAGGAATATAATTGATATCTAAGGTAAGCGGGTGTTATATATATCTCCCACTGAGTTGAGTGGGAGATATACTATATATCATCCGCTCATCAGCAATCCCCGGGAATTTCTTTCGGTGCTTTTTTCGAATTCCCGGGATACACTTTGGCTCTATTGGATAAATATTATTTTCATACACTTTAAAATGTTGAAAGCTGTTGAGTTTTAAAAAAACAAAAATCTTTGAGGACTTTAAATAAAATATTCATGTTTTGATTGAAATTATCGTTTGAATTACTACATTAGGGTACCCTAACATTCAATGCATATTTAATTCTCATAATCTACTAAGTATAGGATAAATCAGTTATTAAATGCTCGATTTTTGATAAAGGTATATCCCTCGGTAAATACCCTATTTACCGGTACCGGTATATTTCCCTCAGATATACCCTGTATCAAAAATCTCCCATTAAATAACCTCTATATATTAGGTATCATTGGAAAGATAACAAGTTTTCAATTCCAAATTCAATTTCAACCCACCTCCCTAACCGTTTAGGGGTTAATAAAATACTTAATAAAACTTATTAATGATAGGATAGATTTTTGATAGATGACATACGAGACTTTTCTTTAAGTTCAATTCTGTGTGTCAATATTCTCTATCTAGATGCTCAAAAAAGTTCTTGTGTATTAACTCATTAATTATTGGAAAAACAATATACATTTGTTAATAAGTCAAAGCATAAGTTAGTTGTCTTTTACCTTCACATGTGAAAATGTTAGGCTTAGTGTGTTATATATAATTTTACTGAACATCGGTGTCTACATCTTCCTGTACTGGAACTTTAAATTAGCTATATAATCATGTAATGATTCATTTAACTGGACGTTAGTCATTACCGGATTACTGTCACTATATCTTGTTGATGTCATAATTAACGTTACGAGAACATTCCTTGCACGTGTTGTCCTAACTTGATGTAACCAGAAGTTAAAATTGGCCATGTATGTGACAAGAACGTTACAGTCTCTTTATTTTAGCAAAGTCGTTAAGGTTGCTACTACATTCCTGGCACGTGATATTTAAGTCAAATGTAACGTTCTTTAAACATCTGTGCGAGTCCACACCTTCCTGTACCTACAACGTTCCAAAATTAATGTACCAGAACTTTAAACCGGGCACGTATATGTGACGTTGCATAAGTACATGACAGTTTCGTTATTTTTGCGAAGTCATTGTTAAAGTTGGTTTTACATTCCTGGCACGTAAAACTTAAGTCAAAATAATGAAACGTTTAATAAACATCTGTGCGAGTCCACACCTTCCTGTACCTACAACGTTCCATATCAACGTTACCAGAAATTTAGATTGGCCACGTATATATGACGTAATGTAAATACGTTGCAGTCTCGTTATTTTGGCAACGTAATTGTTAAGGTCGCTACTACGTTCCTGACACGTGATATTTAAGTCAAATATAACGTTCTTTAAACATCTGTGCGAGTCCACACCTTCCTATACCTACAACGTTCCATATTAACGTTACCAGGAATTTAGATTGGTCACGTATATATGACGTAATGTAAGTACGTAACAGTCTCGTTATTTTGGCGACGTACTTGTTTAGGTCGCTACTACGTTCCCGACACGTGATATTAAAGTCAAATGTAACGTTCTTTAAACATCTGTGCGAGTCCACACCTTCCTGTACCTACAACGTTCCATATCAACGTTACCAGAAATTTAGAATGGCCACGTATATATGACATAATGTAAGTACGTTACATTTTCGTTATTTTGGTGACGTAATTTTTAAGGTCGCTACTACGTTTCTGCCACGTGATATTTAAGTCAAATGTAACGTTCTTTAAACATCTGTGCGAGTCCACACCTTCCTGTACCTACAACGTTCCATATCAACGTTACCAGAAATTTAGAATGGCCACGTATATATGACGTAATGTAAGTACGTTACATTTTCGTTATTTTGGTGACGTAATTATTAAGGTCGCTACTACGTTTCTGACACGTGATATTTAAGTCAAATGTAACGTTCTTTAAACATCTATGCGAGTCCACACCTTCCTGTACCTACAACGTTCCATATCAACGTTACCAGAAATTTAGATTGGCCACGTATATATGACGTAATGTAAGTACGTTACAGTTTCGTTATTTTGGCGACGTAATTGTTAAGGTCGCTACTACGTTCCTGACACGTGATATTTAAGTCAAATGTAACGTTCTTTAAACATCTGTGCGAGTCCACACCTTCCTGTACCTACAACGTTCCATATCAACGTTACCAGAAATTTAGAATGGCCACGTATATATGACGTAATGTAAGTATGTTACATTTTCGTTATTTTGGTGACATAATTTTTAACGTCGCTACTACGTTTCTGACACGTGATATTTAAGTCAAATGTAACGTTCTTTAAACATCTGTGCGAGTCCACACCTTCCTGTACCTACAACGTTCCATATCAACGTTACCAGAAATTAAGATTGGCCACGTATATATGACGTAATGTAAGTACGTTACAGTTTCGTTATTTTGGCGACGTAATTGTTAAGGTCGCTACTACGTTCCTGACACGTGATATTTAAGTCAAATGTAACGTTCTTTAAACATCTGTGTGAGTCCACACCTTCCTGTACCTACAACGTTCCATATTAACGTTGCTACAACTTGAGACATATATTCTGACGACGTTATCACAACGTAAAATTGTTAGCTGGGACAAGACTAGAACACCATATACATTATACAACTAAAACGTCACGTGACGTTCGTATCACTTATCGTGGAACTTGTCGTAAGTTGCGAATTTCTACGACAGACTTACGATTTTTATGGAAACGGATCTGTCATAAGTCTACGACAGTCGTAAGTTTGTCGTAACTTTCACCATTCCTACGACTGTCGTGGAGTAACGATATCGTAAATCTACGACATTTCTGGAAACGACCCCCAGAATGCCAAAAAACTAATCAGTTCTAAACTTTCCTACGCAGAAAAATCTCTGGAAATGTCAGATGAATCCCTTGAACGGTTTGGCTGGAAAGCTTTTGACAAGATTAATCAGGATGCCAGCCTGCCCGCCAGCCAACTCAAATGCGTTTCCATCCACCTGAATGCCCACCTACATGTAACCGCCTTCCCGGCAAAGTGACCATAATATAGCACTCAAGGGTGCGATGAAACTTGTATTAAAATGTTCAAGTTGTACTGTACCTTCCTTCGAATCAGCAAGGCTCGCTCATATAATGGAGCTGCCTCATTGTACTGCTTTCTATCATTATATAGAGCAGCTAGGTTGTTAAGAGACTGTGCGAGGTCTGGGTGATCAGATTCTAAAACAGCCTCACGCATAGCTAGAGATCTCTGGAAGAATGATTCAGCAACTCTGAAAGAGACAAAACATGGTAAATTCATTCATTTAAAAAAGAGTTGAAGTTACGAGCACTTCAGGGGTTTGTAGAAAAAACTGGGTACTGGGTAGTAAATCCTCCATGCTGGGTTCAAATAGGTACCCGGTCCAAAAAAACGGGTACCCAAAAAAAACAAAAAATACGAATACATAACATAATAATTAGATCATTAGAAAACATGTAAGATTTGTTTTGAATTTACAAAAATGTATGTAACTTCCTTCAAAATTGAGCTACATGTAGAAGCTTCAAATGAAAAGCATTTTAAGGCTCTTTCCTTCCTCTATCATCATGGTCATATTTTCATTGGTCATGAAGGGGGGGTAGCAATTGCTCCATCGCACCCCCTCCTGACTACGCCTATGACATGTAAGACGTAACAATTTACACTTCAGTGGATGTTTCATCGAAAATTATGATTAATAATAAAAATCTTTCATGTTGCATTAAGAAAATTATCACAGGTCATCTCTCTGCTAAAGTAACGATAGCTATTTAAAGATTTAAATCATTATCAAAACAATTCACATACCAACATACGAACTATTGAAAATAGAGTAAGATTGATTTGTCATGTTTTTCAAATCGTCTTACAACGTCACAGGCATAGCCAGGAGGGGGTTCGATGGTGCGATGGTCCCTCGTTTTAGCGGTGTTTTGGTCCCCAGATGTGAGAAGATGCAAATCTTCTGAGATTTCAACCAAAAGCCTCGATATATCGCCAGTTCTTTTATTATTCTCCCCTATTTTTTGCACAAGCACTCCCATTACAACTCTCCATCGCTGCACCAACATATTTATTACATTAAACGCAGCAATTTAAAAAAGTCCAACTCATCTATATCAACAAAATGCGTGATTTGCGTGATATTTGATCATACACGCTAAATTGATGTGTGATTTCTATTTTTCCAGCAAATGAGTGACAATCACGCCTAATTCGTGAGGGTTGACAGGGCAGCAAGTTTGAACCCAGCATGGAGGATTAACTACCCGGTACCCAGTTTTTTTTTCAAACCATAAGAATTAACCTATTTTTGTCCAAATTACATGATTTAGTTACCAAGTCATTAAACTACTCGGTTACCTGTATTTTGCAAGCGACCAAGCGACCCAGGCGGGCGGTTTTATTTTTTTCATAGGGGTGGTAGGATCAAAAACACATTCCAAAATTAATTTATGGACTATCTTTGAGATTATGTTGTCATAACAAAAAAGCTAACATACGTATCAGGCCGGGGTATCAGGGCTAGGCAACTTTTTTCTCCAAGCAGATCTTGACAAAGAGTTTGCTGCATTATCTTGTTGGACCTATCTTGTTGTTGTCGTCTTCCGGTCAGGTCAAGGACACTGGATTTTTAACTTCCAGTCAAGATTTTAATTACACTAAATTTAGGAACTTTCCAAACAGTTTCGGCCTTTTAAATCCTGTGTAATATTTTGCAATATTGTTCAGTTTACTTATGCCATGCTCAGTTTGTCCCGATCTTCTCTAAACTTAATGTTCTCAGTGGTCAAGCAGGTGACCTCACTTGACCCTGACCTCACTGATCACTGTTGACCAATCAGCGCGCAGTAGACCAGAGGGTTTGTAAAAAAAAACGGGTACCGGGTAGTAAATCCTCCATGCTGGGTTTAAACTTGGTACTTGAAAAAACCGGGTACCAAAAACCCAAAAATATGAATATATAACATCATTAGAAAACGTGTAAGATTTGTTTTGAATTTTCAAAAATGTATGTAACTTCCTTCAAAATTGAGCTAGAAGCCTTAAAATGCTTTTTATTTGAAGCTTCTAGCTCAATTTTGAAGGAAGTTACATACATTTTTGTAAATTCAAAACAAATCTTTCACGTTTTCTAATGATATTTATGTTATATATTCGTATTTTTCGTTTTTTGGGTACCCGTTTTTTTTGACCGGGTACCAAGTTTGAACCCAGCATGGAGGATTTACTACCCGGTACCTGGTTTTTTCTATAAACCCTAGACCAGACCCATACATCACTATCGCTCTCGTTTTATTTGAACAGATTCCAATTAATTTGCTGCTACAATATTGCGTATACCACCAAGTACCAACCACCATATATAGTTACACAACCACGAATCTCAAAGATAATCATGCAATAAAATAATTTTGGAATGTGTTTTTGATCCTACCACCCCTATGAAAAAAAATAAAAGCGCCCGCCTGGGTGCTTGCCCACCGGTAAAATACAGGTAACCAAATTACTCTGAATTAGACTTAAGTAGTTACTAAGTTATTGAGCTAGTTCAGATCACTGTGCTGTTATGGTTGAGTGGAATGATACTGAAATCCTAATATTGGGAATATACACTTTTTAAAGTGTCACCCAGTTCATATATTGTATTTTGTGTGTATTTCAAAGAATAAATAAACATAAACAAGAACACAAATTTGTACATGTCCCCACCAATGGGTGATCCCGTCAAATGGTTATCCTGAAAATGGGTAGACAAGATTTTATCGACACAATATTAGGACGCAAATCCAAAATGGTCACCTTAAAATTTACCCTGAATGCCAAAAATTAGTCAGTTCTGGATTTTCATACCAGAACCACAACCCTGAAAGTTTGAAATTGATCCGTCGAACAGTTAACTAGAAAATGCGTCAACAAGACTTTACAGACAAGATTTTAGGACGGAAAATCCAAAATGGCTGCCTTGACATTTATCAAGAATGCCACAAAACTAATCAGATCTAGATTGTCATACTAAGAATTATCTCTGAAAATTTGAAATTGATCGACCAAATGGTTCACCTGAAAACGCGTAGACAAGACTTACAGACAAGATTTTAGAATGGAAAAATCCAAAATGGCCGACAATAAAAAAGTGATTATGAGTTTTTGCTGATTTCTTTTTACAAAATTATCACATATACCTACTGTTAACAATAACATAGGCTTTTACATAAAGAAGCACCTGAAATTATTTTTAAAGCTACTAAATAGGTAAAGTATGAAAACCGATCAAAAACACCATTCAATATTGTACAAAGTATTATCGTGCGCTAACTTTTCTTCAGACATTCAAAATGGCTGCCATGACTGAGCTTAAAGGTCCTTAACCTAACCAGATGTAGAATGAAGTGAAGCTGAACAAGATGTTAATGTTTTTAAAACTGTGAAGCCGTTTTTCTTAAAGTTTGCAGACAAGGATTTTAGCATTTGACTTCAAAACGGCCGACAGGAAGTACCATGTTAAAATGGACCATGGCCATACCATGGTATATGGTATATGGCCATGAAATGCAATGAAATACCATGGTAATACCATGGCCGATCATGATCGTTAAATGGCACCATTGCATTTCATGGTTTACAGCTGTTTTTAACATGGAGTTTTCCATTGAAAAAATACTGCCGTTTCGCAGTATTTCATGGTCAGAAACCATTAAATGCAATGATATCATGGTCAAGTTCTCGACCATGATATCATTGCATTTGATGGTTTCTTGACCATGATATCATTGCATTTGATGGTTTCTGACCATGAAATACTGCGAAATGGCAGTATTTTTTCAATGGGAAACTCCATGTTAAAAAAAGCGCTCCTGACCATGAAATGCAATGGTGCCATTTAACGATCATGATATACCATGGTCAATTATCATGCAATTTTGTATCTAAAAAATACCACCGTTTCACAGTATTTCATGGTCAAATACCATCAAATGCAGTGATATCATGGTCTAGACATTCAACCATGATATGCAATGGAGCCATCCAATTATCATGATCTACCATGGTATACCATGGTCATTATACTAAAATTTTGCATTTGAAAATACTGCTATTTTGCAGTATTTCATGGTTGCAAACCATCAAATGCAATGAAGTACAGTTAAGATGTTTAATCGAAGACTGGAGGTTGGACTTACAAAATATTGAGTTGATCTCTTATTTTACCAACAGTCAAAAAAAAGTAAAGCAAAATTTTGTTTCTAGGGTTATTAACTTAATTATTCATAATAGAAATTAATTTATTAAATAAAGGAACAAAAGTATATAAAGTTGTGATTTTGATGAATATCAGAATCACTAATTATAATAATTTGGTTATCTAATTAACATTTATTAATAAAGATATTTCATGTAAAAAATACTTTTTGAACATGGTCTTTCATTTTATTTCACTGCATTGCAAGAAAGACCATTGCATTCCATTGCATATCATGATCAATCATTGTATTTCATTGCATTTCATAATGAAACATGGTATTTCATTGTATTTCATGATCCATTTCAACTCTGACCAATTTTAGACTTCGACACTCTTCTAAAGTTCGTTTGGCAATGAAATACCATGGTATAACCATGGTATTTGATGGTCAGGTTTGACAATGAAATGCTATGAAATACAATCAACCATGAAATGCAATGATATGCCATGATAAATGATAGTTATGATTATGGCAATGAAATACCATGGTATGACCATAGTATTTGATGGTCAGGTTTGACAATAAAATGCCATGAAATACCACCAACCATGAAATGCAATGATAAAACCATGATAAACTAGATAACGGCAACTCCGCGGAGTAGCATATCCCAACGAACAAAATATCAATTACCGAATTCCAATCAATTATACTCATTACTTTGGTTGAAAATGAAAAAATTAGATTTTAGAATTGCGAATTCCTGCAAAGCAGCCATTTTGAATTTTCTGAGGTACAAATCTGAAAAATAATACCATAATTGTGATCTACTCCAAAATTCCTTCAATTTGAGTATAATATAGCCATACTTTGAAGGGATCGAAAAATTATTGCGAAATCGTACATTAGACGGCCATTTTGAATTTTACGAGGCTCGAATCAGAAAAAAGATACAATATTTGCAATCTACTCTTAATTACCTTTCATTTGAGTGCAATAAAGCTATACTTCAGAAAGATCTAAAAATTAGCGAAAATTTCTGTTTTCCTGTCCCCCCATACATGGCCCCTGGGGGTCAGGATGAAAAACACGGAATATATGTGAAATAGATAAATGTTGTGAATACACTACCAAAATTTCAAACAATAATATTAATTATTTTGGTTTAGAATGAAAAATTTATGATTTTTGCGAAAAAGTCCCGTCATTTTTAAAGCGGCGGCCATCTTGAAATTTTTTTTTTTGCGTAAAACTATTCACCAATATACATCTTTCCACTAAATATGAAGAAAATCTGTCAACTAGTATTTGAGTTATCTTCCGGACAGACGGACGGACTGACGGACAGACGGACGGACGGACGGAGGGCTTCACTATATCCCTAACGAACTTCATCAACCATGATATACCATGGTAATACCATGGTAAATGATGGTCAGGTACATAACAATAAAATATCATGGTATGACCATGGCATTTGATTTTCACATCGTACAATGAAATACCATCAACCATGATATACAATGGTAATACCATGGTAAATTATGGTCAGGAACATGGCAATGAAATACCATGATAATACCATGGTATTTGATGGTTAACTTGGTACATGAAATACTATGAAACATGGTATAACGTGATATACCATGGTATAACATGGTGAAAAATTGACCAAAAAACATCATTGCCACCATGGTCAGAGTTGATGGTAATTTCATTGCTGATCATGATAGACCATGGTAAACCATGGTATCATGGTTTACGTTTAAACATGGTAGGTATTGAATTAAAAAATTTTCATCCACATCTGTATGCACTCATAAGTTATCCCTGAAAACTTGAAGGTGATATCTGTAGCGGTTTTGGAGAAAACTGCTGGACGTACCGACAGACAGACAGACAGATGAACGGGCCTACATGTAGGCCGACAATATGGCCCCACACTATGTGGTGGGGACATAAAAACGTGGTAAAGGTCATCGGAAATTCAACAATACAGTAAAATTTTAAATGTTTGGAACTACATGTACTTTGAATTAAGAAAATAAGCAATCAAATGACTATACTGCAACATTATATGAAAAAATGGAAACATATGTACAAGTCCTAACTTTTGAATATTTCAGATAATTATGTACAGTGTGTCCCAAAAAAAAGGAAACCAGCAATAGATTGCTTATTTCTCAAATATGAATAATGATAGAAAAGTTTCACAACTACCATCTAATAGGTCATGATGTCCTCTTTCTTATGATACCAAAGGTGTTTATTTTTCTTCACGGATGATTGAGTTCTAAGAGATTTAAGTGACCATGTCAGAAATTGGTTTGTGCCACTTTTTCTGTCATGGATGGCTGAACAATGAGGGATTAAAATGGTTATGCAAGACCATGTCCTATTCGAAATACACATTTCTGAACAAGCATTCAACATAGCAAGTTCATGCAGCTGACCCAAGATCAAAGAATATTCGTAGTAAGTGAGTGGCTCAGAAGTGGGAGCCTTCAGCAGGTTGCTGAGCAGTTTAGAGTACGCTTCCCAGACAGAAATGTACCTGCTAAGTCGACAATCTGGAAGAATATCAAGAAGTATCAGAGAGAAGGAACTAGTCTCAATCTCAACAAGGGACGTTCTGGAAGAAGAAGAACAGCTCGGTCTGATGAAAACATCAGGATTGTCCAAGACCAGCTCCAAAGGAACCCCCACATCTCTACCAGAAGAAATGGTGTAGGAATTCCACACACTTCGTTTCACAGAATTGTGCGACTTGACATTAGATGGTACCCATACAAACCTCAAAGGCGTCACCAACTCCTTGATGCAGATCTACCAAGACGACTTCAGTTTTGCCGTTGGCTGATCATCCAAAATCGCTTGTTTTTAGATAACTTGGTCATCGGGGATGAAGCCTCCTTTTTTATGAATGGGAGAGTCAACACCCAAAATGTCAGAGAGTATGCACCACTGCATGAACCACCAGCCTTCAACTATGATGTTAACATGAGTAGAGAGAAGATCTCCCTTTGGATCGGGCTTTGTGGAAATGGGACACTCATCGGACCGTGTTTCTTCAATGGCAACCTTAACGGAGAAGATTACCTCAGAATGATCAACGATGAAATTGTACCAGAGCTGCAGGAGCACTTCCAACAGCAACGGGGTGGTGTATTCAGAAGACTGTGGTGGGCCCAGGACGGTGCTCCTCCTCATCGTCGGGTTATCGTTCGGGACAGATTAAGGGCGCTGTTCAACAGAAGAGTGATTGCCTTGAACCACGAGATTGAGTGGCCACCGAGATCCCCAGACCTGACACCCTGCGACTTCTTCCTTTGGGGTTATCTCAAGGGTAAAGTCTTCACAACACCACCAAGAGACGTTGATGATCTAAGGGCCAGGATTGTCGCAGCAGTGGAGGATCTAAGGGGGCAGAGAGACATCATCAGGGATGCAGTACGTGCGATGAGATCCAGGGCAGACATTTGCATTGAAAGGAATGGGGGTCATGTTGAAGGACACTGGGGTTAAAACAACTTTGAATGGACATTGGGATTTAAAAGGGGTGTTAAATATGATATGTGTAATTTTAATTGGAATAAATGAGTAAAAGAGTGATATCCTGATGTTTGTTGTTGCTTATCACTTTGTTATGATGGTGAAATTGACTTGGCTGAAAGTGGTACAAACTCATTTCTGACATGGTCACTTAAATCCCTTATAACTCAGTCATCAGTGAAGGAAAATAAACAACTTTGGTATCATAAGAAAGAGGACATCATAATCTATCAGATGGTAGCTGTGAAATTTTCCTATCATTATTCATATTTGAGAAATAAGCAATCTATTGCTGGTTTCCTTTTTTTTGGGACACCCTGTATAATGTGCAGCAAAGCTGTGGCCTTTTGTAAATTAGGGAGTTTCAGCTATGTTATTTTTTTCGAAAATAAAAGAGAGAAAAGTTCAGAATTTTCCACTTTCTGGTATGAGAATGGTCATGAAAAATATGTTAGCTCAAATTTGTGGTATGGCATTGGTCTAGTAGTTTCACATATCATAGCCGTAGGCAGTGGGGGTTCGGTGGGTTCGAACGAACCCCCGGTCAGGATTTCCCAAAATATCATTTTTCGGAAAAATGCATATAACCAGAAACATTAAATTACTGTGCTGTTTGAAAACTACATGTATGAGCAGTAAATGAATTGATATTTGTTCTGGTGAACACGAGAGCCTTATTTTGTTAAAAACATGTCATATTGAAGTTACACTTCCCTCAAAACGTTTGGCAACCTTAGGCATGGGGTGAGATTTAATTTTGGCAAGACTCCAGAGCATGAGATTTTACAGTTAGAAATAACAATAATTTCGCACAATTAACTTAAAGGCTGCTTCTTCTCAGACAAGATAACCCATCTTGGGCAATGGCTAAATCAGTCCTTTGTAAGAATTTTGTTTTGAGCCAGTTCTGGTCCAATACGAAGTTATTGCAAGTTATTGAAAACAATGCAGACGTCCCATACTCTGAATGATTTTTACAACATTGACGAATAAATATCTGGAATAGTCGTAATACTGATGAAACACATGTTCTTTCAAATGTGTACATCTCTGTTTTGTTTTAGGCCTATTTCAATTAAAATTTAAAATGTTTCTTGGGACGTCCCTGGGGCTGGCAAGTCCCCGAAACCAATTGTGTTAAATAATTAAAAACGTTGTGAAATGAATTATTTAAAAGCGTATCATTTATAAACACAAGCATTTGCTCAAATTTATTCATTATTTCATTTGTTCAGTATTTACTTACCCATCACTTTTCCAAAGAAAAATCAATCATTGCAAAAAATGATTTTGTTTCTTCTAAGAGATTGTATAGAATTCAAATTGTTATCGTTCCAGTTTACTTGCTCTCCATTCTCATGTTAATGTCATGATATGTTTAGCGAATAAATTACATAATAAAAAACATTGAAAAATAATATGGTATTAATCTTCAAATAATGAAGGGCCTAATTTGTCTGCTGAACTTAACAAAATACGTTTTATATTCGAACAGTCCCTTGTATTCATATATGATTCATATCCACAAAAACACATATCCAGCATAACACTGAATTCCAGCTACTTGCAATAAATCACTTTCTTCATTCAAATATCAAAGATCATAAAGCCGTACGTGCAATATATTAAGACATTAGCTCTGCTTTTGATCGTGTTCCTCATAAGCTGCTTCTTGCAAAACTGAAAGCATATGGCATTGAAGGCCAATTTAATCAAATTCTCCAATCATATTTGTCAAATCGTAACGTCAACGTAAATGTAGGTGGTCAATCATCGGATACTTCTTCTGCAAACTATATCAACTGCGGCGTCCCTCAGGGATCTATCCTAGGTCCAATTTTATTTTTGATTTATATAAATGACTTACCCGATGATCTTTTGGGAAAGGCGTTTATCTACGCTGATGACACATCACTATATTACCCCTTTGATCCATCTGATCCTGACATGCATATAATCAATCATGATCTTAATATCATAACTAACTGGTCTCAAAAATGGAAACTAGATTTCAAGCCTGAAAAAACAGAGGAAGTTATCTTTCAAAGGCAGCGCTGTGTATTTCCTACTACGCCACCTTTAGCCAAACTTGGAAATGGGGAAATTAAAAGGAATAATCTTCATAAGCATCTAGGGTATACTTTCGATTATCTTCTTTCTAACAAAAATCATATATATGACATTGTCAAGAGAGTACAAAAACTGCTTAATCCATTGAAGGCACTTACATCAAAGATTAACTCGAAACATTTGGAGACAATGTACAACTCATTCATAAGGCCTCATTTTGATTACGCAGACATTCTTTCACTGCGTGAAATATGGGATTCCAATTCTTGACACGTCTATATACTAGTCTTTTCACGCCGAGTTTCTAGACGTGCCAATTATTTACACCTCTTGACACGCGATGAATCCAACTCTTTACACATCTATGCACTTCTTGACACGCGCCATGCAAAGCAGTGCAAAGACCATGCCAAAAGTCTTGACACGCGATGATTGGAATCTCATTACTCGCTCTTGGCACATTGATAATTATGTGTAAGCAACTGACCTAATTACCAAAAAGCAATACATATAGTATTTTAACATGAAGTAATTATTTCCAGATTTGTGACCGGTAAGGGGTTGCACAGGAGCAAAGTGGAGATATATCTTGTATTCGCGAATGCAACTAATTAATTACCAAAAGCAATACATGTATTTTAACATGAAGTAATTATACGTAACTCTATATTTTTACTTATCTAGTATTGAAATATTACAAGTACTTTCTCTGGTTCTTTTAATTTTGATCTATTTAATTCATTCATGTTTTCGCAGACTATTTGGAACATGTAGAAAGAAATATCAAACAAAAGCATTTGTATGTACGGTGACAAACTGACTTAATTAACATTTTGGCAATTTCATACCGTCTTTTGAAATAATATTGTCAGCTACTACAGGCGATGCTAATCGACTCGTTGATTCATTTAGTAGTTCCACTTGCGAATACAATCATAGACAAATAACTAGCGGGGTGTCAGGCCCGTAAGACACTTTTCTCCAAGGGGGGTGCGGTTTTTACTAAAGAGAATACAAATTGTCATTTCTTGCCGCGTAAATCGAATCGCGTGAGTCAGAGGGGGGTCGGTTACTCCCTATATTGGGGATATTCAGCCTATTTTGTAGTATTTTATTGTTTTTAGACTAAATATCGAATGAGCAATTTGGAGAAACACTGGAATAGGGGGAATGTGTGCTAGAAGGGCATAAATGTTTACGCGAAACTTTCTACCAGTTCAAGATCACATTCAGTGATTTCTTGACACTTTAAGGTGTTTTAATCAATAGAATCAATATAAAGGAATTCAAATATTTCAATCATTTTCTTCTTATGGGATCGGGGGGAGCACAGGAAAATTCTACGAATTCAAGATGCTGTCTGATTAATTATGAGCACTTTTAATGTGTTTGAGTATATGAATGCTTTAGTTTTTGGGGTGGGATGTCAGAAATTTTTATGATTTCATTATGTCACTTGGTGACTGTTTAAGTGTCCAAACTGTCCAATTGTTTTGTATTGGTTGTGAGGAGTGGCCCACTCCCCGTAGAAAATTTTACACTTTGAGATGCTATTTGGTGCTTTCTGGGCACTTTCAAAGTGTATGAGTCAATTTTTTTTTTTTTTTTTTTTGTATTCATAGAATTTATTTTACAAATACATAACGTACATAAACATTATACACTTGTAGTGGCTTTGCTGAAGGCATTATCAGCCACTTGATTTATAATTGCAGGGTGAAGAAAAAAGAAACATTTAAATATGGACTCAAGAGTGAAGTGAGTGGTGGCAGGGAAACCTACACATTTGCACATTTTTCTAAAAATGATGCAGTGAGCTTGAGAATTTTCAAATTAGTGGATTTAGTTAAGTTTGAATCCCCATAAAGAAATAATTCTACTTTGTCCCTCTTGTGTTTGAATTGAGAATAACCAAAATTAAGAAAAGCTAAATTGTTTTCCAACTCTTCTAAGAATGGAGCACGGAGAATACAGGAAAAAATTACATGAATTGTTGTTTCATTTGCATGGCCACAAGAACATGCAGGTGAAGTAACGTTTGTAAAATTATGAGAGTATAGATGGGACTTAAAAATTAAGTCACAACGAACCTTGTTAAGTATAATTTCTTGATTTCTTGAAATATTAAGTTCAGAGGATCGAATAATTGAATTAGATAACTCTTTCTTTGCCCTTGACTTAAATATACTTAAATTTTCAGCTTCTATGAGGGGCTTTGAAAGGGTATTCCAATCTATCATTGCTTGTAAAATACAGGATCGATGTGAAAATGATGTAATTTTTGTTGGGATTTGGAAAGGAGCAATTCGTCGAACATTAACTGTATGATGTCTACGAAATCTTTGGAAAATACTTGAAACATATGATGGTAACAAATTATTCTGCGATCTAAATACAAGAATATTGCGGTGATATTTGCGTCTTTCTGCTAATGATGTCCAATTTAAACAGTTCAAAACTTTAGTACATGATGTACCATGAATGACTCCAGAGCATATGCAGGCTGCCTTATAATAAAGCTGATCAATTAATTTTAATTTTGATAAGTTTGCGCATGAGTAGAGGATATCACAATAGTCAAAAATCGGGAGAACAAATGACTTGAAAATTAGTTCCAAGTGTCTACCTCCTAATTTCTTTTGGAGTGATCTGAGTGGGTTTAAGTGCTTTTCAACTTTTTTGTATAGTTCATTTATATGTTGTTCGAATGATAAATGTTTGTCAAGTGTTAAGCCGAGATGTTTGTGATAGTCAACACGAGGTAGAGAGTTATTTCCAATAGTTAGATCTGGTACTTGTAAAACTACTTTACGAGGGTTTGAGAATAAAATGTCCTTACTTTTTTCAGCTTTGAAATTCAATTTCCATAAGTTTGACCAGTTGGAAATTGAGTTCAAATCATTTTGTAAAATATTATTTTTTTCAAGTAAATTATCATGGTTAAATGACTGGTAAAGAGAAGTGTCGTCTGCGTATATGTAACATTTACTGTGTAAGTTCTCAGGAAGATCATTTATGTAAACTAGGAACAGTAAAGGACCAAGGATTGATCCTTGAGGGACGCCTGAGTTGATATAATTCACATCTGAGAGGTTCGATTCTTGTCCATCAAGCACTACTTTGACACGTCGATTTGTGAGGTATGACTTTAAAAGGGATAGGATGGAAGGGCCAATACCATATGATTCTAGCTTTTTTAGTAGTAATGAATGTGGTAAAGTGTCAAAAGCGGCTGAAATATCTAAATAAATACCCCTCACACACCCCCCTGTTTCAATTTCATTAGTGATATAATCTATTATGCTTAGTAATTGAGATTGGGTACTATGACCAGGAAGAAAACCGCTTTGGAGGCTGTAAAACAGATCATTTCTGATGAGATGGTCAAATATTCTTTTGAAAATAATGCGTTCAGCTATTTTTGATAAACAACAAAGAAGAGTAATTGGACGATAGTTTTTGACATCAGTTTTATCACCTTTTTTATGAATAGGCAAAATGTAACCAAGTTTCCATTTTTGTGGAAATGAATTAAGGGTAAAGATCTTGTTAATTAATTTTGATAAGGATGAAGAAAGAGCTGGCGCTGCCATTTTTAAAATTCTGTTACTTATTTGATCAGGGCCTGTGGCTTTGTTTATATTAAGAGAAAGTAACAATTCAAAAACTTCATCCTCGTGAGTAGATAAAATATTAACAGTGTTTTCAGTCCTTTGGTCTAATTGGATGTTCACTAAATCATCGTTACGATGGAAATTTTTGATGAAATGAGATAAAAATAAATTTGCCTTGTCATGGCCTTTAACAATGTGTTGCCCATGTTGGTCAAAAAGTAGCGGTATTTTCGAATTTTTTGATTTGCCAAGAAGTTTGGATATTATGGCCCAGTATGACATACTGCCATATTTAAAAGTTGTTAATTTCTTCCGCATGTTTGAGTCAAAAGCATCTTTAGCCTCATTTATTGCTTGATTTACGAGTGTACATTGCTCATTATATTTGTTTAAGTATGTCAAATTGTGAGATTTTCGATATTTGGAATGAAGTTTGTTTCTTTTGTTAATCATAGTCTTAATATTATGATTAAACCAGGATTTATCTGAGCTTTTTACATTTACGATAGTATTTGGAATTTGGTCCAAAAAAATGTCAAATAGCTTGTCGCTAAAATTATCAACAAGAACATCAATGTTGTTTGAAGATTCAATGAGGTCATCAAATTGAGCTCTCCTAATGGCATCATTTAATAATGTAATATCAGCTTTTGAATAATGCCATAATCTACGTGAGTATGGAGCATCTTTTATAGTGCCAAAGAAACAGTTAGTTGACAGAGTGCAATGATCTGTGTTACCAATAGGAGGCGTAATAGAGAAATTAGAAATGAGATCTTGGTTATTGGAAAGGAGCAGATCAATGCATGACCTACTAGTACGAGTAACACGAGTTGGCTCGTCTATCATTTGAAAAAGTCCTAAAGCCTCAATGTTATCAAACAATTTTTGACCTGCAGAGTTTTCATGATCATCTTGCCACCATTTTTTGCATCTTGCGTTAAAATCTCCGTTAATTAAGACTAAGTCATTATTTGCACTCATTGCATTGGCACACGATGTTGAAAATCTTGTAAAGAAATTGTTTGATTCTTCCATGCTTTGTGATGGGGATCGATAAAAAATGCCATAAATGATAGATTTATTGTTGATGTTAAGTTCAATCCAGATGGCATCACCAAAATCATTCATTAAGTCAGGTCTTAATTTAAAAGGGATCTCATCTTGAACATACACTATTAAGCCACGGTTTTTATTCAAGTATATTGGAGGATGAAAGCCACTGATGGAATAATTTTCTAAAACATTATTTTTGGTAAGGTTACCAACTTCACACAGTCCTACAATTTTGCTTTTATTGACATGGATTCTATCCTTTAATGCTATAAATCTAGAATTATAATTAGCTCGTATCCCATTAATGTTTGAAAAGACAAAATTTGTAAGATTTGTGGATAATTGGGGACCTGGATTTAAATGGACATCATTGCTAAGACGAAGCAATGCTTGTATAATGTTCGGAGTGTATGATATAAATGATACCATAAGCACAAGTATCAGTGTACTGAGTGACATTTTCAGAATGTAAAATGTACCATAACATTTATGTTTATGGTGAACAAATGTCAAAATTGATGTAAAAACGAAACCATACCATATCAGTATAGAAAAACATGTACATCCATACAAGATCGACATGTAGATAAAATAATGCAGCTCTGTGGATAAGAGAATTAAGACAAAAAGACAAATAAGGAATATCCTTATACAACCATGTACATAGTTATGCATATTAAAAATAGATGGCATTGGTGTTACATGGTTTGATTTATTATGTGACCCTAAGTTGCCACTAAAGAGGCCAATACGTGCTCTCCAAGCTATAATGCCAATACCCATTGTAGAAGTTGTACTCAATTAGTAAAATGGGCAATATATCAAAATGTGTTTCAGAATGCTCACAGATTCTCACAATGCATGTGCAGATGTGTTAGGTCTGAAGAAAAAACTATTTATTTGTAAACAATGAAATAAGTAGACAAACAAATGAAAGTCTTGAGTCTTATATTTGTTATTGTTTGCCTCCACCACAAAACACAAACACTTCACTCAGTTGAGTTCCCTATCTAAATCAACTTTAACCTTGCACAATAAATAAGAAATGTAAAGAGACTATGTGCAGTTTTGCACTTTAGCTAATGGTTAGGCTTGACTGAGTCCATAAAGGTAAAATATAAATGTCCACTCCTGAGGAATTTGACGGAATTACTCACATGGTATCACTATAATATATAGTTTCTATGTACAGAGCAAATGTAATAATGGCAATCATATAAAATAAAAACAGTCCATTGATGGAACACTGGTTTGGTAAAGTTAAAAAAAATCAATGACCAAAAACCTTGTTGTGATTATTCAACTCAAAAAGTACTTTATCATTACAGAAGATTATATACAACAATAAATACAGTTAGTCTTTTGTTATTAAAAAGTAATTTCTAAATACAATGTCAATGTCATTATTGTGGATTAGAAGCTGGTAGAGTTGTTCAGAACAACTGCGAATAATGGCAATCATATAAAATAACAGACCATTGATTTAGCTCAAGGTAACACAGGTTGTTCAAGGTTAAAAAAGTCAATGTCCAACAACCTTGTTGTGATCATTCAACTCAAAAAGTACTTTAGCATTATAAAGGATTATATACAAACAATATATACAGTTAGCCTTTTGTTATTTCAGAAAATTGTCCATTCAGGTAGGCTAAAAAAGATTACTCGTAGTGGTAACACTAACTTCAGAAGATTAAAAGTCAATGTCAGTAGTTTGCTAAATTATTAGAATGTCCCATATAATTGCACTAAGGTATATTCAAGTCAAAATTATGTAATGCTATGTAAAAGTCAGTTGCTGGTCAACTTGGAAAGTTAACCCTTTAGGAGCTGAATTTTTCGTCCAAGTTATCAAGTATACCAACTTGTATTTTCTGGCTATTGGCTCCTCTCCCCTGTGCCCATATCTTGCCATTAAAAGCCCAGGCACTGGCAACACCTTGGTGCTTCTTTAAGTTGTAAAGTAGAGATTTATTACCTGGTGATAAGTCCTCAGAGTCTATGAGTCAATTAGAATGGGAATTCTTTTTCGGGTGTCAAAGAGGATGAGAGGGTGAAGTGTAGGGTGCCAGAGGGACCAAGTGGTTGTCGCCTAGAAACATTGACCATATCAAGGTGCTATTTGATGATGTCTGGGCACTTTAAAAATGTCTGAGACAATAAGTGAAATTCAGAATTTTTTCAATTGTCTTGTGGGGGATTTGAGGGATGGCCAACTCTCCAAGAAAATTTTACAATTTTATTATTTAAGATGATATTTGGTGCTTCTGAGCACTTTTAAAGTGTATGAGTCATTAAAAATATATAAAAAACAATAACTATTTTTTAAATTTTGGGGGGAGGGTGTCAAAGGGGGTGCCAGAGGGCGAGGTGGAGTTGGGGTGCCAGAGAGGGAGCAAGTGTTTGTCCCCCACATCTGTCCCCCAGACACATTGACCATATCTTGGCACTTTTAAAGTGTGTGAGATGAAATAAATTCAGAATTGTTCTCAATTGGTTTGTGGGGGATGTGAGGGGTGGCCTACTTCCTAAGAAAATTTTACAATCTTAAGATGCTATTTGGTGCTTTCTGGACAGTTTCAAGGTGTATGACTCAATAAAAAAATTGAAAAAAATCACATAATTGTTTTTCTCAATTTTTTAAGGTTTGTCAAAGGGGGGGGGGGGGGATATGCCAGAGGGGGAGGTTGGGTGTTGATGCCAGAGGGCGAGTTAAAATCATTGACTATATCAAGGAGCTATTTGATGATGTCTGGGAACTTTACTGAGACAATACACAAAATTCAGAATTATTCTGGGGAATGTAAGGGGTGGCCAACTCTCCTAGAAAATTTTACAATTTCAATATGCTATTTGGTGCTTTCTAGGCACTTTCAAAGTGTATGACTCAACAAAAAATATGATATATATATATTTTTTTCAATTTGGGAGTGTAAAGGGGGGGGGGGGGTGCCAGAGAGCGAGGTGGAATGGGGATACCAGCGGGCGAGTAAGTGTTAGTCTCATTGACTATATCAAGGAGCTATTTGATGATGTCAGGGCACTTAAAAGTGTCTGAGACAATACATAAAATGAATTCAGAATTTTTCAATTGTCTTGTTTGGGGTATGAGGGATGGCCCACTCCCCCTAGAAAATTTTACAATTTTAAGACACTATTTGGTGCTCTCTGGACACTGTGTATGAGTCAATTAGAACATTTGAGAAAATCACACTTTTTCCATTATTTGGAGGGGTGTCAAAGGGGGGGGGGGGGGTTTAGAGGGGGAGGGGGGGATGCCAGAGGGGGAGCAAGTATCAGTCCCCCAGAAACATTGACTATATCAAGGAGCTACTTGATGATGTCTGGGCACTTTAAAATTGTCTGAGACTATACATAAAATAAATTCAGAACTTTTCCATTGTTTTATGGGGGGTGTGAGGGGTGGCCCATCCGCCCCCCCCCCCCCCCCAAGAAAATTTTACAATTTTGAGATGCTATTTGGTGCTTTCTGGGCATTTTCAAAGTATATGAGTCAATGAAAAAAACATTTCAAAAAAAAAAATTTTTTCAATTGTTTTTGGGGGGTGCCAAAGGGGGGTGCGGTCGCACCCATCGCACCCCCCCCCCCATCTGACGGCCCTGGGTGTTTAGGAATCATAATGATAGTAGGTTACTAGTTTCATCAGGCCCATGACCAGGGGGTTCGAGGGGAAAAAGTGTATATCCGGCGCACTGAGACAATTGATATCACCACTGATTGACAGAACACAGATTTCAAAAGAGACCAAGGATGAAAATAAAGCGACAAGTTTTTGTGTTAAAAATGTATGTCCACATAATTGAAGTGGTTAATTTCAAGTAACAAGTGTAAGAGAAGATAAGAATTATTCCACAATCCGTCCATTTCTTTGAACTGTTTTGACAACTGCGGATTTAGGCTAGAAATTGTTTTAGAATTTATGAAATACAATATTTACTTCTGTACTTCAGAGTATGTCCTATTCCCCTCGCCAATGTCTTAAATCCACCCCCTTGATAATGTCCCCTCCCGGGTGTCGCCTTGTCACCCCCCCCCCCTCCAGATCCACCAATTGTTTTAAACCATGCTGCCTATACATTATCATAAAATCAATCTGGTATCTTTTTGAGTTTTCTAACCCTGCTATGAAGGATGCATGTAATAAATATACAATGTATCTAGAATGGTATCTTACATTTTTTTCTAAATGTTAATATCCAAAAAACATATCTTTGGTTTATCAACACATACCGCTCACAATAAAACAAGTATACAGATTGTAACATAGATAAGCGAATTGGGGAAAATTACAATCCCTTTGATCAAATTATTAAGATTTAATCTCCAGCTGAGGTGCAATCAAAATGTTGATACACATAATTAGCAGTCAGAAAGATGCTCTTACCACTGTAGTTTTCAATATTCCCTTTGTTTTAACATCTTATTTCAAAAGAATGGATATTGATGGTTGTATGGAAGTATTTATATCAAACATTCACATTATAGTTTACAGTGGAATTCCCTCAATAAATGCAACATATTTACCATTTAAGATTTCATATTGGACTTTCCGCATAATGATAAAATGTTGACGATATAGTTTTCGATAAAAACCCCAGGGCCGTAGCCAGCTTTCAGTCGGGGGGGGGGGGGGGGGGGGGGGGAGGGGATATTTTAGGTTTTTAGTCAGAGGGTGCGGTCGTGACATAAATGAGGCAAAAAATATTTGTTTTGAATTTTTACGAAAATGGTGCAACTTCCTTCAAACCTGAGCTAGAAGCTTCAAACAAAAAATCATTTTAATGCTCTTTTCTTCCTCTACCTTATGGTACCTTTTATTGGTTGTAGGAGGGGGTGTGAACCCATCACTTCCCCTTGTTACGCTTATAAACCCAATAACGTATTCCCAAGGAATCGACTTTATTAATTCATATGTGAAAAATGAGCTTGCATGTACAAATTGCATCGTATGCAAACCTTCCCCTGACCGACCCGGTCATGTTTATGTCTTTTGAATGATGTCTACCCCTTGATGCATGCATCCTTTAATAAGTGGTGTTAAGAATATTGGTGTAGGCCCTGGTGAAGGGAAATGTCATAAAGATTTTATGCATATCGCGATATACATGTAGCCGCGTCCCCTTTGTCTTTATCCTTCCAAACGCAAACGGCAGATAAAAGTTGTTCTTAGTGATTGATCTGATGCTTAATAAGCCACTTACAAGATACAGTTTTAAATATTGATATTGTGTAAAGTTTGTTTTAACACATAGGCGTAACCGGGGGGGGGGGATTTACTTTTAATGGCCATTTTATGCCTTTTATTTTCAAATTATGTTTTGTTTTGATGTCAGTGTGAAAAGTCAAGAAACGTCAACCCCGACTTTTAATTAAAAAATGTTGGTGAATCACTTATGGCAAATCACAAGGTTGATGATGTCAATGGACCATGATCGTGGAAGGCTATCAATATCAGGTGTATATCGCATAGAAAATAAATATAGCTAATTTTTCGCACTGATATGATGATGACTATTCTGGCGAATCGGGTAGATATTTCTCAGTTTTTTCCGATAATAAAACTATTCATTTCTATCAATTTTACAAACGGGATCCTTTGAATGCACATTAAAACTATAAAAGTATTTATTGGGCGTACGTCATGTTGTTCACATGATTTTATACACATACCTGCATAACAATCGGAGACAGAAGTCTTAATATTGTCCAATAAAAAAAATGAGAATCTAACATGAATAATAAGCATGTCCGTATAAAAGCTAAAATTATAAAAACTCATTTCAAAGTCATTCTGTTCATGAAAGCGTCGAGTTATGAAAAACAATGCTAAACACTCAAACAAATCGACTTGATTACCTTTGAAAACTTCTTGAGAGGAAATGGACAAATGTATTTTTCTAACTCATTAGAACGTCTGTCTGATTGAAATACTATTTTTTAAATACAAACATAAATGATTTAATCTTGGTCAGAAGTCTGAACATTGTCCAACAAAATAATAAGAATCTAACATTTAATGATTACAAAAGGATTAATTGCTATATAGTCTTTGTCTTAGTCTTTGTTTTTCTAATGGCGGAAGTGTACCAACATTCACCTTGATTACAGAAGAGATCATCTAACAGTCTAAAATTGCTTTTAATTCCCGGGTTTTAATTACATTTTATGTACAGACTTTTTTGCCTCTATTCTCATTTTTAAACCTGTTTTTGTTTGCTTATTTAACAATTGTGATAAATTATTCAGTTAGTGTCGAAATCAAAACAATTTTCTACATTATAGTCCCCTCCTCTTGCACTGACTAAATATTAAAATAAGCCAGTCTGATTGCGAATTTACAAATCCTGTAAAAGTAGCTTCAAACCGCCTTTTAATCAGAGAAAACAATAAGTTAATTCATCTGATTGCGAAAATACGAATCAATCTGATTATCTGATCTCCATGCTATTTGATTCGTGCACAAGTCAGTCGGGCAAGGGTGAAATTATTTCATTTGAAAACAGAAATAAATATCAGAACTCCTCAAGCATAACTATTCGGAAGAAATTCATACAAAAAATAAGGTACACAACTGATGAAGGGTCGCACAATTTCTAAAAGCGTTTTCCCCGGAAATATAGGTGTAGCGGTTGCCAGAAGTCGCACAGCTTGGGAGTCAGGGTATCCTGATCCATGCCTCAACGCCTGACGGGTCTGATATTAAGAGGGGGCGCAAGAATTATTAGGGGGCGGGGTTAACGTGAAAGTTGCCAAAATATCCATAGGCGTAGCCAGGAGGGGGGGGGGGGGGGGGGTGGTGCGATGGGTGCGATAACAATAGGCTTTATATATGCTTTAATGTTTTATTTATCATGATGCTTTTATGTAGGCTATTAATTACAGTTCTTTTTGCAATATAAAACTGGTATGTTTATGCAAATTCCGATTGGACTAATATAAAGGGATATTGTTTCATTATGTGGACTTGAGAAAGTTTGACATACTCATTGCTTTCAACCCAAAACTTAAAACAGGAAGTTATCAAGATCCCAAGAACACGATCGCTACTTAAACAATACGTTTGTAAAATCCCGGCGATCGAAATGCAATCAAACTTTCGCAATCAGGTGCCTAATTAGTCTTTTGATCTCTAAAGTTTTACGACTGAACGTTTCAATGAACTCGTGAGAAGCAAACGCAATCATCATATAAACATTTTTCTAGTAAATCTAAAATAGAGTAAAACCCAGGGAAAAGATCGTGTGTTCATTGGAATTAGGCATATTTCAATTTTGAAATAACAAAAGTCAGTCTCGGAAGAATTTTCCAAGCATTCCCTGCTTCGATGCGTTTTTATTGCAAGGGCCGTTTAGCGCCGATATGAATTCATTATAGGGCATTAGGGTTGTGCTTTATTTGTTTTATTTATATAAATGTTATAAAATGTGTACGACACTTTAATGAATTATTTTTAGGGTTACAATGCATATTTGACTTTTCCCTCTAAACGTTTAAAATTCATCTTTATACTTTTCTTAGTTTGCTTCAATAAAATTAACATTGGATCCCAGACAGTTATCAAATTCTCAGACATTTGATTAATATAGATATTTGTACTTCCTTTGACCAGTGGTGCTGGTGTGACTGAGATTCGAATCTAATCTGTTTCATTTTTATTTAAATTGAGAGGAATAAAGTTTTATTTTATGCGTTTTAACAATCTTAACGTTTGGCGTGCAGCTCAACTTAATACACAATCAAAGGTCAGAATACAGAAATAAGAAAATGCCTTTTATTTGTTATTCAAGCTCGAGCAATATCCCCGTTATAAAACCAAAATAACTGCGGTTAGGTACCATATCTTGATTACAGTAAAGACAGGCCATCTCATTCTGGTATGCCAGAGCCACTCTTATCTGCCGATTGTGGAAGGATAAAGACAAAGGGGTCGCGGCTATCGCGATGAGGCCATCTTATTTCTAGGAATATTATTTCTGCCTCTCATTCCTTAAACCGGCTTCGTTAAACAGTGCCAAAATATATAAGTCGGAGCCAAAAACAAGACTATTTTTATATTTAAATCCCCTCACCTTGTCAATGTCTATGTCTGCATCTGGTTTTCCCACCTGTGGGAGGGAGCCAATATACACATAGATTACTTACTGGCCATGGACAGGGGGGGGGGCACAGAAACGAACATTCTGGGGTCATAAGGGATACTTGGGGAAGGGGGAGGGGTGGTGGTGAATAGTGAAGTCCGGGAGTGAAGTTAAGGGGTACTGAAATCTTTCTTTTGATATTTAGTGCTTGAATGGAGACTTGTTTCCACTCCCCGCATTCTAGTAGAATTTAAATATTTGATCCAAAGGAGTTATTTTAAATCAAACTTGCATTCCGATTAATTAACACTCCAATGATTGTACCGCTTCACTATTGTCTAAGATAATTATAATGAATTCACGGGACACTAAACATGATGACATGTTCCTTGTATTCCTTGTAATTAATAGTTTAAAGCCATATCATATCAGCCCCTTAAACATTCTTTTTTATTATAATATTTCACAATTTTGTTAAAAAATTTGTATATTGATTATTTGATGAAAGGAATGACTCTGAATTTTAATGCAGAGAAGGTATTTTTCAAATGTTGTAAAAGGAATCATAATCACCAATTCTTTTCATTGAGACTGACATTGATATCAAATGAATGGTCCCTAAAAAGTTTACAAGATTTTACAAGATTTTACTAGATTTACTAGATTTACGAGATTTACTAGATTTACTAGATTTACAGTCTACCGAAACAGAAAGATCAGAATGACGTTTCAGACCCATAGCCAGGATTTGCCAAGGGGTGGGTTACTTTTTTAAGAAATTCCAGGGGGAGTTCACTTTTGGCAATGTTAGTTCAAAAATGGGCAAAATAATTTAAAAGGTGCTCAGTATGGGGTAAAAAAATGCAAATTTGGTCACGAAGGGGGGGGGGGGTCGCTAGAACCAATCCATCCCCCCTGTATTCGGGCCTGCATGAGCTATCTACATATTTGACAATTTGATTGACACGGTTCAAAGTGGACTTTGTTAATTATTCAAACTGTTTTAAAAGAGGAATATGCGTCCAAGTTAAAATCACTCGAAATCAGGGTAGATAAACCTAAGAAAAACACATTTCGTGTTTTCATTTGATCTATATCATGATCCTGTAAAAATGTCAGATTTAGCAAAATAGATAGGCGATCTCCATCTGCACACGTCTACTCATTTCGACTAAGCTATTGCCTATACAAGTACTTACACGCACACGCATACTTTTAAATTAATTTTATTTTGATAATGATTTAAAAAACACAAATTATTATTAACACGAAATTAAAATGATTGTTATATTCCAATCCTAGCAAAGTATAATTAAGCGTGACTATAGGTCATAACAACATGTGGCCGGTCTAATTATACTGTTTGTTTTGATAAGGCTGTGCAAAGAGATATCAAAACTCTTGACACACTCTTTACACGCGATGTTTTTGCACCTCTTGACACGTCTTGGAATCTCTAGATACCCGGAGTTCCTAGACTATCTTTGCACGTCTAGAAATTGCTTGGAATTTCACATTTGACGCAGTGTTTATCATTCATCAACTCAAGCACTGATCCATATCCCTAGCAAGTTGCATTATCAGGCTGCATTACTGTGTTCTGGGTGTCTCCATGGCTCTGATACAGGTAAAGTTATGGGGGTCTTAAACTGGTGCAGACTACCCCAAAGGAGGGAACAACACATTCTTAACTTCATGTACAAAGTAATCAGAAACCAGGTACCCTCCTATGTATCTTCAATATTTGAAGAATTCAAAAATCCAGCTACCAGAAGAACAAGCAATACAGAAGTATACCAAATTACTATAAGGTCAACTGCCCAATTTATTAAATCCCCTATTCCTAATGCAATATCACTGTGGAACAAATTACCTAAACCTCTTTTAGAATATGCCTTAAAATTTTCCCTACCATCGTTCAAAAAAGAAAGTAATAAACACTTTCTGCCCAAGAGAGTTCAACGTCCCTGATTAATTTAACAAGGTCTCAAGAAATCACTCTCAACAGAGCTCGTGTAGACTTATTTTTGAAAGCAAGACTTTTTGCACACCAATTTACATTTATAGACTCGGCTCATTGTTCTTGCGGCAAACCTGAAACACTAAAACATTTATTTTTCAAGTGTCCTCTATGCCAAATTAATAGGCATGCCCTGATGGAAGAGGTCAACAATAACTTCTATAATAGGATCAGCCAACTAACAAACATGGATGATAAACTTAATTTTCTCTTATATGGTGACGAGACATTATCCTTAGCAGAACTAAGTAAACTTCTTATCATCGTCAGCAATTTTCTCCATGACAACAAGACATAGCAAAGAGGTCTCATCTAAGCCCTGGAGAACTCATAATATATTTATTTTGTTTTTTACACATCTACTTGGCACAAACCCCTCTGGTCCCTGGGATACCCTTCGATGCACAGTCGTCCCCAAACAGCTAAATACTATACTTAATTTTTTACATGTAAGTGATGGCCAACCTATAATGCCAATATGGCGATTGGTGGCCGAAAATGTATTGACTTTACCTCAATAAAGTTTATACTATAAAAAAAAAAAATATCCACAAAAACGTTTTTAATATAAATTGCAGTTGATCTGCTCCGGGGGACTTACCACCGAGCTGTTCTGAAATTAACAGTATTCTTGTTCAAACCACCGTAAAAACTACCGTTGTTATTTGGAAATTCTGAAAAATTTCTTCCCGCATGCCATTACCAACCCGAAAATAAATAGGTGTCGGCAGGTCTGTGACAGTGGTTATTGCTTACTTAGTAAGTAACTAAGTAAGCTGGCGTGTAATCAGTCATCACTGGGGAGAATCGTGAAGCAAAAACACTGTGTTCAACTACCACATGCTACTGTAGTTATAAAAACACTGAAGTGTTCAAATTGTTAGTCTGTTTATGAAAGAGTTCCATGAATGCTGTGTTAGAAAAACATACTTTATTATTTATTCATTGAAGTGTGTCAAAATCTACGCAAAATCATTTTTTTAATCTACCGCAAAAACTACCGCATTTTTTCAAAATGTTCCGCAAAAACTACCGCATCTTTTTAATCTACCGTAAAACTACCGCATTTTTCAAAATCTTTCGCAACACTTCAGTATTTTCAAAAATCTACCTCAAAAACTTCAGGATTTTTTCAAAATCTACCATAAAACTACCACATTTTTGTCGAAAAATACCGCAGAAACTACCACATTTTGAAAAAATCTACCGCAAAAAATGGTGGATTCAGGGCAAATCAGATTTCAGGATATGTATTCAGTAAAAGATTCACCGAAATATATTTTGATGCAGAAAATTAATTCTAAGTTGGCTGACTTTTTTGCACGTTGCCTCACAAGGCTACAAGATCATTTTTGAAAATCATTTTTACGTCCTGTGTTATTTCAATGGGAGAGGTTTCTTGATAAAGCCTATTACTTTCAGACTTTGCTTAACGTAAATAAAGACATCATTTTTGTAAAATAAAATTCCAATTCAATTGTCGACTAAAGCTAGTGAAAGTACTAAAATGAATTATATTTCCCCCCTCCCAAAATAGTTTTTTCTTTACAAATAATGCATATAAGAATTCAAACTTAAAGATGCTTTAATACATAATCCAATGGGTTAGTTAGGATTGCCAAACCTTTGAATGGAGTGTAATTGTACAAATTGCATTATTTGAGAAATCCTAATGAAAGGGGGGATTTGTGAATAAATAAAAATAGAACCCCCGGTCACCAAATCCTGGCTTCGTTTTGAATTGTTTTCGTCACATATTTGCCTTCTTTTCGGGGCTTTCTTCTTTGGTATGGCATTGGTCTTATATCTGGACATTTGGTATGACACTAGTCCTACATTTGGACATTTTGTATGGCATTGGTCTTAAACTTGAACATTTGGTATGTGTTTTAGGCAATTGTTTGGTTATTATGGAGGAGGAAGGAAGAAAGTGCAACAGATTTTTGACAGTTGATATTTTTTTGCAAGTAGTTTCTGGCTGTAAAAATGAATGCATATGAAATGCAAATGTTTAACCTTCAAGAAAAGTTCAAAGAATGATTTCAAGATCGGTTGGATTATCTCATAATCCATGTAAAATCCAACTATTAACAAGCTTTTTTGAAAATACATTTGTCATTTTTACCATCGCCCATCATTTTTTCTACAATTTTTCATGCAAAGTTACATCGTACTTGAACATGTGTCTCATCATGTAGAATATACAAATGATTTTATAATTTTATTTTTTTGAAAAAATGATCCTCAAAAAATGCATGTTTACAGAAATAGTGTAAAAGATGGCAATGTTTTTCAATAACATAAATACCAACACGTACTTTGATGAATTTCGTGAGTTGTTCTTTAATCCTACATTCACTGACCGAGAGTGCGTTTTCGTATGCCAGCGGGCACAATCCACCCGCACAGCACTTAATGAGCCTTTTCAGCAGGTATCATGTAAAGAACGAAAAGCTCCGCGATGCAAATTACATGCTAACATGCTTTCAACAATAACTCATTCAACACTTAAACACCTAAATCTTTTAATGCAGGACACCTGAAATTATTTATAAAGCTACTAAATAGTCCAAGTGAATTTTGCGAGACAAAAATGGTGCCCATTTTGAAAATAGGCAAGCTTTTTAACCAAGAGTCATAGGGGGGTTTTCTGTATTGATATTGAACAAAAATAACTTAAAAAGGGAAAACCTTTCAACCAGGTTTTAAAGCATGCCGCTATTGTAGACTGACTGAGAGACAGATGGGCATATCAATGACGACTAAAATGGATGACTACTGTTTTTATAAAGCTACTCAAAGGTCTAAAAGGGATCGATTCTGCGATGCAATGAGCGGCCATTTCGAAAATAGGAAAGCCTTTGTTGCAGGACTCATAGGGGGGGGGGGGGAGGTTATGTACTGATGCTGAACAAAAATAACTTAAAACGTGAACCCTAGGTTCAGAGGTTTGAAAACAAATGGTCCAAATGTTGATTTTGCGAGACAAAAATGGCAGCCATTTTGAAAAAGGGGTTTTCAGTATTAATGTTAACAAAAATAAAATAAAACGGTAATCTTATTGATAGAGGTTATAAAATGTGCAACTATTGTTTACAGACTGTCGGACAGACTAACTGACAGACTGATGGAAATGCTGCCAAAAAATTAACTCCAAATTTTGGGGGTTCGCAAAATTGCTGGAAAAAGGAGGTTCAAATTAAACAAGGCACAGACGTGAACAATATCGTACCTAAAACACAGCATTGTGGTCTTGTTGACCAAGAAAGCAAGATGGCCGCAGAAAAGTTAATCAGCTCTAGAACTTATCACTGTGTAACATATGTAAAAATTTGAACGGTTTGGCTGGAAACCTGTAGACACCTGTAGACAAGCCTCGATAGACAAGATTTTAGGACAGAAAATCCAAAATGGCCACCTTAAAATTTACCCAGAATGCCCAAAAACCAATCAGTTCTTGACGTTGATATGTAGAAACATCCCTGAAAATTTCAGATGAATCCCTCAAATTGTTTGGCTGAAAACCTGTAGACAAGTCTTGAAAGTGAAGATTTTAGGACGGAAAATCCAAAATGGCCACCTTAAAATTTACCCAGAATGCCCAAAAACTAATCAGTTCTTGACGTTGATATGTAGAAACATCCCTGAAAATTTCAGATGAATCCCTCAAATGGTTTGGCTGGAAACCTGTAGACAAGTCTTGAAAGTGAAGATTTTAGGACGGAAAATCCAAAATGGCCACCTTAAGATTTACCCAGAATGCCCAAAAACTAATCAGTTCTTGACGTTGATATGTAGAAACATCCCTGAAAATTTCAGATGAATCCCTGAAATGATTTGGCTGGAAACCTGTAGACAAGCTGAAAAGTGAGATGCCGCCCGCCCGCCCGTCAAGCTGACTACAATATCGTACCTCTAGTTAGATACGATAAAAAACGCACAAACCCTCTCTCCCTACAGCCCTAAGATGTAGAATGTTGTATCCTCTATAATGTGTTTATCATACAAAAGGTAACTTAAGCATATCCTAAAGACACCTACGTTTGATTGTTCTGCAGATAGTTAAGTACTCCAAGTTCATTGAGAGTGCGTGCATGGTCTGGGGAATCAGGTCCTAATGCGAGTTCTTCAAGCTGGAGAACACGCCTGCGTATGGTGTCCACTCCTTTTAACTGACCCTAAACACAACAAACTGAACATAAGATCTGTCTTTAACTCAGGTTAGAAAAACAGCAACTCCATGGAGTAGCAAATCCCATTGAACAATACATATTTTTTTGATAAATAGCAGTAATCTTGAAAATTTCTTCTTGAACAGAGCTTTAAGTCCCTAGGAATCAGCATAAAAAATTAGAACCAAATCCCTCCACTGGTATTTGAGTTAGCAAAGATTATATCCTCAAAAAATGACAGCCATTTTGAAATTTAGTTGCATCATTGAAACTTTCTTCTTTAAGGTGATTGTTGCTACCTAGGCCTGAAAATTACAATTTGATTACGATTTGATCCCCCATAATAGGTATAGGCGAGTAGAACTGGACATTTTTTTGTTTATGCACACATGCTAGTTTAATAACCAGAGTTAATTTTAAGAAAATAAAAATTATAAGTCACCGATTTTTGCATGGTTTTGCATTTTAGTTCAATTTATTGTGCAAATTATCTTTATAAACCCATTAACTTAATAAATACCCATTCCCTTTGGAAAAATGTTGTTCCCTCTCAATAAAGTCTCATGGGCGTTTAGTAAAAGATCTTTCAATTAAACGCCCTGTGCAAAATAAACGCCCAGTCTTATGTAATTATCTAGAGTCCATTTCACTGTTTTATTGCGTCAGTAGAACCCCCAAAATAAGAAATTGGGAGACCCTTGTGCAATAATATATTGAAAAGTATATTCATAATGTACATGTATGTATATTTCAGATTTTCTAGTTTTTGCAATAAGCCTGTGCCCTCTTGTAATTTGAAGAATTTCAGCCATGTTAATCTTGTTGAAAATAACATGGCAGAGCAGCATCCAAATATAAGAGGCCACACACTTTATAAGCAAAACTAGAAGCAATGCAAGATATACAAATGTCATTCATGTGCAATAGGAATATATTTTTCCATATATTATTGCATAATGATATTTTGATTCCTTATTTTTTAGCTTTTACTGACGCAATTAACAAGTGAAATGGACTCTTATCACATAAATGGTCCATGTGCAGTATGAAAAGTGATTTTAGATGGTCATATCTTTCACCATGAGTATTTTCTGGGTATAAAATTAAATATAGACTCTTAGAATGTCATATTTTTTTATTTTTTTTTTCATTTATTTCATATATACATACTACAGCATTCTATAATTTTTTTTGTCTTGAGAATTGAAGGGTTTAAGGTTGTCGCCAACATTGGTTATACATATATATTTTTTAAAGTGATAAAAAAGCTTGTTTTTATGATATTTTCACGACAAAACAAGTTCTTATGATCTTTTTATCTACCAAGTTTACATTCTTTTTTTTATTGATCAAGTATTATTTATGAATATTGTGGTTGTTACATGTATTTCAAATGTAGTTGTATGCATCTATGGAATAACCTCATTCATACATCCCTCATTCATACATTCATTCACTCATTCAATCATCTTTTCATTCATTACACATTTTACAATATGTTAAATATGACCTTTGGCTACATATCTATTTATTTTTTATTACTATTTTATACACATTATTTCTATTATGTCAATAGAAAATATGAAGTTAATACAAAAATAAAAACATACGTATTCTTATAACTTTTCATAAATGACTGCTAGTTCGTCATTCTTATGGAAAAAGTGGATCTCTCTATATAATCTTTGATATATGATTTGAACCCATAAAAGGTTACATTTGTTTTTTCTAGAAAACTTTTGTATATACAATATTTCATAATAATGATTGCTAAATTCATTACATTATACTCATTGTCTTTAGGTTTATGACCATATAAAATATCTTTGTTATGTAGTTTTACTTTATCATTCATTAACAGTTTAGAAAATTCACTTCACATTTCTTTTGCTTTTTCACAATCAACGATCATATGTTTCAGGGTATGGATTTCATCGCAATACAAACATTTTTGTGTATCAGCTAATTTCATTTTGAACAATTTATCTTGACATATAAGTATATTATGGAGTATTTTAAATTGAAATATTTGTAATTTGGGATCTTTAGTAATTTTCTTTGCTAACATAAAATGTGATTGAATATCTTCTTCTTCAATTAATAGGTTTTATAACTGTATAAGGGCTAAATAATACAGATTAGCTATTTGCATATCAAAAATATTTTTTTCTGAATTACTGATGTTATTACATAAATTTTGGTGAAAAATTAAGTTTGTACCTCATTTACTTCCAAAGTTATGAATTACAGTCCTTTTTCATTTTGACCGATTTTTAAATTTTGGTGAAAAATAGGTTTATACATACCTGTCAACCTCTCATCGTTTAAAATCGGGACAAAAATCGGGACAAATCGGGATTTTTCAGAAAAAATCGGGACAAACCGGGACTTTTCGAAAAAAATCGGGACAAAAATCGGGACAGCAAAATCTCTCAAAAATCGGGACTTTTCAGAAAATGTACACTTGTGGTGAAGCCTGAAATGCGCGTACGCATTTTTCGTATAATTGGAAATACATTTAGCATGCCCAGAAAAGCATTTTAAAGATATATGCAATGTAAGATAAAAGCCACATTTTACGGTCAGCCAATATTGTTTAGAATTGAAGATTTTATATTTACAGATTCATGATATGATGTGGTGGTGATTGGCCTATGATTTTACGATGAAAGCGTTGTCTCTATAAACGCATGCCTAATGCGTCAATTGATTTTGAAAAGTATACGTTTTGGGATATGATTGGGATCTTGTGGTATATATGATAGAAGTTCCCATGGGCCTAAAATCGAAAGGCTTTCCCCGATTCTCAAATGGGCTTGTAAAAAGAGGATCGACGTGTATTCATTTTGTTGAAATACGGTATCGGCATGATCGGGATGAAAACATTTACTCGGATATATTCTAAAATTAAATCGTTTACGAATCGTTTAACCATGGGGTTTCAATAGATTGGTTTAACGTACATTATGTTACGCGGTATATGGCATATATTCATGGTTGCGCGGTATTTGTGATACGGGTGAATATGCCATACTCACCTGCAGTATATGGCATATTCCGCAGGGGACTATGCGATATTCCGCAGTGAATATGCGATACATTGATTTCAGTGAATACCCGATACTCACCTGCGGAATATGTCATACTCACTTGCGGAATATGCCATATACTGCAGGTGAATATGACATATATCGCAGGTGAAAACGTGATACAGAAAGTCTTGATTTGATTGGTTGCGAGAATCGACTCTAAATGTAAAACTACGCTGGATTACCAATATAGTTAGTGCGTCGAGTACTAATATATGAATCCTGGATTGATTGAGTAAGTTTATTACGCAAGATTGGTGACTGATACTTCTGTTAAGTTAATATATTCGAAAAACAGTACTGTTGATTCAGTAATCATTATGATAATTTATAACGTTTTACTTGTTCGTTCAATCGATGCAATTGACAATTGCGTACTTCCGTATCACGTTCTCATTGGTAAGTGTGTATACCATATACCGCAGGTGAATCTGTCATACACCGCAAGTGAATATGCCATATTCGTTGCGGAATATGACATATTTTAGTATCGTGTTTACCGCGTAACACATTAGGCCTTCATTCTGATTCATTTACTTTGGACAGTTTGTAATGAAGATGGCTTGGCCGCATTCAGTAGTCACTTTTTGATGTAAACTTGACAAGAATTTTGTTTGCCAACAAGGACCTAAGCATGTAATATAAATTGCTGTGTGAATTAATAATGCGCACTTTGTCCAAGAGCAAAGTGTATGAGTTAGTATTATTGACGTCTTTTAAAAAATTAAATATCATTGCATATATTTTAGATGAAGATGTTTACCAATTTATAGACAAATAATTTCGAAAGGTATATGCTCTATCTGATTTTAAAATATTTCTTGAATGCATTTTGAATATAAAATCTAATAATAAAAAGCCGATATCTACCGGGCTTGGTGCTTTTAATTAAGAAATATAGACCGAAAAACTGTTGGGTGTAAGGAATGAATACAGACCCCATGGGTGGGTAAACACGTTTTCTGTAAAAAAGTGTGTGCCCGACCAGAGGGTTTGTAGTCATTCATACTCCAACAGTTTTGAGGTCTATATTACGATTGGGACATGACGCAACAATTCAACAAAAAATGTTGTTAAATACTCTATGTGTTCATCATAAAGCCATCGTAGCAAGTAAAGCTGCCAACAAAATGACGGTATTAAGCAGGCTACTAAATTTCGACAACGCACTGATGTAGAAATTATCTCTCAAAGACGCTTATATACCCTATATATATATATTATTCCTGAATAAATAACAGAAAATGCGTAACATAATGTTAATATTCTGATCATTTAATGTTAGAATAGATCATATTTGTATAGCATTTGCTTCCCATGTACAGCACATAAAATACAGAACGAAAATATTAACCTCTTGTGCTTTTGATGCAGAATGAGCTCTTCAAATAGAAGAAGAATTCGTAGTTGCATACCTGTCAGTAGTTTAAAAATTAATCGGGAAAAATGTGTTGCAAATTGAATTCAATACAAAATTTACATGAAAACAAGTAAAAAATAAATCGGGACAAAATCGGGACATATGTGCCAAAAATCGGGACAAAATCGGGATCGGGACAGGCCTAAAAAAATCGGGACAGGCCAAAAAAAATCGGGACAATCCCGATTAAAATCGGGACTTGACAGGTATGTTATACCTCATAAACTTCCAAAGTTATGAATTAAAGTCCATTTTCATTTGACCCCCCTGAAATGTCTGGGTAGGGGGAGAATTTTTTTCACAATCTTTATATAAGATGCACTTTTAGTATTTTTCACATCTGTTTGTAGATGCATTTTTAGGAAATATTTCGTAAGTTATAATTTCATATGAAGGCAATTACAATAAATGTCGTATATCATCATTTCGTCATTTAATAGTTTATATGGCGGTTTAAGGGTTAAATTATGCAAATTAGCTTATTTTTGTTTAAAATATTTTTTTTCTTCATTACTGATGTTATTTCATAAATTTTGGTGAAAAAATTAAGTTTGTATTTTTTCTCAATTATTGATCTTATTTCATAAATTTGGGTGAAAAAATTAAGTTTGTATCTTATATACTTCCAAAGTTATGGATTAAAGAATATTTTCTTTTGACCCCCTCCCTTAAATATTCGGGTAGGGGGAGAATTTTTTTTAAGATACACTTTTAATATTTTGCACATCTATTAAACATATATAGATGTATTTTTAGGAATTATTTCATGAGTTATAACTTCATATGAAAGAGATTACAGTAAATGTTGTATATTATCATTTCGTAATTTAATAGTTTTTATGGCGGTTTAAGGGTTAAATTATGCAAATTAGCTTATTTTTGTTTAAAATATTTTTTTTCTTCATTACTAATGTTATTTCATAAATTTTGGTGAAAAAATTAAGTTTGTATCTCATATACTTCCAAAGTTATGAATTAAAGTTTATTTTCTTCTGACCCCCCTGAAATTATAGGGTGGAGGTATAAAGATGAGGATATCTTATTTTCGCAAGCCTCAAACTCTAGATATCACCCCACATCATAAAATAAATATATTTTCCAACAAGGAAATGAAATAAAAATCTCGCGTAATACTCTCCAATATTCAAAATCAAAAATATTCACCCTGGGTCCCTAAGTAATAGAAGATCCTAAAAACACTTTAAAATCCTCATAATGTGAAGAGCAATTATGAAACAATTTATCTGTCGGCCATCTTGGAATAACATTCCATTCTACTTTTGAAGAAGTTTTAAACCCAGGCCCATAGCCTGGAGTTCACCCTCCCTAGCCAAAAGTTCTTTCAAATTAAATGCAGTTTTTCACCATTTTGAGCAAGTGATTTTAGCCATATTTGGGCCAAAATTGTCAAATGTGAACCCCCCTGGAAATTTTTGAAAACTGCCCCCCCCCCCCCTTGGCAAATCCTGGCTACAGAAACCTTTTTGAATAATCTTTTCATGCAATAAAAATCAGAAAAAGGAGATCCTCATTTGAGTAAATAGGTTCAATATCTTGAAAAAACTGTTGACATGGAGCCACTATTCATAATTTTTCAAATTGTTTGATTGATATCTTTATCATCATGGACACTTCACTTGAAAGAAAACAAATTATTTTAATAAAAACCACTGTATTTATGGCCAGAAAGTACTCATGGTGAAAGATATGACTGTCTTAAATCACTTGCTATACTGCACATGGACCTTTAAACCAAATCCATCCACTGGTATTTGAGTAATCAAAGATTATGTTTTTTTAACGATAAATGTTAGCCATTTTGAAATTCAGCTGCAATCTTGAAAATTTCTTCTTTACCAGAGCTTTTTGTCCCTAGGCATCACCATATGAAATTTGACTCATATCTATACAGTAGTATTTGAGTTATCAAAGATTATGTTTTTTATGAAAAATGGTGGCTGTTTTAAAATTCAGTGGCCATCTTGAAAATGTCTTCTTCAGTAGAGTTTGCATCAAAAAAATTTGAACCAAATCTGTCAATTGGAATTTGAGTTATCAAAGATTACATTTCTTTGCATAAAAATGGTGGCCATTTTGAAATTAAGCCGCCATCTTGAATATTTCTTCATTAGCAGAGCTCCATTGTCCCTGGGCATCAGGTTGTAGAAGAATCCATCCAATAGTATTTGAGTTATCAAATATTACCTTTTTTATGAATAATAGAAATAAGTCGAAATACATTTAAAATGGACAAACAGCTTCTCTACAGTCGAAATGTTGAGACATGCGCAGAGCTCTATTTAGTGATATTTTCATTTCAAATATGGCGGCCAATCTGATGTCTGACGACCCTTTCAAAGAATCTAGGCAGTGTGCATTTTTACCTAACGTGAAATAACAAGTGGCATTTAGTAGTTGTTTTGTGTTTTATTATCATTCTGCATCGTAATTCTATGTGATGTGGTGGTGAAATGTCAGCAGAAATACATATCCATACGATAATCAAGTGAATCAGATAACAGATTTTTCGAAAACCTGTCTCCTGCTAAGAGTGTAAAAACTTGTATTAACATGCTCAAAAGTGCCAATGTGCACATCAATGTCAAGATAAATCAATGTTGTGTCGAAAACAGGTACCTGATCTACTCAAAACAGCTTGTCATTCACGTATACACGCTTAGCAAACATGGCGAAATGATTTGAATCTTGGAATTTCGTTCGAGAGCTAGTAATGTTTGCTCCGGTCTTCGTCATAAGTGTTCATCAGACTTCACGCATGCTCAGGAGAAAAACCATCGACCAATAACGTTTATAGATCAATTTTGCGCATGCGCCTTACAAGGGTAAAGAAATTCGTATTATAAACGAACCAATTTGAGATAACCCGATATCAGTCTGAGAAATCTGACAATCTACGAAACTCACTTCAAAAAATCAAAAGCGGACTGACGGCGTATTCTACTGTGCTGGGATCTAAGATTTTCAGTAAAGATAAAGTCTTTTATGATCTTTCGAATGAGGTAAGTCTCTAGTTCGAAAGACAATCGTATCGTATCAACTTGAACAAAAGTTGAGTTTTGACGAAAATTTTAACATGCGCAGAAGTCCCATTTTCGTTGTACCATATTGACTAGTGGTGCAACTTGAATGCCAGTACTCGCCACTCACTCGTTGAACCTGTCCAAGATAGTTACTCGAGTACGTTTTTTCAAACTCGAGTAGGCATGTTTTATTATGAAGTGTTTTAAACCCCGGGAATGATCATTTTTGGATGCACTGAATGAAACAAAGTATCTATTCCGGAAACAAAATGAAAATATTTAAAAACAAACAAACAAACACAATTAATTATGGCATGAATAACTACATTTATAACATACCTATGGTGATGTATAGTGCAAAGTGTACACAAGACAGCGGGCCAATATAGGTTTTGAAAAGCCCGCGCCCGCTAAATTTCTGATTGGTCAAGGCGCTGACGTCATAACCAATCAATCGAAGATAAAACTGCGCCAGCAATTTTTCTTAACTCATTTCAATCATTTTCAAACCATTTGTTTGTCAATTCTATAAGAAAACGGTATTCTCTGACCAGTCTACATCATCATAGGTATGTTATAAATCGTTTATGACACTATCGTGGCACATATGCCCTCGGTTCTCAGAGATCAATGTCCCTCCTCAAGGTCGGGCCATATATCACTGAGACCTTGGGCATATATGCCACGATAGTGACATAACCTCTAATTATTCCCACTAAATTGATACAAACTATATATAACATCAATAACATATAGAAGAAACGAAGAAATTGTATCTATTTGGTCTTCAAACAGTCGACTAGGTGAGTTTTTTATTTTTTTTAAATTTTTCCCTCATTTTTGCGAGTGGTACTCGATTACAGTGGCATTTTCACACTTTCTACTCGAGTAGCATTTTTCTTGCGAGTTGCACCACTAATATTGACTGTCTATATCCCCCTCAAACTTCGTTCAATGGGATAATGTCACACTTGCAACCAGTTAAGCCAGTTTTTTAATTTGATTAGTACATGTTACATTCAAAAGAGTAATTAGACTGACTGTTAATTTTCATATCTAGATGCCTTATGTGTTTCATATATCACTTCAGTCTTGGTTTAAGGCAAGCAACAATTAACTTGTTTGATATATTTCACAAGTACTGTCCAGTTCTTAAATCCTTAAGCACTTGATATTTATCAATAGACTAGATGCGAGTAGAATTAATCTTGATTTACATCATTAAATATTCAAAATTCAATCATAATGATGTCATATCTAAAATCTACATGTAAAGTGCATGTAGAAATATGGTTTCGAAAATCAACTTTTAGAATTCAACTTTTTGAAAATGTGACTTCTAGTTCGGGGATATTCCCCATAGACCCCATGTTATAAAACCACAAAAAGTGAAATATCTTTTCTTGTATTGGACAGATAAAATATTATTTCAATTGACATATTTTAATTTGCATAACTATGAGATACAGCAGGGTGATAGGAAAATTTAACCACTAAAACTGATGAGTATTTAAGTTAAGGGGACTTCCTAGTATAATTGCCATGCTATCTGACCCAAATAAGCCACCTGGTGGGGAAACTGGTAACTACCTACTCGCATCTGAGTTATTCTGCTTTGAAAGTGAGGTCATTGGACTACTTTATGAAATTCTAAACACATGAAATACTAAGTTTACTTTCTACTCACAGAGCCTATTCTAGGTAATCCAGTCTTCTTACGTATTGCCACTGCCCGCATATGTAGAGGTTCAGCCAGCTCATGCCTAAAACAAACATATAGAAACATGGAGAACATTTTTGATAGCCCTTCTACCAAAACTCAGTGGCACATTTATATTAAAGGGGCATCAAAGACTTGAGATTTCAATTCAAAGTAACTTAGTAACATTTAGCAAATTTCTGCATCTGAAATAAAATTTTATCATGTATCTTGATTCTTTTCACACAATACATGTAGTAACAATGTGAGGGTAACAATGTTATGTATTTTAAAAGATTGCTTTCAAAGTTTTCCATTCTATTCTCTTTTGCCACTTTCCCATTTATTTCTTCTTTCATCTCTCTGTTCACATGTAGGGTGGCAAGTAGAACTGGCATTAGTTAAAAAGGCAAAAATAACACAGAGGAATTAACAAACTAGGCCATATAAGGCGAATGTGATGAAAGTAAAATAAGACAACATACTTGTCCTGCTTCTGAAACAATACAGCTAGTGAATCTAGTTCTTTGGCAACAAGAGGATGATTTGAGCCAAATGCACTCTCATATATGTCCAATGCTTGCTTGTAAAGTGCCTCAGCTGTACTGAACTTGTTCCATTGTGCATGCAGACCTTGGAAATAATATGAAGTTAAAATGCAAAATAATGACATCAATCTTTTAGGATTGTCTGATGTAGTGGCCTATTTTCTGGAGCATCATTAAAGATACATTCTATGTTTAGACAGTCATGCAAAGATTGAGGAAATTTTTAAAATATACTAATTGAATAAATTGATGCAATGATCAAGCCAAGACTTGGAACTCGCCTGCTAATAGACATTCAAAATTCAGTGAAAGTGATGTCATATTATAATCTAGGTATATGTATAAGTACATCTAGATTTTTTTGAAAAATTGTTTATAAATGTTGAAAATTTAATTTTCTTTTGAAAATGTGACTTTTAGTTCCGAGAGATTCCCTATAGACCCCATATTATAAAATCATAAAAGTGAAATATCTTGTCTTGTATTGGACAGATGATATTTTCTTTTCCTGGACATATTTTAACATTAGATTCATATTTTGCTCACTCATGAAGTGCTTTGAACAAGATAACGAAGCTTAGCGGAAGTATAATACAATTGACAATATATTAGAAAGTGTATTTCATTTTCAACTTCCTGCATATCACACATTAAACAAATTTTATTTTTATTTTTTATTATTTTTTTATTTATTTATTAAAATCATATAAACATATATACATATCGGTGATAATGACACCCTAGTGGGTGTATGTCTTATCACAAGCTAAAATATTAAAAAATTCTGTCATGCAAGTCTAATTTAGGATTATATCTTCCAGTTTCTACCCTCAGAGGTACACCACACCTAAGTTTTGCCAAAGCTTGTCTGTAAATCCTAGGTAAATACATCTCAACATATTCCTCAATATGAAAACAAGATTTATGGAGTCTCTAAGTTTATTACCATTTTCTTTGTTTTTATTGTCATTCCATAAGTTTGTATGCCAATCAATTTGATGTTTATCGATAAGTTTATTTTGAAACTTTTAATCTTGGCCTTAGTGCCATGGATTTGTGCACATTCTTTATCAGTGAAATCGGTTAAGCTATTTTGACCAAAAATCTTAATGACCTGGTATTCCCAGGATTTTTTTATATTTTTTGACCAAGTAAATATCTTTTTAGTAACACAGGAATTATTCATATTTGTAAGTCTACACCACTGACGAATTCGAAAGGTTTCCTTAAGTTGAACACTTTGTTAATGAGTACAGCTCCTTAAAATATTATTCACAATTCAAGAAACATACTTATTTAAAGAACTACTTGAAAAAAACAACAACTACCAGGATCAAAACTCAAATTCTTAGCAAGATGCGACAAAGGACGATTCTCGGTTTGGAGAACGAAGTTCATCAATCTAACAATTTTTTTTACATAATATAGATTTGAATGTCTTCTTTTGAATAGTCATAATTTAATTTGGGTAATATTTCTAGATTTTTCGCAAAAAATATTAGCGCATTACACTGATGAACTTCTTTCCCCAAATCGAGACTTGTATTTTATTGAATCGGTCTAATTGGGTGTTCATTTGGTGATTACTTTGAGCCTTGAAATGGTGTAAAACCCAATTAAGAAGTTGTCTGTAGCAAGAAAAACTCATTTTAACCCAATTATCTAAGAATAATTCGTTGTTTAAAGGGCCATCCATTACTGTATTCAAAAATGTGATTTCTGATAGTCCTGAAAAAATTCATAGTAATAGAGGTTTAATATCACAGATAGAAAATATACCATGGGTGGCTGATGTATTTTTTGAGAAAAAAATCCTCGAAATTTCAATTTTTAAGTGCATGCGGCTCAGGGGTAACCTTATTTTACCTTAATAATTTTTAAAATATGCAATGTATGCATCTCATATGAGCTAAAAATGATGCATAGAGCATTGTTTTGTCATATTATTTCTAATTAGATGTAAAAAAATTATTGGAAATTTTTCAAAAATCCAAATTTTCATTTTTGCTTCTAAAAGACCAGGGGTAACCATATTTTACCTTAATAATTTTCAAGATATGTAATATATGCATCTCAAATTAGCTCAAAATGGTGCATATAGTTTTGTTTTATCATATTACCCTTGATTAGATGTAGAAAAAAATGATTTGACATTTCTTAAAAATCTAAATTTTCATTTTAGCTTATTGTGGCCCATGGGTAGCCATATTTTACCTTAACAATTTTAAGAGATGTATGCATCTCAAATAGCTTTAAATGGTTTTTTAATCTTCTTTTGTCATATATTATTCCTAGGGAATGTAAAAAATGTTTGGTAATTTGAAAAAATGACATTTTCATATTAGCTTTTGATGCCATTTTACCGTAATAATTTAAATAAAGATATATCACACTTGCTACTCAAACGAGCTCAAAATGCTGAATATAGTCAAGTTTTGTCATTTATTCCTTCTGAGATAAGAAATAATGATTAAAAAATTATACAAAATGAATCTCAACATCCATTTATTCCTTTTTAGTACCAGTAGCTCAATAATGTACTATAGTTTTATTGAGCACTTTTCTAAGATATGAAAATGTTTGACAGTCCAGTTTATACCGAGTAGTAGCATTGTTAAGATTCTGTGCATAATCATTTGAAAATATAATCCAAATCCATAAAACATAATCAAACAGGTCAGAATTTATAGATTCTGACAGTCTCCCCTGTAGCAAATGAGATATGATTTCAAACATTTGCATATGTTCCCTCAACACTCCTTAAACATCAAACACGTTTTTTGCATGCCTCGCATGCAGCATCTTTTGTTATTATACAGATATCCACTTCATAGGACCTACATTTTCATATGTTGTGGCCTCAAAATCCAGAATATATTCTTTCTTTTTACCCCTTGCGATAGGCAGTTAGCATTTCCCGATTAAGAACTCGCAATCTGATTGGCTGTCGCGACCCTGCGACAGAAATTATGTATAAGTCATTGCGAATAATTAGATCACGTGATTCAGTGTAATCGGGTGCTCCCAAATTGGTTATAGCAGGGTGAAGAAGGAGGTACGGATTCTGGGCACCCGCTAAGGAGGATGTGCTTATGTAAGTATATCAAATAACATGAAAAATGTTTAACCTGACACAAGACATTGATTTGTTGTGAAATAGTGATCAATGACAGAATTTTTGTGCTATTATGTTTGGATCTTCAGTTTTATTTTTTCTCAAAGAGGAAAGTCGATCCCCTGATCTCTGTCAATGTGACGTCATTCATAAATTATGCACCCATGCGCAGTACATTATAAGGAAGGCAATATGGCGACTTACACAATTCTGAGCCAGAGTGGAGGTCTCCAAATTGAAATAAATATGTTTGTTTATGCATCAATCACTGACATATGTTACCCAGTCAACCTTTTTAATAATATACCTAATATAATACAAGGGGCGATCCATATATTCTGATAAAAATGCTCTTATTTTGTGATTTTTTTCACATTACCCTTTCATTTTTTCAGAACATGTAGATTATGTAATTACACATACGATGCTAAAATATCATAGCTATATCTAAAATTAATTTTGAAATAAGGTTGCCATGGTTACTGTATTTAGGGTAGGCAGGTAAGTTAAATTATAACATATAAAATAGATAAAGTTAATTTAATCATTCCTTGGTACCTATTTTAAGCAGATCAAAAATGGATCTTCCAGTCAACGTTTCTTTGCCCTGTTCCATATAATACCCCTGTTGCCCTTGTTTGATAATTAACACAGTGGGATAGCTATCTTTTCATAAGTAACATCTCAATTTATTGTAGTGTTATCATCTGTCCACAAGCTCTTCTTGCAACCAAATTGTGGATGATCTTCAACAGTGACCATGCCTTCCTCTTTCTGCCTTACTCTTTCTCTTTCTGCCTATAGATTCTTTATGCAGATATAACAACTTGCCCATACACTTAACAAGTCCATGTATGTCTCTGATAGTGTCCTCTTTCTTGATAGAAAATAAAATCGAATGGGATTACCTAATGTATCCGTTAATGTCACACTCTGCATCAGTCACATAAACCTCATCTGACATTTGATTTTTGGTATGTCTCGTGACATGTAATGTCAATTTGTCCATTCTGTCCTGCAAAGCTATTGTGAGTTGTTGTGATGTTATAGTGAGCACAAATAAACATTTGTTTAGCAACAAACAACGAGAACAAGACCAAACTTTTTAAGAAAAAATGCATGATTTCAGCATGCTTTAAAGTAATAATTATAATCAAAATAACAAGATTATGATATTTTACGTATATGTTAAAATTTAATTGACCTGCCTACCTCAAATACAGGTTATCATGGCAACCTTATCTCATAAATAATTTAAGATATAATAGCTATAATATTTTAGCATTGTATGTGTAAATACATAATCTAGATTTTCTGAAAAAATGAGAGGGATATGTCAAAAAATCACAGCATTTTTATCAGAATATATGGATTGCCTCTTGTACTTTAATGAATAAAACTTATTTTGTGAGCTCATTATCCCTTTAAGGGAACCTTTCACTATACCTGTCATGCTATCTGACCTTAATTAGCCACCTGGTGGTGATACTGGTTACTACCTTCTCACATTTGGGTTATTAATGCAATGATCAAGGGGTGTCTACAAAACTAAGACCTAAGACCTACAAAACTAAGACCCCCCACGTAATAAAACTAAGACCCTGTTATAAAACTAAGACCCTGTTATAAAACTAAGATCCCCATGTTATAAAACTAAGACCCCCCACGTTATAAAACTAAGACCCTGTTATAAAACTAAGACCCCCCACGTTATAAAACTAAGACCCTGTTATAAAACTAAGACCCCCCACATTATAAAACTAAGACCCTGTTATAAAACTAAGACCCCCACGTAATAAAACTAAGACCCTGTTATAAAACAAAGACCCCCCACGTTATAAAACTAAGACCCCCCACGTAATAAAACTAAGACCCTGTTATGAAGCTAAGACCCCCCACGTTATAAAACTAAGACCCTGTTATAAAACTAAGACCCCCATGTTATAAAACTAAGACCCTGTTATAAAACTAAGACCCCCCACGTAATAAAACTAAGACCCTGTTATAAAACCAAGACCCCCATGTAATAAAACTAAGACCCTGTTATAAAACTAAGACCCCCACGTTATAAAACTAAGACCCTGTTATAAAACTAAGACCCCCCACGTAATAAAACTAAGACCCTGTTATAAAACTAAGACCCCCCACGTTATAAAACTGAGACCCTGTTATAAAACTAAGACCCCCCACATTATAAAACTAAGACCCTGTTATAAATTAATAATTAATAAATTAAAGTAATTTCTAATTATTCCTTATGTAGAAAAACTCTTAGGCCATTCAAAGTTTTTTGTATGATTTATGTTGCTTACCTTCTATGTTTTCAGACAAATAAAGAAAATGTTTCCATGTACTCTGTGCTTTTAATTAAATGTCAAATAGAACTTTAAAATTGTGTTCTTAGATCATATTGTAGAGAAATGAGTTCCCAGATTGATTAAAAATGATGTATTTAAGATTCAGTATGTTGTCTTCATTAACAAGGTTATCTGAACTCTAGAGGTGTGTCACTTGATTTGTCAGTATGTGTTATAGTATTTTCACTACTGAATAGCATATTAAACCCTTAACATAATTAAAGATTTTGTAGTTTTTAATATAAGGCTCTTTATCAGAATGCCAACATATAATTAATTTTGAATGGCCTAATCTGTACATGCAGTTATGTAGTGTACATGTATGCTCAGGTTGGCAGCCATATTGAAAACATAAACTAGTCAGGGTTATTTTTATCACAAAAGTTAGGTTTTAGTGGTGAGCCCACACACCCACAACAATGATATTTGCAGAGAAACTTCTTTTCGATCACTTTATTATACAGTTTCAATATCTTTTTTTGTGGGTAAGTGGGCTCACTGTGAACTTTTCAATGAAAGGGGATGAGCACCCTGCTAAAACTTGATAACAAAATGAACAAAAATGACAATTTTTTCAGATTTGAAAAGATAAACATGCCAATATATATGCCTGCAGTGTTCTACCCCGATATGATCATGTCAGCAATGATGACATCACAGCCCTAAATGATGCTATACAAAATATGTGCAATCTAGTAGACAAGTTGTCATATATTGACACATACACAAGTTTTATAAAGTCCTCCCCTGGAATATATGTACAAGAACATGGCTCCCACCCCACCAAATCGGGATGGATAAAACTAGCCATGCCAGCCCAGCAACAGGGAATTTGATGACCGCAGAGTGAACTCGACAAGACCTAGGCCACAGCGGCCTCAACGCCAACAGCCCAAGCATGAATTTCCAAACAATGCCAATCCCCAAGTCATGCAAGACTCCATGACAGCAACCCAAAGTGCCATTATAAATGGGGAGCAATCTCAGCCCAAACACCAACAGGATAAATCTGATAAATCACAGGATACATCACAGCCATCTAATTATGTGAATGGGGATTATACTAATCAACGGCCATTAGTGCAACAAAATGGTGCCAGTGAAATGCAGAATGTACCCAATATGAATATCCCCTATATCAATAACTGGCAACAACCCACTCAGCATTACTATGTACAAAACCCATTTTGCAAAATATGCAACATGTACCTATGGCAGCCAATACCCAACTACCCCAACTATATCCTACTCAAGGAGCACAAGAAACCCCAGTATAGGGAGTACATAATTACCCAGTTCAGAGAGTACAAGGGTACTTGGCTCAGGAGCCACACATCTGGAAACCCAACATTCAAGTCACAACTAGTTAGTATATGTATATAAAATACAAAAGTTACAGATATAGGTACTACGGTATATATTGCTACTGATTTATCTATGCACTAAGTACATGTACTTTGATTGAACAATTTTTAGAAACAAATGCATGTACTATATATTACCTCTGATTTCTCAATGTGCTTTATAGTGTTATAGTACATATACTTTGTAGTGCACAAAACAGTTAATTCAGCTCACCCTAATAGGGAAATTCGAACCATCAATGGCTGTATTTTCTTATTAGAAGCTGGTTATCAACCTATTTGTAATGATAACATATAATTCTTAATAGTCCCATGTCTATATGTAAATATGTATGTTTGTAAGATCTTCTGCAGAAGATATCTCTCCTGTTAACATTTTGTACATTGTACTTCTAGTAGGCCTATTACTCCATCTTGCCATCAATTTGAAATCTATTAGAAACACAATTGACAATAACAAATAAGAGTCTTAAATTCCCAAAAGTTCATTGCAAAGCATCTTTAAAGATAGCAGGATGGAATATACAAGGTCTTAGTAGAACAAAAATGGAAGATCCTAGTTTTTATAGCATGATTAAACATCATGATATTGTATTTCTGTGTGAAACATGGTTTTCAAAAGCCATCATAATTTCAAAGACTTCTCTTGCTATAATATAATACGGGAAAAAGCTAAATCGGCTGAACAAAACTCTGGTGGGATTTCAGTACTGATTAAAGACAACATTAAATCAGGCATATCTATTGTAGAAAAAACTGAAGAATGTGTTTGGTTAAAAATTAAGAAATCTAACTTTAATCTCATGAATGACATATTTATATGTGGTGTATATTTTCCTCCACAAAACTCTACATATATGATGGATAACAATGCATTTAATCTCTTAGAGAACAGTATAAGAAAATACTCTGGACAAATTATTATAATGGGTGACTTCAATGCACGGACTTCAAATCTAAATGATTTTATCGTAGATGACTGTAATAACCACTTACCTATAAATAATGTTCAATATAATGTTGACCTGCCAATAAATCAAAGATTAAATAGAGATACAAAATTGAACTCGTATGGTAAATCCTTAATTCAGCTATGTCATACATGCCAAATAAGAATCTTAAATGGTAGAACACTGGGTGATTACTTGGGTCAATACACATGCTTTAAAGAAAATGGGTGTAGTACAGTAGATTACTGTTTAGCCAGTGAACTCCTATTACAAAATATATCAATCTTCAAAGTATACCCACCTAACCATTTATCTGATCATGCAATGATCAGTACAAGCTTTGAACTCCCAGAAAAAGTCTTAATTCAAACAAAAATCAATGATTATTTATATGTGTAAATGGTTTTTAATGGGAGGAATGACTGTAATGCCATCTATGTTTTTAAATTCTGATCAATTTCTGTTGAATCATTGCCAGTTGAACAAAGTTTTTGAAAGGTGAACACATATAAGTGAATCGAGCTAAGAACTGATCTAGTATTTTAAAGATTTAGGACATATTATAGTTACAACCATAAACAATGAGTGATTCTGATGAACAATCTCAGGATGAAGGTGGTACAGTCATGAGATTTTGCACAAATTGCAAAAATCCAGTAAAAGGACATATTGGACCATGTGGTAAAAAATGTACCAATTCTATGGATAATAATACAGATGAAGATTCTCAGAAACTAGGTAGTTGTTCAACTGGTCAGACAACCATAGAAAATAAAGGAATAATATTGGCAATACAAGAACTGGGACGCCAGGTACCATGTGTAAACCAAATCATTACACAAGTAAAACAGGATAATGATACACTTACATCTACATACAAGGATTTATATATAACTGTACAAGAACTGAAAACACAGCAGGCTAATATAGGACAAAGGTCACATATAAAACCAATGGAGCATCATCTACCTGGGCAGTCTAACACTGGGCAACCTACTCACAGTACAAGTCAACAGCAGCTTTCCACTCAAGCGCAACAATCCTCAGATACAATGCTATTGAATACTGGAGCTCAGTTCAATAGCAGCCCAGTTGGAGTTTCAAACAAGATCAGAAAAGCCATAGAAACAGGTGAATATGTGAACCTTGTTGACCTGTTACCCAGCAACCTGTATAATCAGAATATAAACAAAAACACTGACCAGATTATAGTGAATGAAAGTGGAGAAATCAAAGTGGAGAAAGACAAGAAACAAAATACTATTGAAAACATAATGCAATGGATGCAAGCATGGAATATATACGAAATGGTAGTCATGGGAAAATACCCTTCAAAGTACATTGAGTTAAGTGCGTATAGGGCACATATACAGGAGTGTGATAGGAAATATACATGGACTGCGGTTTCTCTCTATGACAACAAATTCAGAATGAAACTAGGGGACATGAAATCATATGCATTTAGCAGCATTGATACATTTCTATATACAACAACACTAGATGCAGCTGCCACAAAAACATCAGGACGTTGTTTCCGCTGTGGCCGAAATGACCACCAGGTAGCAGCCTGTACTTTTCAAGCGACCAACACGATGGAAAAGACTGAGAATGAAAAAACGACTAAAGCAACGCAGGCTCGAAACATTGATGCAGAAACATGCTGGAAATATCAATTCTCAGAATGTAAATTTGGCGACAAATGCAGGAGAAAACACATTTGCAAGCAATGTGGATCAACATCCCCCTTTATCACTTGCGAATGCAATCCCCGTCGATCCAAAAAATCCGCCACTGATTCACCAGCTAAGGCCACTTAACGTTGACGCCCTCAAAGAGGGACTTAAATCGCACCCCAATCAAGATCTTGTTAAAAAATTAGTCTATGACGCAGAACATGGAGTACGAATAGGATATAATGGACCACGTTCTTCTAGAATACATCAGAATTGGAGATCAACAAAAATACACCAAACTGCAGTAGAAAAAAGTATCATAAAAGATCTTCTCAAAGGAAGAAAAGCTGGACCATTTTTATCAAAGCCATTTGAAAACTTTGAGGGGTCACCCATGGGCGCATTCTTAAAAAGGCGCTCGTCGAAATGTCGTGTTATTCATGATCTATCATGGCCCCCAGGAGGGTCGATCAATGACTTTATCTCAAAGGAGGAATATACGTGTCAATACATGGATATATGGGATGCGATTTCACATGTAAAATCTTGTGGCAGCAGATGCTTGATGGCAAAAGCTGACCTAGAAGATGCGTTTAAGCATATAATTGTACATAGAGATGATTGGGAACTGTTGGGTAGCACTTATGAAATAAGAAATGATGATGGGAATTATGTCACAGTGTATATGGTAGACCAAGTACTGCCATTTGGCTTAAGGAGTTCTCCAAAAATATTCTGTCAATATGCTGATGCCTTGGAGCACATTATGTTACAAAATGGTGTTACAGTTAGCGAGCACTACATGGATGATTACTTTACTTGTGGTCCCGCAGACACAAATGAGTGTCAGAATAACTTGGATATAATGATGGACACATGTAATAAGATACATTTCACTGTGAATCCGAGCAAAGTGACAATACCTAGCACCACTCTAGAATTTTTAGGAATGATAATTGATTCAGTGAAAATGGAAATCAGAATTTCTGATGAAAGACTAGCTGATATTCTATCATTGTTGAAGGAATGGCGTTATGCATCAAAAAGGACAAAGCGTGATATGCTCTCATTGATAGGAAAGTTAACCTTTGTATGTCGTGTGGTTCTAAGTGGAAAAACATTCCTGCGTAGGATGATTGACACCTCAACAAAAGCAAAATTTCTCCATCATAAAATCAAGATCACAGCAATGTTTAGATCAGACATTGAATGGTGGATATCATATTTACCAACTTGGAATGGCATAACATTGTTCTATGAGGATGACTGGTCTTCTAACATAGATATGAAGCTGTACACAGATGCTTCAAAACATCATTACGGAGCGTACTTCAACGGACGATGGCTAAATGGATCATTTAGCATATCCGAATCTGATCAGCATATCACATGGAAGGAACTTTATGCACTGGTAGTTGCTATAGCTACCTGGGGACAATTTTTAACCACAAAGAAAGTGCTGATGCATTATGACAATTTAGCAGTGGTTCATATTGTGAACAATGGTACAAGTAAAAATAAACACGTCATGGCACTAGTGAGAGCACTTTTCTTTGTTTGTGCCAGAAATCAGATAGACTGTCGAGCTGTTCATATAGAGGGCTCTAGGAATTCTATATCAGATGCCCTCAGTAGAAATAAAATGTCTGAATTTTACAATCTAACAAAGAACATTTCATTGGAAAAGTTTGAACCAGTCAGTGTGTTTCCTATGTATTGACGATGATGTTATATGATGATATGATGCTATATAATTATTACAATTATATTGCCATTGACTTCTATATTTGTGCTTTGAGATTTTAAACCTAAATCAAACAAAACAAAACAAACAAGTTGTTATTATTTAACAGTTATTGCATTAATTAATATTTTAACTTTCTTTGATGTTACCTACATATTTTGAGTTATTGGTTGGGCCGTTTTTTGGGCGGTTTTATCACAATTTATAATAATGTTATGTGAATAAAAATAAAAAATTCCGCTCATGTTTAAGCCCAACCAATAGTGTTTGTTAATGTGTATAGTATTCAGGCCCGTAAGACACTTTTCTCCAAGGGGGGTGCGGTTTTTACTAAAGAGAATATAAAATTGTCAATTTTTTTGCCGCGTAAACCAAATCGCATAAGTCAGAGGGGGGAGGGGGGGAGGTTACTCCCTATATCGGTTTGGAATTAACAAATGCAACTTCAAACGTTCCAATTGTTTTGCGGGGGGTGTGAGGAGTGGTCCATTTCCCCTAGAAAATTTTACAGTTTTGAGATGCTATTTGGTGCATTCTGGGCACTTTCAAAGTGTATGAGTCAATAAGAAAAATGTGAATTTTTTTTCAAATTCTTTTAGGGGTGTCAAAAAGGATGAGAGGGTGAAGTTGGGTGGGGTGCCAGGGCAAGGGGTTGTCCCCCAGAAACATTGACCATATCAAGGTGCTATTTGATGATGTCTGGGCACTTAAAAAATGTCTGAGACAATACATGAAATTCAGAATATTTTCTTTTGTTTTGTGGGGGATGTGAGGGGTGACTAACTCTCCTAGAAAATTTTACAATTTAAAGATGATATTTGGTGCTTCTTAGTCAATAAAAACATTGAAAAACAATCATAATTTTTTTCAAATTTTGGGGGTGTCAAAGGGGAGGGAGGGGTGCCAGAGGGGGAGGTGAGGTGCCAGAGGGGGAGCAGGTGTTTGTCCCCCATATCTGTCCCCCAGGAACATTTACAATATCAAGGTGTTATTCGATGAAGTCTGGGCACTTTAAAAGTGTCTGTGCCTAAAAGTGCCTATTTCCCAAGAAAGTTTTTACAAGTTTAAGATGCTATTTGGTGCTTTCTGGGCACTTTCAAAGTGTATGAGTCAATAAAAAATTTGAAAAATCTTAATTTTTTTTCACTTTTTTTTGGGGGGGGGGGGTGTCAAGGGGGAGGGATGCCAGAGGGGGAGGTGAAGTGGGGATGCCAGAGGGTGAGTAAGTGTTAGTCTCCCAGAATCATTAACTATATCAATTTAAAAGTGTCTGAGACAATACATAAAACTAATTCAGAACTTTTCCATTGTTTTGTTTGGGGTGTGAGGGTTGCCCACTCCCCTAGAAAATTTTACGACACTATTTGGTGCTTTCTGAGCACTTTTAAAGTGTATGAGTCAATTAAAGAATTTGAGAAATTTTTTTTGGGGGGGTCAAGGGGGGTGCGCCAGAGGGGGAGGTGGTGTGGGGATGCAAGTGCAAGATGCAAGAGGGGAGCAAGTGTTAGTCCCCCAGAAACACTAACTGTATCAAGGAGCTATTTGATGATGTCTGTGCACTTTAAAAGTGTCTGAGACAAAACACTAAAATAAATTTAGAACTTTTCCATTGTTTTGTGGGGTGTGTGAGGGGTTGCCAATACCCCTAGAAAATTTTACAATTCTAAAATGCTATTTGGTGCTTTCTGGGTACTTTCAAAGTGTATGAGTCAATGAAAAATTTGAAAAATCTTAATTTTTTTTCAATTTTTTTTGGGGGGGAGGAGGAGGTGTCAAGGGGGAGGGATGCCAGAGGGGGAGGTGAAGTGGGGATGCCAGAGGGTGAGTAAGTGTTAGTCTCCCAGAATCATTAACTATATCAATGATGATGTCTGGGCAATTTAAAAGCGTCTGAGACAATACATAAAACTAATTCAGAACTCTTCCATTGTTTTGTTTGGGGTGTGAGGGTTGCCCACTCCCCTAGAAAATTTTACGATGCTATTTGGTGCTTTCTGGGCACTTTTAAAGTGTATGAGTCAATTAAAGAATTTGAGAAAATCACAAGTTTTATCCAATTTATTTTTTTTGGGGGGGGGGTCAAGGGGGGGGGGGGTGCGCCAGAGGGGGAGGTGGTGTGGGGATGCAAGTACAAGATGCAAGAGGGGAGCAAGTGTTAGTCCCCCAGAAACACTAACTGTATCAAGGAGCTATTTGATGATGTCTGTGTACTTTAAAAGTGTCTGAGACAAAACACTAAAATAAATTTTGAACTTTTCTATTGTTTTGTGGGGTGTGTGAGGGGTGGCCAATAGCCCTAGAAAATTTTACAATTTTAAAATGCTATTTGGTGCTTTCTGGGTACTTTCAAAGTGTATGAGTCAATGAAAAAAAATTACAAAAAAATATTTTTCAAAAAAAAATTTTTTTTCAAAATTTTTAAAAAATTTTTTTTTTTGGGTGACAAAGGGGGGTGCGGTCGCACCCATCGCACCCCCCCATCTGACGGCCTTGGTATTTGTCCAAAAAGGATGACAACAATTAATGATTATTTATATGTGTAAATGGTTTTTAATGGGAGGAATGACTGTAATGCCATCTATGTTTTTAAATTCTGATCAACTTCTGTTGAATCATTGCCAGTTGAACAAAGTTTTTGAACCCATAGTCCCTCCCACCCTTTTTAAATTACTAATATTGTATTATACGTTAAGGCGGTTTTATCGCAATTTATAATAATGTTATGTGAATAAAAATAAAAAATTCCGCTCATGTTTAAGCCCAACCAATAGTGTTTGTTAATGTGTATAGTATTTGTCCAAAAAGGATGACGACAATTAACTCCAATACCCTTACAAAAAATGATGCAGAATTTCATTGGGGTATTGACTCAAAGGCGTGCTTTATAAGAGCAATTGAAGCCAATAAACATATCATTGATGAATTTAATAATGTACATTTTGAATCCTCCCAAGATGGAGTAGACATGTGCTGTGAAAAAATTACCAATATTTTCAACAAAGCTTCAACAATTGCACTTAAAATAAGGAGTAAAAAGAAAAATCGAGGAAAAATTTGGTTCAATAGAGACTGTGATCTTGCAAAGAAACAAATAATATACCTTGGCAAATTGGTTCAAAAACACCCTAAAGACTCCTATCTAAGGGGTAAATTTTGTCATGACAAGAAACGATGCAAACAACTTGTACGTAAAACTCAAAAAATGTTTAAGAGAAACCTACTTGAAAAAATTGAGGCAATGGACAAATCTAACCCTAAAGAATTTTGGAATATTGTTAATAAAATTAGAAATGAAGAGCAGAAAAACAACAAAGCTGATGCTATTGATCCTGAGATATGGCTTAATTATTTTAAAGATCTAAGCAACATGGATATGCAGATAAACGACCACAATACAAATATAGACAAAATTGTTGAGGAAAAACTCAATATAATGTTACATGATCAAAACAAAATTGAAGTTCTTGATGAAAATATCAAAACTTGTGAAATTTTGGAAGTGTGCAAAGAGCTAAAGTTAACTAAATCAGGTGCCACAGATAGAATAAACAATAACATGATCAAATGTGCTCTAGAACATATGACAACTCCCATACTAAGGCTTTTTAATTTAATCATTAATTCAACACATTTTCCTAAAATGTGGTCACGAGGAGATATAGTTTCAATATTTAAATCAGGTAACACATTAGACCCTAAAAACTATAGAGGCCTCACTTTATCCAGCTTGCTAGGAAAAGTATTTACCTCAATAATGAACAATAGATTAAACAAATATCTCACAATGGAAAATGTATTGACTGCTAATCAAATAGGCTTTCAAAAAAACAAAAGATGTACGGATCACATATATGTTCTTAATTTTATTATTAGAAAATTTAAGTCTCAGAAAAAGAAACTGTACACATGTTTTGTGGATCTAAAGAAGTGTTTTGATTCACTCTGGCGAAATGGTATATTCTTTAAAATGTATGAAAGTGGTATTAGCTCTCAATTTATCAGAATAGTGCAAAACATGTATGCATGTACACAGTCACGAGTTAAGTGTGCTGACGCTAATGGTAACAAGATATTTACAGAATATTTTGAAACCACGGTTGGTACAAGGCAAGGTGACTGTCTCAGTCCCACAATGCTGAATATATTTATAAATGATTTAGAATTATACTTATGTAAGAAAAAATGTAAAGCTATACGATTAGATGATGTATCCACAAACTTTCTGGCCTTTGCCGATGATATTGTACTTATGAGTTCATCAGAGTCGGGCCTACAGAACTGCTTAAATGCATTTAGAAAGTATTGTTCTGACTGGAAATTACAGGTTAATCTTAGTAAAACAAAAGTTATGGTCTTTAATACCACTAGTACGAACCATGTATTTTATTTGGGTAATAATAAGATTATTGAAACTAAAAGTTATGTATACCTTGGCATCACCTTTAAGAAAAATGGTTCTTTTGTATCAGCCATGAATTTACTAAATAGTAAGGCAATGAAAGCTCATTTTGCCATTAAACAAAGTTTTTATAGAATGCCAGTAAGGATACAAATGAAGCTTTATGATTCCCTCATAAAACCAATATCATTATATGGCTCAGAGATATGGGGCGCATATGGATTTAATTGGAAATCTAAATTCATAGAAGAAATGTTATTAAATGACAAACTCCCATTTGAACAACTGCATACAAAATTTTGCAAATTCATACTACAAGTTAATTCAAAATGTACAAACATACTAGCTAAATCCGAATTGGGAAGGTATCCCTTATTTATTAATATCTGTATTGGGATCATAAAATATTGGGTACACGCTAGGAAAGCTCCCAAAACTTCACTGATTTCTAAAGTAACAACTCTAGATATTGCCAACAATACCTCGAATTATTATACTGTTGTAAAGGCTATCTGTGAATTCTGTGGAATATCAACTTTTATAGAAGATAAAGATATTTTTGATCAAACAGATGCAAGCATATTAATCAAAACCTTGAAAAACAAATTATTTAATAAATATCAAGAACAGTTCTTTCAAAAAATCAATGTAGCTGAAAATATACCATCTAAAACCAGAGTGTATAGAACAGTAAAGAAAATGTATAAACAAGAGAAATACCTTAATATTAATAATGATTCCCACAGAAAGGCTATAACAAGGACTAGGATCTCATGTCATAACTTTCCTATAGAAATGGGAAGGAGATTCAAAATTGCAAAAGAAAAGCGATATTGCTATTTATGTGACTCCAAAGAAATTGGTGATGAGTACCATGTTCTTTTCGAATGCAACTATGAAAAACTTATAAATATACGTAAAGACTTTATTTTTGGTATAAGACAGATTAAAGAACAATTTATACAATTTAATAACAAACAGCTATTTAGTTATCTACTTATGAGCCACGATAATGAACTAATGAATCCATGGGGTGAATTCCTAAACAAAATGAACCTTACTGTTGACACTCATAAAATACTGAGAAATAAAAATGATTTACTGAAATGGTTCCAAAAGAAAGGTGATGCCAAGTAAGCAAGCAATATGATTATCTCATTTATATACTGCTCATAAATATTATTATACCCTTTGTGTCTTTGTATGCATTTTTTTTTTTGTAAACAACCATATTTATCGTATGATCTGTAAAATGAAGCCTTCTGATTGGTCAGTTCTTGTGCTGTACCAATCTGTATTGCTACTGAGATTGTCCGCATTGATAATCTCCGTCGCAATACAGAAAATATTGGTACGGAGGGGACATTCTCAGTAGCAATACAGAGGATCACACGATAAAAACGTTATAGAATGATTTGAAGTGCAATACAGGATATATTCTGTCTCGATATTCTGTATTGGCACTCGACTTCGTCTCGTTTCAATACGGAATTTCTCGAGCAGAATATATCCTGTATTGCACTTCAAATCATTCAATAACTTATAATATTATACCTTTATTTTATGTATGCATGTTTCTTTATTGTAAATTACCAATACTCCAGAAGGAGATACGGAACAATAAAGTACTATCTTATCTTATCTTATCTTATAACTGCATTTTGTCAATGTTCTACTCCGAAAGCCTCTTTGTCATATGATCTATTTAATAAATTCCATATAATAATTAGTTTTGATGTTTTTCTCCTTTTCTCTATTTGACAAAGAAGACCATGCCAAATAAGGTGCATTTTGGTGAAATGAAAGTTTATTTCTGTCTTAGGTATTTGTTATTTGTAGTTTCCTATATGAAAACATATTACATATTTATCTAAATATCTTCTACAAGAAATATTAAAATGATCTTTTAAATAGTCACTTATTACATATTGATCCTTCGAGTAACTCATACATGATAACCTTATACTGATAATACATGTGACAGCATTATTGGAAATAAACATCTATTTTATTTTTTTTAGATTATCAATAAAACTTTGGTATTCTTGTTACATTTGTTTTCCTTTGTTTTAATGTGGGGGTCGTAGTTTTATAACAGGGTCTTCGTTTTATAATGTGGGAGGTCTAAGTTTTATAACAGGGTCTTAGTTTTATAACGTGAGAGGTCTTACTTTTACAACAGGGTCTTAGTTTTATAACGTAGGAGGTCTTAGTTTTATAACAGGGTCTTAGACCTGTATGTTACTGGGGAACTCGAGGGATAGAGCCGAGACTACCTTAAAATTATGTATATGTGTATGTTACTAGGGAAAACAAGGGTTAGAGGCAAGACTACCTTATGTATATGTGTATGTTACTAGGGAAAACAAGGGTCAGTGGCAAGACTACCATATGTGTATGTTACTAGGGTAAACAAGGGCCAGAGGCAAGACTACCATGTGTAGATTCTGTATGTGAGAAGGGAACACAAGGACCAGAAGCAAGACTACCTTTTGTAGAATCTTTATGTTAGTGGGGAGAATCTGTATATTAGAAGGGAACACAAGGACCAGAAGCAAGACTATCTTTTGTAGAATCTGTATGTTACTGGGGAACACAAGGCCCAGAGGCAAGACTACCTTGTGGCGAGCAGAGCAAGGCATGGTGACTGATTCTTATAACAGGGTCTTAGTTGGGGGGTCTTAGTTTTATAACAGGGTCTTAGTTTTATAACGTGGGGGGTCTTAGTTTTATAACAGGGTCTTAGTTTTATAACGTGGGGGGTCTTAGTTTTAATGTATAACAGGGTCTTAGTTTTATTACGTGGGGGGTCTTAGTTTTATAACAGGGTCTTATTTTTATTACGTGGGGGGTCTTAGTTTTATAACAGGGTCTTAGTTTTATTACGTGGGGGGTCTTAGTTTTATAACAGGGTCTTAGTTTTATTACGTGGGGGGTCTTAGTTTTATAACAACGTCTTAGTTTTATTACGTGGGGGGTCTTAGTTTTATAACAGGGTCTTAGTTTTATTACGTGGGGGGTCTTAGTTTTATAACAGGGTCTTAGTTTTATTACGTGGGGGGTCTTAGTTTTATAACAGGGTCTTAGTTTTATTACGTGGGGGGTCTTAGTTTTATAACAGGGTCTTAGTTTTATTACGTGGGGGGGTCTTAGTTTTATAACAGGGTCTTAGTTTTATTACATGGGGGGTCTTAGTTTTGTAGGTCTTAGGTCTTAGTTTTGTAGACACCCAATGATCAAGGCAAGACCGATAACTCACCTGGTAATTGATGGAATGATGGAGGCAAGACTAATGGAACTCATCTACTCATTAGATGCAATGATCAATAAAGGATTGGAACTCACCTGCTAATTGATGCAATGATCAAGGCAAGACTTGAAACTCACCTACTTATTGATGCAATGATAGGATTGGAACTCACCTGCTAATTGATGCAATAATCAAGGCAAGACTTGAAACTCACCTACTTATTGATGCAATAATCAATGACAGGATTGGAACTCACCTGCTAATTGATGCAATGATCAAGGCAAGACTTGAAACTCACCTACTTATTGATGCAATAATCAATGACAGGATTGGAACTCATCTGCTAATTGATGCAATAATCAAGGCAAGACTTGAAACTCACCTACTTATTGATGCAATGATCAATGATAGGATTGGAACTCATCTGCTAATTGATGCAATAATCAAGGCAAGACTTGAAACTCACCTACTTATTGATGCAATGATCAATGATAGGCTTGGAACTCACCTGCTAATTGATGCAATGATCAAGGCAAGACTTGAAACTCACCTACTTATTGATGCAATAATCAATGACAGGATTGGAACTCATCTGCTAATTGATGCAATAATCAAGGCAAGACTTGAAACTCACCTACTTATTGATGCAATAATCAATGACAGGATTGGAACTCATCTGCTAATTGATGCAATAATCAAGGCAAGACTTGAAACTCACCTACTTATTGATGCAATGATCAATGATAGGATTGGAAGTCGCCTGCTAATTGATGCAATAATCAAGGCAAGACTTGAAACTCACCTACTTATTGATGCAATGATCAATGATAGGATTGGAACTCACCTGCTAATTGATGCAATAATCAAGACAAGACTTGAAACTCACCTACTTATTGATGCAATGATCAATGATAGGATTGGAACTCACCTGCTAATTGATGCAATGATCAATGCAAGACTTGGAACTCACCTACTTATTGATGCAATGATCAAGGCAAGATTTGGAACTCACCTGCTAATTGATGCAATAATTAAGGCAAGACTTGGAACTCACCTACTTATTGATGCAATGATCAAGGCAAGACTTGGAACTCACCTGCTAATTGATGCAATGATTGAGCTACACTTGGGTGGTCAGGATCTAGAGCTGTTTCCCTCACTTCTAGGGCTCGCTGTAGTGGAGTTGAAGCCTTAAACAGCATCAAATTCTTCAGAAACATATCTTTTATTCCTGACAGATTTCATAATCATAAAACAAACTTCTGGTTCAATAGACAATGTCCTATTGATCTTATTATGTACAAGTAAATGATGAAAAGAATCGTAGTCTCATATTGTAGTAACAATTTATCTTGCCAAGAACCAATTGAAATACTTTTAATTTATCTTGGTTTGAAGATAATGAAGTGGAATTTGAATTTATACATGCATACCTGAGCTAGCAGGCCTAAGTCTCGGAGAAATCTTCCTAAAGCCTCATACATATCAGCTATTCTTGGGAGGGTAACCATTCCATTGAATCCTCCTACAACTGATAACACAAAGACTATGAGTTTTAACAAAGGGCTTCAAACGGCCACAAGATTCTCTCTTCTTCCCAAAAACAGTTTTGAAAAATTTTCAATCATGAGTACAATGTATTACATTAGTTACAAAGTAAGATGCAAATTTTAAAGAAGCTCTGTTAAGGCATATGTTCAAGAAAACAATTCTGAAAAATTGCTATACCCTGCCTATGTTATTATCTGGTAAAAAATAAAGTATTAAGGCATGTGTGCATAGCCGAAAGAACCGGGGATTTTGTGGGTTCGAACTAACCCCTGGTCAGGATTTTTAAAAAAATTTACAGCATTAAACAAGAAACATTAATTTATTGTGCAATTTGAAAGCGTTATACAACCAGCAGATTAATTCATATTTTTTGTTATGGTGAACATTAAGACCCCTGCTTTGTTAATAAAATAGTAAAGTTACACTTTGCTCTAAAAGTTTGGCAATCTTATGGATCCATATGAATAATAAATATTGCACTATTAAATCCTCTAATTCATTTGACATTTATAGGTATTAAAACTAACATTCTTCCATCTTCTTGGTGGCAGCAAAATAGGACTGTGCCATCTTGTTCTTATCTGCTCCCACATACTGCCAGTATCCAATCAACTCTCGACATCTGCCCCTGGGTAAAAGATAAAGCAGATTACCAAAAAGTGACTCTCCTGAGATGCTTGCTACAAAAACATTTCCTATACCATCATTATATACATACAATGTAAACGGTGTGGTGTAATGGGTCAGGTTGCTGGGGTGGATCTAGATCATGTAGGTCTGGATGTATATTTCCGTTTTGCATAGTTTTATTGATTCAAGTATTGTTTGTGTTTACCCTTATAAAAAATTCAACCTTGAAAGTCCGAATTTAAACCGTTTCCACCAATCATTGAATAATGATTGTTTCAACTACCAAGATCAAAGGGAAAACCATTGTACGATGATAAGCAATCATTGTGCAACCATTGTGTTCAACCAAGCGAAGTCAACTCTTTTTCAACGAATGCGCAACCGTTTCTATACAATGATTGTAATCTGAAACCATTGTAAACTGCAACCATTTCACATTGAAATGTAAATGGTTGCAATTTGTTTTGTTCAATGATTACATAGTTCAACCCCTGCAACCATCCTGAATTAGTATCGTTCCAAAAAAGTAAGGATTTGAATCTACCTCTATTAAAGAATAGTATATTAGGATATTTTTTCTGCAAGCATACATGCATGTTTATTATAGTAAATAACTTAATTCATGTTAATATGTTTCTTTCTCCAGTACGAATTTAGGAATGCAATACCAGACTAATTTTCCACTCAATGGCATATGATAATTTATGTTCTCTGTCATTTACATTATTTACACAAATTAAAAGTACCATATTTAGTGTTTATTTCCCTTTATCAGATATTGCCAAAATGATGTTAATTCTGAAAAGAATTGAGCAAAATTCCAAGGAACATCTTAAGATTTCCTTTAAACTTAACAAAATCACAAGATGAGACACAATGGTTTTTGTTCATGATCAGACTGATGATCAAACAATACCTACTACATGTACATATTGATATTCTCATGGGTTTAGGCAAATCAGACTGCTTGAAAAGCCAATTAAAATGGTTGAACAGCTAATTAAAACGGTTGAACAGCTTATTAAAACGGATGAACAGCTAATTAAAATGCTTGACCAGAAATAGGGTTCATATTCCTAGTTTCTGTTATATTTATTTTCATATTGTGTTATACTATATTTTTTTTTTATTCTCTATTTCATGCAGAGGGGGGAGGAAAATATGGGAAATTTTCTTTGGCAAATTATTTATCATGTTCTGTGTATGGAATAATTAAATTACATAGGATGCTTCCTTTATAGCAGAATCTAATCAAATCTCTCTGTTATAAGGTTTGTTTTGCCTTGCCGAATTATTTTTGTTTTGTTTATGGATTAATGGATTAATAAAGTTTCTTTAGACACATCCTTCAAAGCAGACTCTAATCAAACTAAAGAGACTGAGTCTTTCTGTAATCAGAATTTTTTAAGTTATGCTTATTGACTTAATTATTTAAAACACATCCTGTAATGTCTGATTGCATTTTCTCTATCAAATCAAAAATATCAAATCAATAAACAGATTATTTTCTGATTGAAGGATTTCTTCCTTCCAGACAGATCTTCCCTCCTTTATAATTGTGATAATTACTCAGGTGAAGGTGAAGTATAAGTGTCTGAATTTGTAAAATTCAAGACTTGACCCAATCAATTTTATTTCAAATGTTTTTGCAATAAAATTGGTTCAATATCTTTTCATTCACAAGACAAGTTTATTAAACTATTTCAATACTTTAAATATCTTTTTGATCAAAACAAATTTTAATTCTGACATGTATGCATGAAATATATACATTTGAAATATATATTTTAAAGAGCAATATGATTATTTTATGTTGTATTGAGATAATATTGCCATAGGTTTAAAGGGTTGCGTTCGTTTGAAACGGTTGCAAGAAATTCAATCAAAATTGTCAAGCGTTTACAATGTTTACATATGATTGAAACATTTTCAATGAGTTTACAACCAAAATTGTAATGGTTGCATTGTAACGGTTGGCATGGTTGCATAAATGATCGGATCAATGATTGTACAAGGATTGTGCAACGGTTTAAATTCGGACTTTCAAGGTTGAATTTTTTATAAGGGTATGTATTTTGCGTTTATGTTTTTGAATAAATATTTTTTAAAAAATGACATGACATCATGACACCCATGACATCATGATTCAGGTAAATATATCCTAGCTTCTTTGGTGTTAGAAAAATGGTAGGGTTTATTAGAAAAGTCTACTGACTGCCCATCAACAAGCAAAACTTATTACACTACATAATCACTTGCCTTGGACTGAATGCCAGGAAACATGCAAAATGAATTGAACTCAAGGAGGTACTTAATCTTAATCTAACACACCTTTCATTGAATTACTGTATCCAAATAATATTTGACGCAATTATATTTCGCGGGTTTATCACCAGCAGATCTAGACAGGGACATGGGAACATAAGCCTCCCCCCTAAACAGTCAGCATTTTAACTGGAAATCCATAGCCTAATTCTCAAAATAGCTGTTCCCTCTTCAAAAGAGGAGACGCGAAAATATTTCCTTATAAGGTCAAAATATTTCCCATAATGCAGTTCAGGGAGGAACAAATTTATATTTCCTTGTTTTCCCTCAAAGATATAACATGGGGATTTTCACACCTATTTTTCAAATGATATATTCGTTCATATTCCTGTACGAGAGTACAGAAAAAATTATTAGAAACGATTGATCTCTTATTAATCTTAATATAACAGCTATTTTTTTCATTGTATTGATTCATAGCGTGGTGAAAACGATGATTGAAAAGTGAGAAAATATTCCAGATTCACCATATTGAAAAAAAACAACAATTCCATTCGAATTTCAATGCTTTTATGCCAATCTTACCGCACTACAAACTGCAACATCGATGCAACAACTGAATAAAAGTATTCATCTTCAAATTACATTATAGAGTTACGTTGAAAACCCACAAACAACTGAGCAGTAGACTAAAGAAGACGCTTCACTATTATCTAGGCCAATCTGTGCAGTGGTCCGAAAGCAAATCTATTGAACTCATTTCCAAATTTTGTTGTTCATTGTACAATCTTTTATTGATTAAACTCGGTATACTGACTATTAAAGCAATGACAAAGAAGAATACTTCCAATGGTGTCATTGTTTTAAGCGTGCGGGTGTTAAAACAAAATTGCGTAATTAGTTTGATTTAGAACTTAAGGTCACGCAAATAGCTACGGGAAATGCATAGTGGCAAAATATTGACCAATCAAATTTTGTCCTTTTTGAGTGCTTTTTCAGAACACATTTGCAAACGTTCTGATTCAAAGAGCGAACCACGAAAGGGAGAATTAGTTCTTTGCACTATAATTGCAATATGTTCTTTGCCAGCACCTGAAAAAATATAATTATGAATGATCATGATGATGGGTATTGCTCTAATTCAATCACTCCGTTGTGTTTAACTTCTGATTAAATGAAGTTATATTTCATTTTATTGAATATCCTGTTCAGGGTTTGTTAATGTGTGTAGGTGTGTGTTTTTAAGTTGTGTTACAACAATATTATTTGTTTCTGTACCTTCCATACAATCTTTGGAAAATACACAAATTGTTGATAATGGCCTGCAACTGCTCCTTATCCCCTATGCTGTGTAGGAGCCAAGGTAACTCATCAGCCACTCGGCATGTAACACTCCCAGGGCTATAAAAAAAATGATATGTTTACATATACTTACGAGGTCTGCCAGCTGACACAATGTGCAAGTGTCAAGGCTCATAGAAGCAGATTCAGAACTGTAATTGGGAAATCTTTGACCACAGGGTGGTCAAAAAAGGAAACCCTTACGCCGATTTACTCATATCTCCTAAGAAATAACTCTCTGATATTTTACAAATTTGTACATAATTCAATTCCTACCAGCCTATTACATTTCATGACCCTCGGATTGATTGTCACAGTGTTACGGCACTTTTAAGAACATGCCATGAGTGTTAACAAGGATGTTGATGTTTCAAAAATCATGTTTTGGATACATTTTCAATTGTTGTAATCTTTGATATTGATGAAGCAGTTATTATAGTACTAGCTTAATCCAAATCATAAACAATAGGCAGGAAATACATTCTTTGATGTTTCATAATATGTGTATATCATTAAAGAAACTTTTTGTTGAGAAAGGAGAAAGATTCAACAAATTGATTTTTTGCATTGTTTTGTAAAACTGAATGAATCAAGAAGGAATTGTCAAATAAACTCAGAATGACCAGTGCCAAAAATGAACACTTTATTCTTTCAATCATAATATGTCTATATGCATGAACTTGAAGTCATTTCTTGTGTCAAAAATGAATAAGCCTTATTTTCTTTATGGAAATAATATGCCTATGAGCATGAACCTGAAGTCATTTCTTGTGTCAAAAATGAATAAGCCTTATTTTCTTTTTAAATCAAATAGAAATAATATGCCAATGAGCATGAGCTACAGTATTTTGAAACATAATCATGCATTAAATTCATTTGATGCACGTTTTTCATGTTTTAAATCGTCTCATACTTCTGAAACTAAATAATTCCCATAACACATGTACATTTATGAATAGTTGCATCCATTTGGTAAAATGCAATTGAAACAATCAATGGTTTGTAATGGTTGCAAATGCTTGCATAATTTCAATGATATGCATATGATGGGACAAGTGCATACAGTAACACCAAAGTATGGTTGCAAATGCTTGCATAATTTCAATGATATGCATATGATGGGACAAGTGCATACAGTAACACCAAAGTATGTTTGTCAAAAGTCGTATATCTGAGAAATCAGTGACTTCCAAGAAAGGTTGGATGACAACTGGGAATAGACCAGCGACATCTGGATAGTCAGAAGACAGTTGGAAAGACAACAACCGGGGCAAATTGGGTCAGCAGCCCGAAATGCAGCTTCTGTGAAGAAGCAACCCACACATCAAGCTACGTCACAACTTAAAGAAAAACACCCTCAAGATTGCCCGAGAGGGGGGGAGGATGAGCAATCTACACAAACAGAAGGAATACAGAATATCGACTTAGCACGCCCAAGGACAAGGACATTGAACAGAGGCAGAATATGCAGTTGCGGCAAAGAATGCAAAAACGACAGAGGACTTAAAATTCACCAAGGCAAGTCGCGGTGCCAGTCTCAGTCGGAGATGGAACAGCGCTCAGGGACACCTGATAAGACGAAGGAGGGGCCAGGCCAGGACAAAAACCACAGTGCCAGGAACGTCCAAGTTCCAAAGACGAATGAGACTGCCAAAGCTAAAGAAGAGAGACTCCAGAGGATTAAATGGCCTAATGCCACAAAGAAAGAGGAATGGAGTAATCTGGATGAAGACTTAGAATCAATTTTGGAGTCTTCTCTAAGTGGACCAGTTGAAAAGAAGATACAAGCCATGACAACCATCATATACTCAATTGCATCAGACAGATTTGGAGTCGAAGAAAAATGCCATTTAAAATCACAAACTGTTAACATTAGTAGAAGACAGAAGGATATTAAAGAGGTGAGAAAGCAACTAAGAGATCTGAAGAAAAGGTACAAACATGCTGGACCTGTAGAGAGAAACGCACTTAGCGAACTGAGAGATATAGCCAGATGTAAACTCAAAACATTAAGAAGAGCAGAATATCACAGGAGACGTAGAAGAGAACGCTCGAAGAGAAGAGCATCTTTTACAAAGGACCCTTTTGGATTTGTCAAGGAACTACTAGGCCAGAAGAAGAATGGTACCCTTAGAAGCTCTAAAGAAGAAGTAGAAAACCACTTAACCATGACCCATAAGGATATCAGGAGAAACGAGGAATTAGGGGAGTGTGACTTGATACTAGAATACCCACCCCCAACTAAGGAATTTAATCTGAAGGAGCCAACTTTCAAAGAAATTAAAGATATCGTGTATCATGCTAGGGCCTCATCTGCTCCAGGGCCAAGTGGAATACCATATAAGATATACAAGCGATGTCCAAAGTTATTAACACGATTATGGAAGTTGTTGAAAGCAGTTTGGAGGAAAGGCTATACAGCCCCACAATGGAAAACAGCAGAAGGATGTTTTATTCCCAAGGAAGATGAATCGGAAGCTGTAGGTCAATTTAGGACCATTTCTCTTCTCAGTGTGGAGGGAAAAATATTCATGGCCGTTGTGGCCAGACGTATGACTTCGTTTCTGATAGAAAATGAATACCTTGATCTATCAGTACAAAAAGGAGGAATCCCAGGAATGTCGGGATGTATAGAGCACACAGCTATGGTGACACAACTTATCAAGGAGTCAAGAGAAAGTAAAGGTGACTTAACAGTGCTGTGGTTGGACCTAGCAAATGCTTATGGTTCCTTACCCCACAAGTTAGTAGAGTTCACAATGATGAGTTACTACATTCCAAAGAAGATACAGAAGATGATCTTAGATTATTATGACAACTTCAAGATGAGATTTTCTACAAAGCAGTTTACTACAAATTGGATCAAGTTAGAAGTAGGAATAGTGACTGGATGTACACTTTCTGTTATATTGTTTGCAGCAGCAATGAACCTACTGGCAAAATCAGCAGAACAGGAATGCAGAGGGCCAACAACAAGCTCTGGTACTAGACAGCCACCCATCAGAGCATTCATGGATGACTTAACAGTAACAACCAGGGGAGTCATGGGAGCAAGATGGATACTCAAAGGACTAGAAAAGATTATCAAGTGGGGCAGGATGAAATTCAAGCCAGTGAAATCACGCAGCCTAGTACTGAAGAAAGGGAAGGTAGATGGAAAATTCAAGTTCAACATAGATGGACAGGATATACCAACAGTTACAGAAAAACCAGTGAAAAGCTTAGGGAAAGTGTTTGATGCATCACTTTCAGACAGGAAGAGCATAAGGGAAATGGAGGACCAATTAGATACCTGGTTCAAACTGGTAGATAAATCAGGGCTACCGGGAAAATACAAGGCTTGGATATACCAGCATGGAATACTACCTCGAATATTATGGCCACTTCTCGTGTATGCAGTGCCAATGACAACAGTGGAGATGTTAGAGAGGAAAACAAACAAATACCTACGGAAGTGGTTCGGAGTACCAAAAAGCTTCAGCAGCTCAGGATTTTATGGAGAATCAAACATGCTTCACCTACCGATCAAATCAATGACAGAAGAATACAAGGTAACCAAAGTCAGGAAGATTGTGATGATAAGGAATGCCAAAGACACCAAGATTTCAAAGAGCAGCACCCATGAGAAAACAGGAAGGAAGTGGAATGCTGAAGAGGAGCTAACAAGAGCAGAGGACAGGCTCAAGCAAAAAGTTTTAGTAGGGCGGGTAGCCAAAGGAAGACAGGGCTTAGGATTTGGCTCAAAACCACTATGGAATGAAGCAACAGACCGTGAAAAGAGAGATCTGATCCAGCTAGAAGTAAGAGAGAGCCTCGAGGAAGACCGAAGAGTTAAGGCTATTGAGATGAAGAAACAAGGTAAATGGATGAAATGGGAAGGCGTTAGAGAAAGGAAACTAACTTGGAATGATTTATGGAAGGAGCAGCCACAAACTATTAGTTTTCTGCTTAAAGCAACATATGACGTCTTACCTACACCATCCAATCTAGTCACTATGGGGCTAGCAGAGACAGCAGAGTGCCCATTATGCGGGGCAGTATCAAACCTAAAACACATCATGTCAGCCTGTAGGAAAGGATTAGCAGATGGAAGGTTCAGGTGGAGACATGACCAAGTCCTGAAGGAGTTAGCACAGGTCATTGAGACAGAGAGGAGGAAAAAACACAAGAAACTAGGAACCCAGTATATCAACTTCATCAAAGCAGGAGAAGCCATAACAAAGGAAATAAGGAAACCTACTGGAATTCTACACACTGCAAATGACTGGACCCTCATGGTGGACCTAGAGAAACAGCTAAAATTCCCGGAGGAAGTAGTGGAAACCTCACTAAGGCCAGACATAGTGTTGTGGTCAAAATCATCAAAGCATATAGTGCTAATAGAACTAACAGTGCCATGGGAGGAAAACATACAGGAAGCTCAAGAAAGGAAGCGAGAAAAATATGCAGAATTAGTGGAGCAGTGTAGGAACAAGGGATATACAGCCAGATGTGAACCGGTAGAGGTTGGCTGTCGAGGGTTTGCAGGACAATCCCTCTGGAGAACATTAGGACTATTAGGAATAAATGGCAATACAAGGAAGCAAGCAATTGGAAGTATTACAAGAATAGCAGAGAAAGCATCAAAATGGCTCTGGATCAAAAGAGCAGATGACTGGAAAACAATTAAACATTACTAATAGAAGTATTTAGCTTGAGAAGCACACACTTGTCCCACACCACTTTGGTGGGGTCACCTGGTAGAGTTATACAATGTTGAAAGACCCGAAATAACAATGAAACCAGGCACATTGCTGATGATGGGACAAGTGCATACAGTAACACCAAAGTATGTTTGTCAAAAGCAACCAAAGTTTTCAACCAAATTTAAATGATTGGAAACCATTTCAAATGGTTGCAGTAATGGTTCTACAATGATTTTTTATGGTTACCCAATGGTCTTTAACGGACGGTTGAAATTCAGAAGAAATGGTTGTTTTTTTCTAAGGGATGGTAGAGTGTTAAAAAAAGTGAATGATGTGTGAAAAATATCGGTGTAATTTTTTCTTAAAATGACAAAGATATTAGGAAAATGCAGGGTTTCCTTTTTTTGACCACCCTGTATGATGGAGCTTGGAGTTTATTTCTTTTTGAAAAAGGCAGTCCGGAAATACTATTTATCAAATACATGTTACATCACCAAAATAAAAGTGAATATTACAAATCTTACATGAGGAACTGTGAGAAATATGCTATTAAATCTCCTTTAGCCACAGTGAAAACTTCATCTTGGTCAGAGAACATTTCAGCCACTAAATCTTGTACCTTCAAATATAACAAATAAAATGCATCAAATATACCCTACCTGTGTGTAGTATATGGGTGATATTTCTAAGACAGTCTTACTTTGTATACTTGACAACATGTTTGTTTTATGGATCAAGTAAAATGAAAGGAAGTAAATTGTATCATTGCATGTCACACAGAACTTAAATAATAAAAAACATCTTGACTAGAAAAACAGCAACTCCACGGAGTAGCAAATCCCACCGAACAAAACATATTATGCTTATTATAGCTAGTGTAAATGTTGAAATGTTTGTGCACTTTGTGATAGTTGCATGAAATTTGGCACAAAGTTAGTTTATACCATTGTGAACTAGGCATCATCATATAAAATTTGAACCAAATCTGTTCACTGGTATATGAGTTATCAAAGATTACGTTTTTTACGAAAATTGGCTGCCATCTTAAAATTCAGCCGCCATCTTGAAAATTATTTCTTGAACAGAGCTACTGTGTCCCTAGGCATTATCATATAAAATTTCAACCAAATCTGTTCACTGGTATTTGAGTTATCAAAGATTACGTTTTTTAGGAAAAAATGCTGCCATTTTGAAATTAAGCGGCCATCTTGAAATTTTTTGTCGAACATAGCTACTGTGTCCCTAAGCATCATCATATAAAATTTGAACCAAATCCGTTCACTGGTATTTGAGTAATCAAAGATTACATATTTTTACGAAAAATGGCCACCATCTTGAAATTAAGCGGCCATCTTGAAAATCTCTTATTGTTCGAGACTCCTTTGTCCTTAGGCATCAGCATATAAAATTTGAACCAAATCTGTCAACTTGTATTTGAGTTATCAACGATTACATTTTTTACGATAAATTGCGGCCACTTTGAATTGAGTTGAAAATTCCTTCTCGAGCAGAAGTCCTACACTCATAAGGCATAAGCCTATAAAATTTGAACCAAATCCGTCAACTGGTGTTGGAGTTATCGCCCGGACACACGGACGGACGTCATTTGTTGTTGCTGCATTAGTTTCTTCTTTCATTGTCTTCTTTCTTTGTCTTGATTTGATTGTGATGTTAGTTGTCTTTCTTCAGGGTCCACAGACTTGAGACTGCGCATAGGTGGGTTAAACGTTTTGATCCGGCCGGAAAACTCTCCCCTTCCCCTTACTGATGTTCTTGTGTTGATCTGTCTTCTTAGTTTACCTACTTAAGTATAAGTATAGGTTTGCCATATATGGCGCCGGATCGATTCCCATCAGTATTCCAATTTTCTGTCTTAGAATTGATTTCCCTGCTTTAAAGTAGGCTGTATCCACGATGAAATCCACTAGATCATGGCACTCTTCTTTGGTATATGCCTTTTTATTATCCGCCTTTCCACCCCATTTGGCTTCATCTCCGCCTACTGTTATCTTTTGGTTAGTTCCTCCTCTGAAGGCTTTATCTATCACCCATTTCAGTTTTTCCTTTATGTCAGTTAGATTAATCTTTGTGTATAGTGTAGAGAAATCATAAGAGGCTATGTTCCTTGCCACATTCCTTAAATTTACACTTTTAATGTTATCTAACATATTTTGGTTATTGTCGCTAATCCACATCCTATTGGCACCTGTATAATCCTTAATCTTCTCACAGTATCTTTTGTTAGTATATTGCACCTGTTTAAGAATTTTGGTCAGTTTTTTGGCAGCTGGTTTTACAGAACTTTTCTTTGAGCCAATGATATATTGATATATATATACGGACGGACGAACGGACGGACGAACGGACGGACGGCTTCTCTATATCCCCCTCGAACTTCGTTCGGTGGGATAATTATGCACCATTCAAAAGTTTGTGTGAGACCTCCCCTGACGCAGGTATGGGTGGGGAATTTGACAAAAATTATTTGGCCTGTCTAATTCCTTACCCCGGGGTCAAATAAATGTGTCAATTTCCCTACCCTTGGAGCAATAAATCTGGTCAAATATTCGCGACACCCAGGTCCTTCAACCATTTGAAATCTATTTTTAAACATCAGATTTCCTTGTTAGTAGACTGATACTCGTAAATGTTGAGGCATTTGAAGTCCATGGTTGAGGGATACAAGTGCAGTACTTTGTTTATGTCAATATTTTAATTAGAGGCACCATATATGGTCATACGATTCTTCGCGTAAAGTCCACTACATACTGTAAGCTACAATTAATTTATGAATGAAATGTTCGCTTATGATATACATATTACCAATAGAGAAGCAGCTTTTTAAATGATGCAACACTAAAAGCCAATGAGAATACAGTCCATTTTATGACGTCGTTTTTGCAAATTGCCTGAAGGTTTTGACAAATGAGCCGAGAGGAATATGGTTTAACTCTTGGTTTGTATCTGATCAACAAAAGAGGAGAACATACCTGTATGAACAATCATTTTTTGTTGAATGGGCGGGTGGATTGTTGCGTTTGATGGGTACAAATCGGGAACAATTCCACATCGTAATAATTTTCGAAAGGTCTCTTATAATTTATGCGATGACGTATTTTAAGATATTGGCTTTTTACTTTAATGGGTTACTCCGTTTTATTCATCTATATCAAATTAATTAAATTAAAATTCATTCGAACATCACTTTTTTTCAAAAATTAATTTTAGAATAAATTAATCATCCATATTAAATCGTTAAAGTTAAATTATGACGAGCATAAAATATAAGTAGAATGCGGAAGTGCATTTTTCTGAACGGAGGGCGAAAACAAGCTAGACAAACCAATAATTAAGACACTGCTCAGTATTGTAGAATTCCTCTCTCCAGAGGTTTTTCTCGGCTATTCCCCCCCCCCCCTGAAACTATACCCAACGTGTAGATGAGTTATTTTCTTCTGTTTCTGATACGAGCGATCATTACATGTAGTTCACTGAATATACCGATCATTTGCAATTTCCGAGAATCCTAAAGTGTATACCGGACAAAACGGAGTAAGTCAAAAATCCCCATTCCCGGGCACATGTAAATCAAATTCCCAAACCCCGGGACGGCAATCTTAGTCAAATTCCTAACCCTGGGGGCAATATTGTGGATCAAATTCCTTACCCTCCCGCGTGGGGGGTCTCACGCAAACTTTTGAATGGTGCATTACTGTATAAGTAGGAATTTTGCCCAATCATTTAATTAGCCTATTGCCTATAGCTAATTTTTGTCAGGTTCGGAAAATTAAATGTCAGAAATACTATCTTCATAATGTTATCCAATGGGAAATTTCTTGTCTTTAGGAAAATTGAAATAAGGAAAATGATTAAATTTGGCAAATTAATTACTCAGATTAAATACCACTTATACAGTACATCCTCTGAGTCTATTCACTTTCAGGCAATTCACATTGTGTAAAAGAACTTACAATTTCATGAGAAATTGTTATTAGCGAGGAACTGGTTTTTAGGATATGCCTGGCCTCAAGAAGGCTGTATATAGGGGCCCATAAAGTCCAAGTCAACTCTGGTATAAGAGACATGAGCTCCCATTCTCCCAAGCCATTCCTCGTACAGTTGATATACAACAACACCTGCAAAATGATAAGAAACTATGGGAAACACTTTTCAGTGCTTAGATTTTAAATAAAATACCAGCCGTAAAGAAAAAAAAAGGTGCATGGTAAATCATAACATTTTCAATGTTTTGTTTAATTTTATACTGTGTAAATACTCTGAATAACTAGTGGAAATCTTAAGAAATTAGATGAAAATTTTAAAAAGTTAGCAATGGTTATAAACATTCTCTCACAACCTTACTAATTGACTTTTTCCTTTAAATTCACTCATAAATTACAATTTGCGATTATACACTGTAATACATTTTCCTCTATGGCAAGGATATCATTTTTTGTATGTTAATTTTTTATACCATTGTAAAGCCAATATCTCAAACTGTTCATGACTGGCAAGTGTGAAATAAATAAAAAAAAGTGTGAAACCAGAACAACGGCAACGCCAAAGCATAGCGAACCCCATCAAACAGAAAATGCTGGCATTTTTTCAAACAAAATATCGTAAAATAACATCCATAAGAAAGGCCATCATTTTCAAAATGGTTGCTCACTAGCCAAGTTGTCATCAGAAGAAGTAATATGCTTTTAAGGAGCGACACATTTTTAAAAAATCGCACACACGTACATGTAAATGCTGGCCATTTTTTAAAATGGCCACCTTCTACCCAAAATGTCATACGACAGTATGCAATCCTTATGAGTATTCACATATCAAATATGAACAAAATCACTCTATTACTTTTTAAAGTATAATAAAAAATGTAAAACAACAAGATTAACATATCAAATTTTAACAAAATCGCTCTAATACTTTTAGAGTTATAGTAAAAAATGTAAAAATGATAGCCATTTTTAAAATGACAAGCTACTATGCGAAGTGTCATGAGACAGTGTGCAAGGTTCATAATAATTCAAATACCAAATATGAACAAAATCGCTCTACTACTTTTCAAGTTATAGTAAAAAACGTAAAAAATGGTGGCCATTTTGAAAAATGGCCGCCTACTACCAAAAATGTCATTAGACATTATGCCATGCTTAAAGTATTCACATACCAAATATGAACAAAATCGCTCAAGTACTTTTCAAGTAACAGCAAAAATCATAAATACTACCCAAAGTGTCATTAGACAGTGTGCCATGCTTATAGTATTCACATATAAAATATGAACAAAATCGCTCTACTACTTTTTGAGTTATAGTAAAAAATGTAAAATAACACACGTAAAAATGGCGGCCATTTTTCAAAATGGCCACCTACTATCCAAAATGTCATTAGACATTGGGCCATGCTTAAAATATTCACATACCAAATATGAACAAAATCGCTCCACTACTTTTCAAGTTACAGCAAAAATCGTAAAATGATGTGCAAAGGCAGCCATTTTTCAAGATGGCTGCCATGTATTTCTTCTGTATTTACATTTCTAGCTCAATCAATGTCCTATATAACTTTTTTACATTTAAAACATATTGTTATTTCAGTTTTATATGCAGTACCTAAATTACTGTAAAATCGGCACTAAAATGGCCGCCATTTTTAAATGAGCTGCCATTTTGAAAATCGGTTTTCGAGCAGAACTCCTACCCCCATTGGGTATATATATCCAAATATGAACAAAATCGGGCCAACAGTATTTGAGTTATTGCCCGGACGGACAGACGGACGGACTGACGGAGGCGTTCCCTCTATCCCTCTGATGGGATAATAAACATTAAGATATTTACAGAAAGTTATGGTAGTGCCAAAACCCATCTTAAACATGATGTTTGGATGATTTTACCCCTTGAATAGTAATGAAATTTAGGGTGGGAAGTAACCATTTTGCTCAATAAACACATCTATGTTCTCATCTGACATATATTTCCATATGCATACGCTAAGTATAGGATGTATACCATATTTATGAGTGATTGAGAAAGACTATGGGTTATAATTATCTTCAAATTTCAAGTTTATTGTTATAGATGTCATCCCTACCCTAATTTTGAATTGAAGAGAGACCCTTGAATCTGAAAGATATTACCTCAGATTCTGTCACGAGGTGGTTCTTTAATCAGGCTTTCATTCTATAAACTGATATTTTTCACAAAGTTTTATTAGATTGAAAACTATTTAAGATGATGTATTCTTCTTAACTTTACTAACAATTGAATTTCATGTCTAACAAGATCCCCTCATTGCTAGATATTGGATTTCTCATATTTATGACATCAATTTATTGTAAAAAGTCACACCCACTCAACATGTGAGGTGTTCTATTCAATCCTTTCTAACGTTTTACCATATCTCCAAAATTCTTTGGAATTTTCTGCATTTGGTCAAAGTATACATACATTATACCTCTAAATGTTTGGTATGATAACAATGAAAAATAAAACATATATGATTAATAAAGGACCTTGTACCTTTTTTCTGAGTCTTCAATAACTCGCGTAGATTTTTGGAAATCAATATTTCGATAAATCCACATCCTTCACAAAGTATGGGAAACTTCTTTTTCCTGTTGACTTAAATTTTAGTTATGACAATGGCTGACAAATTAATACTCATATTTTTGCGTTTCATAAATCCATAACAGTTGTTATTTTACTATAACATTATGACAAAATGAAAAAAATCTGATATTTACTTTTTGTACAATTTCCCCGACATTCTGATCATCAAACATTTCAATGATGCCATCTATTACAAGTTTGTACAATTCTGAGGTATTCCCTGCAGCCAATAAACAATCCAGTTTAGTCTCAAGTTGTTTGCTTCCACAGCTGCAATATGAAGAAAATTAAAGAAAAAAATAAAGCAATGAAAATGTTTACCAATAATATTGTATAATATTTAAACCAGAGGTACATTTTACAAATCATTTCTTTTCTCTTAGTCTAAGATCAAATGATGACAATGAGATTTCAATGTTTTTTTGCCAAGAAAAATGTTCAGTGAAGCTATTTGTTCACTACAGGGAGGTAATTTATACAGAATTCAAAAGGGTGTGTGCAGAGGACAGGTGCCTACAAAAGACAGATGTTCACTAGAGAAAGGTGTTCACTACGACAGGTTTTACTATAGATGATTTCGAAAAAATATTGGTCAATTTGAAACACGTTTTTTGACCATGAGAAGGTCATTGAAAGTGAAATCTTAAATCTAAATCAGATTTGAACTTCTGAGAGCTTGAAGATGTTTTTAGAAAAAAACATTGGTCAATTTGAAGCAAGTTGAAAAAAGACCTTTTTGACCTGAGAAGGTCATTGAAAGTCAAATCTTTTTGACCTTGAGAATTTTACTGAAGGTCAAATCTATAGATTTGAACTTTTGAGAACTTGTAGATGATTTTGAAAAAAATTTGGTCAAATTGAAGCAAGTTGAAAAAAGACCTTTTTGACCTTGCGAAGGTCATTGAAGGTCAAATCCTTTTTGACCTAGAGAATGTCATTGAAGGTCAAATCTATAGTCAGATTTGAACTCTTGAGAACTTGTAGATGATTCTGAAAAATATTGGGCAATTTGAAGCAAGTTGAAAGACCTTTTTGACCTTTCTTTGACCTTGAGAAGGTCAGTGAAGATTAAATCTTAAATCTAAAGTCAGATTTGAACTTCTGAGAACTTGTTAATGGTTTTGAAAAAAAATTGGTCAAATTGAAGCAAGTTGAAAAAAATCCTTTTTGACCTTGAGAAGATCATTGAAGGTCAAATCCTTTTTGGCCCAGAGAATGTCATTGAAGGTCAAATCTATAGTCAGATTTGAACTTTTGAGAACTTGTAAATGATTTTGAAAAATTGGTCAATTTGAAGCAAGTTGAAAAAAGACCTTTTTGACCTTTCTTTGACCTTGAGAAGGTCATTGAAGGTCAAATCTTAAATCAAAGTCACATTGACCTTCTGAGAACTTGAAGATGATTTTGAAAAAAAATTGGTCAATTAGAAGCAATTTAAAAAAAGACCTTCTTGACCTTTCTTTGACCTTGAGAGGGTCATTGAAGGTCAAATCTTAATTCTTAAGTCAGATTTGAACTTCTGATGACTTGTACATGCTTTTGAAAAAATATTAGTCAATTTGAAGCAAGTTGAAAAAAGACCTTTTTAACCTTTTTAAAGTCAAATCTTAATTCTAGTGTCAAATTTGAACTTCCATCATCCATCATCTGCCGATCGCTGTCACAAAAAATGGAGACCATAACAATATGTCACCAATTCTTTGTGGTGACATAATAAAATCTCTTGACAAATGCATCACAGGCAAATTGAAAGTATGTAATTCATAAAAAATTGAAAAGCACATACATGTTTTATATAATTTATACTTACCCAGCAAGATCACTTGAGAGTAGAGTAACATAGAGAGGGCTACATGTTGCAGCTGTACGACAGTGGGTCAACACACGACTTTCTTGTTCTCTGTTCATAGATGTCTCTAAGCTAGCTAGTTCAGCATGCAGTAGCTCTCGCACATTCTTGTTGCTTAGTGGCTCTAAGTGAATACTAGGCCAAGACCTAAACAGAGATAATATTGCCAAATGTTAAAAGGTAGGTAAATGTAGCTTGGTGTGTGTTCATAGGCGGCACAAGACTATTAGGATTGTAATTCGCATCTTCTGTTGCATTGACCAAAGAACCATGAAAGATTGATATATTATAAATCTATGAGTACACCAGTCATAAGAAAAACAAAGCTTAACCATCCCAAACCATGATCTAATGGGGAAAGAAACAATGTCTAATACCCTCCTCCCCCACCTTTCAAGTACCATTATCACAATCTGAGACCACAACACCAAGGAACATTTGAAGTCATTACAATACATGTTAAAGAATACATTTAAATTGAAACCAATACTGATATTAAAACAGCGGGGCGTAACCAGGATTTTGGGAGTGGGCACGCGAGGCCGAATGCCAGGCAAAACTAGGGGGGTCCGGGGGCATGCTCCCCCAGAAAATTTTTGATTTTAGACCTTAAATGGTGTGTTCTGAGCGATATCAGACTATGTAATGGGGCACTATTGATTGTATACATTGTTCGTGATACATGTAAAATAAAACCACATATGACAAATTATTGCCCATTAAATGATATCATCATTCAATGTGTTCAAGAAATGGAGACTAAATAAAAATGATGAAGTGGGTAAATGGCGAAAATGAAAATTACTACGAATAGGAGAAGATCCATTTTGATACGAGGACAACCTTTTTTCATTTCTAGCTGATCCTCATTGATTGAGCTTGTTCTAAAGTGACGTTAAAATATTGTTCTGTTTTGATTTGAAGAGACAGAGAGATTGCATAAACAGTTTTATTATACTGATCTTGTACTTTTGCGCCAGCAATGTAATAGTTAAATTGAAGTTCTATTGTTCTGATATAGATACGATTTGAAATACAATCTATAATTCAAGAATTTACAAAGTACTTGAACGACAATAATCGCATATTGCCGTACATATTACATTGTTTTAAGCAAGGATGTATTGGAAATTAAGTCAAGTTACGTTCGCATCAATATTATAAGTATTTTTCATCGGAGGTTAAATAAATAACAAATTAAAAGAGGCTTTAACACGTAGTTCAATGGCGGAGCTTAGGTTGCCAAACTTATGGAGGGAGTGTAATATACGCCAAAGTGGTTTAAACTTTATATGGGGCCTTTAAACAAATGCAAAGCGTAAACAGCGAGGAGCCCTTGCCCCCAACTCTCTTACAATTCAACGCTTATCGAAAATAAAGTTTTTGTGAATATGCATCAATGCCAGTGAACTTAAACGAGTTTGTCCCATAGTTAATCTGAGATAAATCTTGAGACGCCTCATAGAGCTGAAGCTGCGTTCAGCTGTTGCAGTAGAGACGGGGAGAACCAACAACAGGGCAGTGGAGATATTGGGGTATAGGACACGGTTGGTTTGCTGTACCGCATCTTATAGCGTTGATGGTCCGTTACCTATTGGTACATCTTGAAGGGAAGTATAGTCCAGGAAAGATCATGAAACAAACTATTTTGCTTTACTTTTTTAATTTTTTAAAACAATTTATTTTTTGCTCCATCATTTCAGCATACACCCCTAAAATTTGTGTTAAAAATCAACTGCAACACCAGCAATTTATGGAGAATCGGGACGCTACCCATTAAAAATATGCTTTGAAATCAAATTAATTAAATATTGGCTCCGTCTACTTCATCTACCACCCGGAAACATTCTTCATAAAACATATATGTATGACCGTGAAATGAGTCAATTTGTTTTTAAAAGCATATGGTCAAACAAAGTCATTGATATATTAAAAAAGTGTGATTTATTATCTTATTGGGATACTCAAAAGATCGATAATGACAATATTTTTATCTTTTTATTTTATTTTTTTTACTTTTATTTTTATTTTTAAATCATGTACATGTATATATTTCTCATTTTATAACTTTGTATACAAGTACATCAGGTCATTTTACAATATTACAATATTTGTGAAAAATGATGACAATATTTTTATCAAGACAATAACAAAAACACTGTATCAGAATTATAAAACTCAGTGGAAGAAAGATATATTAAATTACCCTGTCTTGAGAACTTATGTTAAATTCAAAAATGTCTTTGAAAGAGAGGGTTATTTAAATATCCAAAATAAAAATTACAGGCAAGCAATTTGTAGATTTAGGCTTAGTTCCCACAAGTTACATATAGAACTTGGTCATCATTTGAAGCCAAAGTCAAAACCTGTTGATGAACGTTTATGTAATATTTGTGGTGTTTTAGAAGATGAGCAACACTTCATCATGATTTTTAAGAAAAACACTACAGAAAGAAAACTTTTGTTTGACACCCTTACACAATTTAATTTTGTAGGCAGCCCTGACATTATTTTCAAAAACTGATGTCTCACAAAAATCCTTATCTAATTTTACATTTAGTTCATCTATCATTCACTCAAAAAATTGGATTAATGTGTCAACGATGCATCACACTGATATTGAATTTCTGTCAAGTTGTTTCTGTATTTTACAATTATCTTGTATTTTTGTATTTTACATTTGATGATGTAACTAGACAACAGCAACGCCAAAGCGTAGCAAATCCCATCGAACAGCCATGGCTGGCATATTAACAAACAAAGTATATAGCAACAAATGGCAGCCATTTTTCAAAATGGCCACCTTCTACCAAAAGTGTCATTAGACAGTGTGCAATGCTTATAGTATTAACATACCAAATATGAACAAAATTGCTCCACTACTTTTCGAGTTAATATTAGTAAAATACATTAAAATCGTGGCCATTTTTCAAAATGGCCTCCTTCTACCAAAAGTGTCATTAGACAGTGTGCCATGCTTATAGTATTCACATACCAAATATAAACAAAATCGCTCCACTACTTTTCAAGTTATAGTAAAATATGTTAAAATGGTGGCCATTTTTCAAAATGGCCACCTTCTACCAAAAGTGTCATTAGACATTGTGCCATGCTTATAGTATTCACATACCAAATATGAACAAAATCGCTTCACTACTTTTCGAGTTATAGTAAAATACGTTAAAATGGCGACCATTTTTCAAAATGGACGCCTTCTACCAAAAAGTGTCATAGGACGGTGTGTCAAGCTTATAGTATTCACATGCCAAATATGAACAAAATCGCTCCACTACTTTTCAAGTTATAGTAAAATATGTCAAAATGGCGGCCATTTTTCAAAATGGTCGCCTTCTACCAAAAGTGTCTTTAGACAGTGTGCAATGCTTATAGTATTCACATACCAAATATGATCAAAATCGCTCCACTACTTTTCAAGTTACAGCAAAAATCGTAAAATAACGAGTAAAGGCTGCCATTTTTCAAGATGGCTGCCATGTGCTTCTTTAATATCTACATTTCTAGCTTTATTACTGTCTTATATACTTTTTTACATTTAAAATATATTGCTATTACAGTTTTACATATTGCACCTAAATTACTGTAAAATCGGCACTAAAATGGCCGTCATTTTGAAATGAGCGGCCATTTTGAAAATCGGCTTTCGAGCAGAACTTCTACCCCCATAGGGTATATGTGTACAAAATATGAACAAAATCGGGCCAACGGTATTTGAGTTATTGCCCGGACGGACATACGTACGTACGTACGGACGGACGGAGGCGTTCCCTTTATCAACAATCTCAAGATCTCTTTCTAAAAAACATTTTGAATGAGAAAAACAATGAAGTGAATGGTAATAAATTAAGAACTTTCAGGCAATTTAAGTATGGCGTCGTAGCAAAAAGTTATGTAACTTGTTTCATCCCAAGACACCATCGAAGTGCATTGGCTAAACTGAGAACTGGGACGCTACAACTCCGTATAGAAACTGGTAGATATGATGGTACTCCTCTGGACCTGAGAATTGCAAACTTTGTCAGTGATTTGGGTGAAGTTGAGAATGAAATTCATTTTCTGATAAAATGTCCACACTATAAGCTCCTAAGGGATACCTTCTATAGAGAGATTGTGCAAGAGCAATTGCCATATATAGACTTGAATAATGCAAATTCACTTTTGACATTTATTAGCCTAATGCTTACCAAGAAGATTCAAAAACCTCTAGCAGCTCTTATTCATAATATGTATTCATAAAGGCAATTTGACTATGGCAGATTATAGGAGTTACATTTGTGAAGTCCAGGCTTGGTTAAAACGGATACTTTTCTTTCCCACATGATACTTTTTAGAATTAATGATATAACTGGACAGCAAGTGTGTGTCCCCAATCTGTAATAGTCATTTTCCAGCACTTGACTGCAAAATTTATTGTATCAATACAGTTTATTTATGTTTGTATACATATTCATTTATTGTGATAATGGCCATTAATAGGATGAAGGACCCACGGTCCTGTGCTCACACAGTTTGGAACCTTCAGAGGAATGTAAATCCTGACTTTCAAACAAAAATATTGATTTGGATTTGCAGTCTCGAACTTTGAGAAACTTAGATAGCACAATTGTGTGACCTAGTTTGATGACCTTTGACCTTGAAAATTTTACAAATTCAGAGCTCAGTAAGGTCAATTTGAAAAATCAACTTTTTTGACCTTTTGAAGGTCACTGAAGGTCAAGTAAAGGTCAAATCCTAAAACTAATATCAGTTTGAACTCCTGGCAACTTGTAGATGATTTTCAAAAAAATTTGGTCAAATTGAAGCAAGTTGAAAAATAACTTATTTTTACTGTTTTTTGACATCAAATATCACAAAAACGGTAAAAATTTGATGCTGACATATATTGAGCAATATGTAGAGAATGCTTAAATCTAGTAATGATGTAATTCATTGCAAGAAATGATCGAGTATAAGGCAAACTTTGAGAAACTTGTCAATCACAAAACCTGCCATTGACTTAATACATGAGAAAGTTTCCTGAAAATGACCTAAGTCCTACTTTTTGTCAAATTTTAAAGAGTAAACACCAAAAACTGTAATTCCAAGAGCTTTGAAATCTTCAGAGGACATAAGTTGCATATACAGCAACTACTAAAAGTTATTTGAAAGTTCTACTTCAACAAAGTGTCTAGTATTTACAGAAAATTTGACTTTTTGACGTCAAAATCCGCAATTTCTCAAAAACCGGGCAAACTTGGGAAATGGCGATGATAGGTCAAATAGGCATTATGGATATGCATAAAATGAATGTGGATATGTTTCAATCTGAATAGCAGTTTTAATTTGTGCGGCCAATGTTGACGGACGGACGGATGGACGGACCAACGGACGGATGGACGGACGGACCAACGGACGGGCGGATGGACCAATGGACGAACAGATGCCTGGTCGATCCCATAGGCTCACTGTGTGAGCCAAAAATCATTGTCAAAGCATTTAAAGATGGCAGCACTTGAATACTACTCTATTTAAGAGTGCTCTAAGTCAACTTACTCTAGTCAATACAATTAGATATACATTTAATGGTGTCTCCTAAGCCGATGCCAGCTGGTGGGTTTTTTAAAAATATGTATTTATTATATGATATTGAAATTTTTTAAACCTGTGACACAGAAATAAAATATTTTAAACTTTAAACTAAATTAATATGTCATTGAAATGACATCAGAGAGTCAATAAAAGATATATATATATTTAGGGTACGCTGTACCCTCGCATATGCCTGGTTACGCGCCTTGATACTATATTAGCCTGTAGGCATTTTGCATACTTCACTTGTTTATATGATACACTTAACTCATATTTATTACCTCAATTTGAGGCAAACTGAAAAAAATACCTTTTTGACCTTTGAAAAGGTGAAATCTCGAATCTAAAGTCAGATTTGAACTTCAGCATACACCCCTAAAATTTGAACCAAATCCTTTGACCAGTATTTGAGTTATCACCTGGACAGACAGACAAAGAGACAGATGGATGACCTGTTCGGTGGGTATCTAAATCACATCCAACACATGACAAAATGACACTTACCTCCAAGATTTTGGACATGACTGTTTATGCACTGACACAATGACCCTGGTGTCCACTGGGAGCGGGTCCAGGAGCCACTTCAAGTGCACCTCAGCTTGCTGGAAGTTCACAAAACAATAGTCCTAGATCTGGCATCAGTGTTTGATGGAATCATGGTGTACTTCAAGATTCATTTATGACCAGATGAGTGAAATTATTATTGATTCTAAGGGGAGTGACAAAGGTCATTGCACTCCCCATTCTGATTTCCCCATGAAAAAATTTAATGAGAGATACCATTTGTGTCATTTATTGTGAAATTATTTAGTTATGCATCGCTTCAGGTCATTGTGTATTTTTGGAATTTTCACGCTTCTCATTGGATAGCATAGGTATATAGAGGATATCCTATGATTTATGAGTGATATGATTTTTATCCACGAATGGATATGATATCTGCACGAGCGAGCGTAGCGAGAGAGTGCAGATATCAATATCCATGAGTGGATTAAAATCATATCACGAGTAAATCATAGAATGTTCTTTTTATTTATTGCTAAAAAACCGTATGTTATGGTTAAGTGAAAATTTGTCAAAAATATCATATTTTACCACTGATTACAAAAATACCGTTTTTATTTTCACATGTTATCCTATGAATATCATGCTAACTATGGAATAAATGATGATATCCCCATGTTAAGTCAATCATCATCCTCATTTTCTCAGAAGAACTTGGTTGATTGTATTCAACATTCTTAAATAACCAAACATATGCACCATTTTCAAATTCAAATCTCATTTCTGCTGACTACATCAACTCTGACTAATTTTGTAGCATTATGGGGTCACTGCACTTTATAACCTTAACCTCAGCTCATGTAGGTCCAAAGGCTAAAATATTTTTGAAAGTATCATGTAACATTGTATTTGTCATGTTACACCTTTAATAATTCATTTTAACCATGGGGATATTTGCCCATAATTGCACCTGGTCCTTTGCAAGTAACATGTTAGGTGACCTACCATTATCATCCTTAATACATCTCAAATATAAAATTTCCCAAAAGATCTATGTTATATTATCAATTGGCCATATTGTTTAAGTTTAAAAGTGCAAAAATTGGGATATGTTTTAATTCTCCCAAATAATAAATGTTGTAACCTTATTTATAGAAAAATGAATGCATTAATTTAAAATCTTTTAGATTTTTCTCAAATAAAGTACAGTATACATTTTGGGGATTTTTAGAAAATAGACATGAGAAGGAATGATTATGAGCATAAAATATGTCAAGAGTACTGTACTCTGACCACTAGTACTTGCTAGATCTGAATCTACATTTGAATGAAAATAAAAAATCATATTTTATATTGGCATTTGTGCAAACACATGTTTAGTTAACTGCATCAAATACTAAAAGGGACAATAAAATAACTTAATGTATTAAATCCTAAAAGGTCAGTGTAAAATCGTATCCTCAAGAATTAGCCCAGGGGACCTTTCAACACTATTATAACACTCATCCTCAAGAATTATCCCCCTGAACTTTTAACACTGTCAATATGTTGGCTATCAATACTGTTAAAATACACTAAACATTTCCAAGTCTTGTATTTATCCATGATTAAATTAGTAGAGTGATCTTATGGAATTTATGAGCTCAGATCCAATCAAAAGCAAAATAACAAGCTTTAAAATTGCAAAACACAAATGTGATTTATTAATTCAATGTATAAGTGATTTATTGAGTACAGTCAATACGTCTAAATCCAAACAGGGGGGTAAACCCGAACGGGTTGCAAACAATGGCAAGCAAATCATTGAATTGAATAATAGCCCCTCGACTACCTCTATATAACATTTATATCCTGAAAGATACCATATAATGATATATACCAAACTCTCTAACAATAAAATAATAAATTATGATGATTTAGGTGTTCGGAACCTCCATGCTAGTGTTTGGAATTACCCCCACAAACCCTATGCCTTAAAATAAATAGATGTCACTTATAAATCAATTATATTTGGAGTTATTGATATGCAGGGGTGTCAGGATCCAGTATCATTACTTCAGGGTATCATATAATGATATACCATCAATCTAACAAGTAAAACAAAGAAGTTTAGTTAAGTGTTTGGAATTACCCCCATGCTAGTGTTCGGAATTACCCCCTAAAAAATCTCCTGTTTGGATTTACCCCCATAAAATACATTGTATTTAAAGTGGTATAACCCAAATTTTTTGACAATTTATCGGAATATTTTTTTGCAAATGCATTTTACAGCATCTAATTCACATAACATATATAAAATTATTCTACAGATGTGCAGTACAGCCAAGCTAACTACATTTTTTGATGGGGGTGTTTGGAAATAGACGTATTGACTCTATATATAAACATATAATATGATAAATTTTTGGCATCTAGCATGTAGGTAATTATTACTTTACCGGGATTTGGGCTTGAGGATACGATTTTACATTTACCAATCCTAAAATACCTGGAATCTGTCAATGGAATCTAGTACCAGAATAATGCCACCAGGCGTCTTTGAGGACACCTTCTCTAGCCACCTTGGGAACTCATCCACGAGACGCCCTGGGTCACATGTCAAAGCAGGTGGTGATGTCACATGCTGCATCAACTTAACATAAACACAAGGGTTATGTTACTGGAGGTTTTGGATATGGGGTATATTCTGAGGGAAATATAGATATCTTACTGAGGGCCGGAGGGTTTGAGCTAAGATATCATATTTCCCAAGGGATAAACAGTACCCAATTCAAAACTGAGCATTACTTAAAGGATGTATATAAATATCAAGAACTTAGAAAACAACAAAAATTAGTTTTTTGAAAAATATCATCAATTAGATTATTTTTCATCAATTAAATTCAATACATACGCTTTTGCTCTCTAATTAAAACGTCTCTTATTAAGTACACTGGACAAAAAATTCTAAAAATTGCCAAAAGTAGGGGTCATAGTAACAGCTCCCACTCTTTCAATATATCAACAATTTCTATTTTTTTACATGGAATAGTTTAAATTAACTTGATTGGTGAAAGTTCAACTCAAGACTCCAGATTCAGACTTACTCTTTAAAAAACAATTTGACTTCTGATATTAATGAGAAAATGAGAAAGAACATAATATAGTCAAAAAAATATTTAAAAAATATTTTACTTCTAAAAGGTCAGAGTAGGTCAACCGGAAGTCATATCTCAATTTCGATATTCTAAAAGATTAGAAAGAAAATTGAAAATTTTGGAAACACAATTTGACCTAGATTTTGATCCTGACCTTTGACACTCAAAACTTTGAGTTTACTGACTTTTTAGGTCCTTCTACACTTTTACTATCAAATTAGAGATTTTAAAAATATGACTTTTTTCACAAAGTCGGATCTCAATTTCAATTTCAGATTTGAAATCCCAAAGTCTTCTAGTTACTGAGAAAATCAAGGGCGTTACAATACCCGGGAATTTATCGGTTCGTGCAGTACTTGTTTGTGATAGCGCCCTCTGTAGGTCACTGTGCTTATAGCCTACAGTAATACGGGGTAGGATATTGGGAATTCGGTCAGTTTCTATCCGTCGATTTCGCTATGAATTGAAGCAAGTGTGACCACTTTATCCACTTAAACAATTTGATAATTGATTAAATATTTAAACAAAATCGATAAACACGTTATACACTTCCTATCTCCTTAGAAATTAGCATGTATTTATGGATTGTGTTTTCGAACAAGGCTCGACCCAAACCAATAGGGAAATCCTTATGCTAATTAGTATGACGTCATATTTTCCTGGGGAATCCTAGATTTCAAAGCCTCAGTCTGTTATTGTGTCAAATGTAACAGCTCTTTTGCAGACAGAAAATTGACAGATTAGCTTTTAACTTTCAGCTTTGATGTTTAAATATTCTGTATTTCTACCGGACTTCTTGCTGAATATCATATAATGTTATAACTTGATTTGGATCATTGCCTGATTGCTCATTCTGAAATTTTGATTGTGGTTCATGATTGATTGGCAAGAAAAATAATTCCTATTGTTTTCCAGCGAAGTCAAAATGTTACAGCATGAGTTATAATGTCGAGTTTGCATCATGTTAAATTCTGCTAGTGATTAGAAGTCCATGCACAAGCATACACATAAGAGACAAACACACCCAGGCTCCAGGCCGTGGATGGAAATATAAAACTATTTAAGGCACAAACTGGTATTAATAGACCGATATGTAGTGTCTGCCATGTATTGAAGGTAAACCAATCTGCATTATTAATGTTTCTTCTATCAATACATGGATTGTGCAATGGAAAAGCAATGGCACAATCAAAAATGTGCATATCAATCGTGAATATCTCTCGGTTCAAAGCTTATTTCCAACAGAATCGTGTCAAAATATGTGTCTGAGTAACAGTTATACATTATAAGATCGCAAACTCTTACCAATTATCAGCCGAATGGCTCATTTTCAACGAAATGTCCTTAAGACAACAGCCCTGGGTCGCGCCTGAGACCAAAAACTATTTCAAGTAGCCCTCCCCTAATTATATTGGATAATCACATTTATGCGTGCGCGCGCAGCTCATCCACTGAACGAAACGCCACTTCCCGCTGAAATCACCGGGTATTGATCTTTCCCTTGAGAAAATGTGCTAAGATTAAGAAGAAGAATAAGAATACAGGCAAAAGCAATAGACTCCAGATTTTCAATCTGGAGTCTAATAATCAATATTATATTTACCCAGCAACATGCTGTATTAAGGCTTTTAAAAGGTGTGAAAAACACTTTAATAGTTATATACAACCTTAAACATTGTACTTTTTTGTTATTTGTATCATGTATTAAAATATTAATCCATGAATCTGTATACAGTAAGACCTGTACACAGTGAACACCTATGGAGTCACAAGAATGTGTTCACTATAGGTAGTGTAAACTACAAAGAGGCAATTTTATACAGAACTCAGTGGAGAATGTGCTGAGAAGAGGTGTTCACTAGACAGGTGTTCGCTAGACAGGTGTTCACTAAGACAGGTTTTATTGTTAGAACCTCAGTGTAAATACTCGCATCTGATTGGTCAATTAGCGGTCAACATTTTTGCCTGTACCTCACTTGTGCATCATGGGATATCATATTGTGACAAAATTGTGAGTTTCATTTTTGTTTTATTTTGAACTTTTATATGTGGAGTCAGTCGACTCTTTCAGAGAGTTTAATGGCTCAAATGTGTACATGCAGAATGTCACGTAGGCACTGGGATGTTTACAGGATCAGCAGACTGAAGTGGAATAAATTAGAATAATTAAGTACCCAGCAACCGGTGATCAGCCAATCAGATTCTTTTATTTGAATTTCCCTCCAACTTAAGTTGTAGTTTTCCCATGATGCAACTTGAGGTGTCTGGATTTTATTGTTTGCAATTGACCACGTGAAACAGAGTAAACCAAGATCTTGAAGATACAAGACCTCGTCAGTTTGGATTTATTTATGTGCAAGCGTTTTTTATTTAATCTGTGGACTTATTAGAGCATTATTTTGGATATATTGGATTAGTTGCAGTAATCGTTAGATGCAGATTGTATTTGGTGCGACTATTAAAGAAAATACAAGACAACAGCCAGTGTTTTGGTGAGTTAGCCATTTTCTTGATTGAGGTTGGCATAAAATGGGTAATTAGCTGTCCGCCATCTTGCTTTCTTGTTCCCACAATTCCCGGCGGTCGGCCATCTTTGATTTTGAAGGAAGTGACGTCATTTTGAGAAGTTTTGAGCTCCAGATTCTCTGAGTTTATTTGGCTCTGTCTAATCTCATTTCTTTGATCGATATTCGTGAGTCATTCTGCTCTGAGTATTGGTGGCTCCTAGTCATTACCCCTCCAAGCTATAAATGCTCCTACTTTGTCGAGGCGATCTGACTCTCACCCAGGGTTGTATGTTGAGGAAGGTTTACTCTCATCGGAGCCAAGGTTACATTACCGGAACTGAGGTGCTCCAAGGCGAGAGATAACAGCTCTGTCTAATCTCATCCTTTGATCGACATTCTAGAGCTGTTATTCTCTACAGAGGTTGTAGTTAGGTTGCTCCTGCGAAGCGGTGACTCCGAGAGCAGAGGTTACTCTTTGGAGACAGTGTAGCTCATTGAATGAGGGCACTCTTTGAGTAGAGGTTACTCCTGAGACGAGGCGATTCCCGGGGCTGAGGTACTAGCAGTGTGTGGATCTCGTTCAAGAGCAGAGGTTACTCCTGAGACGAGGCGATTCCCGGAGCTGAGGTACTCCCAGTGTGTGGATCTCGTTGGAGAGCAGAGGTTTCTCCTGAGAAGTGACGACTCCAAGAGCAGAGGATACTCCCGGAGCCTGGACCCCTTCCAAGAGACAGTGTAGCTCAAAGAGTGAAAACACTCTTTTGAGGAGAGTTTAAGGGTGGTTACTCCCGTGACAAGGCGACTCCCGAAGCAGAGGTTACTTCCGGAGCCAGGGCTCCTTCCCAAAGACGAGATAGCTCAAGAGGGAGAGCTCTTTTCAAGCAGAGCAGAGCAGAGTAGACAAGCAGAGTATTGCAGAGAGCAGAGCATAGCAGAGAGCAGAGCCGAGTATATTAGAGAGCAGAGCAGACAAGCAGAGCAGAGTATGGCAGAGTAGAGTAGAGACAGACGAACTCAGAGCCAGAGTGTTTTTCGACTCATGCTTATATATAGAGACATTATTGTATTACTGGCCATAAAGGCATTTGAGGACATTTTGAAATTGATTGTTATAGTAATTATAGTGTTGAATAGATTGTTAAAATCCCGTAATTGATTGTTTTTTTACATTGTGTTTTCCATCTCCTAGCTCAGTGACAGCTGAAGCACCAAACCAGCTCGGCGCCCGTGATAAACACCTCCGAATCCCTTATCATCGCCACCAGACCTTCTCCGAGGGAGTACGGGTACTCGGCGGGAGTCTGGCGCGCCACAATATTATTGACCGCGTATGTTACTGTACTACACTTGTGAATTATGGGAAATATGACGTCACAATGTTTACAGAAAAAAACATGGTAGTACACGTTGATGAAAGTGATATTTTGACTTTTCTACACGACGAGTATAGCAACAATACAAATAAAAACGCAAAATTAACATTAATTTACTAGTGAGTACGCAGTTATGTGCCGAAAACAGAGAGTTTAGCTTCCACTGTCTTCAGATTTTCTTAAAAATTATTGCTGGCGTGGTTCGTAGAAAAGATTGTGAAATGAAGCCGTGATTGATGACTGTCGTATATATGAGTATTATTAGTTTCTTCTGACTAACAAAACAATTGTAGACCTCTCCATTCGGTCAACCGTCAAAATCATATACCTCGACTGTAAACCTTGAAACACTTTTGACCTCGACCTTCGGTCTCTGTCAACAGTAGCTTCTCGGTTTACAGTCTCGGTATACAATTTTGCCGGTTGACCTCTGGAGAGGTCAACAATTGTATACTGTACATCACTTTCTTCAGAAAGCATTATACTATGCACAGAAATCAAAATTGCCAGCATAGTATTCAATAGACATGAGTATAATGATGCCCGTTGACACCAACATAAAATTGCAAATCTCCCTCCGCTTGTTTTGTATGCACCCTATACACATTACTGTAGTCATTCATTGGCTTTGGGTTCACGGTTTCGAAAAATATCGCTAGCTTAAACTCTCTGATAATTTGTAAAAATACCTGTGATGTGAACCTCCTAATCATGAGTACAGGGTCTGCACTGCTAGACGATGGCATTCCAACAAAGTGGTACAGCACTAGCCCCCCTCCTCTGTGTTGGAACAGGGGGATCCTACAATGAATAGCATATTCCTTACATCTCCCTTTATTTTGATGTGAAATAACAAGCTATGATATTGGTTAACATGCCTGAAATCACCAAATTATTATTCGAAGTATCTTTAGAGAATTTTGAATTTAGCACAACAAACAGACAGAATGAATGCAACAGAAAAACGAACAAAACAGGTTTGCAGTAAGAGCTGCTGTTAATTTTGCATTGACCAAAAAACAAGTTTTGGGGTCTCTACTGATTCATTAAAATATGGAATGCAAAAACATGACAACTGGAGATCTGAGTCACCTTTGTCTAGAAAAGTTGATTTAGGACAATGTTTATTGAGACAGAATAATTCAACAATGGTGAACAAGGAATGGTGACATATTGTTATAGTCTCTAACTTTTTTGAGGACGATGTTTGGCAGGTGGTGTTCAGCCTTTAGCATCTGTAACAAATGGCACTAACCCACATTTTGTTCTGACAAATATGTAAAATTGCAATCTAAAATATCACATAAATGGAAAAAGAACATACCGTACATATCAGATTATATATTAGATATCAATTGTTTTAACTTTTCACAGCCAGATATTATTCAATTAGTTTTTTTTTCAATTCAATTCAATTAATTTATTTCATAGAAACATATAATATACAATTATTGACCTCTCCAGAGGTTTACTGTCAAAACTATATCCCGAGACTGTAAACCGAAACCGTAGGTCGAGGTTTACAGTCGAGGGATATAATTTTGACAGTAAACCGAATGGAGAGGTCTATAATTGTTTTGTTAGTCCGAAGAATATCTTTTTCTGACCCTTGAAGTTGACTTGAAGTTGGATCCAGACCCTCGAGACGTTCATATTGTATTTCAGTATATCGGCAGTAAGTTCACTCAATGGAGTCAAATTACTCTCCTGGGCGAAGTCCACTAAAAGCTTTGTACAAAGTTTTAGATTTTTCTTCGTATTTTGACTGTCTTTACTCTCTAAGAGACTAATAATATCCTCATCTTCAACATTTTTGAAACGGCTAGTCCTAGCGGCGGCCATTGTATCGTCTGATAATGACGTCATTTTAGTGGAATGCTGGGAATATTATTCACCGGCAATGCATTGCGTGGTGTACAGTTAAAATTATTCACCGCTCGTTGATCAATCAAAATCGAGTATTTCAACTGAGGTACTAACAATAGATATTATACCACCCATCATATCATTAATTGATTCTTACACTTGTGTACATTATATCACAAATATAATGGAAAAACATCAACCTACCACTTAGCAAGTAGAAGAGATCTACCAGAACCCTGGTCTCCTGTGATTAATAATGGGGAGAGAGGCCCAGCAGCTGCCACATGGCAATTCAACCTTTCATAATACTGCAAAGTAAAAAAATTCATGAATAGAGGCTAAAAAAATACTGCAAAGTAAAAATGCATGTTCTTATTAATGTTTTATATTTGTCATTCAAATATTGAATTGTTTGGAGATGGACATCTATATTTCTGGTAGTATATTCAACGATGCCCGGAGGGTGAGTTAAACACATCCCTCTATGAACACAGATATCCAACGATCACAACATTTAATATTTGTTTTATTATTTCCCAAATAAGCACAATTACTGCATTTTTGGTGTTATTTATTTTAAGTCTGTCCAATGGCATGGGATAATGACACCTTTGTCATTGGACAATGGCCTTTATGTCATGGGAGAACGGCATTTATGCCACAGGAGAATCATGTGCTTTTGTTACTGGAGAATGGCATTTAATTGTCATGGAAAATGGCACTTATACCATGGGAGAATGACGCTTATGTCATGGGAAAATGGTACTTATGCCACAGGAGAATAGCAATTATGTCAAAAGAATAATAATGACACCTTTTTTTGTCATTGGAAAATGGCCTTTATGTCATGGGAGAATGGTGCTTTTCTTATTGGAAAATAGCATTTATGTCATAGGAGATTGGCATTCATATCATGGAAATAACAAGGCATTAACATGACAAAATGTCACCACCTAAAGGTCAATTTGAAGCAAGTTGAAAACAGACCTTTTTGACCTTTTTTGACCTTGAGAAGGTCATTAAAGGTCAAATGTCAAATCTAAAGTCAAATCTAAAGTCATATTTGAATTTCTGAGAACATGTAGATGATTTTGAAAAAAAAATTAAGTCAATTTGAAGCAAGATGAAAAAATACCTTTTTGACCTTTTTTGACATTGAGAAGGTCATTGAAGGTCAAATGTCAAATCTAAAGTCAGATTTGAATTTCTGAGAACATGTAGATGATTTTGAAAAAAAAATTTAGTCAATTTGAAGCAAGTTGAAAAAAGACCTTTTTTGACTTTGAGAAGGTCATTGAAGGTCAAATGTCAAATCTTAAGTCAAATCTAAAGTCAGATTTGAATTTCTGAGAACACGTAGATGATTTTGAAAAAAAAATTTAGTCAATTTGAAGCAAGTTGAAAAAATACCTTTTTGACCTTTTTTGACTTTGAGAAGGTCATTGAAGGTCAAATGTCAAATCTTAAGTCAAATCTAAAGTCAGATTTGAATTTCTGAGAACACGTAGATGATTTTGAAAATTTTTTTTAGTCAATTTGAAGCAAGTTGAAAACAGACCTTTTTGACCTTTTTTGACCTTGAGAAGGTCATTGAAGGTGAAATGCCAAATCTTAAGTCAGATTTGAATTTCTGAGAACACTTAGATGATTTTGAAAAAAAAATTTAGTCAATTTGAAGCAAGTTGAAAACAGACCTTTTTGACGTTTTTTGACCTTGAGAAGGTCATTGAAGGTCAAATGTCAAATCTAAAGTCAGATTTGAAGGTCAAATGTCAATTCTAAAGTCAAATCTAAAGTCAGATTCGAATTTCTGAGAACATGTAGATGATTTTGAAAAAAAATTTAGTCAATGTGAAGCAAGTTGAAAAAAGACCTTTTTGACCTTGAGAAGGTCATTGAAGGTCAAATGTCAAATCTAAAGTCAGATTTGAACTTTTGAGAACATGTAGATGATTTAGAAAAAAATTGAAGTCAGTCTAAACAGTATTTGTTAAGTTATAGAAAGTTGTAAGAAATTGTTACAGACGCCGGACGCCGGACGCCAACCTCCAACCACCAACCGCCGTCACCAAAAAACGGAGACCATAACAATATGTCACCACTTTTGGTGGTGACATAATAGCATTTATGTCATGGGATAATGACACCTTAAATGTCATTGGACAATGGCTTTTATGTCATGGGAAAATGGAATTTATGTCATGGGAAATGAAATTTATGTCGTGGAAAATGGCACTTATGTCATGGGAGAATGACACTTTTGTCATTGGACAACAGCCTTCATAGTACCAAACATTGACTTATAATGGGGATGCAATTGATTTCATTCTGCATATCTACAGTAGATATGCAGGATGGAAATGGCACTCATGTCATGGGAAATTGAAACTTTTAACTTTCAATAGCACTTTTAATGGGAGAATGACACATGTAAATGGAGAACAGCCCTCATGTCAATGGGACAATGGCACACATGTTATGGGAGAATTGCACTTATTTCATTGGAGAACGGCACTTATGTCAGGGAAGAATTGCACTTATGTCATGGGAAAATTTCACTTGTCAGGGAGAATGGCACTTATGTTATTGGAGAATGGCACTTATGTTATGGGAGGATTACACTTATGTTAGGTAGAATGGCACTCATGTTATGGAAGGATTACATTTATGTTAGGGAGAATGGCACTTATGTTATTGGAGAATGGCATTTATGTTATGGGAGGATTACACTTATGTTATTGGAGAATGGCACTCATGTTATGGAAGGATTACACTTATGTTAGGGAGAATGGCACTCATGTTATGGAAGGATTACACTTATGTTATTGGAGAATGGCACTCATGTTATGGAAGGATAACACTTATGTTAGGGAGAATGGCACTCATGTTATGGAAGGATTACACTTATGTTATTGGAAAATGGCACTCATGTTATGGAAGGATTACACTTATGTTAGGGAGAATGGCACTCATGTTATGGAAGGATTAAACTTATGTTATTGGAGAATGGCACTAATGTTATGGAAGGATTACACTTATGTTATTGGAGAATGGCATTTATGTTATGGGAGGATTACACTTATGTTATTGGAGAATGGCACTCATGTTATGGAAGGATTACACTTATATTAGGGAGAATGGCACTCATGTTATGGAAGGATTACACTTATGTTATTGGAGAATGGCACTCATGTTATGGAAGGATAACACTTATGTTAGGGAGAATGGCACTCATGTTATGGAAGGATTACACTTATGTTATTGGAAAATGGCACTCATGTTATGGGAGGATTACACTTATGTTAGGGAGAATGGCACTCATGTTATGGAAGGATTACATTTATGTTAGGGAGAATGGCACTTATGTTATTGGGTTATTGGAGAATGGCACTAATGTTATGGAAGGATTACACGTATGCTATGCGAGAATGGCACTCATGTTATGGAAGGATTACACTTATGTTATTGGAGAATGGCACTCATGCTATGGAAGGATTACACTTATGTTATTGGATATGGGATAATGGCATAAACCTACCTTCCAACCTGTTATTGGAGAATGGCATTTATGTTTTGGAAGGATTACACTTATGTTATTGGAGAATGGCACTAATGTTATGGAAGGATTACACTTATGTTATTGGAGAATGGCACTCATGTTATGGAAGGATTACACTTATGTTATTGGAAAATGGCACTCATGTTATGGAAGGATTACACTTATGTTAGGGAGAATGGCACTCATGTTATGGAAGGATTAAACTTATGTTATTGGAGAATGGCACTAATGTTATGGAAGGATTACACTTATCTTATTGGAGAATGGCACTCATGTTATGGAAGGATTACACTTATGTTATTGGAGAATGGCACTCATGTTATGGAAGGATTACACTTATGTTATTGGGTATGGGATAATGGCATAAACTTACCTTCTCAAAGCCTAATTCACAACTAGATCTGACAGCGTGTAATAGAGATTCAGCCTGCTCAATCTCACCATGTAGATCCCACAATCCTCCTTCAAAAAGAATAAACATTTATTTTCAAAATAATTTTCGGAAGATTTTGAATTTGAGATTTTTCTATGCAATATTTTAGGTTTATGCTATAGTTCAGCATTATCACCAATTGACAGCTATTGCCTTCATTTAATAATAAATAGGTTACCCTCAGAATCAAATCAAGGTGGTTTGCCCCAACTCTGATTCAGGGTTAATTATATAACATATAACTTTTGAAGAAGAATCTAATCCAATTTTTTGGGCCCGGTATTTCTTGTGTTATCTATTGGTTGAAGCAATGTTTTAACCTTTTTAAAATATATAAAAAAACAATCAGAGTCAAGATCTGATTCTCACCTATACAGAGAGTATCAGCCTCAGCCTCAGAGTATCCAGAGTCTGATCCTGTAGTCTCTTGTTCTTCATGTATGTTGATTCCCAACTCCTAAAGATAAAAATATATTGAGATTATTTAAAACATTATTCTAATGATGTAGTGGTCTTGAAAGCAAGAGGTCTTGGTTTCAACATATCACCAGCCATTCTTGTTTTCTTGGTGACTACTAAGTGCTAATAGCCTAATACACTGTAAATACTGAATTGCTGCCAACTGGATAAAAAGTCTGGGGGTGGCTGAAATTATATATGGTACTACACCACTTGAAAACAGAAAAGAGGAACATTTCATTTTAAGTGTTATCACCTTTAACAAAGAATAGAACCATTTTCATATGGATACAGAAATGGACAAGAAATTGTGACAAAAATTGATCCAATTGTCTTGTAACTTGGTACACCTATTCAACAGCTATGCTACTTTCAAATTTAAAAACATAAATAAACAACACGTTGCTTTTTTAGTCAAAACTTATGTTTCCAATTTTAAAAGCAGCCACTTCACACCTTGCTGTAAATAGTACATGTTATTCCAATCTCACTCACAATCTCTGGTGTAAAGGTTCAAAGCAAGATGAAAAATCACCTATTTCTATTGAATTTACCCATCAACGGAATAATAAAACAAGTCAGACGTATCAAATGAAGCTAAATGTTGCATAGTTTATTGCATAGTTTTTTGCTCAGATTAGTACAAATAAATTTTGCATCGGAAAGAAATTACCATGAGAGCAGAAATAAACTTGGTTTACTTCATTAAATATTCAGAATTTAGTCAAAGCGATGTCATATTTGAACTCTATTCGTAAAAGTATAATGAAAAATATGGTTTCAAAAATTGTCAATCAACTCTGAATATTAATTTTTTGTGAAAATGAGACTTCTAGTTCGGGGAGATTCCCCACAGACCCCATGTTATAAAATCAAAAATAGTGAAATATATTTTGTTAAATTGGACAGAAATACTTTTTCCTTCTGGACATATTTTAATTTGCATAACTATCAGATGCATAAGGGTGATATGAAAACTGAAAGACTAAAACTGATGATTATTTAACTTAAAGGCAACTTTCTACTATACCCATCTGGTGGTGAAACTGGTAACTATCAACTCACATCTGAGTTATTCAAATTGTATCTTTAAATGACTGCTCCATCACTACTATATGCATTGGATTCCATTCAAAAACACGGTTTGCATAATTTAATATCTAAAATTTATAAATGAATAGTACCGTGGGTACTGGGCTCACATGGTGTTGCTCAAAAGTGAATGATGGCTAAAATGACAGAAATAAATAAAGCGGATACATTTTTTTGCTAATTTTTTGTAACAAATTATTTCATACAACTACTCTTTATAAAGACATGACTTTTTACAATGCAGGACACCTGAATTTATTTGTAAAGCTAGGAAACGGGCCAAAAGTGAATTTTCCGAGACAAAAAAGGCGGCCATTTTGAAAATAGGCGAGCTTTTGAAGCAGGAGTCACGGGTTTTATTTTCTTTATTGATGTTGAACAAAGCTATTTTAAAAGGAATCTTATCTACAGAGGATTTAGAGCCAAGTGTTGACAGACAGAGGTTTAAAAACTTGCCACTATTTTGGACTGACTGAGAGACAGGTGGACAAATCAATGTTAAGTAAAATGGCTGAAAATAAAAAAAACAAGAGATAATATTTTGCCAATTATTTCTAACAAAACTATTTCATATAACTTCTCCTTACAGTGACATGGCTTTTTACAATGCAGGACTCCTGAAATTATTTGTAAAGCTAGGAAATGGGCCAAAATTGAATTTCACGAGACAAAAATGGTGACCATTTTGAAAAAAGGCAAGCTTTTGAACCAGGAGTCATAGGGGAGTTTTTTGAATTGATGTTGAACAAAAAAAACTTAAACGGGAATCTTATCGACACAGTTTGGAACCTTCAGAGGAATGTATATCCTGACTTTCAAACAAAAATATTGATTTGGATTTGTAGTCTCGAGCTTTGAGAAACTTAGATGGCACAGTTGTGTGACCTAGTTTGATGACCTTTGACCTTAAAACTGGAATCCTATCGACAGAAATTTTAAGGCAAATGGTCCCAAAGAGGATTTCGCGAGACAGATGGACAAATCAATGTTAACTAAAATGGCTGAAAATAAAAAAAAAACAGATATAATTTTTTGCTGATTTTTTGTAACAAAATTATTTCTTGCAACTACTTTTTACAGTGACATCGATTTTTATAATGCAGGACACCTGAAATTATTTGTAAAGCTAGGAAATGGGTCAAAAGTGAATTTCGTGAGACAAAAATGGTGTCCATTTTGAAATTAGGCGAGCTTTTGAACCGGGGATCATAGGGAAGTTTTCTGTATTGATGTTGAACAGAAATAACTTAGAACAGAAATCCTATCGACAGAGGTTTTAAAACGTGCCACTTTTGATGACGGAAAAGTGGATTTCGCGAGTCAGATAAACAAATCAATGTTAAATAAAATGGCTGAAAATAAAAAAAATAGGTGAGCTTTTGAATCATGAGTCATAGGGGAGTTTTCTGTATTGATGTTGAACAAAAATAAGTTAAAACGAGAATCCTATCGACGGAGGTTTTAAAATGTGCCACTATTGTTGACAGACGGACGGACGGACGGACGGACACACCGCACGGACAGACAGACGGACAAGTGAGTGATTGCAAAAGCTCACCATGTGAGCTAAAAATGGATACAATCTTTTGACAATTTTTTGCAACAAAATTATATCATACAACTACTCTTTACAATGACATGGCTTTTTACAATGCAGGACACCTGAAATTATTTGTAAAGCTAAGAAATGGGGCAAAAGTGCATTTCACAAGACAAAAATGGTGACCATTTTGAAAACAAGCAAGCTTTTCAACCAGGAGTCATAGGGGGGTTTTCTGTAGTGATGTTGAAAAAAAATAACTTAAACGGGAATCCTATCGACAGAGGTTTTAAGGCAAATAGTCCAAAAGTGGATTTCGCAAGACAGATGGACAAATCAATGTTAACTAAAATGGCTGAAAATAAAGAAATGGATTTATTTTTTTGCCAATTTTTTGTAACAAAATCATTTGATACAACTAGCCTACTCTTTACAGTGACATGGCTTTTTAAAATGCAGGACATCTGAAATTATTTGTAAATCTAGGAAATGGGCCAAAAGTGAATTTTGTGAGACAAAAGTGGAGACCATTTTGAAAATAGGCAAGCTTTTGAAACAGGAGTCATAGGGGAGTTTTCTGTATTGATGTTGAATAAAAATAACTTAAAACGGGAATCCTATCGACAGAGGTTTTAAGACAAATGGTGCAAAAGTGGATTTTGCAAGACAGATGGACAAATCAATGCTAACTAAAATGGATGAAAATAAAAAACAGATATAATTTTTTGCCGATTTTTTGTAACAATATTATTTCATACAAATACTTTTTACAATGATATGGCTTTTTACAATGCAGGACACCTGAAATTATTTGTAAAGCTAGGAAATGGGCCAAAGGTGAATTTCGCGGGACAAAAATTGGCGACCATTTTAAAAATAGGCAAGCTTTTGAACCAGGAGTCATAGGGGAGTTTTCTGTATTGATGTTGAACAACAATAACTTAAAATGGGAATCCTATTGACAGAGTTTTAAAGCAAATGGTCCAAAAGTGATTTTCGTGAGACAAAAATGGTGGCCATTTTGAAAATAGGCGAGCTTTTGAACCAGGAGTCATGTGGGAGTTTTCTGTATTGATGCTGAACAAAAATAACTTAAACGGGAATCTTATCGACACTGTTTGGAACCTTCAGAGGAATGTATATCCTGACTTTCAAACAAAAATATTGATTTGGATTTGTAGTCTCGAGCTTTGAGAAACTTAGATGGCACAGTTGTGTGACCTAGTTTGATGACCTTTGACCTTGAAAATTTTACTTATTCAGAGCTCAGTAAGGTCTTTTGTGATTAAGCTGACCAAAATTTACACCCAAAAATCAATTTGAAAAATCAACTTTTTTGACCTTTTGAAGGTCACTTAAGGTCAAGTAAAGGTCAAATCCTAAAACTAATGTCAGATTTGAACTCCTGGCAACTTGTAGATGATTTTCAAAAAAAAATGGTCAAATTGAAGCAAGTTGAAAAATAACTTAATTTTACTGTTTACTGTTTACGTCAAATATCTCAAAAACGGTAAAAATTTGATGCTGACATATATTGAGCAATATGTAGGGAATGCTTAAATCTAGTAATGATGTAATTCATTGCAAGAAATGATCAAGTATAAGGCAAACTTTGAGAAACTTGTCAATCAGAAAACCTGCCATTGACTTTATACATGAGAAAGTTTCCTGAAAATGACTTTTTGTCAAATTTTATAGAGTTAACACCAAAAACTGTATTTCCAAGAGCTTTGAGATCTTCAGAGGACATAAGCTGCATATACAGCAACTACTACAAGTTATTTGAAAGTGCTATTTCAACAGAGTGTCTAGTATTTACAGAAAATTTGACTTTTTGACGTAAAAATCAGCAATTTCTCAGAAACCGGGCGAACTTGGGAAATGGCGATGATAGGCCAAATAAGCATTATGGATATGCATAAAATGAATGTAGATATGACTCAATCTGAATAGCAGTTTTAATTTGTGCGGCCAACGTTTACGGACGGACCAACGGACAGACCAAAGGACGGACCATGGAGCCAAAAAAAAACCATGGAACCTGATATAATCATCATCTAGTACAAATTAATATGACTTACAAAAATTGTGGTGCTATGCTTATTTGATTTTTATCACTGTTTCTCGTCCATTATCGTTTCCATATGAAAATAGTCTGATCTCTTAGTATAGAGATTATGTATCTGTAGGCCTCTCTGTATTTACAAATCAATATTTTATGAAAAAAAACTTACAATTTTTGTTATTTTTTCTAGTTCATAGTAGACAGTATCACAGAGATTTTGGCTCAATGAGTATTCAAATATTTTAACACCATGACTGTCCTGCAGCCTCTTTTTCAATTTATCGACAGCAGTTTGTGATCTTGATTGATGTTGTTTTGCATGGAATGCCACTAGGCAGGGTTTTGCCCCAGGATTGTTGAAGTGACCTGCACTGAATTCATCATTTGTGCTCCTGTAATTAGGAAAATGAGGTTAAACTAGATATAAAGCCTAAAAATGTGAACCATCAATCATTGGCTCTTTCAGTATAATCTTGACAACACACATGCATGGTGACATGATGTATAAAAATGTACAATCTTGATATTATTTGATATGACAGACCTTTTGAGAAAGAAATAAACTTCTGGATTAATTTTCACAAATAGCAAGGCCTAATATGTATTAAATTTGAACCAGCTAGATATTGAACTTGTGCTGTGTGTTTAATCATCCTACAAGTCACTCTAGTTCTGAACTTAAATCTTTGAGTAAATAATATGTGTATGTTTGTTCTAATATCACATAGTTGGCCTTAATCATAAAAGTGTCCTATACCTATGTGTCTGTTCAGCAAGAATACCAAGGAATATAGATGCACCCTCTGCCTGGGAAATACGCGATTGGGCAGCCATCTTGAGTAATTGCTGATCTTTAGTGATTGGCATATGTATTATAAGAAGATACCTCCCCTCGGCCTCACATATACCTTGCAGCTTTGGACCAATTGTCTACAATATTCCAAAACACTTTACAATGTCCTCCATTCAATTGATAATAACTTTACAAAACATATGTTTGAAGGAGTCTTTTTGAAATAAATGGGTTTAATAACCAATCTGACTGTAGTTAGCTTGACACAAGATAGACTTATAAAGCCCCATATAAAGTTTAAACCACTTTGGCTTATATTGTTGTAGTCTTACCCAATAGTTGTCAAAATCTGAAACTTTTTATCGCTGAAATATCTTCATGAAAAATAGTAAATGAATGATAAAAACATATTTTCAAACTTTACATAGGGCCTTTAAGAATTTGAGAATGTAGATCTCAAAATATGAGTTCAGGCTGCCATTTAACCTATCTCGGATTTGATAAGAAATCAGCTTTTAAATATAATATCTTAATCAAAACCAACTAGCCCTGGATTAAAATTTGACCTGTATGTTGACAACCTTTTGCACATCCGTATAGCTCAGTGGTAGCACAGGAACCTCTTATGCAATAGGTCCCAGATTTGATCCCCAGTTCAGGCAAGATTCAATTTGCTTGTTTGCGTAAAGTACTTCAGAGTGTTTGACTGAGTGGTCCACAACTCATACAAAAGGCTGTGGTGTGTACCTGTATGTCTATGTATGGGTGCACATAAAAGAACACAGGGCTCCTTTGAGGAAGGGTTTCTGGGTCTATCTTCCAGGCTAATTATGTTAATTACGAACGAATATATATACAGGATATACCAAAGAGGTATTGCTCAACTTCATTGGTGGTAAACAAAATACTATATATATATATCTTTTATCGACTCTTTAGATGTCATATCATGACATATTAGTCACTAAGGTAGAGCAGTTCTTCCCATTGTCGAGTTGAAGAACTGGTATCTTTATCCTGGCTAGAACCATAGACAGTTCTAGCCAGCGCCAGCCTTTTATCGAGTTAGCACCACTCTAGTAATATATACAATACAGAAAGATATGCCGAGAACTAAAATAATAATCGTGGCATTATGGTCATTTTCCCATATAGCTTTGAAATCTCGTTTAAGTCTCATTTTTAATGAGATATTAGGAGATCTGCATTTTAACTATTAAAGACCATTAACATTTTCTTCTATTTGTTGGCATATTTGAATTCTACACGAGTGTAATTTTCTATTAAAAAACTTAATTTTGCAGATTTGCAGTTATATACATGTACCTTTAATCAAATTCTAAAGATTTTCAAGCTATCTAAAAAAGGATAGTCTCGATATGGTGAACTGAATTCAACAATGTTTTTCTCTTAAACAATTATTGAAAACATTCTGTAAAAAAACACGGTCCTTTATAATGATGTTGACTGATTGGCAACAACTTAATGAAAAAATTATTTATATATATTTATATAACTGTTTTTGTTAACATTTTTTGTCTTTTAATGCAATTGTTTTTTGTTCCTTTCTACCAATTCTTGAGAATGAAATAAAACAATAAAACAAAATAGCATATACAACATTTTCTTAGACCTTTCAATGTTATAGCTATCAAAGGAAATTTTGGTTGATTTAAAAAGTATGCAAAAACTTAAAACAAAACTTCTCAAAATGGAGAAAAATAAAGATAAACCTTTTACTTCATGAATAACATACTTTTTTAAAATCAACCAAACTTTCCTTTGTAAAATTACAATATTGAGAGACCTAAACATGTTGTGTTTATGTCGTTTTGTTCCAATGAGGTTCGGATAGATCTTTCATTTCATTCTGAACATATGATACCAAAAACAAAAGATGTGTCTGATGTGTTTTCTAAAACAATATGGAGAAAAATAGATATATATATTTCAAATTATAACGATACCATCCAAAAGTCCAAAAATTGATGATGTCTTAAATTTTCAAAATGTTTTGATGACTGGTTTAAGAGAAACATGTGTTCAAAAGTCTCACCATATCGATACCACTCCTTTGACATTAGGTCTTGATGAGAAAATGAGAAAGAAAATGTAATGATCTATTCTTCAAAAGCTCAGTATTCCTACTATTGCACTTACATTTAGAAAAAATTCTACATCACCCTGAGTATCTGAGGCAAATGCAACATAAATTCTAACAGCTGCAGATGTGATTGTCTCTGGTATTACAGGCACCACTTGAGCCAGACTTGCAGCAGCTGCATGCCAATCTTCTGTAAAGGAACAATCAAAATGACTTCATTTCAATTCTCCATTTCGCAGTTCACTCTTTAGAGAAGGTACGAAAATATGTACTAAAAAAAGCCCTCCAAAAAGGACAAAATTTGATTGGTCAATATTTTCCCAAGATTCATTTCATGACGCAACGCAGAAATTTTGTGACCAACTGATTTATACAATATTTGGAATCTACTCTAAAATGCCTTTCATTTGAGTATAACAAATTCACAGAGATCCAAAAATTAACGAAATTTTCTGGCAACCCCATACAGTAACTCTGGAGGTAGGGCTGAAAACACAGCACATATGTGAAATAGATATCATTTATGCTTACACAACTAACATTTCAAATAGTAATGATCATTACTTTGGTTGGAACACAAAAATGTCCCTGCTATTTTCAAAGCTAATGAGCCATCTTAAACTAGAAAAACAGCAACTCCACGGAGTAGCAAATCCAACCGAACAAAACATATTATGCTTATAATAGCTAGTGTAAATGTTGAAATGTTTGTGCACTTTGTGATAGAAGCATGAAAGGACAAGGTGCAATTATTGGCAAATATCCCTATGGTCAAAATGAATCATTCGTAGGTGTAACATGAAGAATAAAATGTCATATAATACTTTGGAAAATATTAAAGTGCTCGGACACACATAAGCTGAGATAGGGATCATTTCGTTCAGTAAGGTTGTATTGACTTACATGGGGCTGTGCAACATTGACTTAACATGAGGATATCAGCAGATCCCAATAGAGGCCATTGGTTTCCATTGATTATCACAGAAATACCAAAAATACACTATGACCTGAATCGATTGCAAACTTAATAATTTCACAATACGACACAAATGGTTTATCTCATCAAATGTGCAAATATGAAGTTTGCAATCAATTCAGGTCATACTTAAAATTAAAAGATTGTACATTTTTTCATCATTTTTTTCCTACAAAATGGCTATAGAAAAATGCTCCAAAAACAACTTTTACACTTATCAAATATCATACAAGTTTGTAAAACCAAAGATTATACTATTATATTTCATTATGTAGTAACATATTTGGATAAGATGCAGGGATGCGTAGGATATAAATGGATTTTGACAGACACAAAAATACTTCCTGGTTTGGAATCTATGCCTCTACACTTCATGATTGAATTTTGACCCTAATTAGTGGCCTATACATCAATACAGTGCTGAATATAGGTCAACAAGATACTAGTGTACATATAAATGTAATAATTGAAGCAGAATACTCATTTTGAAAAATCAGATGAATTATTTTTTCCCATGGGGAGATCCCAATGGAGGGTGTATAAGGTCCTTTGGCACAAAGTTAGTTTATACCATTGTGAACTAGGCATCATCATATAAAATTTGAACCAAATCCATTCACTGGTATATGAGTTATCAAAGATTACGTTTTTTACGAAAATTGGCCGCCATCTTGAAATTCAGCCGCCATCTTGAAAATTATTTCTTGAACAGAGCTACTGTGTCCCTAGGCATAATCATATAAAATTTCAACCAAATCTGTTCACTGGTATTTGAGTTATCAAAGATTACGTTTTTTACAAAAAATGCCGCCATTTTGAAATTAAGCGGCCATCTTGAAATTTTTTTGTCGAACATAGCTACTGTGTCCCTAAGCATCATCATATAAAATTTGAACCAAATCCGTTCACTGGTATTTGAGTTATCAAAGATTACATATTTTTAGGAAAAATGGCCGCCATTTTGAAATTAAGCGGCCATCTTAAAAATCTCTTTTTGTGCAAAACTCCTTTGTCCCAAGGCTTCTCTATATCCCCTGCGAACTTTTTTCGGTGGGATAACAAAATATTTCTTTTGTGTAAAGCTATTAACAAATACATTTCCACCACATATGAAGAAAATTCATCCACTAGTACCTTTATTTACATTTGTGAACGGTCCATTGAGTTCTACAATACTCTGAGCAAACTCTGGTCCCATATAAGTTTGCTGGTGTAACTGAGTAGAACTTCCAAGGGATGGTTCACTCTCTAATGCTGTCCACCAATCTCCAGGGTTACCTCCACCTAAGTGCAAGAAAGACAATGTCGTTTCAAATACAATTAATAAAAAAATAGTTTTGTGGGTACTGGGCTCACATGGTGTTGCTCTTAAAAAGAAATGGCAGCCATTTTGAAAGAAACTTGTAGACATTGTTGATAATCTAGAAATAAAAAGATCCTTGTATAATTTCAAGAAAATTGATGAAATACTTGAAGAGTTATGACCAAAAATGAGCTGAAAACCTGCTTTTTCTACAACAAAAGTGGTCACCATTTTGAATATTTGTGACCTGTTTTGCCGAAACTTGTAGTCATAATTGATAACGTAAAAATTAAGGTACCTGTACAATTTGAAGCAAATTGGTGGAAAACTTGCGGAGGTATAACTAAAAAAGAGCTGAAAACCTGATTTTTACGCAATAAAAATGGCCACCATTTTGTAACAAGGCAAGCTTTTTGAGACAACACTTATGGAACAATTTACAACCTTATGCAGACACATTTTAAAATTGAAATCATTCCAATTGTCGTGGGGGATTTTAAATTAGCTACCATTGTGTTAGCAGATGGACTGACGGACAGACAGACGGACAAACGGACAGTGGGTGATAACAATAGCTCACCTATGTGAGCTAATGAACAATTTGCTCTGAAAAATTGGTTTAAAAGTTTTACTTGATATTACTTTTTTTTAAAAAGATTAGTTAAAGAAAGGTAACAACACCTAAGTTTAATAATAATCATAAACTTTTAAAGAAACTCAGATTATAAAATACCTAGACTTATATCTACTCCAGTTCTAGAGACTGAATCTGGGTCATCAATGACACTACCCTGAGAGAGACGAGATAGCTTTGTCTCTAGTTGACGCCTTGCCTTCAGTAGATTCTGAATCTCATGTTCTTTGGTCTCACGAAATAGCTTCAAAGAGAAACACAAAATATCTAATGCCTAGCATTTCAACTTAGCCTGAAAGGTAAGTGCTACATGCATTTATTCAAAATAGAATGAAATATTTGTTATATTATATCACATGCTGAAGCAAGGAATATCAACAACATCCCTGTCCCACTCCCACATGCGTATAACTGTTGAGTAACTGCCTTAAATCTTTAATTTTCATGTGACTTAGATTTGACATTAATAATATGGCATTCATAATATACCTTGACAGCTGACTGATGTTAGCTCATGAGCAGACAATTGACCTTTGCTCTAAAAATATCAATTATTTTCAAATTCAGGAATTTTACATTAATATCCATGTTTGTTTGAGATACCTTGAACTGCCTCTGAACTTTATCTCTGTCATCCCTGAATGCAGAGCCTCTGGCCAAAGCATCTTGTTCAGCAGCCACAGCAGCATCACGTTCCCGCCTCAGGTTGCCACATGATTTCTAGACATAGAGACATATACAGGATAATCTGTTTTCTTTTCCAGTAGGGGGAGATTTCCACGATTGCACGTAAATGAATTTGGGCCAAAATTTTGAAAATGCCAAAAGCTCTATGTACAGTAGCAAGTGATTTTAAACGGTCATATCTTTCACCAAAAGTACTTTCTGGGCATAAATACAGTGTTTTTATTAAAACAATATGTTTTCTTTCAAGTGAAGTCCCCATGATGATAAAATTATCAATATAAGAATTCGAAAATGTATGAATACTGGGACCACATGTCAACAATCTTTTCAAAATGTTGAACCAATTTACTAAAGAGAGGATCTTCTTTAACTGATTTTTATTGCATGAAAAGATTATTCAACAAGGGGTCTAAAACTTCTTCAAAAGTAGAATGGTATTTAAAGTCTAGTTTTGAAGATATGAATTTTCGATGACCAAAATTATGTTGAAAATAATGGATATAGCATGAGTTTTCCCTGTGGGGAAATAAACCCTTTTCAGAAGTTATCAATATTTGATATGTTTAAATTGAGAAAAACAAGATCCTCTTTTTAGAAAATAAGCCAGACATTTTTTAAAAAGTGACAAGGTGGGGTCTTAATTCATAATTTTTCAGAGAGTTGGATTGATATTTTACTATCATGGGGACTTCACTCGAAAGAAGACATATTTTTTTAATAAAAACCACTATATTTATGCCCAAAAAGTACTCATGGTGAAAGATGTGACCATCTAAAATCACAAAAATGGACCTTAATGCAAGTTTGTTATCTAAATTGTTATTTTGGGAGGAGCAGATTTTTGGCCCAAAAATTTATCGACACCTCTGAGGTACAAGTTAAAATAGGTTCTACTAAGGAGTCAAAAAGGTGCAATGCAACGCTTACTCAATATATTTTCTTATATTGCTGTTTATTTAGACTAAGGTTTTGTTGCCTTTGGGTTGCGGTGAATACACCCTCAAATATATCACTGGTCAGTCTTAAGCGAAGGTTATGGCCATCACCTTCGGATTTAAGATGGCGGATGAGAAGTGTCAATTTTGATATTTTTAGTTTTCATTGAATTAAACTACTTTATAGTTGATGTAATGATTTGATTCAAACTAAATCAGACTTAGACATGGAAACTCTGGAGTATGATAATTTGTTTATATATCGTGCCATATCTTAATATCTTATAATTTTACCTTTTCTGAGCTATCGGCATGACATTTAGTTTAACATCTTCTTCTTCCTACCTATTTTCTTGAAGTGTATGGATATGGATACATTTAACAACAATTAAACTCAAAAATAAATCAGAAATAATGAACTGAAAAAGCGGATTCCCTCTTTTTTATTTTCCTAATTATCGACGTGAGAATACATGGCAGATATAATAGGGACATTTATTTCATTCAGTGTACGATATCTGAGGCACGATTGCACTGAACAAACTGTAATACTTCCCAGAGTTCAATCATTGTGCATGCATAGTGAGAATAAAAAGGTGAAATGTCATTCGTGAAGAAGACAATGAATTTGGTAAATTTTCTCTCCCTGTTACCCCTTGAAAGAAGGTACATGCTCAAAGTTTTTCTTGCAAAAATAAAAAATAGACGGTTTCCAAAGTCCTTTAACGTGTTCAAAGTATTCGTTTTACCGACATGCTGGGATCGTTCAATATGACTTGAGTGCACTTTGTTTTCACTTTAAGCGGTGAAAGATATCGCTGATTTGTGGCGCTTAACGTACAATATACATGTATGAACAATTGATCATGAATACATCAGGGTTTTCATGTCATATACATGTAAGCCTGGTATAGTTCAAATATCAAAGCATTACATCAATTCGATGAAAACTAAATATATCAAAACTCGAAAAACAGCAACTCGGAGAGTAGCAAATCCAACCGAACAAAACATATTTTGATTATTAGTGGCCATCTTGAAAATTTCTTCTTGAGCAGAGCTTGTTTGTCCCTAAGGCATCAACATATAAAATGTAAAAAATATCTGTAAATTAGCAGTTGAGTATTTACAGAAAATGGCAGCAATTTTGAAATTCAGCTGCCATTTTCAAAATCCATGTATTTTCACTAGGAGAGTTTTTAGGTAAGGCACTAGTGAAGTTAGTTAACTGGAGGAAATGACAAGTAGTGTTTTGGGAAAACAGGTAGCAAATCGCTACCTTTGCGATGCTAATTTCAAGCAGAATATATTTAAACACACAACTTAGAAACAATTAAATTAATATATAAATAATGACAGTAACAGCACTCCAAATAATAAAAGAATCTAGACAACAGCAATGCCAAAGTGTAGCAAATCCCATTGGACACCCCATGGCTGGCATTTTTATACAAATGAAGTCTAAAACAAAAATCGTAAAATAACACACATAAAAATGGCCACCATTTTTAAAATGATTGTTCAAGAACTAAATTTTCATCAGAAAGTGTAATATGATTTAAGTAGGCACATATTACATTTCATCAAAATCGCACACATGTACATGTAATTCAAGTGGCCAATTTTTAAAATGGACACCTACTATCTAAAATGGGATAAGACAGTGTGCCATGCTTAAATTTTGTAAATTTTGATATGGGACCCCTTGCACCCCCCAAATAGCGAAAATAAATATTTTTGATTTTCTAATTGTCTCAAACACAAAAAAGCATCGAGAAAACATCAAATACCCTGTAGCATCCCTCTCAAAACGATTGAAAAGAAACAATTCTGAGTTATATTCTATTGTCTCTAATAACACTTCGAGTATTGGTAAAAGGATCTCTCAAGTGTCATCATATGAAATAAGATATAAATCAAATGTATGTGACTCGTGGTTATCATCATATTGCGATATATGATGCAATCCCCAAGCTAAGTCAATGGAGCCAAATAAAAATAAAAATAATTAATTAAAATTAATTGATAATTTTGTAAATTAGACCCCTGTTGAAATCTCAAATGAATAAAACTCTGTAATGTTGCTTGATGCTAAACAAAGTCAGAAATAATCAATGATGTAATTATATCAAATATACAATAATTTAAATCATTAGACTGTAACAATAAACTTTAGAAAAACTTAATCAGTGTTATACACTATATGTACAGTGATCGCCTACTATCACAAGTAGGTGATCAAAGACTCAACAAGATGCGCAAAATTCAAATATTTTGTAACGGTTATTTTTGAAAGATTTATTTGCGTTTATATTACAGGCCAGAGTTCCGAATTAACGCTCGCCACTCTCAATTTGCGAATAATTGGTGAAGGGTTGCGAACATTTTTACAAAATAAGTCGCAAGTTTGGCGAATAGATCCTACCGTGAGCACAGATCCATTAGTTGTAAACTTACCAATAGCTGCCGAAAGTTTCCCGGTAATCCATTCCTTCTATCTATCTCAAAAATGCTTTTATGTCGGGATAAAATATTTTAAGTTTTTCAATATTTACTTCCGTCCTGTGCTGATGACACGACTAGTAAAAGATTCCCGCAATGGGGAATTTTACATAGGTACGGTTCAATTGTATAAAAATATTGGGCGTGTCATCGATTCACTTCAGTCCTAGTGGAAATGAAAAAAATGTGAAAAAATATAAAAAGTGAGAGATGATGCAGTCAGTGGCAAAGAAACGCAAGTTTAGAGAAGAGTGGTGTTACGGGAGACCATGGTTGAAGTGTCAGGACAACAACAACATGTTTTGCGCGCTATGCAAGGAGCAGGCAACGCACGGTGGTGGTGACAAACGTAATACATGATTTTGATGTAAAAAATTGGTTGTTCAGAAATATCTTTTTAGAAATCTTGAAGAAATACAAGATAAAAACCTTGAAATCAAAGCTTCAAAATGAGCCACAGAAATGCTCAGAATAATGCACCAATTTCGATGAAGATATCAAAATTTTCCCCCCGCACCCCCCTTAAGCTCGCACCGCTCGGAAAAGTGGCTAATGAAATAAAAATTGGCTAATAATTTTTTAAAATGTTAGCCACTTTGGCTAACATTAATTTGTCTTCATTCAGAACTCTGTTACAGGCCACTGGTGATTTAATAAGGTTTTGTAGGCACAAGAACACCCATATGCTTTGAAAAATAACCGTTACAAAATATTTGAATTTTGCGCATCTTGTCGAGTCTTTGATCACACACTTTTAATAGTAGGCGATCACTGTACATACAGTGTTATACCACCCACTGGTAGTTTTGAGTCCATTTTGATTGTATTTGTCAGATTAAACCATATTAAATGTTCTTGATGACAAGGAGTTTATGCTATTTTTACTTATTTATTATTTATTCAAAAGAAATCTTTAAATACAAGAAAACATTTTGAAAAATGAGCCCTTCATAATCCCAAATAATTTATAAACAGTAATGTAGTGTGATGCTCAAACCACTCATGGATATTGATATCTGCACTCGTGCAGATATCATATTCATTCGTGGATAAAAATCATATCACTCATAAATCATAGGATATTCTCTATTTATTCCATAATAACATGTTTTCCACGGGAAAATAACAGGGGAAATCCTGTATCAGATCCCATATCAGCCAAATTCCCGTATCAGATCCCATATTGGATCCCGTATCAGCCAAAATCCACTGATCCACTTGGGCTGTCGCCCTCGGTCAATATGATAATTTCCTTGGTCAATATGATATTTCCCCTCAAAATAAAATTCATATTCCATCACGACCATTAAATAACCTCTATGTTTTTACTGGGAAATAAACAGGGAATAGAACTGATATTCAAAAGATCCCATATGAGCTAGATTCCTATATCAGATCCTGTATCAGCCTAAATCACATATCAGATCCTGTATCAGAACCATTCCCTGGGATTTCTCTTGATTTTTATGTTTCAAAAAATGGAATAAATAGGTTATTGATGGAATATGAATTTTATTTATTTTATTCGCCTCGAGAACTATCATATTAGCACTCGGGCTATTGCCCTCAGTCAATATGATATTTTCCTTGGCCAATATCATATTTTCCCTCAGAATAAAATTCAGATTGCATCCCTCCCATTAAATTACCTATATATATCACACAAATACATCTTTAAATGCTACTTGGAGAAGTATTAGTACTCATTATAGAATTTCTGATCTAATTGTGCAACCTTCACCTTCTCATATTTCTAAGAGGTAGGGGTCAACAAAGCCATATTAAAAATACAGAATAGTACTTAATCATAACATTCCTTAATCCTTATATTACAATGCCACACATAACTTGGAAATGATTTATGAATACTATTTGGAGCACTATTACTGCCTATTATTTCTCTGAGGCTGCAAAATAAGATTGGTGAAAGTAAAAAATGAACGAAAATATTTTAGGATACACTTGACCATTGTACTAGTGACATATTATGAAGGAATCAGTACTATACCAACTATTTAATTGATGTTATAGAATGATAATCTAATACCCCCCTCAAATATTATTCTCGGGGGGTAAAAAGGCTCGGAATCCTTCGTCCACAAACTAATACGACCCAGACATATGTGAATTGATGCTTCATAAAGTAATCTTTCAGAAAAATTATGTCTAACAAGCGGCCTTCTGACTTCCCAAAATGCTTGCTGTAGACTGGCCTAATACTATATAGATAGCTATATTTCCACTTATTGATTTAAATACCTGTAAAGCCTGAAGTTCACCACGAAGACGTTTATTTTCCATTTCCAATTTCTGCTCTTTCTTCTGCATATTCTGTATTTCACTCTCCTTATTCATTCTGTACATATCAAAGTCTTTGCGTATCTTCTCTGCCTCTGGGTTCTCCAAGTCCACAGACAGGGCTGAACGCAAACTTCCACCTTTCGGCTTACGACCAAATGATCCGACAGAACGCAATCCAAGTTTTCCTGTATAAAAATTTAAAGTGATGGTATTTCAGTATTAAAAATTGAAGCAACATTTTTTTGACAAAACAAATACAAAAATAGTCTATTTAATTATCATATTTTTTAACCTAAATTGGAACTAAGCAAGTACAATGTTAATATTAAAATAAAAAGTAATAAATCAATGCTGACATTTCAAGTTAGTAAATCTAAACTCTGATTACTTTTACACCTCTAGTAAACCCATTTACTGGTTTAAGACAGCGGTGCTGAAAACTGATTGCATTTGAAAAAACAAATAATTTAATTTGAAAATATATATTTAATTGTATTTGTGAAAATTTCCCGGGTCATCAAATTATTATATAAAGGGCTGCCAATAGATCTATTTGATGGTTCTATCTATTAGATGATCTATTGTCATGGTACCATTTTACAATATTACCTTAAAATCATATACAGAGTGGTCCAAACAACTCAGCCCTTGAAACAAGCTATTTCTCGGTTATTACTTGCATTTTATAATAGGCTGATATTCAGTGGGTTTTACTGTTCTTACATGTTTTAAAGAAAGGTCTCAAGTTTTTTGGTACCACAAAGGTCACTTAGTTTGAATTCTTGCAGAAGTTACATCACCCCGAGTGATCAATATCCTGAGTTAAGAATTCCATTCCAGCAAGTGAGTGTCCCAAATTGCGTTTTTGCTGATTCCCGATAAATATGGCGGCTAGATTGACAGCTGACGCGCCAGGTGTAGAAAAAACATTACTATCTGTAGAAAGTATAAGGTAAGAATGAATATAGAGTGGCGCATTCGGTGCCGAAATATGTTTGCAACATGTTCATAAAAGTTCACTCAATCATATGTGTTTGTTATTAATGCAAATGGAAGTATAGAACCAACGTGACCTCATTTTCAAAGATCAGTGAGAAGTTTTCATCTATTGTTTTTTTACCTTCTTTTAAGAAGTAAAAGATACCCTAGCCATGGTATAACCGTATAGTAGACATAAATACTATGTGTCAATTCATGGTACATGTGAGTCCAAGCCAATTGTTTGCATAAGCGATAGAAGTCCTGGAAAGATATATTCCATGGTACAGAGGAGGAATCTCCGAAGTCCCAAATAAGCATGCTTATTGTGTAACATTGAGAACATTCATGCAGTACATTTAGTGGTCCATTGGATCCTACCTTGGTAATACATGATGACCCTCTTACCGAGTGTGCATGCTCCAGTTCACTTCTTGAGACGAGGAGGATTGTCTCCCAGATATTCTATCCCATATATGGTATGGTGACCTCTTACCGTTTCTGGAACCTGTCACGCAAAAATAAGATTAAAGGTCACCATACCATATATATGGGACATTAACACTTGATTGAAAATAGCTTGTCGTCGGAGCAAGGATCGATCATAAAGAAAAAATTTATGGAAAAGATTCATGGCTCTGTCATTCTGGAAATACTACAAGGTGGGCCAAAAAATGTCCACATTTTTATTTTTCTTATATCTTTGCTGATATGTTGAAAATAAATCATATATTATTGGAAAGGTAATTCACTTTCCAACAAAATGATGTATGATTCATAAAATATGAATAGCTATTGGTAACTCCATGGTATTTTCCATATCATGAGTTAGTAACAGTCGAAAACAAGATTTTTCTATATGCTTTGAGCTTATTGCATAATATCGCATTCCTTAAAGGTTGTATATAACTATTAAAGTGATTTTCACACGTTTCAAAGCATGTTGCTATGTATATATAACACTGATTTTTACTTACGTATTTGGAGTGGATTTTCATCTTTCATTCCATATAAAGAAAACAGAAATTGATAAAATATTGACGGGGTGGCAGCTGTTACAATGACCCCTACTTTTAGCAATTTTCAGAACTTTTCGTCCAGTGTATTTAATGAGGGGCCCCATCTTAATTCAATGGGAGCAAGGACTCATATAGATGGCAGTTAACTACTAGGTTGTTGTTCACATCTGGCCTATTGGTTTGTGTGCAAATATTGCTGTTTTAAACTTCAAATTCACTACATTTATCAAATAAATATCAAATTTTCCTTCATTATTATTTACAAACATGTTTTAAGATTCAAAATCATAAGGTTTTGGACATTTTCGATAAAATTCACTGAATTTTATGCCATCTATTGACAGTCCTGACAATTCCCATTTTCGGGCTTATTTCTTGAAAGCATTATACACTATTATTATCATATTTTTGTATTAATATGAATAATTGATTGCAATATGATAGAACACTTATCCACTAACAGTTTGGAGGTTTCTCCAAATCTATCATTGTTAGGGAAATGATGTCACACTACATTGGTTTTTCACAAGAGTGGGCTATGACTATTACGTCATCAATATGCGTTAGATGGTATGGAGACATTCATTGTGACATTTGTTTTGGGAATTCCTAACAACGGCCAAATACTTTCACTTTCGTTATTAGAGCATAACATAACATAGACGGTGAACACCGCCTCTAATGCAAGTCCATACAACAATTCAACGCATTAGAGGTGTTTATCCTTGTAAATTCATGCCAATCTAAGTTTTTCTTCATCATTTTTGACGGTTCACTTTATTTTAATCTTCTGCTTAGAATCTCTGCGTCATTTATAGAGAAATATAAACAAAATGGATACATTGATGATTTATACAAAAACTTACCATACCTTTGTGGTTGTAGAAGGTTGAATTGTGCTAATTTTGTAGCAAAATCGCCGATTGTCGCTACTGTTCACAAAATCTTTATGGCGGCTTCTATTCTCACGAGATTTGACGAGAGTAGCCATTGAATATTGCTGCCATCTATTTAACTATACAGAGTTTATATCATTCATTCGACCATCATGTATTCGACAGAAGAAATCAATGATCTGTATTCGCATAACATAAAACCAAAGTTTGGATTTGATTTGAAGCCAGAACAGTTACAAGTGATAACAAACATATTGAATCAAGAATCCACTATAGCAGTTTTACTAACTGGTTATGGGAAAACATTACGTCACGTGATCATCAAATTACGTCACGCGATCATCACACTGATTTATGCAACGCATGCGCACTTGGAATTAGGTCAGCGAAAATGTCAAAAAGACCGGTCTTCGCCTTATCTGCAACAATTACACATAATTACTGTTATAAAGCGAGGCATTTATGGGTTCATTTTGAAGATTTTTGGTCTCGTTATCCAGTGATGAAAGAATGTTCAAGATTGAGGTAAGATCTTTGGAGAAAAGTCAAAAACATCAGATCCTTTTAAAAATTGTTCATTTTACATGTTTAGAATAGCACTGTATTATTGCCATTGGTGATAAAACTTTTTGATTATTTAGATTAAATGAAAACATTGGGATTATACATGATGTTGTATTATATGTTATGTTTTTAGTTTTAAAAGCATTATTGAAAGACGACGCAATGAGCAGCTGACATGGTACAGTGACATTAAGAGGAGCTGACATGATATGAAAAAATACTAAATGTATTTTTTAAATTCCGGAGAAGCATTTTATTTGCATAGATACATACATATATCTCACTTTTGTAAATACATTGTACATGTACATATGTATATAAATGACTGTGAATACATAAACTTTGCTTCGCAAATAAACTTTTCAACAATATTTAATGAGTTTATTTTTTATTTACTACTGTAAAATCATATTGATTGTTAGTATTTTCGTCTTATATTAGCCTATAAATTATTACTGATACATTACAGAGAAATACTACAAAGACCTATACCAATTTACAAAGACCAATTATATACTCAAATGATATTACTTTAATATTTATTATTACAGTAATGCAATGGGTATTGTAATATTTCTGTTATTCTATTAGTCCCACATTTATCCTAGTAGCATAATGTTGACAGTTTGAGCTTTTGAGATGCACTCATTATTATTAACTATTCAAGGCTGGTCTTAGAATGGAAATCAAAAACTGACACAAAATTATTAGAACATTTTTTTATTAAACAAACGTTCATACAGGTCTGTCAACTGTCCCGCAATTTGCGTATTTGTCACGCATTTGCTGAAGAATTTGAAGTCACGCCAGTTATGTTTGCGTGACAGAAAATGTCACGCAAATACGCATTTTACCTGGTAATTGTCAAGCAAAAATATTTCTGTAGACAAATTTCTAAAAACGATTGTCTACACAGCAAAACTACGAACGGCGGGAAAAAATGTACGCATTTCGTTCGGACTTTTCACGCGAATTACGTATATGTCACGCATTCCGTTCGAAATTTTTCGTACCTCCCCCCCCCCCCCCCCCCCCCCCCCCCCCCCCCCCCGTTGACGGATATTTGAAACGCGAGCGTAGCGAGCGCGAAAAATTTGAGGTGTTCAAAATTTGGCAAGATGTAATAAAATTTAAACCAAGGTGTTCAAAATTTGGATCAAGGTGTCCAGATTTGGACCAAGGTGTCCACATTTTGAGGGGAGGTGTTCAACATTTCCAAGTCACTCATGTTAGGTGTTCCCAAGTTGACAGGCCTGGTTCATATCACATGGCAAACAAATTTGTGAATGCTGAAATATATAGGGGTTGAGTTTTACTGGGGTTGAGTTTTACAGGGTTGAGTTGACTGGGGGTTGAGATTTACTGGGGTTGAGTTTTACAGGGTTTGAGTTGACTTGGGGTTGAGTTTTAATGGGGTTGAGTTAAACTGGGTTGAGTTGACTTGGGGTTGAGATGACCAGGAAGCCTTAAGTCAAGTGACTTCGTTTTGAACTTTGTGAATTTTTGCCTGGAATTTTATAACTTCACTTTCTATCAAGTTTATAGGATTAGGCATCAGATCTCACTCACTTGCTGGAACCCGGCAATTGGATGATGTGCTCAATCAATGCTAAACCGTTCTGGATAACTGCTGCTAAGCAAATGTTGAAGTTGTTCACTGCTCATTCCAGCATATCTAGGGGTGTTTTGTAATTCTAAAGCATTTTTCTTTATTTTAAGGAAAGAAAAATTGTTGTATACCCCCAATACAGTCCACATGAAATCCACTTTGATAAGTGTGGTAATCAATGTAGATTCCACATGGAATCCACACTATTTCCAGGTGAATTTGATCCACATAGCTCCACATTGTTGTCACATGTTTCAACCATAAGCGTTCCATATGGATGTAGATTGGCTGAGTATCTAATTACAGCAGTTATCCAGAACTGTGGAACATCTGTTGATGCCATGTAACTTCTGCAAGACCAGACTGAGTGACCTTTATGGTATCCCCAAAAAGATGTCCTTCCTCTAAAACGTGTGCAGTGCCATAGGAACAATGCAACTCAAAAATGTTAGGCTTATTTTCTAAAAAGAGGATCTAGTTTTTCTCAATTTAAATATATCAAAACTTCCTTCTGCTATATTAACAACTTTTGAAAACATGCAATAAAAATCAGAAAATGATGATTTTCTTTTGTGTAAATAGGTTCAACATTTTGAATGTATTTTTCTTTTCATTTTGCAAACATGCAAAATATCTTGTTACATTCACTGCTACCCACCTAGTTACACAGACGTATCGTCAGTGTATCATGGCGGAACTACTTCCGGGATTTGAATTCGGTAAGATATTTTTATTTCTTGATTTAGATCTACTTATAAGTCACGATGTGGATTATAATTTGGCTCGAAGTTATGGGAGATAGTCTAGTTTGAGAATGTGTTAACGAAGACACATTTCACATATTTAGTCTCTCACTTTTGTTATACACTGACCATCGGCATTAATACTGCCAATATTACACTGACGAAGAGGTTTGCTTACACTGACGAATGGATAATATTATAGAGAAAGTTGATCTGTGGAATGTCATGAACATAGGACGTAGTCATACGCCCGGTAACATTTATAAAAATCGCCTCGATATTTTTATACATGTTCCCGGGCCAATGGAGGTAGCTTTCTATCAAATCTCCGAGATTTCTGGCATGTGCCCAGGGGGAGGTATGTGAAGCTGAAGCTGAGATATTGAATCAAATCCATTCAATTATTCTTATGTAATTATGATATGTGCATAACATCTCGAAATATTTAAACAAAACAGGCAACATATTCTCAATTAATAATAAATTGGAGTCCCAATTTACTCGTAGTATATAACATGTGGTTGATGTGATAGCGCTATTGGGAGTGCGCAGTTTATTTACATTATTTTGCTACAACTATCATCACATTTGTTTTGACTGGCTCTTATTGTAGTTGACCAAGAGCCATCTACTTCTATAAAATTCAATAGTTGGCAACCCAATTAAACTACAAAGAATTTGAGGAAATCACCAGTAAGTCAATCCTTTGTACTGCACGCTTAATTAACAAAATATTTTAAACAAAATATTTTAAAGTAATGCGAAATACCAATATTAATAATGCTAATTTGCATATATGTACGATATCTAATAAGTTATCATTGTATCTTTTAACATAATTGTATATCTGACTGACCCTGAAAACATTTTGGTTAATTTGCATATAATGTAGAACATTAAAACATAATAAATTATTCTTGTATCTTTCTACATTATCTTATTCATTGCGCCTGAAAACATGGGTAAGGGACAAGGGCACAACAATTGTGATGCTATCATTATTACTTTTTAAATTATGTAAGATATTTCAATAATGGCTGTCCTGATTTGCATACCCTCTGTATCAAAAGTCTTTTCCTATTAAGGAAAACTTCAAAGAACTTTAGTAAACGACCAGTAAACTTAATGAAACTTTCCACACAAAGTTTGAGGCATATGATACACATCATCCGAAATTTTGAAGACGATTGATTAATCTTTACCCAAAATATTATATACAGAACATAGCATATACCAAAAACACTGATGTGACTTTTTCCAAGTTTGTGACGTCAAACTTACCTAAGATTGCCAAACTGACCAAAGTCAGACTGCTCTGCAAAACTAAGTGGACAAAGGTAATTATATATAATATGCTAATAATGAGCAATCAGAATATGTTATAGACTTTACAAATGATCCTGTTCATGAGAGTTGTATATTTCATAAAATAAAGGTGTCACTGAAAGCTGTATAATAACAATGCAAAAGTCCTTACACTTGGGTCTTAGAACAGTGTTGGCTTACTGTTCATTGTTATGCATTATTTCCTTAATATTTACCGCTTTCCTGCCCAATGACATCAATAAGTATAATTTTGTGACTAATGTGTCAATATGATTTTCTCAGGGGTTCATCTTCTAAATATTCTTGATGTACTTTTGGTATTTAATTCAAAAGAATCTATCATATTTCCATTTTAATGCAATGATTCTGAATCATAATGCACCGAACATTGATATATTAAGGATAGCAGTGCTTATTGTGACATATTTCTGAATTCCTCAAATAATTTTGGTCAGGAAAGGGTTAAGTGGAGTACAACATGGTCCAGGGCTGTTAGTAAAATGTATGAGGACATTCAGAGTACATTTTTTGTATATTTAACTAGACTTTTTAAGATTGCAAGCAATCTCACGGAGGCCCTCTTAGGCATTTTTGACAAATTGAAGGTCAACTAAAGGACAAATATCAAATCTGAGGTCAGATGTGAACTCCTGAGAACTTGTAGATGGTTTTCCAAAAAGGATTTTGTTAATTTGAAGCGAGTTTCAATTTGACCTTGAAAAATTTCGAAATTGACCTTTTTTCAACTTTTGAACTCTTATATCTCAAACTGGGACAAAATTCTATTAGATAGTCAATTGCTAATATGTGTAGAACCCTTAGAGGAATGTGTATATTTCGACTTCGGATTAAAAATAATGGTTTGTAGTCTCGAGCTTTGCGAAACTTAGACAGCACAGTTTGTGACCTAATTTTATGATCTTGACCTTTGACCTTGAAAAGTTTTACTTTTTTAGACCTCAGTAGGTCTTTTGTAATTAGGCTGAACTAAATTTGAATCCAAAGACTCAATTTGAAAAATCAACTTTTCTTACCTTTCGAAGGTCATTGAAGGTCAACTAAAGGTCAATGGTCAAATCTGAGGTCAGATTTGGACTCCCGGGAACTTGTAGATGATTTTTAAAAAAAAATTTGGTCAGATTGAAGCAAGTTGAAAAATGAACTTTTTTGACAGTTTTTTGACATCAAATATCTCAAAAACGGTAAAAATTGAATGCTGACATATAGTGAACAATTTGTAGAGAACACTAAAATGTAGTTTCAGTTTAATTCATCGCAAGAAATAATAAAGTATAAGGACAAAGTTGAGAAACTTAAAAAAAATTTAGATTTGACCTAGATTTTGACCTTTGACCTAATTTGATAACCGTGACCCTTGACCTTGAAAATTTTACTGTTCTAGAGCTCAACAGGTGTTTTATGATAAGGCTAACCCTAAATTTGAATCCAAAAAATCAATTTGAAAAATGAACTTTTCTGACCTTTCGAAGGTCACTGAAGGTCAACTAAAGGTCAAATGTCAAATCTGAGGTTAAATATGAACTCCTGAGAAGTTGTAGATGATTTTTAAAAAAACGTTGGGTGAATTTGAAGCAAGTTAAAATTTGACCTTATAAAATTTGAAAAAATGACCTTTTTCAGTTTTTGAGCTCTTATATCTGAAAACTGGGACAAAATTTTAATAAATAGTCAGTGACTAATATGTGTAGAACCCTTAAAGGAATGTATATCTTGACTTTCAATTAAAAATATTGATTTGTAGTCTTATACTATGAGAAACTTAGATAGCACAGTTTGTGACCTAATTTGATGACCTTGACCTTAGACCTTAAAATTTTTACTTTTTTAGACCTCAGTAGGCTATTTGTAATTAGACTGACCTAAATTTGAGTCCAAAGACTCAATTTGAAAAATCAACTTTTTTGACCTTTCGAAGGTCATTGAAGGTCAACTAAGGGTCAAAGGTCAAATCTGAGGTCAGATTTGGACTCCTGGGAACTTGTAGATGATTTTTTAAAAAAAATTTGGTCAGATTGAAGCAAGTTGAAAAATGACCTTTTTTGACCGTTTTTGACGTCAAATATCTAAAAAACAGTAAAAATTTAATGCTGACATATAGTGAACAATTTGTAGAGAATACTTAAATGTAGTTTCAGTTTAATTCATCGCAAGAAATAATGAAGTATAAGGGGAAACTTGAGAAACTTAAAAAAAAACTTAGATTTGACCTAGATTTTGACCTTTGACCTTGACCTAGATAAAAAATATTTTCCCTCCTATTCCAGCCCAGGTATATAGTAGGAGGATATAATAGGTAGTCGAAAGCTAGTTGGAAGTAGGAGAAAAATGCTTTGGAAGAATAATAAAGAAACTAGACTTTTGAAGATTGCAAGCAATCTCACGGAGGCCCTCTTAGGCATTTTTTGTCAATTTGAAGGTCAACTGAAGGACAAATATCAAATCTGAGTTCAGATGTGAACTCCTGAGAACTTGTAGATGATTTTCAAAAAAAGATTTTGTCAATTTGAAGCGAGTTTAAATTTGACCTTGAAAAATTTCGAAATTGACCTTTTTTCAACTTTTGAACTCTTATATCTCAAACTGGGACGAAATTCTATTAGATAGTCAATTGCTAATATGTGTAGAACCCTTAGAGGAATGTGTATATTTCAACTTCGGATTAAAAATATTGGTTTGTAGTCTCGAACTTTTCGAAACTTAGATAGCACAGTTTGTGACCTAATTTCATGATCTTGACCTTTGACCTTGAAAAGTTTTACTTTTTTAGACCTTAGTAGGTCTTTTTTAATTAGGCAGACCTAAATTTGAATCCAAAGACTCAATTTGAAAAATCAACTTTTCTTACCTTTCGAAGGTCATTGAAGGTCAACTAAAGGTCAAAGCTCAAATCTGAGGTCAGCTTTGGACTCATTGGAACTTGTAGATGATTTTTAAAAAAAAATTGGTCAGATTGAAGTAAGTTGAAAAATGACATTTTTCAACCGTTTTTTGACGTCAAATATCTCAAAAACGGTAAAAATTTGATGCTGACATTTAGTAAACAATTTGTAGAAAATATTAAAATGTAGTTTCAGTTTAATTCATCGCAAGAAATAATGAAGTATAAGGACAAAGTTGAGAACCTTAAAAAAAATAAGATTTGACCTAGATTTTGACCTTTGACCTAATTTGATAACCTTGACCCTTGACCTTGAAAATATTACTGTTTTAGAGCTCAGTAGGTCTTTTATGCTTAGGCTAACCCTAAATTTGAATCCAAAAACTCGATTTGAAAAATCAACTTCTCTGACCTTTCGAAGGTCACTGAAGGTCAACTAAAGGTCAAATGTCAAATCTGTGGTTAAATATGAACTCCTGAGAAGTTGTAGATGATTTTCAAAAAAAATTGGGTGAATTTGAAGCAAGTTAAAATTTGACCTTATAAACTCTGAAAAATTGACCTTTTTCAGTTTTTGAGCTCTTATATCTCAAAACTGGGACAAAATTTTAATAAGCTGTCAATTGCTAATATGTGTAGAACCCTTAGAGGAATGTATATCTTGACTTTCAATTAAGAATATTGATTTGTAGTCTAGAACTATGAGAAACTTAGATAGCACAGTTTGTGACCTAATTTGATGACCTTGACCTTTGACCTTGAAATTTTTACTTTTTTAGACCTCAGGAGGCTTTTTGTAATTAGACTGACCTAAATTTGAATCCAAAGACTCAATTTGAAAAATCAACTTTTCTGACCTTTCGAAGGTCACTGAAGTTCAACTAAGGGTCAAAGGTCAAATCTGAGGTCAGATTTGGACTCCTGGGAACTTGTAGATGATTTTGAAAAAAAAAATGGTCAGATTGAAGCAAGTTGAAAAATGACCTTTTTTGACCGTTTTTTTACGTCAAATATCTAAAAAACGGTAAAAATTTAATGCTGACATATAGTGAACAATTTGAAAAGAATACTTAAATGTAGTTTCAGTTTAATTCATCGCAAGAAATAATGAAGTATGATGACAAACTTGAGAAACTTGAAAAAAAACTTAGATTTAACCTAGATTTTGACCTTTGACCTTGACCTAGATAAAAAATATTTTCCCCCCTATTCCAGCCAAGGTTACTAGTAGGATCATATAGTAGGCAGTTGAAAGGTAGTTGGAAGTAGGAGAAAAATGCTTTGGAAGAATAATAAATAAAGAATAAAGAATAAGAATAAAGAAAAGCTACAAAAGCTATAGGAGGCCCTTTCAGGAGGGCCTCCTAATAAAAAGAATAAAGAAAAGCTACAAAAGCTATAGGAGGGCCTTTCAGGAGGGCCTCCTAATAACACATTCTGCTCATAATTAGCATTTTATATATAAAGACTTTTGTCTGCATACTTTTACAGAGCAACCTGATTTTGATCAGTTTGGCAATCTTAGGTAAGTTTGACGTCACAAACTTGGAAAAAGTCACATTGGTGATTTTGGTATATGCTATGTTCTGTATGTGATTAGCCTTGCCCAAGTCGGTATTTTTTACTTATCTGATCTTGAATTATTACCGCCTTGTACAATCCAATACATCTCCGCTGTTATTATGCTGAAATATTCAACGGTTTCGAGATTTCCATAATACCTACGCTATCAGGAGTATCGCGAAACCTTATTGATTGACAGATAACGCGTGGACACGACGTGTGACTTCAGGCTGAATGACCAATCAAAACGTTATTAGGTTAAGCTGCATAAACAAAACAAACTTCCTATCTACGACTTGAAGTTCAATGATCTGATCGAGTGTTTCTTTAGAGTAACAATATATTAATATGTAATTAAATGTTCACTGGAAGGTAAGAGTCATTAATATAAATCAAATCATGCGATTCAATGTTGATTTAAAACTGATATCGCGATGAAAATGTACGAAGACCTAGTCCAATGTAGCGGGTCATGGTGTCAATCGATCGGTGATTGAATCTCTACATGTTCAGCGATCGTTTCAACGTTTATTGTTGAAATCTTCTCACCTTTGGTTATCCGATCGATGTCCCGGCATCCACCAAACTCTCATTGATATTTATCTGATAAAATATTTGTATTTTCATGATGAATTCGTGATCAGATTCGTGCAAGATTTGTTCGTGAAAAGTCCCGGTGAAAAGTGTACTTGTTTTTGACCTTGCATAATAATGAGCTAACGCTACAGGGCCGTCGTTGATTGGTCAAATTTTACCGACATCAACAAACTGTCGGTAAAGCACGTGGCTTTCTCTTTGGTACAAGGCGGTCATAATAGAAATCAAGATAAGTAAAAGAGACCGACTTGGGCAAGGCTAGTATGTGATATTTTGAGTAAAAATCAATCAATTGTCTCCAAATTTTCACAGAGGGTGTATTATATGCCTCAAATTATGCGTGGAAAGTTTCATTAAGTTTACTTGCCTTATACAAAAGTTATTTAAGGGTTTTCTCAATAGGAAAAGACTTTTGATACAGAGGGTATATAATTTTCCCCGAAAGTTGTTATTTTTGGTAATTCAATTAAATCAATAAAGAAACCCTTAATTAGATAATTAGTCAGTAATTGTCATTGTATTACAAACTCGATATAGAAAATATATGAATAAATGTGATATTTCAATTGTACACTCCCTAGCTAGGTTACCAAACTTATGGAGGGGAGTGTAAAATATAAGTTGCAATTATGCACTCTATCTAATACATTATTCTTGTATATGTCCACAATATCTTATTCATTAATCCTGAAAACACGAGTTTAGCCAAACTAATTATGCTGCTATCATTTTTACATTTCAAGATTCAGAGAACAATCAATATTTTAATAATGGCCTCGCTAATTAGCCTATATTATTTTTTCCCCATACTAACTTTTTGTCCAACCCAGCTAAATCTCTTCAGGAAACCCTTATCGTCATGAATTAACCAAAAGAATTAAACAATTCATAGGTTCACGATCCATGACTCTCTGAAATAGTTTAACCATACATACAAAATTGGTACCTAGTATACACAACTGTTAAAATGGTTCGTCAGTGTTGCAACAGCTCCAAATCAAAGATTCGTCAGTGTGATATTGGTCGTCTGTCGGTGTTACAAAAGCAAGGGACTAAATACATGAATTGTGTCTTCGTTAACATATAAAACCTAAAACCATCGACACATTCTCAAGCTAGACTATCTTCCTTAACTTCGAGCAAAATTATTATCTACAACGTGACTTATAAGTAGGTGTAAATCGGGAAATAAAAAAATCTTACCGAAACCTAGTCCTGGAAGTAGTTCCACCATGATACACTGACGATAAGTCTGTGTAACTAGGTGGGTAGCAGTGACATTGTCATTTTCATATTATTCAATTGTTCATACTATTTTATTTTCATTAACATTTTGTAAGAAGGTACATGATGGAGTCAGGCAATATCAGTTTTAGCATTCGAGAGATTATCATTAGAAAAGTGAGAATGAGTTCTGTTGAGCTTTCAAAGATTGGCTTTCCATTGTGATTTGAAATTATGAAAAACATTTGAACATGTTAAGACATTTATTAGAGACGTACCATAAAGATGACATTTACATCCAAATATAGGTACATCTGTATTTTGATATTGAAGAGTTGACACAATTTTTCATATGTATTTGCATAGTGTTGAATTTACACCTTCCTACACCCCTGATGTGAGAATATTAGCCCATGAATGCAAGTAATAACTGACATGTAGCTTGTGCAAGGGATCACTTTTTGGACCACCCTATATGTTAATTATACTTATGAAAACAGACCACTTTCATAATCCATTTTCAAGTTATACTGGATACTTAGCTTACCTCTTGGTTTGACTTCAATTGGAATTCTCTTAATCACTCCCTGGCTGTTGCTGTCATACTCCATCCCCAGGACATCGTCCTCATCATTGCGATGGAATAGTGAGCTCCCAGTTCCCATTGTTAGCTTATTAAACCATTTTCATTTTTTACCTCATGTTTAATTCAGTCTTTTCTTTTATGTAGCATTTTGAAGCACTGATCAGCCTCAACCCATTTTCCTAACAAATACATGTAGATGAGCATTTCATTGTGAAAATTGTATAATATATCAATATATTTGGGGGCAGGATTCATGTTACAAGGAATTATTTAAGTAGTCCTGTCCTGCACATTGTGCACTTTATACCTGAAAAAATCGTCTCACTTCATGTAAAGAATACTCCAAATTTAACATATACGTTATGAAGAATTTTCTCAGGAATTCTAATCTGCAAACCAAAATTCGATCAGACTTCCAGTTTGGAAGTTATGGCGTTTTGAAGTTTCAAAAATGGCTATTTTGGTACATCCCATGTTAAGTCAATGGGACCAAAGAACTTTTTGAATTGTAAAAATACAAGATACAGGCTGAGTACAGCTAAAGGAGTGGTATCAATATGGTGAACTTTTTGAACAAGCATTGAACAGGTGAAATTATCATAATCATTAGTTCACCAACATTATAACATGTCTCCCATGCATAAAAATATATAGATAGACATCTATTTTAAGTTAATCTTCAGTGTCATTTGATGAATGACCCGTTCAAATTAAAAACATTTGCTCTTATTCATTAAATCATTGACTTCACTACTTCAATAATTCAATCAACTTAAGACGATTACTTCCAATTTATTTCTGCAAGTCATATCAGATCGTATCTTGAAAATATTATACTTGAAAACATTGGGATATAGAATTGATATCTTGGAAGAGCGTGACATATATAAAGATTATCCTATATGAGGTTCAGGATATTGGGATTATCCCGAGGCAAATACAATATATCTGCCCGACTATAGGATTATATGTTTATCCCATACCAATCTTGGTCATCTGGTTCACATTGTTCAATCGGGGAAATATTTTAGAATATTCATGTCCAGTTTTGTTTTCTTGGTCGTGGGCGGATTTTCCTGTTCTCTCAAATATTCCCAATATACGTCCAATATACGTCCAAATATCGGATAAACATATATATATATTCCAATGTATATTTCCCGCAGCGTATCTCCCGATACAAATTTTCCCGGGATATTTTTTTATTCAGTGTAGAAACAGTCAATTTGTTAAAATATCTTGCTCAAGCAAAACTGTCAAAATAGATTGCGCAGACCATAGAATTTTTCTTAACCAAAATGATGATGGATTTCTCGAAAATAATGAGAATGAGAACGCTTTAAAATAGAAAAACAAACATGGATATGGGTGTCCTGATTTCACTTGGGAAACCTCGCTTGTCATTGGATAAATTAGTTATGTGATGATCGGTTTTGAATAATGATCACTGGGAAGATTTCAGAGAAAGAGCATATATCATATAATGTTTATTGATGATATGTTGACATTGCTGATCATTATTGACATCGCTGATGGCGAATAAATACCAAAAGGTAACGCTTTGCGCGAATGTCACTCATGGGGAATTTCTGATGGAACTTCTCACTACGACATCATAACCATTTAACAGGATAGTGTATGACCACTACCAGATAATTAACCTGAGTTGTTTGTAACTTCACAATTTACATTTTTTGTTTACAATCGCACGAGACATGTGAGCCCAGGTATGTGAGGCTGATCTGAGAAGTCTTAATAAACAAAAGTTCTGTCAAAAAATGATTAAATTAAATTACATAAGATTCGGAATGAAAGTGCCCCGTCCATATTTCATATTTGATTAAAAATAATTAGTGCGTTGGGCAAATAGAATCCTTTTTATTGCAGTTAATTCAAAATAATCCTGTGCTGGCTGTACTAATTATTCAAAACTTTCCATCATTGACGTCATTGATTTGACTCATTTGCATACAACCAATCAGCGCGCCGGAAATTATTGATTTTTTTACTTTGTGGAAAGGTGAATAGAGCTATTTATACGATTCTAAGTACATCGTGCTCCATACATTAATGTAAGTATAAAACCCATTAACCTCAACTGGGAAGCACTTTCCAACTGTTTTTATGGTTTGAATGGTAAGAAAATGGCACTCATCTCAAAAACGGAAATTTGAAAGAAGCTCAATTTATTGTAAAGATGAAGTTTATATATATGGGGGTGCGGATATATAGTCATAATATGGGCTAATTCGCTTGAAAATGGCGATATATACCTCAGAACTCGTATTTTGTGATTTTTTCAATATTTTAAAATTAATTACCGTAGTTACACCATAACATATCATAACTTCCGGAAGAGGCGAGCTGGTAAGTATATTTCAGTTCTTTTGACAGTTCAATTTTGTATGTCTTTGAAATTGTGCTCATGCTCTATGTCGACAAAATTCTGCCTACAGTGTTACATTATTTAGTGTCTTCTACCCTTTAGGAGCCATGTTGACATAACGGACACTTCACGATCCAACCGGCTGAATCGATCAAATCTAAGTTCTTCGCCAGCTAAAATGTCACTCGACTTTTTTGTGATTATGCGTCAAAGAAAGCATTCTTGAGTTTCAAATTGACTTCTGTGGTAACTTGAAACCATCTTCTAATTTATTCCACTTACCTTTTATTGTTTCTCCAAATATATTCTTTGAAAATCAGATTTTAAGGGTGTTAATCAGGGTAATTCTGTGCCATTTTATCAAAAATCTTGTTGCTATCTAGAAACGAGCAATTACATGTATGATCTTGTTGTTACCTAGGAACGAGCAACTGTGATTTCACGTCACACTCATGTTAATTCTGGAATCACATGGCAGCCATTTTGGAAATTTCAAAATAGTTCCCAATTAAAAAGGCTAAATGCTGTTTACAAATTGGAAACTATGGCAGAATCAACAAAGGGTTTGTGAAATAATTAGGATATGGTTTCAAAATTATGCACATAACAATATATGACTACTAAATGCAGGCAGGGACTTTTAATTGCCAAAAAGTCGAGTGACATTTTAGCTGGCGAAGAACTTAGATCTAGGCTAGATCTAAGTTTCTTAGTCTAGATCTACCTAAAAATATTTCATTGAACGGAAGTGTAGTAAATATATAGACAAATAGGCCTGTAGGCCATAAATCGAGTCCTCTTCACAATTTATGTCATGGGATTAATCAAATAATACCGAATCATCAGTTTAAATATTCAACATTGCTTACCAGTTTCAGTAAAGGCAATATCCTGTGAGATATTTCAAATTTTTTCAGACAAATATTTCCTCAGTTCAGTTTAGCTTGAACTGTTCGCCAGGTGGCGCAACAGTAAAAAAAAAGATGTCAGCGGCCATGAAAAACACATTTTTGAATATAAACTGCTTTAAATAGAAGATGAAAATCTTTAGTTCAGATCTATAAAAAGAAAAAGTAGATCTATCCACAAGATATTGCATATCCAGGATTTCAGATAGATTTCTCTACCGAGCTGACAGAAGCGTTCAGTAAGATATATTTCTATTTCTTCTCAAAAGTGAGATGTACAGTGGGGGACAAAAATAAAACTCAACGTTCACAAGTTGTCACAATTTATCCCGTTCCCGGACTATAGTCACTGAGCGCATTCATTTGCCTGTACGATTTCAACTTGGGAGAATTATCTACGCCCCTTACACTTAAGATACCTACCTCAATGCATTATAGAACTCAAGATGTAACTTCTAATATATTGGAACCGCCGATTGTCTGGGTATATCGGCAGAACGGGAACATTTTCTCTTTTTCATCGAGAGAGATTCCATCACTTTTCAAAATGGCGGTTGGATTTAAAAGGGGAATCCCCCGTTTGGCTGTCCCGGATGTAGCCCGGAAGTACCAATATGGAGGAATTTGACGGTTGAAATAAGTTAAATGTTACACGCAAATATTGCGATCAAAAACGAAAATGTCTTCGTTCTGCCGATAAACCCAGACAATTGTGGATTCAACTACACGAAAAGAATGCTAAATTACCAAGGAATCTAGTGAAGTAGGTATCTGAAGTGTAAGATGAGTAAAAAATTCTCCCATGTTGTAATCGCACAGGCAAAAGATTGAGATGTTCACAGGACCATAGTCCGGGAACGGGATAAGTCACAATGAGCTAATTTCCAAGTTTCGTGTCTCAAACTCTCCCAAGCGGTAGAAAAATAATTCCCGTTCACTAAAGTAGCACAATAAATGAATCCAAAGCTTCATACCTGCAAATAATGGATAAATCCCTACCAAATCGAATGAATGTTTTCTAGGTGCATTCATGCACACTCTGGGTCTCTGAGGATTGTGTTGGCCCCAGGGGTGCATAACGTGCAATGTAAATTTATCAAATTTAAGAAATGCTGAAAAGTCCGGATCTGATGTTTTTGACTTTTCTCCCAAGATCTTACCTCAATCTTGAAAATTCTTTCACCACTGGATAGCGGGACCAAAAATCTTCAAAATGAACCCGTAAATGCCTCGCAATATTACAGTAATTATGTGACATCGTTGCAGATAAGACGAAATTGTATTTCTGACCGGTCTTCTTGACATTTTCGCTGACCTAATTTCAAGTGCGCATGCGTTGCATAAATCAGTGTGATGATCACGTGACGTGACGTAATTTGATCACGGGTTGTAATGTTTTCCAATAACCAGTTGGTGGTGAAAACTGCTATAGTGGATTCTTGATTCAATATGTTTGTTATCACGTCTTGTAACTGTTCTGGCTTCAAATCAAATCCAAACGTTGGTTTTATGTTATGCGAATAGAGATCATTGATTTCTTCCATCGAATACATGATGGTCGAATGAATGATATAAACTCTGTATAGTTAAATAGATGGCAGCAATATTCAATGGCTACTCTCGTCAAATCTCGTGAGAATAGAAGCCGCCATAAAGATTTTGTGAACAGTAGCGACAAACGGCGATTTTGCTACAAAATTAGCACAATTCAACCTTCTACAACCACAAAGCTATGGTAAATTTTTGTATAAATCATCAATGTATTCAATTTGTTTATATTTCTCTGTAAATGACGCAGAGATTCTAAGCAGAAGATTAAAATAAAGTGAACCGTCAAAATATTTAAGAAAAACTTAGATTGGCATGAATTTACAAGGATAAACACCGCCTCTAATGCAAGTCCTTACGACAATCCAACGCATTAGAGGCGGTGTTCACCGTCTAAATGTTTTCATGAATCGCCATGTTTGTTATCCAAGGAGGGTTGACTCCCAGAATGCAACATAAGTTACCGTATTTACTCATGACAGGTTTCAAAATGGCGGAACAGCATTTTGAAAGCTGACAAGTGTCATGTTGCATTCTGGGAGCCAATCCTCCGTTCCGGCGCAATCGGGCGACAAAATCACCTCAACATTTGAAGAGTCGGCATAACATGTGAATATCCACTTCAACTTTTGAAGTTCTTATTTGTCATTAGGGACACACATTCCACTATATTTGGACTTACTCAGACGGAGAAAATAGAGCACTGAATACACTGAGGTAAGAATTTATTACATGTGCGACAGCATGTAATTTTCATAGCTTTTGCAATTCTTTATGATCCCCACTGTAGAGTCCATTCCACTGCTTCATTTCGTCAGTAGAACGGCAAAAATAAGAAATTGGGAGACCATTGTGCAATAATATATGGAAAAGTATATTCATAATGTACATGAATGACATTTGTATATCTTGGATTGCTTCTAGTTTAGCTTATAAGGTGTGTGGACTCTTATATTTGGATGTTTCTCTGCCATGTTATTTTCAATAAGATTAACATGGCTGAAATTCTTCAAATTACAAGACGGCACAGGCTTATTGCACAAAAAACTAAAAAATCTGAAATATACAAATGTCATTCATGTACATTATGAATATACTTTTCCATATATTATTGCACAATGGTCTCCCAATTTCTTATTTTTGCCGTTCTACTGACGAAATGAAGCAGTGAAATGGACTTCTAACCTTACAGTCTGTAAATTATTCTTTCCAAACAACATTTTTTTTTAAATGCTATACCTGCCCACAGATATTGGCCAGATCGTTTTGTAGTAGGATCTCATAGGCTCAAAGAATAATTCACAAGATACGACACTACTATTTTTTTCATGGCCTTAGTTCGTCGCTAACATGCTAAATATAAGAGTTAGCTGACGTTTGGGAGTCTGACTTACCTTCTTAAGGTTAGAACCCGAATCTTAATGAAACCATATCACCTTTGTTGCATCGATGATGATGCATGTAAATGCTTTTCCGACTTTTTCATTTTTCACCAATGTTGACTTCCGGGAAGGCGTTGTAGTTATCACTAAATAACGCATTGACCCTTGAACTTTACTTTGTTGACGTGTCAACCAAGCATGTCTGGTGTGAAAATTAAAAGAATATTAAGCAATGTTCTACATCCGCCAAGCTAAGTGAAGTAGCCAATATTTAAAATTACCAATTTCAAGTGAAGTACGCAACGAACAAAACTGCGTGATCTGCACTCCCACTATTGGTCTGAACAAAATGCTACGTAGAAATATGAGCCGTCTGCTGTATGAGTCGATTAATACAGTAAGACCTGTTGGTGATGCTTTATAATTTTGACCAAAACATTGGAGAACAAACGAACCTGTAAATCGTGAAAACAACGAACAAATATTCGGTTTTCACATATGTTCGGTAATTTTTCGTATTGAAACTTCCAGAACTTACAAGGAAATCATTCATTTTCACGATCAATGATTTACCTCTTGGATGTTGTGGCAAATGCTCCATGGTTGACGGAACAAAGGTGATATGGTTTCATTAAGATTTGGGTTCTAACCTTTAGAAGGTAAGTCAGACTCCCAAACGTCAGCTAACTCTTATATTTAGCATGTTAGCGACGAACTCAGGCCATGAAAAAAATAGTAAATAGGAAAATTTCAAAAAAAAATGACCACCTTTTAAAAATGTTCCTTGTACAAAATGGTACCTGCTTCCCCATGACAAATTTTGCACTTATTTTATAGCTGAGATCTTCATCTTTCTATTTCTACTTGTTTGGTTCGAGTAAATAACCTATGGATGCAGTTATTTGACTTTTAATACAGTCCATTGGATATAGACTCGGGTCATTCTGACAATGTACATTGTGATCGTAGATTGCAGCAAAGTTCCAAAATTTAACTTCTTACAATATTTGACATTGCCATCTTAGAATATTTTCTTCTGTATTCGGCAACAGATGTCCAAAAACCATTTTCTAATAAATTAATAACTTTCTTTGCACTGAATTTTCTCACTGAATTTCATACTTTTTATATATTTTTTCCAGTGAAGGTTGTCCAGTTCCTATTATTGACTACCTATAGGCTATACTAATAAAATGGGAAAGGTTAAGCGACAACGACAAAAGCTTCACACATCTTCCTCCAAGACAGATGTTGAGGATGAAGTAGGAAATAGTATTCCATTGGTAAGTTTCACATACAGTGTTCCACTTGATTTTTCTGACTACTTTTTTTTATTTATTTTTTTTTATTGGATCTTACACATACATCATACATGATATACATACATGTTCATATAAATATTTGACATTTTACAATAGATACTATTTTGAACAGCTCATCTCCATGTACAGAGGATTTCCAAATAATATAATTTACAAATGTTTACATCACAATAGCACAATAGTCATCAAGAACATATGAGTTACTATGGTTTTATAATATATACTCCATACCTTAAATATGTGATATAATTATTTTACATTTTACAAATAGATACTATTTTCAACAGCTCATCTCCATGTGTACAGAGAATTTCCAAACAATATAATTTACAAATGTTTACATCACAATTGCACAATAGTCTTTAATAACATAACATATAGGTTACCACAGTTTTATAATATATACTCCATACCTTAAATATAATTCAGAGTTATTGGCTTAATAGTTCAATAACCCATCCCCAAGTCTTATTGAAGGTTTCTTTTGAAATTCTTTGATTTTATATTTTATGATTTCCTTTATTTGGATAAAGGTGATTTTAGTTTTAATCAGTCTAGATTTATGTATTAGACTTTTTGTATACAAAATACAAAAATTTATGGCTTTAGTTTTATCCTCGTTTTCTTCATCTAATTTTCCTATGATAATATCTTTATTTGTTAAATCAACATTGAAGAAAATTTTGAATTCGCCCCAAATCTTGGCAGAGTTTCAGGGCACTCAATATAAAAATGTATGGTATCATCGATTTTGTCATTATTGCATATATTGCACAAATTTGAATTTTGATCTTCTTTTGAGTTAAAAAGTTATTGTTTGGCGTTAGATTTAAAATGAGTTTGTATTGAAAACATTGTATTCTTAGTTCACGTACAGTCTTAAAAGGCAAAGTGAAAATGTGTTTCCATTCCTCTTCTGAGACATTAAATTTTGTAGTTAGGAATTTCTTACCAGTTGGTTCCTTGAATAAATCCTCTATGAGATACCAATAAATAGTTTTAGTTTTAATAGCATTGACGTTGATTGTGCGGTCTTTAATTTGAAGTTCTTCATTTTTAAGTTTCTTATTATTATCCCAACGAACGAAGTTCGGTAGGGATATAGTGAAGCCCTCCGTCCGTCCGTCAGTCAGTCAGTCCGTCCGTCCGTCAGTCCGTCTGTCTGTCCGTCCGGAAGATAACTCAAATACTAGTAGACGGATTTTCTTCATATTTAGTGGAAAGATGTATATTGGTGAATAGTTTTACGCAAAGATGGCCGCCGCTTTAAAAATGACGGGACTTTTTCGCAAAAATCATAAATTTTTCATCCTAAACCAAAGTAATTAATATTATTGTTTGAAATTTTGGTAGTATATTCACAACATTTATCTTTTTCACATATATTCCGTGTTTTTCATCCTGACCCCCAGGGGGCGTGTATGGGGGGTCAGGAAAACAGAAATTTTCGCTAATTTTTAGATCTTTCTGAAGTATAGCTTTATTATACTCAAATGAAAGGCAATTAAGAGTAGATTGCAAATATTGTATCTTTTTCTGATTCGAGCCTCGTAAAATTCAAAATGGCCGTCTTATGTACGATTTCGCAATAATTTTTCGATCCCTTCAAAGTATGGCTATATTATACTCAAATTGAAGGATTTTTGGAGTAGATCACAATTATGGTATTATTTTTCAGATTGTTACCTCAGAAAATTCAAAATGGCTGCTTAGCAGGAATTCGCAATTCTAAAATCTAATTTTTTCAATTTTAACCAAAGTAATGAGTATAATTGATTGGAATTCAGTAATTGATATTTTGTTCGTTGGGATTTGCTACTCCGCGGAGTTGCCATTATCTAGTTTGGATTATTTCTAATTAATTGTTTCCATGTATGTGGTATTGCGTGGATTAAGCCGTAAAAGGTAACGAAGGGTGCATTAATGTTGTATTTAAGAGAAAATTAGTTAAATCCCAGGAATTCGTTATTGTTAACAAGGTCTTTAATTTGAAGAATACCCTTGTTTATCCAATTAGCATAACTCACTGTCCGATTATTAATTTTTATAAAATCATTGTTCCAAATATACTCATTTAAGGCGAGTTCCTTATTATATGGCTCTTTATTATGTAAAGATCTCCATGTTTCCATAATACTGAAGTAAAAAGGTGGTAATCTAGCCAAGGTTTCTACTGGAAATTTAGATTGAAAGATTGCCTCAGGCTGTAGATTTGGAAAGAAACTGTAAAAATATTGTTTCCATTTGCAAGGTTTGCTTTGGAATAACCTTTTTACCCATTGAATTTGTAATGCTTTTATTTGCGACTCAAAATGTAAACTTTTGATCCAACCTTTTTCTATTTTGCCTATACTCGTAGTTGTTAAATTTCTGATAAGTGGAGGCTTTTTGTTCCACAGAAAATTGTTAATGATGTTTTGAACTTTATTGATGATGTGCTTTGGTACAAGTATTATTGATGCTAAGTAGGTAAGTTTTGAAATGGCTAGAGCTTTAATGAGCACATTTTTCCCTATTAGGCTAAGATTCCTCCATTCCCATATTTTAAATAAGTTTTCTATAGTTCTATGTAAGTTCATCTCTCTGGTTAATATATCAGAAACAAGTCAAATTCTTTACTTCAGAGAATATTTTTTAATTTATTGAGACTTTCGACTAATATCCCTTAGTCTTTTTCAAAATATAACAGCATGTATACATTTATGTGACGTCATAAACAGACAATGGAAAATTTAATTATGTAACAAATGACCTAGTAACCTAAAAAATAACAACAACAAAAAACATAGATACGAAAAAACGAATGACCTAATAATAACCTTAAGATAAATATATCATCGTTATGGTAACAATTAAACTCAAATATTACTATTGCATACTTTGCTATACCATTCTTAATTTACAATATTTTATGATACAAATTGTCCAACTGATACCCATTATCTCTGTTCATTTTAGGTTGCATTGTTTTAATATGAATTGCTTCCTTAACCCTACGTTTAAGATCATGACTCTCATTATCAATGATTTTTACATTGTTCCAGTTTATATTATGATCATATTCCATGGAATGTTCAATAACCGCAGAAGCAAGACCTCCAGTCGACAGTAATGTGGGTCTACGATGTTCTCTGATTCTAGTAACTAGTTCCCGCTTTGTTTCACCTACATAAGTGGCAATACAGTCTTTACAATCAATTTTGTAAATTACACCGGACTTCTTTTGATTTGACTTAGACCGTCAAGTATTGGTGAACTTTTGAAATTTTGTCTTCAGACCACTTACTTTATTCGTGATAACCAATTTTATATTCAAAAAGAAGGTGCAGCAATGGGATCGCCCCTATCTCCGATCATAGCGAATCTGTTCATGGAAAATCTTGAAGAAAAGGCCATTGAAAATGCTCCAATTCCTCCAAAATTTTGGGGTCGATTTGTTGACGACACGTTTGTGATCATAAAGAGGGATGATGAACAATCGTTTAGTGAACATTTGAATAAACAACACGAGAGAATAAAATTCACCAAGGAAGTATGTTCCGCCGATAAACGTCTCCCATTTTTGGATACGATGTCCCAGATTGAACAAGACGGATCTTTGTCATTTAGTGTTTACCGCAAACCAACGCACACAAATCAGTATTTGCATTTCCAATCAAATCATTCTCTTGATACTAAAAGAGGAGTTGTCAAATCCCTCTTTAGGAGGGCAGAAACATTGGTAACTAAAGAGGAAGATCTAAAGAAAGAAAAGGAACTGGTTTGCCGATCATTAAAGGAGTGTGGGTACCCGGAATGGCTGATTAAAGAAGGTGAAAGACATGCGACAAATAATGTAAACAGAACAAGAAATGATGACGATATAAGGTGTACTGCAGTTCTTCCGTATATCCCTAGTATTTCCAACCAGTTACGGCGTATTTTTAAAAGGCATCGTGTCCGAGTATGTTTCTCATCGCAGAATACTATCAAGAAACAGTTGGTGCATTTAACCTTTACCATGCTGCCTTATTTCAGCAAATATATCCCACGCAACTGGCTTATTTTTCAAAGAGTGCAAAAAATGATATGCCTGGACTAAATAATTAATATCTCAATAACTACTGAATGAATCTGGATAAAATTTTCACAAAGGGAAGATACAGTGGCCTGGCTCATGAAAAAAATGTTCTCATGAATTTATTCGTACATTAACACGACTGGGCATAAATATACCATGAATACTCCTCCGGAATCCGCCGCTCCGCCTCTTCGTCTGGTCAGAATCCAAATCTGAATTTGCAGCGATCGAATGTTCAATTTTTCAATTCAGAAAATATTCTAGTCTCTATTTTCGATGACCGTTATCGGCTTCCAAGAGCCTAAAGAGCTCGAAATCGCAATCCATTTCCTCCACATTTTCGTTGTGATCGTATTTGTCCACCATTTTGTACGATTCGTTCACTAAAAACGACTAAAACACTGTTTAAATTGTTGAATTGAGAATTATTTTTCGAAATATCGCCATTCTAGGTCAACAGGAAGTCATGTTAGGCACTGAATAAATCGGGCAATCTAATTGGACAATACGAATGGCGCGAAAAAGTAAAGTTTTTAAAAGTTTGAAATCGGGCGTACGGGTCCGCCGGCAGTTGTGAGAGACATTTTAGTCTCGGCGGACTCGTCCGCCGGCAGCACGCTAAAGGTTAAAGGACAAAACTAATGATCAAAAGAAGTCCGGTGTAATTTACAAAATTGATTGTAAAGACTGTATTGCCACTTATGTAGGTGAAACAAAGCAGGAACTAGTTACTAGAATCAGAGAACATCGTAGACCCACATTACTGTCGACTGGAGGTCTTGCTTCTGCGGTTATTGAACATTCCATGGAATATGATCATAATATAAACTGGAACAATGTAAAAATCATTGATAATGAGAGTCATGATCTTAAACGTAGGGTTAAGGAAGCAATTCATATTAAAACAATGCAACCTAAAATGAACAGAGATAATGGGTATCAGTTGGACAATTTGTATCATAAAATATTGTAAATTAAGAATGGTATAGCAAAGTATGCAATAGTAATATTTGAGTTTAATTGTTACCATAACGATGATATATTTATCTTAAGGTTATTATTAGGTCATTCGTTTTTTCGTATCTATGTTTTTTGTTGTTGTTATTTTTTAGGTTACTAGGTCATTTGTTACATAATTAAATTTTCCATTGTCTGTTTATGACGTCACATAAATGTATACTATGAGGTTATATAATGGTTCTTTCTGTATATCGTTTTTATACTCGAGTGAGTATATGATATATTCACAAGTGAGCGTAGCGAACGAGTGAATATATTATATTCTCACGAGAGTATAAAATGCACGATATACAGAATGAACCATTATATAATCTTATTATGCCACTCTAAGTTCAATTACAGTTGATTCGAACACAGTCATAACAATTAAAAACCATAAAAATATTCCATAGCCAACTCAATAATGCTGATGTCGATCTCGAACCATTTATGACGTCACTTGATTCTAGGAAATCATGAAAATGTTCATGATTTTTTTATTCATTAGTATCCCAGAGTACACTTCTACAGTGGTATACGCTGGAGTGTATACGGAGGAGTTGTATACGATGACGATATACCACTGTCCACTGTATATCGTTGTTATAGACCCATGTTATACAACTGTAATTGGACTTAGAGTGGTATAAATGCTGTTATATTTTGAAAAAGACTAAGGGATATTAGTCGAAAGTCTCAATAAATTAAAAAATATTCTCTGAAGTAAAGAATTTGACAAGTTTTCTATAGCTTTGATTTTAGGGGAAAAATTACGATCGTTCCGTTCATCTATATTATGGCTAAACCAGACTCCGAGTGTGTAGAAAGATTCATTGTTAATTTTAATTTCCGATACAAGACTTTTGGGTACAATTTGTGGAGGATTTGTTTTAAATTGTCCTAACCATCTACCTTCTGTTTTTTTTGAAGGTTGGGCTTAAGGCCAGAAATTTCTGAAAAGGTTCTTAAAATCTGAAGGGCTCTTTCGGTTGATGCTATGGAGTTCATGAAAAAAGTTGTATCCTCAGCAAACATTGAAATTTTTACTTCAGTATTATTTAAGAGAATGCCTCCAATTTCGTTATTTTGTCTAATAGATATGGCTAGTATTTCCGCTACAATTATGAAAAGGTATGCTGATAAGGGGCATCCTTGACGGACTCCCCTGGATGGTGAAAACATAGTTGATTGATACCCATTATTTGTTATACATGTTTGAGCATTTTTGTAAAAGGTTTTTACCCATTTAATTAGTGTCCCGCCAAAATTAAATAATGTAACAGCTTTCTCAATAAAATTCCAGTTTACCGAATCAAATGCTATTTCGAAATCAATTTGAAGAAGTAAGCCAGGGATGTTACCTTGGTCAGTGAATTCTAAGACATCTTCTATAAGTCTAATATTTTCCCCTATGTATCTGTCCGTTACATAAGCAGATTGGTCGGCGTTAACTATAGATGTTAAAGTTTTACGTATCCTATTCGCGATTGATTTAGTACCTATTTTATAGTCGGTGTTCAAAAGAGTAATTGGCCTCCAATTTTTAAGGAATAATCTAATTTTGTCTTTCTTCGGAATTAAGGTGATGACGCCTTGCTTTTGAGCCTATGGGATCGACCAGGCGTCCGTCCGTCCGTTGGTCCGTCCGTCCGTTGGTCCGTCCGTCCGTCCATCCGTCCGTCAACATTGGCCGCACAAATTAAAACTGCTATTCGGATTGAGTCATATCCACATTCATTTTATGCATATCCATAATGCCTATTTGACCTATCATCGCCATTTCCCAAGTTTGCCCGGTTTCCGAGAAATTGCGGATTTTGACGTCAAAAAGTCAAATTTTCTGTAAATACTAGACACTTTGTTGAAGTAGAACTTTCAAATAACTTTTAGTAGTTGCTGTATATGCAACTTATGTCCTCTGAAGATTTCAAAGCTCTTGGAATTACAGTTTTTGGTTTTTACTCCATAAAATTTGACAAAAAGTAGGACTTGGTCATTTTCAGGAAACCTTCTCATGTATAAGGTCAATGGCAGGTTTTCTGATTGACAAGTTTCTCAAAGTTTGCCTTATACTTGATCATTTCTTGCAATGAATTACATCATTACTAGATTTAAGCATTCCCTACATATTGCTCAATATATGTCAGCATCAAATTTTTACCGTTTTTGACCTTCAGTGACCTTCAAAATAGTTGATTTTTCAAATTGATTTTTGGATGTAAATTTTGGTCAGCTTAATCACAAAAGACCTTACTGAGCTCTGAATTAGTAAAATTTTCAAGGTCAAAGGTCATCAAACTAGGTCACACAACTGTGCTATCTAAGTTTCTCAAAGTTCGAGACTACAAATCCAAATCAATATTTTTGTTTGAAAGTCAGTATATACATTCCTCTGAAGGTTCCAAACTGTGTGAGCACAGGACCGTGGGTCCTTCATTATCTTGTATTTTTCATGAATTGTATAATTTATTGTTTTATCCAAGAGTATTGCTACCCCTCTGCTATCGTTTGACCCATGTGAGAAGATTATTTCATTACCCCAATTGTTTTTCCACGTGTTTAAATCATTTTCGTTAGGATGCGTTTCTTGAAGCATAACAATTGCTGGCGTCATATCCGAAAGGTGATGGAATATGCGTTGTCTTTTCGAATAATCTCGAATACCTCTTAAATTATTCATTTTGGTACGTATTTATCGAGATAAGATTGGCAAAGTGCCTTATACTTTGAAGCTGAATGTGAATTTGAATTAGGGGGAGCATGTATATATATTATGTAAGTGTTATCAAGTTCAGATGGGAGCATGGTGTATGTTGGCTGGAAAGATTTTCGGTTTCCGCCTGAGGATGAGATATTTAAATATATACAAGTTTGTTTAAAAAGAAACAATGAATACGAAACAAAAAAACAAAACAAACTGCAAAATTGTGTCTTATATGACACCAAATGGCATGACGACACTTTAACTTGTGTCTTTAACTCGCTAAATTACAATTGTACTATCTGTACTATACACAATACATCGTTAAAACATTTTAATTAAGTACATGGTAGGTTTGTGAACAGGATTGAAATGTTAATGCAATACAATTTACATACATGTAATACATATAGTATCATATCATATACATATCAATAAGGGATTCATATATAACCATTGATTACATAACAAAAATTGTCAGACCATTTCATGAATTGCACTTTATACATGGATGAGGTTTTAAAGTATGTACAAATAAGTGGTGTGCTTATGTCATTGCAGCTTCGTAATTGCAACTCTCATAAAGATACATAGCCAAATAAAAATTGTTACCTTAACAAAACACAATCGTACATGTGGTTATTTGCAACCTCATTTAGATACATGAATGTGGACAATGCGGTTTAAGCACAGGATTACATTTATGCTGCATGCACCAATTCAATACATAATTACAAAGTCACATCATCAACAATGCATGCTGAGTTTAAGTTCGAGTACATTTTACCATTTGCACTTTATTTTATTGTCTGCACAAATACATGAAGTTACCTTTTTATGTCCCCACCACATAGTGTGGGGCCATATTGTCGGCCTAGGCGCGTCCGTCTGTCTGTCCGTCCGTACGTCCGTCCGTCCGTCTGGTTGTCTGTCTGTCTGTCCGTCCGTCCGCACGTCCGGCAGTTTTCTCCAAAACCGCTACAGATATCACCTTCAAATTTTCAGGGATAACTTATGAGTGCATACAGATGTGGATGAAAAAATTTTAACTCGATACCTACTTCCTGTCGGCCATTTTGAAGTCAAATGCTAAAATCCTTGTCTGCAAACTTTAAGAAAAACGGCTTCACAGTTGCTTTTAAAACTTTAACATCTGGTTCAGCTCACTTCATTCTAGATCTGATTAGGTTTTGGACCTGTTAGCTCAGTCATGTCAGCCATTTTGAATGTCTTAAGAAAAGTTAGCACACGATAATACTTTGTATCATATTGAATGGTGTTTTTGAGTTTTCATACTTTAACTATTTAGTAGCTTTATAAATAATTTCAGATCTACTTTGTTGTAAAAGCCTATGTTATTGTTAACAGTAGTAATATGTGATAATTTTGTAAGAAGAAATCAGCAAAAACACATAACCACTTTTTTATTGTCCGCCATTTTGGATTTTTCCGTCCTAAAATCTTGTCTGTGAAGTCTTGTCTACGTGTTTTCAGGTGAACCGTTTGGTGGATCAATTTCAAATTTTCAGGGATGATTCTTAATATAACAATCTAGATCTGATTTGTTTTTTGGCATTCTGGGTAAATGTCAAGGCAGCCATTTTGGATTTTCCGTCCTAAAATCTTGTCTGTAAAGTCTTGTCTACGCATTTTCAGGTGAACCGTTTGGTAGATCAATTTCAAATTTTCAGAGATGATTCTTAGTATGAAAATGTAGAACTGATTAGTTTTTTGGCATTCTGGACAAATGTCAAGGCAGCCATTTTGGATTTTCTGTCCTAAAATCTTGTCTGTAAAGTCTTGTCTATGCATTTCCAGGTGAACCGTTCTGTAGATCAATTTCAAATTTTTAGGGATGATTCTTAGTATGAAAATGTAGATCTGATTAGTTTTTTGGCATTCTGGATTAATGTCAAGGCAGCCATTTTGGATTTTCCGTCTTAAAATCTTGCCTGTAAAGTCTTGTCTACGCGTTTTTAGGTGAACCGTTTGGTAGATCAATTTCAAATTTTCAGGGATGATTCTTAGTGTGAAAATCTACATCTGATTAGTTTTTTGGCATTCTGTGTAAATGTCATGGCAGCCATTTTGGATTTTCTGTCCTAAAATCTTGTCTGTAAAGTCTTGTTTACATGTTTTCTAGTTAACTGTGTGACGGATCAATTAAAATTGTGTTGGTAAAGTCTTGTCTACTCATTTTCAGGATAACCATTTCATGGGATCACCCATTGGTGGGGACATTTTGTACACATTTGTGTTCTTGTAATGAAGTTACCTTTTAAATGCATGCATTTACAAAGTTACCTTTTAAATACATGCTAAGTTTAAGTTTGAGCACGGGAATTAATTTTATAACTTGCACCCCATTATGTTGCATGCACAAATACAGTTCATACTAGCAAAGTCAGCTTATGATGAATGCAAGCTAAGTTTAAGTTTGAGCACCAGAGTACATTTTATAATTTGCATCTCATTATGTTGCATGCACAAATACGACGCATTCTTACAACGTTACCTTATACAACAAAGCATGCTAAGTTTAAGTTTGACCATGAGTGTAAGTTTTATAATCAACGTTACCTTATAAACAATGCCTGCTAAGTTTAAGTTTGAGCACGATAATACCTTTTATAATTTACATCTTATTATGTTGCATCCACAAGTACAATGCATACTTTCAATGTTACCATTCTATAAACAATGTGTGCTGGGTTTAATCAACAATGCCTTATCAAAAATGCATATTAAGTTTAAATTTAAGCACGATAGCACGTTTTATCATCTGCACCTTGTTATGTTGCAGGGCCTGATACAATGGATACTTACAACGTCACCATCTAAACAATGCATAATAAGTTTAAGGTTTCAGCACAAGAGCACACTTTATAATTTGCACCTTATTGTGCATGTTGCAGTCACAAATACAGAACATACATACAACGTTATAAACAATGCATTCTTAGTTTAAGTTTGAGCATGATGGTACATTTCACAATTTGCACCTCATTATGTTGCAGGCTCAAATACAATAGATACATACAGCGTTACCTTATAAGCGATGCATAATAACTTTAAAGTTTCAGCACAAGGGCACATTTTATGATCTTTTTCTGACTACTTGATTGTGAAAACGAAGACTTCTAGTCTTCAGGTCTTCCGCCTGATGTTTCTGACGACCCCCCCCCCCCCCATTACCAATAAAAATAAAACCATGATAATTCACATTTATTTGTGTTTGCGCAAAGCGACATTAGCAAATAAATGATTTCTTTGTGCGTTGCGTAAATGGAACAGTATGTTGTATAGGGATAAGAGGTGATTGGTATCGTTATTTTGTATCGTTAGACATTTGATCTTTTAATTGATGGTTTATTTTTGTTAAGATGAGAAACATTTACTTTATTAAACGTTATTGTATAAAGGGTGCAAGTGTATTTTATAATTCTCTAGAACATTTACATGTCTTTGATCGATCGCTTACCTTTTCCTCATTTGTTTGGGGTTTTTGATGGCCGGGATTGATCAATTTTGCTAAATGCAATCTGTAATATTTAAGCCTTAATGATCTCGCTCAACGGTCGAGCTCTTTCATGTATTCAAGGCTTTTCAAGATGGCCACCAGTTAAAAAGTTTCAAAAATTTGCTCTCAATAATTCCATGTTTTAAGAGTCTTTAAAGACATTTGGAAACAAGAAATTATATCAGGATTATACATGAAAGTACAGGGAAACCGTTGGACTGTTTTAAATAACAGTTTTGGAGCTTAATTACCAGGATATTAACAAGTAAATTTCAAAGTTAAAACAAAGGAAGAAAAAAATTTTAAACAAAAGAAATTTTAAATAGACTTTTTGAAGAAGTTACATGAACATTTAAGAGGATAATTGTAATAGCTTATACAAACCCTTAATTATGTTTTTGATCACAATGGATTTTAAGAAGATATAGTCAGGAAATATATGTGATAAACATGCAATAAAAACTTTGGACAACTAATGGAGGTGAATGGAACAGCCATTTAATTTAGACAATTGATGACAATAGGAGTTAAATGGAAGAGCCACCTAATTAAATGGAAGAGCCACCTAATTACTAATTGAGGGAAGTTGATAGAACAGCCATAAACAAACCTATTTATTGAACTTATTTGGATTTACTACTATATTTGGATAAAAAACAAACTACATCTATATTATATCTTGGACAATGGCGAGAGATCACCCCCGTAGATCTCGTAAAGTCCTATCTTCAGGTGCACCCTTCACCAGACCTAAAGGGCAAAAAGAGAAAGAACAACAAAAAGCAAAACATGAAAACATTAAGAAACAAACCAGAAACCCTTCATGATAATTATCAGTACTTTGACATAGACAATACTGGGATAATAGAACTGACTGATGAATGTAAAAGTGTTCAGTTCTTTACGGAAAGAATACCAACATGGCTGGATGCTTTTGAAACATTTTACAAGAACAAATGCATGAAAGCAACATCTTCAAGAGCCCGGTATGGACAAATCATCACTGTTTCTGATCATGTTACAATCAACATAAATGATTCAGGAGTAATAAACGTGCAAGGTGAGGGACTTGATGATTGGAAGATGAATGACTTTCCACTTATCAAGGACACCATAGTCCACATTGACAGGTGTCACTCATTAACTTCCACCCCCCTCAGCAGAGCTGCTGTGCCAAGTTCAATCCATTTATCAGATGTTATGGAGAATACACACTTATCAGATCAAGAAGACAGTGTAATCACATTCTTGCATCCAGAAATACTAACTAAGGAGTTAGATCCTGTTACAGACACCGCTGAAGATAGCCTCATCTTCTTTGAAAACCTGAATAAGACTGATGAAGGATCGCCCCCACCGCCCTCACCTGAAGGACCGCCCCCACCGCCCTCGTCTGAAGGACCGCCCTCATCTGAGAGACTGCCCTCACCTGAAGGACCATCCCCACCGCCCTCATCTGAAGGACCGCCCTCGTCTGAAGGACCGCCCTCGTCTGAAAGACCGCCCTCACCTGAAGGACCATCCCCACCGCCCTCATCTGAAGGACTATCCCCACCCCCTGATGATATTTCATCTTCTGGATTCCCCTCAGCCCAGGGCCCCCCCTCACATGGAGAATCTCTTCAAGCCTCCACAACAAATTATGCCAATGATCAGGAATTGAACATGAATATTCAAGAGCCCTCACTCAACACAATAATGGATAATGTACTGTCTGATGGGTCCTCTTTCACTGAACAATCACAACTTGCCAAATCCCAAAAATCTGTCGCTGCAATATTAGAAGAAAATAAACGATTACAAGTTGAAAATAACAAACAACGGAGTAAAATCACTCAACTAATGAACAAAAATGAGAAGTATCTGAGTGACAGGAAACTTATAAATGAGCAGTCTGCCAAAATAAATGATCTTCTTAACCGCATCAAAGTAAATGAACAGCAGAGAGCGGATGAACTCGAGGCTCAACAAGTACTCCATAACACAAAGCTTAGAGACTTAGAGGCAGAAATCTACAACTTAGATGAAAAACTGAGATGTATGGAAAAAGAACATAAAGGATTGAAAGCTGATCTGGAGACAACTTACCGGAGAAATAAACAACTGGCATCCATGTTAGACAGTGAGCAAAATCTATCTCAACCCCAGAGTCTTGCTGAATCACCCAAACCACCAAAATGTGATTCTTATAAACCTTCTTCGGCCCCAAAAAGTGCACCAAGTAAAGCTAAGCCTCCTCAAAGCAAAATTGCCAAACCTGTCCCTTCACCATGTACTAAGCCTTCAACGTCACCAAAGGCGACATCTGCACCACATGCCAAGTCTATGCCACATAGCATGCAAGAGCCACCTAAGTTGAAGTCTATGACATCTGTACATATAATGTATTCTTCAAATGGTAGAGGATTAGCTGGAATCATGAAGAGCAAGGCACCAAGTGTGAATGTTACGTCCTCAGTCTACAGCGGTGGTAGGATTGAGCATGGAGTCCAGGCTATACAGAGAGGTGATATCAAGCAATCAACAGACTATAAAATAATTGGATTGGGAACAAACAATGTCAAGACAGATTCACCAAATGACATTATCTATAGTCTTAAACACTTAGCTCAAACAGCAAGATCACATCATCCAAATTCTAAACTGATCATGGCAGGACTGCACCACAGAGGGGATTCAGAATCTAGTCATCACATTCAGAATATGAACTCTGACATTGATTACATCAACAGCAATATGAAAACTTTCTGTAACAATCAGGGAATTGGATTTATTGATATTAACCAAGCCAACAACTCAACTGCTGGCAGACCAAATTTTGATGTGCTAAATCGTGATGGACTCCACTTTAATCCAAAAGGACGAACTTCCCTAGTGATGGCCATGCTAAGATGCATCAACAGTGACATACCCAAGACATATGCCAGTATCCTCTCAAGTAAAAACCCTACCTACCAGCCTGCTCAGTACAAATTATAGACACTGTGTGTGATGCATCCTGGAATTATAATAGCAACTGTACATATGATATGACTTGTAATAATGATGATGCTGATTTATGCACAAACAAAGGCATCAGTGTTAAAAAAGAAGGTTTAACTGTATATAGTAAGATGAACTCAAAAGATTGTACATGTAGTAGTAATAAGATGGATAGTTGCTCTGTAATTAGTGAGAATGATATTACGTTTTCAAATAACAATGAGTTAATACATGAATGTAGTAAGCTCTTAGCGTCTGATGATGTTTCATTATTCCACAAAAATCAAAATTCAACTGACTTAAAATGTCTTATGTGGAACATTAATCGTTTATCAGATAAATTACATAATGGGTATGACATTAAAGAGCTTTTTAGCAAGTACTCAATTGTATTACTATGTGAAACCTGGTTAAACCCACTTGAAACATTTACTTTAGATGGTTTTACTGTACATAATCTTGCTCGACAGTCTAAAAATGCAAATTCCAATGGATTTTCAGGAGGTTTAGCTGTTCTTGTAAAAGATGAATTATTCAATACTAGTGTAGAATTGATTAAACAAACACATGACTTTTTTGTTTGGCTAAAGCTCAAGTCATCATTTTACAATTTAGCCAAAGATATTTATATTTGTTTTGTATATATGCCACATAAAGGTTCAAAATTTGAACATGTAGATAATATGGAAATTTTAGAAAAATCAATTGCATTATATCAGTTGTTAGGCAATACAATTATTGTTGGAGACCTAAATGCTCGAACAGCAGAATTATCTGACTGCAATACTCTGGTATGTGGATCTGATGAAAATTTGACACCATATAATCATATTGACCAAGATGCATCGCATGGGGTTACTTCTAATAGGGTTTCAATGGATAAAAACCTTAAAGCTGTATATCAAACTCACGGTCGTGAACTCATCAATTTATGTAAATCATCCAATTTAAGGATTTTGAATGGTAGATTTTTTCAAGACAAAGGTATTGGAAAATTCACTTATTATCGATATCAGGAACAAAATGACTTAGACAATAGCAAAGGGAAATCAGTATTAGATTATGTACTTTCACAACCTGATCTCTTTAATTTTTTCTCAGATTTTAAGGTTCATGACAGGCATCCTGACTCGGACCATGCACCAATTCACTTTAGTCTTAATATTAAGCATTCAAAAAGCACTTCCCAGTCAGATAAAAATGTTAAAACTAACATTTTGCCATATTCATATTTTAAATGGGATTTTAAAGCAAAAGATAATTTTATTGAAATTCTTCATGACAATATTAGCAGTGATGTTTTAGATGATTTTTATTGTAAAATGGGACAAAACATTGATTCAAATAGCTTGTTGAATGTTCTTAAACGTGTTATTTATCATGCATCTGAAAGCACTCTGCAGTTAAAGCAACTTAAAAAGTCTAAAAAGAAATTCCCAGTTAATCCCTGGTTCAATGATGAGTGTAAAAGATTAAAACAACAATTACGGAATGCAATTAAAGAAAATTATTCAGACTTAGAAATTTCAATTATTCAGAAAAAATATAATCAGACAAAGCAAAGAGAAAAACGAGCATATCAAACTGACTTATTGAAATCATTATTAAACTTTAAAGCTCATAATCCCACAGAATTTTGGAAAATGGTACATTCAATCCCTGGTAAAAATGAAAGCAGAGATATACCAATTTCAACCTCTGTACTTTTGGATACTTTCAAAAACCTTGGTAAAGCACCTAAATATGACTTCTTTGATTATGAAGCTTTAGCGAAAATGCAAATCTTTATATTGGAATATAACATGCATAATTCATATACAGATTCATTACAAATTAGTGATCATTTACTTAACAATGTTATACATGAAAAAGAGGTTCTAAATGCCTTAGATAAAATTAATGCTAATAAATCACCAGGTATTGATGGCTTACCATCTAATATTATTAAAAATTGTAAAGCTCTATCATTAGATTTTACTGCACTATTTAATTTTATCTTTGATAGAGGAGATTACCCTGAAGAATGGAGTATCGGTATGCTCTCCACTCTTTACAAACAAGGATCACGTCTCAATCCAGATAATTACAGAGGAATCAATGTACTTGCTTGTCTAGGAAATGTTTTTGATACAATCATTCAAACAAGATTAGTGTTCAATGCAGAAATGCTCAATATTCAAGACCCATTACATGATTACAAGGTGCTTATAAATCTGGTCACCGTACAACAGATAATTTGTTCATTTTAAACACTATTATTTCACATTTTAAGAGGCAGAAAAAGCCTCTATATTGTATAATGGTAGATTTTAGGAAAGCGTTTGATTATGTCAACAGGACAGCACTTCTTTATAAATTATGTAAATCAGGGATACATCCAAGTTCAAAAATGTTTAAAATTATTGATAGCATGTATAAAAAATCGAAATCATGTCTCAAACTTAAAGATGGCATTACTCCAACGTACAATACTGGAATTGGCGTTATGCAGGGCTCTGTTCTCAGTACATATCTTTTCAACCATTTTTTGGATGACTTGAAAGATTTTCTTCCCTCAGAACATGGTATAGAGTTTGAAGGTGTTTCTTTAAACCATCTACTTTGGGCTGATGACTTAGTATTAATAGCTAGCTCTAAATCTGGGGCACAATCTATGCTAGACTCTCTCTTTGATTTTTGCAGAAATTATCATCTTGTTGTCAACACTGTTAAAACAAAGGCTATTATTTTTAACTCTAAATCAGATGAAACTTTTAAATTCAATAATGAAGTGATTGCATGTGTAGAAGACTACAAATACCTAGGGTGTATCTTCAACAGTAAAAATAATTTTGATAAACAAATATGCTATCTTAAAGAACAATCTAGAAAAGCTTTATTCAAAATAAAGCAACAATATCACAAGTTTAATGACATTCCCATATCAGTTGCCTTACATTTATTTGATTCACTTGTCCAACCAATTTTGATGTATGGTTCAGAAATATGGTCAAGTAAAAAACATATCAAGTCACTTGAAACTATTCACCTGTCCTTTTTAAAAAGCATTCTTGGTGTGAAAACATCAACTGCAACCCTAGCAGTCTATGGGGAGCTGGGTCGTTTCCCCCTTAGTTTGTGCTTTGATATTAATCTTATTAAATATTGGATACGGCTTATACAACTTTGTCCAGATAACCTCCTTTATAAAGCATATCTATATGACTATGAAATGTACAGTTTAGGATTTAAAAATACTTGGTCAAGTAAGGTTCATAATATTTTAAAAGATTGTAATCTTGAAAGCACTTGGAATGAACAAGTTGTTGATGATGACTATGTATTCAAAAAGAATCTAACTAAAACATTGCACCAAAATTATAAGGAGAAATGGAAGTGTGATTTACAATTATACCCAGTTTTAAGAACATACATTAAATTCAAAACAATTTTCGAAAGAGAACAATATTTAAGCCTTCAAAACAAAAATCACAGGCAATCAATTTCACAACTGAGATTAAGTTCACATAAATTACAAATAGAACTGGGTAGACATGTAAAACCACGGCCAAAACCTGAATATGAAAGATTGTGTAACTTTTGTGGGGAAATAGAAAATGAGGTTCATTTCATGATTAAATGCCAAATACATAGAGAAAATAGAAGAATATTGTTTGACAACATCACTAGCAAAATTAATGTTGATCAACATGATCCTGAAAATACATTCATTATGTTAATTTCTTCAAAAGATAAATATGTGCAAAAGCAAGTTGGAAGTTTTATTACGAAATCATTCAAAAACTTAAACTTGCCTGGGGATTAACATTTTGGATGCATCACACCTAAAGTATATTATAACATATGTAAATAACAAGTTTTTTGTATAAATTGTATATATTAGTGTAGTGTAGTGTAGTGTAGTGTAGTTTTTGTAAAATTTCATTTTGTAATGACTAATATGTCAGGTCATGACATCTAAAGAGTCAATAAAAGATATATATATTTAAGATTTTTTCAAAATAACATATTGTAGAGAACATTATTGAGCCATTGTGACCAATGGCTCAATGGACCAATGGCTTATATCATGAATTTTGTAAATTATAAAGTAAAAAACAGGTCTATGTTGAGAGTCTTTTCATTATTTGTCAGAGTTTATTTGGTCTACTATTAAGTTTTAAGTAAAAAAGGTCTGCTTTCAGTCTATTATTTATCAGAGTTTATTTGGTCTACTTTCAGTCTGCTATTAAAAATTATAAGTAAAACAGGTATACTTTCAGTCCATTTTAGTCTTTTCAGACCTATTTAGACCAATTAATAAGTTAGGTTTCAGTCAAGACCTATCAACAAGTTATACTTTTAGTCGGCTTGATCAAAATATGTCACCTATTGGGTGGTGACATAATAAATAATAAAGCAAAGTATTATAGAAAACATCACAGATGCGTAGCTGGGTGGGGAATATTGGACCCCCTGCTGGAATCTTTTCAAAATCATTAATTTATCTTTTTTAATTTTCTCATTATTTATTTTTTTGAAGTGTGGTATTTGTCTCTTTCATAACTGGTTATTTGTTATCGGATTTGCTTAGAATTATAAAAGCTTACCGATGGTCATTGGACCAAGGACCTGTGCTAGAGATTTTCATATCCGATAGATACTTTTTTCAAAGTTAGATAATTTCCCCTCATCATTCCCCTAGGGTTGTTTTTCAGGATCTTTTCCTGGATTTAACCCAAAAGTTCTAGCTATTGAATAAATAAGGGAGACCCGGATAAGGCTCTTGGCAGTAGCATTGTATACAAATATCGTAAAATATGCCATGTATTTTTTCTGACAAACTTTAATATAATTTCTATTTTTCATTGCCTCTTCGATTCAATATGCCTTTTTGGAGCTTTGCTTCATGGGACTCTATGAGCTTCTATGGGACTCCGTGGAACCCTATGGGGATTCCTTGGGACTTTGTGGGAGTTTGTATGGCTTAGTCCCCTGAAGTCTCATCGAGTCCCATGAACTGATCCCTTTTGAGAATCATATGCTCACTCCATGGATATTGAAGCATTTTTAATGTTTCTGTAGACATACAGTGTATTCACTTTATTAAAAACACAAGATCTGGAACCGTGAGAATACTTTGGGGCAGACGGCAGGGTACGGCATGTATACTCCATGTGCAAGATATTCAAATCAAACCAAATACAAAGATTAATAAAAAAATTGATGCCAAAAATTGGCCATGCAATGGCGAGTGGTCAGCCCACATGGCTAATGTGACAGCTACTTTACCAAGTTACGGCGAAATCGTAAGTTAAGACACCCCTAACCCTGGTCGTCCTGGTCCTTCAAATTTACACACATGATAGAGGATATCAAGTACTAGAGCTGATTAACTTTTGGGCAGCCATCTTGTTTTCTGGTGGCCATTTTGAAGGTTTTTCGAAAAATCTCGTCATCGCCATTTCAGGAAAACCGCTCATCGGATTTCCTTCAAATTTACACAAATGATAGAGGATATCAAGTACTAGAGCTGATTAACTTTTGGGTGGCCATCTTGTTTTCTTGTTCTTGAAATTTGTAAACATAATAGGAGAACAGTATTCCTGGTTCATAGTGTCTGCCTATTTGATGGTGTAATCTCGTTCACGTCCTGTGCCTTGTTAGCAAAAGTCGTAACTTACGGATATAGTTACGACATTTGGAAGTTACAACGATGTACGAAAAATGCATTTTTTGCCAGTCGTAGTAAAAGAACAATGACTTACAACCATTCGTAAGTTACGACCGTTTCCAAGAACGGTTCCCAGGTTCTTACATTTCACTTTCTTTAAAGTCCCCATATAAAGTTTAAACCACTTTGGCTTATATTGTCGTCTTACCCAATGTTATCAAAGTATGATATGTGAAACTTTTTTTTAAATTTTAAAAAGTGTTTTTTGAAGGACTTTTTGTTCAAAAATTTGTGAATTTATTTGAAACTAACTTTTAGAGGTCACGCATATCTTTTAATTAGCCACAATTCATACCAATGCATAGCATTCATCCTCACATGTGTTTTGCCGAAAAAATTAGGAAAATCAGTTCAGAAATAAGCGATAAATGAACTCGTCAGTGCATGAATATGGTTCCGAGAAAAATGCATTTGGTTTATTATTGAAGTCTAGCAATTTATTAAGAAAAGATTGACATCGAAAAAAAGTATTTTTTTCAAAAAGTTTTTGCTACCTGAGTGACATAATGTTGCAAAATATATTTGATATGCTAAAACATTGAAGTGGCCCATTAAATATGGCATTTTATTATTGAAATAGTGTGTCCTTTGTTCAATCTTTGCATCTTTGCAAAGAATGGGTATCGATATGGCGAACTTTTTGAACACACGTTTCTCTTAAACCAGTCATCAAAGATTTCTGAAAATTTTACACATTGTCAATTTAATGGCCATCTTTTGAATGGTAACAATATAATTTTGAATAGATAAACATACTTTCATCTATATTGTTTTAAAAAACACATCAAACACTTGTTTTTTTTGTTCTTGGTATCATTTTTCCAGAGTGAAATGAAACATCTTTCCGAACCTCATTGGAACAAAACGACATAAACACAACATGTTTAGGCCTCTCAATATTTTAATTGTACAAAGGAAATTTTGGTTTATTTTTAAAAAGTATCTTGTTAATGGAATAAAAGGTTTTTCTTGATTTTTATCTATTTTGGGGGGATTTTTTAGCTCTTAGCTCACATGGTGAGCTTTTGCAATCGCTCACTTGTCCGTCTGTCTGTCTGTCCGTCCGTCCGTCTGTCTGTCCGTCAACAATAGTGGCACGTTTTAAAACCTCTGTCGATATGATTCCTGTTTTAAGTTATTTCTGTTCAACATCAATACAGAAAACACCCCTATGACTCCTGGTTCAAAAGCTCGCCTATTTTCAAAATGGCTGCCATTTTTGTCTCGCGAAATTCACTTTTGACCCATTTCCTAGCTTTACAAATAATTTCAGATGTCCTACATTGTAAAAATCCATGTCAATGTAAAGAGTAGATATATGAAATAATTTTGTTACGAAAAATCAGCAAAAAATTGCCGGTCCAGAATATATTCTAGACCGGTCCATATGGACCACCACTATGACATCACACATTTCTCATGTCGATATAGTAAAATGAATGCCTTCTTAACTAGCACTAAAAACCCTAGAACTGGCCCGGCAAGGTGGTAATAATAAATAATGATGTAAGTTATTATTTTGTGAAATGATAATATAATCATCATAAGCAGCAATAGGGATTCTACTAGCAGCTATCTTTGAGTACTGTATATCATCAGGTTTATAAGAAATCTGGACCTGGATTAGATCCAGATGTCAAAACCTATCTCTAAATATCAGTTTTTTACAATATTTCCATAGGCTAATGAAATGTTGATTTACTAAATCTACAGACCAGAGGAGGAACAAAACAAGGTAACCATTGTCTATTCAATATAATATGTATAAATCGAAATACATAAGTAAGACAGTTTCAACACTATTAAGCACTCATTCAGTCATATACTGTATGGGGTCATAAGTGTCATAATTAATACAGTACAGGGCAATTGTGTGGAACTACCTTAATTAATTAAAATGACCTGTCTTTGCATTGAGCACTCGATCATTGTGCGTTTATGTAGGGTGGACTTTCAGACTTTAGCCTCAGGCTACAGTAGGTTTTCTTAAAACCCAAGAGACTTCAATCATAGCCTAGATATTCACTTCATTTTTCTGACTCTAAATAGCCTGAACAAGTGAGTAAGAAATTGATGAAAAACTGAAAATGCAAACTTTGCAAATGCTCACCTTCAAGTTGTTCAGGCGATTCTGCTTCTTAAATTTCACTTGTCAATATCAGATATGATCCCTATGTAATCCATGATAGAAGTTCATCACCTGTAATCACATAATTATTGAATGATCGTTCGATGTAGACTGCCGAATGGATTTCTCAGAATTTGAACATGGCACTGCCGGCAGCCATCTTGAAGAAAAGTGGGTTAATTTTGATGCAATATATTTCGGTATTTATCTCTCAAATACAAAGTCAATACTCACTGGTTTCAGATTTTGTGGAAGCCATGATATTCAGATGATACAATGATCACCAATTCATGGTTATAACCATCGTAGATTATTTAAAAAAATTGCATTTGTTAGCGACCGCTACAAAAGTTAAACTAGATTAACATCGATTAATTGAGTGCAATTTTACATCTGTAACCTGGGGGAGACGGGTTTCTGCCAGTTTTTGCGGAGAAGTTTTTATTTTTTTGAAAAATCGGGCAGAATAATTTCAAGATATCTCAACGACATTTGAGGCACTTTCATAGACATCAGGTTTGATTATGCGCTCTCTACAGCTAAGTTACTGTAATTTACTACAATGAAATTCCAACAGAATGAATTTTCGTTATGATTTGATGAAGTTATGTGCCCTGGAAAATGGGTGGTCAATTTTTGGGTCTGCTGATGAAACTTAGAAATGGGACGTCCCGGCGGATCTCCTGCTGTACTGTCTTCATTAACACTGTCATCTGAATCAAGAGGTGTGTTACTTGCTTTGCCACAATGTGTTATTGCATTTTCACTATTAAATAATATATAAAACCCTTTAAATAAATTAAGGTTTTGTAGTTTTTAATATAAGGCCCTTCATCAGAATGCCAACATATAATTAATTTTGAATGGCCTAATCTGTACATGCAGTTATGTAGTGTACATGCCCAGGTTAGCAGCCATATTGAAAACATAAACCAGCCATAAACCAGCCAGCAAGCCTTATTTTCATCAGAAAAGTTAAGTTTTAGTGGTGAGCCCACACTCCCACAACAATGATATTTGCAGAGAAGCTACTTTACAGTCTCTACATTATACAGTTTCAATATCTTTTTTTGTGGGAGCGTGGGCTGATGGTTAAATTTTCAATGAAAGGGAATGAGCACCATGCTAAAACTTGATAACAAAGTGAAAAAAAAATGACAATGTTTTCCAAACTTGCATTGGTAAACTTCATACATAGCTGGATTCTGTTAATGTTCTACTCCGAATGCTTGTATTTCATATGTTCCATATAATAAATTCTATATTATGGGGTTCTTAATGCCAATTTTTCAAAGAAACTGAAAACTAATGCCACTTTTTGAAATTGCACATCTCAAGAAAAAAGGTTTACCTACAACTTGCAATCGACGGTTTTAAAAGTAGATGGAAGAATGAGTTTTTTGGAAAAGGTCTAAGTGGACCAATAGTCTGTTAAATGGACCTGTTCTTTCCCATGACACATGCAGTATACAGATCTTGACCATGACAAGCCAAAAATAATATATATTATACATTCATATTTTTGTCTTTAACAATTTCACAAATAATCATTTTACCATTATCTGAATTTTGTGGATTGACCTTCAATAATAAAGGAAATTGAATAAATAAAAAAAATGTTCCCATTTTTTTATTGTGTTATGTTGTAATTGTGTTGGTCGGGTGACTGGGTGGCCCGACATTGGACATTACAATCAAATTAATTTAATGACTATGAAGTCATAACATGAAGTACAACCTAAAAACAAATCAGGCCCACAGCCCCTCTAATAAGGCTGCTGTTAAACAACATATCATGGAGTTTGATACATCTTGGGCCCCTTCTGTAACTCACTCGTAATTGAGAACATCTGCTGCAAGATTGGGATGTCTGGCCTTCTCTACAAGAATGACAATAGGAGATGATCCTAGGGATAGGTAAAAGTTGTCAAAATTTGAAAAAATCACACATCAGTTTTACCCCAAAAGGAAACCTAATTCATGTCCGGAGCATGACTTTCCCAAAAAATTACCAGGAGCACAGTATTTTAATTATCGTAAAGGATCCGTTACCCAATGTACCTAAAGGTGCCCCCAAAGGTTTCATTGAATGTAACATGGAAATAGTTACTTTTATAAATTATGAACACATCCAAAACAAAATTAGGTCATAGGGATTAAAACTAAGGTCATTCAGTGCATTTAAGTTTGACTATGCAAATCATTCTAAATATCATGTTAGGGGTATGTTAGTCTTCACTCTTGACTATTTTAAGTATATTGACCATTCAATCAATCGATATATCAAAATATCATTAAGGTAGGACACTAAGGGCAACATATTGAAAACACAAATCATAAAACAACCCCTAAAATGTAGTATATCTATGAATCTTACTCTTGAATCTCAGCAAAAGTACCACCTCAGTTGGTATGCAGAGGGTTTAACCTAGGATATTCAATTTAGACGACATATTAAACATCATTATCAAAGGTAGGACACAAAGGGCAACATATTGAAAACACAAAACCTAGGTATTCAACTCAAATATTAAAAATCTAGTTGTGACTTTTCAATATATGATATATTTATTTGGCATTTTCAAAGAATAATTCAATTGAAGCTAAAGGTATAAAGTCAAATGATTGCTTTTTAAAATTGAAAAGGTGCATGTAGGAGCGTTTTTTCGTCAGTTTGAAACCCTTTGTTTTGCTATCAAACAAGTGGAGGTATTTTAATCTGTATAACATATAATTATCATGAGGTAAAATATTTTAGTTTGACTTAGGATGAGAAATATCTTACAAGCAGTTTCCCTTTAATGGCTAAATGGATATTGATTCTTTAAGCAATATATCATCTTTTGGGACAAGCATCAAAAATAAATTGACCCTTTTGTTTCTTTTGGTGAGAACTACCTTGCAAGCAGTGTCCCTTTAAACAGCTACATGGATATTGTTTTAGTTCCTCAGCAATATATCATATTCAGGGGTAGGCAATTGAATGAAGAATCAAAAATAGATTGACCCATTAGTTGAGAACTACCTTACAAGCAGTGTCTCTTCAAATGGGTAAATGGATATTGATTCAGTCCCTCAGCAATATATCACATTCAGGGGCAGGGATGACTGATGAATCAAAAGTATATTGACCCTTTGATTCTTTTTTTTGAAAATAGTTTAGTGTTCATTAGGATGAGAACTATCTTACAAGCAATGTCCCTTTAAATGGCTAAATGGATAATGACTCAGTCCCTCTGCAATATATCATCTTCAGGGGTATGCATGAATGATCGATCAAAGATAGATTGGCCTATTTGTTTCTTTGGGTGAGAACTACCTTACAAGGAGTGTCCCTTTAATGACTAAATGGTTATTAATTCAGTGTCTCTTCAACATATCATCTCAAGAGATAGACATGACTGATGAATCAAAAGAAGATTGACCCATTTGATTCTTTGTTTTAAACATTTTAGTGTTCATTAGCATGAGAACTACCTAACAAACAGTGTCCCTTTAATAACTAAATGGATATCAATTCAGTCACTCTGCAACGTATTCAGAGGCATGCATGACTGATAAATCAAAAATAAATTGACCCATTTGATACTTGTCTGATAGTTTGTTGCCTTGGTGTCTGGCAGATCCAATATGGCCTTTTTGAAACTAAATTTTTTGCTATACTTTCACATTGTATATCTTCCACAGCCAGGACCCTCTCTCATTTCATGTTCGGACTATGCAATAATGTCAATACTAAACAATAAAGGTGAAATCAGAGGGGGTCTGACCTGCGGAAGCACCTCAATATGTTAGTGACTGTAGAAGGTCATCCATTCTTAAAAACAAGAAGACAATAGGGTGCCTTTCAAAACAATAGGATTACAAAGTATCTATGCATGGTTGATCTGCTTAGTGAAGGTTATTATGCTCAGACAAAATGTAGTTTTATACTGACGAGTGAATTTAAGTGTATCTACAAAAATCAAGATTTTATTCAAGGTTTTGTGAAAATGTGTGAAAATGTAAAAAACAACTTTTTAGCATATTCTAATGATTATTTTTGTGATTTGTTGAAAATATACTTCTTAAAGATTCATATTATATAAGAATAATCCTAGAATTCCAATTTACCCTTTTCGAAAAATTTCTAAGTCCTTATAGGTACACTAATGGGTACGGTTCCTTTGCCTTTAAACAGTTGCTCATGCAAAATTGACCAATTTTTGAGTCGCGAGACATTGAAGTTTATCTTGTATCAATACTAGATCAGTCTATCATATTTTCAAGTACAACTGAATTGTAATTGGGAAACATCAGAAAACCAGAATAATTCGACCATGCTGACTGATCTTAAGTTAAAACCTAACACATATTCTGTACAATGTTCCGTGTTTTGCAGCCCGCAGTTCCAGACTACAATCCATTTGATAATCCTTTTAAGAAGCTGATTGGTGTAGGAACATTAAAGAAACTGCCTGATGATTGGGATGCTAAGAGTTCAATAACCAATAAGTCCCTAAGGGGAATACATGGCAAGAAAAAGGATAAAAGAAAACTCAGACATGATCTTTGGCTCCAAAGTAAGTAACACAGGGCTCTCACCAGGAAATATTTAGGGTGTGGTGCTAGCATCTTCAGAATAATGGTTCAATCGTGATAAATCATATTTATGTTATGTTTTATACTTTTTACATGCTATTATTGAATATTCAGTCAAGTTTAGACTGTGGAAACAGTCATGATTTGCCAATAGGGTGTTGAGGGAGCTAAATAGAGTGTGGTGCTGTGCTACAGTCTAAAAGCCTGGCGAGAGCCCTGTAATAAATGTTGAAATGAATATCTCAGACAAAAAAATGAGTTATTCATTTAAAATCATAAAGACTTGTTTATATATTTGGATATCTTGAATGGGAAGAAATAAGTTAGATTCAATATTTTAACTCGAATATTTTTATCCCATTGAACAAAGTTCGGAGGAATATAGGGAGTGCCTTCGGCTGTCCACCCGTACATCTGTATGTACGTCCAAATAACGTATGTCTGTCTGTCCATTGAGTTCTGCTCAAAAATCAAATTTTTAAAATGGCTGCTGTTTAAGTATGGTGGCCATATTAGTGCAAATTTTATGGTAATTTAGGTACAATATATAAAACTAATAGTTTTAAATGTAAAATAAATTATATAGGACATTAATAAAGCTAAAAATGTTGATATTTAAGAAGCACATGGCAGCAATCTTGAAAAATGGTAGCCTTAACACTCTATTTTTTATATGATTTTGGCTGTAACTTGAAAAGTAGCATAGCAATTTTGTTCATATTTTACATGTGCATATTATATGCATGGCACACTGTCTTATGAGACTTTTTGTAGAAGACAGCCATTTTGAAAAATGGCTGCCATTTTAATGTGTGTTATTTTACATTTATTACTATAACTGGAAAAGTAGTAGAGCGATTTTGTTCATATTTAATATGTGAATACTATAAGCATGGCACACTGTCTAATGACACTTTGAGTAGTAGGCAGCCATTTTGAAAAATGGCCTCCATTTTTAACTTGTGTTATTTAACGTTTTTTACTATAACTTGAGAAGTTGTGGGGTAATTTTGTTCATATTTGATATGTGAATACTATAAGCATGCTACACTGTCTCAATGACACTCTGGGTAGTAGGGGACCATTTTGCAAAATGGCTGCCATTTTTACATTTTTTACTATAACTCGAAAGTGTAGTGATTTTGTTCATATTTTTGATATATGATTGGTTCACTGTCTAATGACACTTTGGGGAGAAGGTGGCCATTTTAAAAAAGTTTTTTTATGTGTTTTATTTTATGTTTTTTACTAAAACTGGAAAAGTAGTAGAGCGATTTTGTTCATATTTTATATGTGAATACTCATAAACATGCCACACTGTCATATGACATTTTGGCTAGTAGGTGACCATTTTGAAAAATGGCTGCCATTTACATGTACGTGTGTGCGATTTTGTTGAAATTTTATATGTGGCTGCTTAGAAGCATATTACACTTTTTGATGACAATTTGGCCAGTGAGCAACCATTTTGAAAATGGTGGCCATTTTTTGTGTGCTATTTTACAATTTTTGCCATATACTTTGTGTATAAAAATGCCAGCCATGGCTGTTCGATGGAATTTGCTATGCTTTGGCATTGCTCTTGTCTAGTTTGAATCAGATATTATTTTCAAAACTTATTAAAGTAGTCGGATGTGAAAGCATAAATATCACAATTGGTGCATGCAATTTTTATCTAGAACTGAATGCTGGAGAAAGTGCGAAGAATGAGGAGAAAGCAAGAAAGAAACGGGAGAAGACTGCCATTGTGGGAGATATGCGGCCCTTAGAAGAGACACTTCCCACATTAGAATTACTCTTAAAGGGAAAGGGCAGAAAAAGAACTACTAGCACAAGGTAATTAGATTTTCCTCAATGCATTATCTGTTTCACCACCAAGGTATAGGTATATTATTTAAGGATTTAAACTTTGGACTCCGTGCAATGTGTACTAAACCATTCCACTCAGATGTTGTTTCCAAATCTTTGCATGACCCGGCAGGGGGAATGCAAAGTTTAGGAAAAAACATCTGAGTGGAATGAAACAGCCACAATGCAATGAGTCTTGGGCTTAAATTCTTTTCACACATTGCAAAATATTTTTTATAAAATCACTTAAGATACAAAATCACTAAAAGAACAATACAGGGTGATCACTAAGTTCTTGGAATTTATCTGTCATTTCATTATTTTTCAACCAATCTACTTGAAATTTTTAAGGTAAATGGAGAATATAGTTTTGGGTTGAATCACATCACATTGTCATATGATGTCACAATGGATAATTATTGTTACTATAGCAACATGACAAAAATATGCCCATTGACGCATACGTGATTTGAAAAATTTCTCGAGTAAATTAGGTATAAATGCAATAAATAGTGATTGACTTGGACTTCCAAAGGCATTTTTCGATAATATAGAATACGCATTACATTTTAGAATAAAAGTGTGTTCATGTTAGTCAGAAGATAGGACAACCCAATTGATTCAAAACAACAAAAGAATATACAAATCCGTCGCACAAATTATATTTTTTAGAACACCAGATTTACTCTTTAATTTAGAGTACTCAAACACCGATTGTATGACAACAACTATAGGCTTAAATTAAGGTACACAGTTGTAAAGATACCGAGGTGCATCCTCACCGTTTGCTGCGAGTATCATATGCTTATAAGGAATCAGTCTTACACATCAGGTAAAATACAACGTATGTATCGCAGTATTAACAGCAACAGAAAAATGAAGTAAACATGCGTTTAACTACTTTGAAATTCAATTACCTATACGAAACAGCAATTATCTAAATTGATACGTCAATTCGTGATGCCAAGAAAACAACTACTGCCGATGAAAATGTAATTAAAAGGGTCGGCAACGTATGTATTCACATGTTGTCAACTCAGTTTTCATATTTGTTTGTAGTGTTCTTTGACCCTCTTTACATGTTCTGTGTATGGTTAATCCTGATCTGAAGTTATCTGCTTGGTCTTACTTGCTTCACAGTCTCAATCATTTTCATCCCTGTCTTTCTAGGTTCTATTTCAACTTTTTTCCAGATTTTGAATATCACTGTGGTTCGCAAATATTTAAGAAGGTTATTATCCCATCGAACGAAGTTTGGAGGGATATAGGGAATGCCTCCGTCTGTCCGTCCATACGTCCATCCGTCCGGGCAATAACTCAAATACCGCTGGCCCGATTTTGTTCATATTTTGTACACATATACCAAATGGGAGTAGGAGTTCTGCTCAAAAAACGATTTTCAAAATGGCTACTCAAAAGAAAATGGTGGCCATTTAAGTGCCGATTTTACAGTAATTTAGGTACTGCATATAAAACTATAATAGCAATATGTTTTAAATGTAAAAAAGTTACATAAAACATTGATTAAGCTAGAAATGTAATTATAGAAGAGATACATGGCAGCCATCTTGAAAAATGGCTGCCTTTGCACGTCATTTTACGATTTTTGCTGTAACTTGAAAAGTAGTGGAGCGATTTTGTTCATATTTGGTATGTTAATACTTTAAGCATGGCACAATGTCTATTGACATTTTTACGTGTGTTATTTAACATTTTTTTCTGTAAGTCAAAAAGTAGTGGAGCGATTTTGTTCATATTTGGTATGTGAATACTTTAAGCATGGCACAATGTCTAATGACATTTTGGGTAGTAGGTGGCCATTTTGAAAAATGGCTGCCATTTTTACGTGTGTTATTTTTACAATTTTTACTATAACTCAAAAAGGAGTAGAGCGATTTTGTTCATATTTTATATGTTAATACTATAAGCATGGCACACTGTCTAATGACACTTCGGGTAGTAGGTGGCCATTTTGAAAAATGGCTGTCATTTTTACATTTTTTACGATAACTTGAAAAGTATTGGAGCGATTTTGTTCATATTTGATATGTGAATACTTTAAGCATGGTACATTGTCTAATAAAACTTTGGGGAGTAGTCAGTCATTTTGAAAAATGGCCACCATTTTTACGTTTTTACTATAACTTGAAAAGTAGTGGAGCGATTTTGTTCATATTTGATATGTGAATACTCATAAGCCTTGCACACTGTCTCATGACACTTCGCATAGTAGGCGGCCATTTTTACATTTTTTACGATAACTTGAAAAGTATTGGAGCGATTTTGTTCATATTTGATATGTGAATACTTTAAGCATGGCACATTGTCTAATAAAACTTTTGGGAGTAGTCGGCCATTTTGAAAAATGGCCACCATTTTTATGTGTGTTATTTTACATTTTTTATTACAACTCAAAAAGTAATAGAGCGATTTTGTTCATATTTGATATGTGAATACTCGTAAGGATTGCATACTGTCTTATGACATTTTGGTTAGTAAGCGGCCATTTTAAAAAATGGCCAGCATTGGTGATTTTTTAAGAATTTTATATGTGGCTACTTAAAAGCATATTACTTCTTCTGATGACAACTTGGCTAGTGATCAACCATTTTGAAAATGGTGGCCTTTCTTATGGGTGTTATTTTATATGATATTTGCTATATATTTCAAATGTTAAAATGCCAGCCATTTCTGTTCGATGGGATTTGCTACGCTTTGGCGTTGCCGTTGTTCTGGTTAATATTGCTGGTTTCTTTCAATCGGATGTTTGGGTATTTGATCCTTTTTTTATACCTGCTTTCCCAATCGGCCTGCGCTTTCAATGCCATATTTTGATAATGGATGCAGTGACAAGTAATTTCTAGATATCATTGAAGTCAGCAATATATGTTTTGGTCAGTCTTGGAATGTGGAGAGCGGCACTTTGGCATTGGGTATTCTGACAGATGTTTTTCATACAGATTCGTCATGTAGTTGGTTAGTACTCGTGTTTGTCTTTTTTTCATTTGGTCTAACCTTCTTAATTGGAAAGAGTCGTGTACTGATTCCAGCTCTATTTTCTTTGTCAGCCAATTTTGAATTTCAACCCTTTTTGATACGCAGGTAACGTCTTCTTTTTATGTTTGCCAGAGCCTTTCTTGACAATCTAAAAGCTTAAATTGTGAATGCTACTAACACAACGGTATCCCCTAGCTAGTCTGCCATATACTATTGTAAGACTTTTACGTTTCTTGGTAGATGATGTTTTCTAGCTCCTTCGATTTCTTTTCTCATTGTATTGAGTGTCAACAGTTTTCTTCTGACGTACACGTATCTTTGTCTTCTTGGGGTCAGGTCAGGTTTAGTTCTTTAATCTCATTAACGGTTTGTTTTCTTGGTGTCACAATTCATCCCTGTAAATTGTTGCCTAGATTTCTTTTCCAATCTTCATTTTCCCAATTTCGAGCTTTTACGTTTTTAAGCGGTTTTCATTCCTAAATGATATCTTTATTTTACAATGTTCAGATGATATTGCTTGCTTTATTTGCTTTTGAAAATCGTTTGTTTGGTTTTTGTTGTTATTTGCAGTCTAACTATGTGATGGGAGGTGATAGTTCTGGTTTCTGTTGATCTTGATTCAACTCTTAGCAACTTTCATACCTGCTGGGATTTTCTATTACTGCCCTTTCCTGTTCATTACGTTCTCCCTTAAGAGACTGGCGATAACTCAACTAGTTTTTCTTGTTTCTCTCTTTGAATTTTCTTTCAGGAAAATCTGCAACCCTTGTGTAATAGCCACATTGTCTTTATCTTTTCTTTCTCAGAGAGTCACAACCTTTTGCATTTTGGCGCTTTCTATACATTTTTTGGATCTCACTTCTTGATTTCACCGTCTTAATTAAATGTAATAACAATATTAAACGTAAGTATCAGTACAAACGTTACCATTCAATTAAGGTCAGTAATGATAATAGCAAAAATAATTAAATGAGGGAGATGTTATAATTGATGCATCAAACATTACATTATAAGGAACTGAGGTAAAAAACACATCCTGTCTCATGATCCGGGTATATTCAGCACTGTACATGAAAAAATTGGGTTGTAAAATTGAATTACTCTAATACACACATAAGTGCACTTTGAAATAATGACAAAACATGACTCATTTCTCTCTTTTTATCTACCTCGACATTACTACTAACATATTAAATAATAATTTGTGTAAACATTTTATCATTTCTTATTGAATGTAATTCGTTAGGCCAATGATACACAAGTTACCACTTGTAACGTATGTATCATTTTTTTGAACACAATATTTTTTTCTAAATGGATACATATGACCCTACCATTGGACATTGTGAATAGACCTAGCCTATTATAGTATAATTTTACAATATTAGCTACCAATCAAATATAAATCAAAGCTGCCAGACAACCTACCTTCCGAACCCTACATTCCTAAACACTAACAGACAGCTAAAATAACGAGGAATAAAATAGCCTCTAATAGAGTGCAATCATGAATTCTCTTGAAAGCCCATGCTGTAATCAAGGTAATCTTGTAGTATGCGCCAAATCAAAAATATGAGTTTGAAAAAAATCATGTTTTTCAAATAATAGCAGTGAGTATGTGAAATAGGAGGCATATTTGATATTGATATGTATGATAGTCTATTCGGGTGTGGTCATTTTTATTAAAAACAATAATGGTGAAGAATTATACATTACTGACCTTGGAATGCCATTTTAATTCAAAAGTCACTGTTGCTAATGAAAATATTCCTATTTTACTTATTCAATGTTTTCTAAATGTTTCAATTACCATTATGTTAGTTTTTGGCAAAGTAAATAATTATAGGGGTCACATAAGGATCCACTTTATTTAGAACTTGTTCATATTTAGTGATGATTTCAAAAAATACCAAGTTTAACACAATTTTGTTTGTTAAATATTAAATAAAATGATGGTATGGTGTTTGTTTCATTGTTTCAACTAAACATCGCAATTCATTGCTCTCTTAGAGCTGCAGGGCATATACCAGTTCAAAAAGTCTTCAATAAAGTTGATCCTTGTGTGAGCCCTATGATTATTTACTTTACCAAAAATGAATATAACGATTATTCAGATATATAAAAATCCTTTAATAGGTTAAATAGGAATACAATGATTGACTTTTGAATAAAAAGGCATTATACATATACATATGTAGTTGTTGCAGTAAAATTACCAAACCAAAGTGGACTATCTTTCCATATTAATAGCAAATGGGCCTTCCTTTTGCATTTTACTGAAATTATTTGTAACAAAAGTTTATTGTGATAAAGCAGGCAGTGATTTTGATACTTTTTTAGCTTGCAGACAGTGATCTAGTCGAGACAACATCTTGTAGTAATGGGTGTAACAGTGATGAGGCAGGAATTGATTTTATGAATGCAACTTTTGACAATTCCATTATTGATGGTTTATCTAACAGTTAGCCATTTTGTCCAACATTCTGCTTGGACGCCAAATTAAAAAATACTGATTTGCATCACATCAAGTTGATTTGTTCACCGATGTTTGTCAGAGTGATACCTGTAGCGGCTGCACTCGACTGATATGCAGCAAGATATATGTGAGCTTTCATTGCAACATTTACATTTAGAACAGTTACATTTTTACTTAGTCTGATAGAAAATTAAATAATTGAAGTATATTTCTTTAAGTTTATTCAAATTGAACATCACTTTTACAATACAGATACCTTCATTTTGAAACATTAGCAGCAAACGGTCAGTTTTCAACTTTGAATGTTTCATTTTTGTTCATAAAAAGTGTATTCTACAAAAGTCAAGGTCATTTCAAGGTAAAATGTCAATATTTAGGTAGTTGGCTTTTTAAGACACCTGACCCTCCACAACCAATGATTAGGTGACCTGAAGTCAAGGTCTGAATAGATCAAGGTAATGTTAAGGTCAATATCTAGCAAGTTGACATGAGAACAATTGTGACCTTTGGCGACCAATGATAAGGTGATTTCAAGGTCAAAGGTCAATATCTAGGTCATAGGTAGTTGGCTACTGTGGGTCTTCAGTAACATTTGATCACCAAAGATAAAGTGACCTACGGTCAATGTCACTGTTTATGGCTCAAGGTCATCTCAAGGTCAGAGGTCAATATCTGAATATTTGGCATTTTGGGGATGCTGCTTCATGTGAGGACCCATTGATATGTGTTCTGAGGTCAAGGTCATTCATACAAGGTCAAAATCTCTGTATTTGGCGTTTTGAGGCCCTTGGGGCTGCTATGACCCTTGGCAACTCATGCTAAGGTGACATGAGGTCAAAGTCAATACATTGTTCAAAATTATAAGGTCAAAGGTCAATATCTAGGTAGTTGGCTCGTTTTAGGCTACACGACATTTGATCACCAATGATAAAGTGACCTGAGATCAGTGTCATTGTTATAGGTAAGGGTCAAAGATCAATATCTAAATATTTGGCGTTTTGGGGCGGCTGCTGCACTTGACTCCATTGAAACGTGACCTAGGGTCAAGGTCAATCTAAGGTCAAATTTCAATATCTTAGTGTTTGGCTTTTTAAGGCCACAGGGGCTGCTGTCGTGATGTGGCCCTTGGCGACTCAAATAAGGTGACATGAGGCAGTCATCATTTAATGGTTCAATTCAAGATCGTCTCAAGGTCAATATCTAGGTATTGGTGTTTCAAGGCACTCGGGGGATGCTGTGACGCTTGGTGACACATTAAAATGGTGACACATTTCAATTGACATTTCAAAAGTAATATTCGATCATTTCTGTTTTATCATGTCAATTTTAATAAAATTTGCCAATTTGAAGTAAAATTATAACAGAAGAGAGGTTATCCAAATATGAGGTCATATTAATGACTGCACTCAGTAATCTTCAGTCAAGCTGACGAAGTTTTTCATGAAAGAGTTACTTTCTGTTGTTGTTCTAAATTGAATAAGTATAAGCAGGTGCGTTTTCAAAAAGTCAAATTTAAAGCAAATTTCGCAAAATTTAGTTATTGATTTGTAGAGATAGTCCATTGGTGTATGGCTATTCTCTTAAAAACAATTATGGTACAAATTTGGTACTTCTGACTATATATATGCTTTTTATACAAAAGTCAATTATATTATTCTTATTTTGACTATCAAATGATTTTTATATATCCGAATAACCATTATATTAGTTTTTGGCAAAGTAAATAATAGTAGGGATCACACAAGGATCAACTGTATTGAAGATTGGTCATACTGGTACATGTATATGCCCTGCCGCTCTAAGATCAAGAGCAATGAATTGTGATTTTTCAGTTGAAACAGGGAAACAAACACATTATCATTATTTTGTTTAACATTTAACAAATAATTTTCTGTTAAACGTAGTAATTTTTCAAAACATCACTAAATATGAAAAAGGTGTAAATAAAGTGGATCCTTGTGTGAGCCCCATTATTATTTACTTTGACAAAAATGAATATAATGGTAAGTGTAATATATAGAAAACATTGAATAGGTAAAATAGGAATATAATTAAGAACAACCGTGACTTTTGCATTAAAATGGCATTTTAAGGTCAGAAATGTATAATTCTTCAATATTATTGTTTTTAATAAAAATGACCACACCCAAATGGACTATCATACATATCAATATCAAATCTGCCTCCTATTTCATATGCTCGCTGCTATTATTTGAAAAAAAAAGATTTTTGTCAAACTCATCTTTTTGCCGGTAGCACCTTGGGGCAAGCCGTTTAGCCCTTTCGTGTCACTTTTTTGAGTGCAGACAAGTAAAAATGAATAGTCAATGAACCAATCTATAATGACTATGGGTCAAATCATAGTAACCTACCTCAACATCAGTTAATGGGATTTTCTGGAGTTTTGGCGCACACTATTGGGATATCCTGTCCATGAAAAAGCAAAAACCCATTCAAACAGTAAAATTAATTGATTATTGTGTGGTCTAGACTAGGGTACAAGAAAAATATTAATATATGAAGGACAGGGGCTACTGAAACTGGTAGTTCAAGCATAATTATTTGCTTGTAATGCCTGGTTCACATTTGCTCCAGCCGATTTGTTTAAAATTGTTTTCGGGTTTGAAAAAAACACTCAATAGGCTGGCCCCTGGCCGATGAATCGGAGCAAATGTGACCCAGGCATATGAGGGGCAACATTTTAGATATAGTATTGTTTAAAATCCTGGGAAAATGCACTCCCCCAATTTTGCAAATATGGTCTGCAGTGCTAATGAACCCTCTAACTTGTTTTCGTTTACATGAGCAACTAACAGATATGTTTCTCATTCTGTCTCAGCTTAATTTTAATTAAATTTTACCCCCACCCTTCGAATGTCTTTGTCTCCCTCATTTTTGCAACCCTACATTCAGTTTCTTTTTAAGAAATCGGGGATCCAGGCAGAACTCAGGATATAGTACTTGAGTACATTTGCATTCAAAATGTTTGCAAATTCAAAATTGGAAATATCATGGAAGTTGATTGCAATTCTGTTCGATGATCGTCAACATGAAAGAACATTATGTCTAAATAATTAGCTATTAAACATCTTTCTCAAAACTTGCCTACACTTTTAAATGTTGATCTTGTCAAAGAGTACTCTCCATCTGAGATTCAGATGTAGATCGAAAATCAAATTGTTTTCAATACAAAGGTATTTATAGATTGGTTTACATGAGGGGTTCTGTCCATGTGGGTGGTGTATTCCTTTCATAACAAAGAGTTGTTTTGCTTCCGGGGTCCTAAATTATTCAATTTTAAATAGTAACTAATAAGAATAAACATATCAAAAAGACTCGGGGCACTGCCGTCACCCCATCATGATCAATCCAAGTGACAATAAGCTAAATACAATGCCTTACTATTATGTAATGTATTGACATTAAGGTAGATGATTACATGATAACAATCACACTTATTGACAGTCATAACTCTTTCCATCTGATATGCTCAGATCACAGAATATGCCTCATTATATCAGAGCATGTTTCAGGTGAAACAGAAAGATCAGAATGACGTTTCAGACCCGTAGCCAGGATTTGCCAAGGGGTGGGTTACTTTTTATGTCCCCACCACATAGTGTGGGGCAATATTGTCGTTCTAGGCGCGTCCATCCGTCCGTCTGGTTGTCTGTCTGTCTGTCCGTCCGTCCGCACGTCCGGCAGTTTTCTCCAAAACCACTACAGGTATCACCTTCAAATTTTCAGGAATAACTTGTGAGTGCATACAGATGTGGATGAAAAAAATTAACGTGATAGCTACTTCCTGTCAGCCATTTAGAGGTCAAATGCTAAAATCCTTGTCTGCAAACTTTAAGAAAAACGGCTTCACAGTTGCTTTTATAATTTTAACATCTTGTAAAGCTCACTTCATTCTACATCTGATTAGGTTTTGGACATGTTACCTCAGTCATGTCAGCCATTTTGAATGTCTTAAGAAAAGTTGGCGCGCGATAATACTTTGTATCATATTGAATGGTGTTTTTGAGTTTTCATACTTTAACTATTTGGTAGCTTAATAAATAATTTCAGGTGTACTTTGTTGTAAAAGCCCATGTTATTGTTAACAGTAGTTATATGTGATAATTTTGTAAAAGGAAATCAGCAAAAACTCATAATCACTTTTTTATTGTCGGCCAATTTGGTTTTTCCGTCCTAAAATCTTGTCTGTAAAGTCTTGTCTACGCGTTTTCAGGTGAACCGTTTGGTAGATCAATTTTGAATTTTCAGGGATGATTCTTAGTAAGAAAATCTAGATCTGATTAGTTTTTTGGCATTCTAGGTAAATCTCAAGGCAGCCATTTTGGATTTTCCATCCTAAAACCTTGTCTGTAAAGTCTTGTCTATGCATTTTCAGGTGAACCGTTTGGTAGATCAATTTCAAATTTTCAGGGATGATTCTTAGTATGAAAGTCTAGATCTGATTAGTTTTTTGGCATTCTGGGTAAATTTCAAGGCAGCCATTTTGGATTTTCCGTCCTAAAATCTTGTCTGTAAAGTCTTGTCTACGCATTTCCAGGTGAATCGTTTGGTAGATCAATTTCAAATTTTCAGGGATAATTCTTAGTATGAAAGTCTAGATCTGATTAGTTTTTTTGGCGTTCTGGGTAAATGTCAAGGCAGCCATTTTGGATTTTCCGTCCTAAAATCTTGTCTGTAAAGTCTTGTCTACGCATTCCAGGTGAACTGTTTGTTAGATCAATTTCAAATTTTCAGGGATGATTCTTAGTATGAAAATCTAAATCTGATTTGTTTTTTGGCATTCTGGATAAATGTCAAGGCAGCCATTTTGGATTTTCCGTCTTAAAATCTTGCCTGTAAAGTCTTGTCTACGCGTTTTTGGGTGAACTTTTGGTAGATCAATTTCGAATTTTCAGAGATGATTCTTAGTATGAAAATCTAAATTTGATTAGTTTTTTGGCATTCTGGGTAAATGTCAAGGCAGCCATTTTGGATTTTCTGTCCTAAAATCTTGTCTGTAAAGTCTCGTCTACGCATTTTCAGGTGAACCGTTTGGTAGATCAATTTCAAATTTTCAGAGATGATTCTTAGTATGAAAATCTAGAACTGATTAGTTTTTTGTCATTCAGGGTAATTGTCAAGGCAGCCACTTTGATTTTCCATCCTAAAATCTTGTCTGTAAAGTCTTGTTTAACTGTTTGACGGATCAATTTCAAATTTTCAGGGGTGGTTCTTAGTATGAAAATCTAGAACTAACTAATTTTTGGGAAATCTGGGTAAATTTTAAGGCGGCCATTTTGGATTATCCGTCCTCAAATTGTGTCAGTAAAGTATTGTCTACTTATTTTCAGGATAACCATTTGACGGGATCACCCATTGGTGGGGACATTTTGTACACATTTGTGTTCTTGTTAAGAAATTCCAGGGGGAGTTCACTTTTAGCAATGTTAGTTCAAAAATGGCCAAAATAATTAAAAAAGTACTCAGTATGGGGTAAAAAATGCATGTGCTCTCCACTCATCTTAGAGATTATTGAAGTCTAAATTCTAAGTGTTTTAGTATATTGCTCTCGTTTTTCATGAATATCAAATTTTAGTGGATCATGTTAATGTCATTCAACATATGTTTAGTGAATAAGTGGATTCAAAGGTTGAATAAATAGTGTAGAGATGTATCCAACAATCATGGATTTTGTGTCAAAAGTATATCAAAGTTTGTATATAGCATCAAGGGAAACATCTATTTTGATTTGCTACAAAGAAAGCCCCCGGACATACCTTATTTCTGCCGATATTCACAATTAAATCACCAAAAATCTTATCCCGAATCCATAAAACATTGACAGAAAAAATGCTCACTAACCTTTTAATGATTTCCCGGTGATACTGACATTGGATTCCTGCCCCATTTGTACGTTCTATCCAAAATTATGTTTACTATAGACCATGCACATGTCAAGAAGACCTTGAATATGGGTGGGCCAGGCTAACCGCCAGTAATAGACCATCAACCGCAGTCATATCATGTACCATGCATACAGTTATATCAGACGACCGCGAAGCATTGACACGGTTATAATGTAAACACGGTTTTATCATACGCATGGTACACGATTTGACCATGGTTGACGGTCTATTACCGCCGACTCTTGTAGTTAGCCTGGCCCACTCACAAAGAAAAATAAAAAACTCGAAGATTAAAACACATCTCAAATCTACCCATATTTAAGGTTTTCTTGACATATGCATGGTCTGTAGCAAACAGAATGTTGAATAGAACGTTAGGTGCAAACTGGACTGGAATCGAATGTCAATGTCACCAGGAAATCATTAAAAGGCTAGTGAGCATTTTTCTGTCAATTTTGCATTAGATTTTTCCCAGACCCCCCTAAATGCTCGTTTTTTGCTTTGCGCAACTATTGTTCCCGCATTGGCGTACTTCTTAGAAATATAGTGCTACGCCCATGTTGGCACAATTTGTTTAAGCATTTTTTGAAAGTATCTGGACATGGGTCACTTATATTTGAATACCAAACAAATTATCAGAATCTCAAAAGTAAATTAGAAATAGAGAAACTTCCAGAGTTATTTAATCAAAGAATGGCTCAACAATAGAAACATCAAGGTAAAAATAGAGTTTCAAAGCAAGATGTTTTTGGAATAATATGAACATACAATTCAAAAGATCAAATGTGTATTTCAAAAAATGGATTGAGCAAGGTATTGTAAGGGTAGGAGATTTATTTAATCAGGATGGTAATATGAAAAAGTATGATGAAATTGTACAGATTGTTGGATTGCTGCAATCTTACTACAGTACAATGTAGTCAAGAATGCACTTTTGAATACCAATGTTGATATTCAAGACAAAGAAATATCATTCAAATATAATAAAATGTTTGTCAAAGATACCACAGCAAAACATTTTAGAAACATGATTTTGGCAAAAGAATTAGTGATTCCCAAAGTGGAAGAAAAATGGAACCAAATTTATCAAAATTTGAGTTGGAAAACTATATGGTATAAATTTTCAAACATCAAAGAGCCGAGACTCAAAACATTGCAATATAAAGTCTTACACAAAATTTACCCTACAAACATGTTATTATACAAAATGAAAATTTCGGAACATGTAAACTGTAAATATTGTATAACTATAAAAGACACATATGAACACTTCTTTGTCGATTGTAAAATGGTTAAAGGATTATGGAAAGTTGTACAAGACAAGTTCAATGTAATTCATAACAAAATATTACGTTTGTCAACAAGGGATATACTGTTTGGAACGGAAAATGATGTTATAAACAATTTGGTTTTGATAGCCAAAAATTGTATTAGCAAATATAAATACGGCAACTATGCAAACCTAGAAATGTTATATGAAAATGAACTATATGTAAGAAAATTGTATGTAAAATGAACTGTAAAAAATTTCTGTCATGTTTTATCGGGAGAAGATTTTGAGTGATTTAATTGTGAATATTGGCAGAAATAAGGATGTTCAGGGGTATTCTTTGTAGCTAATGAAAATAAATGCCCTGATGAAATATCCAAACTTCGACACTAAATCCATGATCGTTGGATATGTCTCTGCACTACTTATTAAACCTTTAATTCAATTGATTTTGTATAGAGGACTTAAAAGCTCCAGGGACTTCCTAATAAATATTTTTAGGCTAAATATTTTTTTAATAAAACAAAAATAGAGACCCACAAATTTGAAGGCTGTATATTTCCACCAGTTTTAAGATGTTAAGATGAAAGGTGTTTTCATGTTTATTTTGATATAAAAAAAACATAGGGCCAACGGTCTGTTTTACGCTTGAAAATACTGTTGAAGATTGGTGTGATTTAACGATGATACAAAAGCCACTGGTCAATTCGTGTCATAATTTAACGAAATCTGACGTCTTTCTAAAGAATTAACAAAATTGACTGCTCACTAAACATAAACTAGCTGAGTTCACATAATAAACATTTGTAGAAAGTATAAATTTATTTATTTACTGGTCATAGTAAAGTCTTCAAACTGCACAAGATTATTGGTTATTATTAATCAATTTTTGGGCAAAAATTTCGTTTTTGGAAATGCTGACTGGGGGTTCATCCGAACCCACCAAACTCCCGGTGCCTACGGCCATGCATATTTGTCAAAATATCAATTGAAATGTAAAAGAATCAAAATTATTTTTATTTGAGGTGTGGAGGGAAAATTATGATATTATTTTCTGATGATATTGTAGACATTTTGGTCCAATCAAGTAATTGAAAATGATGTTTGATATATTAACATAACACAATTATGTTTTATAACTGGTGGTTCAGAATAAACTTCTATTTGCAGTTCGGATGAGAAGGCGAAATCACTGAAAAAAGAAGCCACCAGAAAAAAAGAGGCGTGAGTAAACTATATTTAGAGTTTATGTCACTATCGTGGCATATATGCCCGATAATATATGTCTTTACGATGGAACAAATTCACAAGAACTCGTGTATTCCAAAAAACTTAACTCAGTACCCCAGTAAGAAACTGGATATTATATCTCTGGAGAATGAAAAATGGGAAAATTTGTCATAAGAATAAATTCAAGTAGCATGTCTTATCATGTCTTACATACACGTGATCCCCCCTCCATCCAATATTAATTTATTTCGATTATTTTTTGTATAACGCATGGAAACTAACTTTAAAAAGTGAGCAATGTCATTAGTATTGTGATAATAACGTCCCTTATACCTATTCATTACAGGTCGTGTAGACCATTGTTGCCCGATTTATAGCAAAAACATTGACTTTTGCACGTTGGTGATGATGCGCCTTTTTTAATAGATCTCATATCTAAGAAGGGTATCAGTTCCAAAAAAATACTAGATGACCTAACATATTTTGCCATGCACTGCGCCTATTCATGAGGCAATTCAGTTGTAAATTTTTTCTTGAAAAAATAAATCTTTCAAATTTGTTGAGTTTTCTTGCAGAAATCGCCTAATCCCCCCCTCCATCCATTTTCTACGATCACCGGGCGTGACTTTTGGGTGGTCATCTTGTTTTCTGGTGGCTATTTTTGGAAGTTTTTTGATAAATCTTGTAATCCACATTCCAGAAAATCTGCTATTGGATTTCGTCATATTTATACACATGATAAAGGATACAAAGTTCTACAGCTGATTAAATTTTGCACAGCCATCTTGTTTGTGTGTCTATTTGCCTAAAGTTAAAACTCCACTTTTATTTGGATAATGTTACAATAAACATATTTTTCAATTTTTACTTCATTATCCCACCGAACGAAGTTCGAGGGGGATATAGAAAAGCCGTTCGTCCGTCCGTCCATTCGTTTGTCCGTCTGTTCGCCCGTCCGTTTGTGTGTCCATGCAATAACTCAAATACCGGTAGACAGATTTCATTCAAATTTTAGGGTGTAGGACCTCTGCTCGAGAAGCAATTTTCAATATGGCTGCTTAATTCAAAATGGCGGCCATTTTTAGGAAAAAATAGAATCTTTGATAACTCAAATTCTAGTGGATGGATTTGGTTCAATAATTTATTCTATATGCTGTTGCCTGGGTATTAAGGAGCCTTGCTCCATAAGACATTTTCAAGATGGCCACCATATTCCAAAATGGCGGCCATTTTTCGTAAAAAAATGTTATCTTTGATAACTCAAATACCATTGAATGGATTTGGTTCAAATTTTACATGCTGATGCCTAGGGACATAGGAACTCTGCTCTAGAAGGGATTTCAAGATGGCAGCTAAATTTCAAACTGGCCGCCATTTTTCATAAAAGAATGTAACCTTTGATAACTCAAATACCCGTTGACGGATTTGGTTCAAATTCTGTATGCTGATTCCTAGAGACAAAGAGGTTCTGCTCAAGAAGACATTTTCAAGATGGCCACTGAATTTCAAATTGGCCGCCATTTTTGTAAAAAAGGTAATCATTGATAACTCAAATGCCAGTGGATGGATTTGGTTACAATTTTATATTCTGATGTTGAGGGAAAAAGGAGATCTGCTTCAGAAGAAATTTCAAAGGCGTCAGCTGAATTTCAAAATGGCTGCCATTTTTCATAAAAAAAGGTAATCCTTGATAACTCAAATACCATTCGACGGATTTGCTTCGAATTTTATATACTGATGCCTAGAGATAAATGAGCTCTGCTTGAGAAGACATTTTCAAGGTGGCTGCTATTTCTCAAAATCTCAGCCATTTTTCATTAAACATGTAATCCTTGATAACTCATGTGCCAGTTGACGGATTTGGGTTTGTGTAAAAAAAACGGGTGACCGGGTAACCGGGTACTTAACGTTCCTAGCAGGGTTAGGAATTTTTATTTATTTATAACGCTGGATCTAGACGATACATGTTCGTTACTTTTGACGTCACGTTTTGAGGTTATTTTACATCTTAAGAACGTTTTGACAGCGTTAACTTTAACGTCAAAATAATGTCGGTAATGAACCGATTTAGTGAGAACATATTGATGTCTTTGTAAGGTTTCCTAGACTCACAAATATTTTGAAGCCATTTCCACAATGTTGAAATTCAACCATCCATCGACGTTTTGCTGAATATTTAAATAATGTCGGATCAAAACGGTCCATGAACGTCATTATTGACGTCAAGTTTTGAGGTTATTTCAAATCGAAAAAAAACGTTTCGACAACTTTAAATTTTAACGTTAACAATACGTCAGAAATGAACCGACTTAATGAGAACACAAAGGTTTTGTCATGTTTTTTCCACCAACAAATATTTTGTTATTAAAAGCCTGTTTTGACAACGTTGAATTTTAACGTTTGAGTTACGTCACATATGGACCAATGTAGTAAAAAATCAAATGTTCCTGTTTGTTATGTGTTCCACACTAACGAACTTAACGGACACGTTACAACAACGTTCTTTTTATACCATCAAATAATAGATGTGTTAAGAACGAAAATGTGCAACCCGTCTTCTAGGAACTTATATGCTACTTTGAGCTGGATTGCTGGATCGATTATTTTAAAAAGTGCTCTGTCTCGTACAGGGTAAAAATATGGAACAGCAGTGCACTCGGTAGGCTAAGTCTGTCAAGTCAATTCACTACTATATATCGGGGGAAATGTGGAACTTTGAAAGTTGGTAACCCTGCTAGGAACGTTAAGTACCCGGTCGACCGGGTACCCGGTCACCCGGTTTTACACAAACCCGATGGATTTGGATTAAATTCTAAATGCTGATGCCCTGGGACATAGGAGCTGTGCTTAAGAAGAAATCTAAAGATGACAGCTGAATTTCAAAATGGCAACCATGTTTCATAAAAACATAATCTTTGATAATTCAAATACCAGTGGATGGATTTTGCTCAAATTTAATATGGCCGCTGTTTATCAAAACATGTTCAGTTCGGTGGGATTTGCTACTCCGTGGAGTTAATGTTTTTCTAGTTGATGATTTGTCCTTTTTATTATATTGAAATACTGCAGCTAGAAAATTCCTTTTCCAGATTGGCTGACATTAGATTATTCCAACAAGTGCTGAAACACCCCAAGTACAAAGAAAGTCCATTTCACACAATATCTGAACATTTACACAATAAACAAAAACAAGAAGATGAAATGGACAGTTAGAATAAGTACTATAAACTAAGAAAATTCTGCACACAAATTTTCTAGATTGTATCATTTTTTATACAAATATTCAGCTATCAATGGCAGCATTAGAAAAACTAATCCTGCAAAATTTTAGAAAATATAAACTGAACTGCTCTAAATGTTCTAGTTTCACAAATTACATAGAAAGGACATTTTAGTATTGCGTCATAACTGCTTCATTATTCGTTAGTAATAAGGTTCCTTATATGAATATCAATGTAAAATTTACAAATAAAATGCCTAAATTACAAATACATGTATGATGTAGCAAATAAACAAATAGATCCCAAAATAAGGTCCATTTTATGTTTGTAATGACAAGAAATATTTTGAAACTGACAAATTATTATTCGCTTACTACCACTCATAATTTGTAAATGTAAAACAAGTTATTTTATCGATGAAATGTATTTAAATGAATAATAACCTTGCATATTATCCATGAGTTATTGCAGAAAACAAATAGGTATTTATACATTAGCAAATAGGACTCCATATTTATTTGTATACAAATATATAATGTATCACTAAGAAATGCTTTATTTCAGTCAGTATAAAATACATATGTATAAGGAACAATAAAACTTCAACTTGAATTAACAAAAAAAAATACTCAAGTTACAAACAAACAAATAAATTCAATCAATACAAATGCTTAATAATTAACAAATCCATTTGGACTCCAATCTCAAAATACTGTGTACACCAATCGTGTATTTTATAATTCCCTGTATGTGTACTGTAAAAAGTAAAAATAAGTTTGCAATGAAAAAGACAGTGATCACAGTGTTATAGCATGACGGTTACATTAAGGCGATTTGCAAAATTTTGCAGTAACGATATAAAAAAAATGGCGGATGGGAAAGACAGCATGTTCTCTTTCTGGCCTGTAGGCAAGATTCACAGATAAGATTTCCTTTTCAACTACATGTAGTTCCAGTCGGTTACGTATATATGGATGGTTATTAAGACTGGGTCAAATCTGCCAGGTGGTTTACTAGAAGCAGAATATAAGCTGTAAACTTACCGACTGAGATATCCAAGTTCATCATTTTTAGTCCATTCTCATGTTTTCTCAGTATATTTGCCTCAGAGCCACTCAAACTATTAACTGTAAGTAAACTGTGTATAAACAAGCCATAAAATGACAAATCCAGAACAGGAACGTGGTGTATATTGTAAATAATAAGGTTTCAAACGCAATGTCGTTAGACAACTACGTATGAATTCTATGGACGGTAACGTATTGTATTAGTTGTACATTAGATATTTAGCAGACGGTTACGTGCATGTACTACTTTCAAGTCAAGGTTGCTAGTTCTGATAGCCTCTTTCCATGTCATTGTTATAATGGGTAAGAAATGGAATATTGAATTGCTTATATTTGTTTTCAGGACTCGCAAGAGACGCTCTTGTTTGAGCCTCTATAGGGCAAGGAAAAAATTGTGTCTTGCTTTATTTATACAAGGGGCGATACATATATTCTGATAAAAATGCTCTCATTTTGCTATTTTTTTCACATATCCATCTCATATTTTCAGAAAATGTAGATTATGTAATTACACATACAAATGCTCAAATATTATAGCTACATCTTACCATGGTAACCTGTATTAGGGTAGGCAGGTCAACTAAATTATAACGTATAAAATATCATAATAACTTGTTATTTTAATTATTTTAAAGCATGCGGAAATCATACATTTTTTAAAAAAAAGTTTGGTTTTGTTTCTCGTTGTTTGTTGCTTAACAAATGTTTATTTGTGATCACTATAACATCACAACAACTCACAATTAGCAATGTGTGACAGGATGGGCAAATTGGAATTACATGTCATGAGACACACCAAATATCAAAATGACAGATCAGATGAGGTAAGTGCGGCTGTTGCAGAGTGTGACATTAACAGATAGATTAGGAGTACCATTAGATTTTATGTACTATCAAGAATAAGTAAGAGGACACTGCCAGAGACATACATGGACTCGTATAGTATATGAACAAGGTGTTATATCTGCTCTAAGGATCTCTAGGTAGTATTGTAAATTTGAGGAAGGCTAGTCACTGTTGAATATCATTCCCAATCTGGTTGCAAGAAGAGCTTGCGGACAGAGAATAACACTACTATAATTTGAGATGCAATTTATGAAAAAAGAACTGTTCCACTGTGGAAATAGCAAACAAGGGCAACAGGGGTATGGAACAGTTCAATGAATAGTTGGCAATGACCTCGATATGCATTTGATCTGCTTGAAATAGGTACCGAGGAATGATTAAATTAACAAATTTATCTATTTTATACGTTATAATTTAACTGACCTGCCTACCCTAAATACAAGTTACCATGGCAACCTTATCTCAAAGATAATTTAAGATATAGCTATAATATTTTAGCATTGTATGTGTAATTACATAATCTTCCAAGTACTGAAAAAATGAGTGGAATATGTGAAAAAAATCACAAAATGAGAGCATTTTTATCAGAATATATGGATCGCCCCTTGTAAAACCAATGAAAGTAAAAAAGATGGCAATGAAGAGGCAAAAGAAGAATTAGCATAAAGTACTGATGAATATAACAAAACTAATAACAATGAATCGGGGATATCTAACATATTTGAACGAGGTTTGCGTAACTGTCCATCAATTTTTTGCGTAACTGCAAATTCAAAATACATTATTATGGCTTGAGTAGAACATATTAGGTGGTTTCTAATGCTCAATTGGCTTTTTATGATTGTATGTAGGTTACATCTATATACCCCGAAGTCGTTAGACAATGTAGACCATCGCCTTAACGACAAAAATAAACAAATTACTTAATTTTTTGTAGTTTTGAATTTCATACTCAACAGTTTTTCGCATATTTCATGTTATCCCCCGGCATCAATTTGCAGACTACATTCAAAATATACATTACTAAATGCATCACCAAATGGGATGCTTACGTAAATCATTCATCCTTTCATTGATACACAGTAGTAGGAAATTATAATCCATTTTATTGGATAAATCAGTGAACCTCCAACCTCGTTTTCAGAGGTGGCTTTACCGTCATGCTATAGCAGGGTGGTGATTTACATACAGTTATTTCTAGTTTTTATTATTTACATGTCTCTGGTGTAGGTATGTAAACTTATAACCTCTCTTAAAATATTATTTTTTGAGTGATCTTCCAAGTACCCAATTAAGAATTATGTTGTACCCCATTAAATTTGTTTCCACTCACCTTGTTCAGATTCTTTACCCAGTTATGTAAAACTTGAACGGTAACATACGGTTCAAACTAAATACAATTTTCTTTTGTATTCTTGATAATTTCTGGCATGACAATATCACAAAAGTAATACATATGATCTTGAGACTGGTCAATAACTGGGCCAAGTTTGGCTGGATGAAAGAATACTTTGTCCATATGGTCAGGGTAATGGACCCAGGGCTGATTCCTTAGTTCTGAGTAGTCATCAATAGATTTCCCAGGTAGGACATGTGGACGTCTGTCTGCTATACAGTTCAGAATGGTTGGAACAGCTATTTCCAACCATACTCTGTGCTGCCAGAATATTGTTGAGAGTTCAATGAATTCATTTGCATATCGAATTGGGACAAAGTATATATCAGCATAACCACGGTTTACCCTATTATGGGCTCCATTGCGATATATCAAGTTTCCCAAACATTCTTGAACAACAGGAGATACTTTTGAGAGATCTTTAAGGCTTCCAAGGGCCTCAAGTATCTCAAATCTGTAGTCCGCCCACCAGGGCCACTTAGCTACTGGGCAGAACCAATCCTTGAGGCCTCTGTTGTATGTACACTCCTTGGTTATTCTCCTAGATAGGTCCCCTATTGACTGTGGAGAGCTCCATATGTCATTCTTGGGAAAATTTAGATTCCAAAAATAAAACATTACATCATCTCCTAGGAATATATAACCCGTGACATTGAGTCTGAGCGAAAATGCCATTGTTAGGCACTCATAGTTTGCAGCGCCATCTGGATGATGTTCTGTGGATTTCCCATATGAGATAAATGATATATTGAACCATTTTAGAATATTCTGAGGTATTTCCTCAGGACCGCAATAAAGTATCTTGGGAAATGATGGTCTGTACATATTCTCCAACAACGGGATTACTTCATAGTGGGCCGTATTGAAAACAATCAATAGGGCCACATCCTTATATTGTGAATTACAGTTATGTCTGTAGTAATCCAATGAAGGCTTCGTTTTAATTCTATAATTAAGTTTCTTCTCAAAATGCTCTGCACATGTATATTCATACACTGTTTTCAATGATTCCAGTTGACTTTGTGGGATTTCTAGATTCATTATAATATTAACTTTTCTCGGGTGGATGTGATTGAAATGTCCCCGGTGTGCATCTGCCTTGAAGAATGTAAGTACTTTTTTAGATACCTGCAATAAAAGCAAAGCATGTGTATTTTTTTAATGTTTTGAGGTTTAAGTGTCTTCCTTGAGTATTCTTAAAGGGTTCCGATAAGCTTCCGTATAAAAACAATATGGTGGTTCCAGGCGAGTCAACTGGATCAGTCCATTTTAAAGAAATATGGGGGGGTTTTGTACAATCCAGACTATTGAAATTGTCTTGGAGAAGTAATCCGTTTAAAGAGATCGAGTCGTCCAGATTTCTATTCTGGACAATCAGTAATGTCCCAATATAATTGCTCATAAAACATCATATATACCTTAGATATACCTTGAGACCAAATCATAAGCACGATATCAACAATATATTGAGGATATCAACAGGACAACCAAAAGAACAACCAACTGTCAGAATTGAACACAATAAGTGAAAACATCATTGAGACAGTGATTGTTAAAAGAATGCATGAACAACATCCAATATAAATACTTGTATTAGAACTGCTTTGTTTCATTTGGAGGATATTTCATATCTCAAGCTGTGTACGAATACGTTATGGGGAAATTTAGATGTCAATTTTTCCTTATTATACACAAAAGAAGATCCTTAAACTAATCACCCATAAATGTGAAATTGATTTGTCAAAATAAAAATCTCCCTTTTATAAATGTCAGACGATCTATAATATACTAATGCTATATAACAGTTAGTGGTGTTGACCCAATGGCCTCGAGCCTGTGAACCCTTGAGTGTTGATCACTTTAAGTCGATGCAATTTTTTCTACTTTCACCTTTTATTATCAGAATCTATGGACCTCATGTTATGAAACAGTGAAAGGTGAAAGAAGGTTGAAATACTGAAATATGTTATCATTGAACAATAATTCACCATATAATTGTCTTGATTGAAAACAATAGACTCCAGATATTTATCTGAAGTTTAATAATTTCTATTTGGTCGTTTAACAATAAACATTACGAAAAAAGAATGGTATTTGTAAGCAGAGTATTATTGAGTGAATACTTATTGTTTAACTGAGTGAATAGTTTATGTATGTTATGGATAAACGATGAGTCTTGGGTATTTCATGGAAATTGGATGATTATTTCTGATAACAATAAAATGAACTGTATTTTATTTTTAAGAATGTCCAGCTATAACAAAGAGGAGTGCATTATTTTTTAATGTTTCTAAAGAATATACACTTGGCAAGTTATCCAAAACAAGTGTGGCACAAAAGATTATTGACTCTCACATGCAGTGCACTAAAGCTGAACTAATTACACCCCATTCACTCTTTCAATTCATTGTTTAAACATCTAGTTCTTTGCTTCTTTGCTCTGGCTGGTTTAAGATCTTTTATGGGACCAACACTTCCATTCCAGAGACTAAAGCCATAGGACACCTCATGTGATGATTATCCCATCGAACGAAGTTCGGAGGGATATAGGGAACGCCTCAGTCCATCCGTCCGTACATACGTACTTACGTACGTACATACGTACGTACGTACGTACGTCCGGGCAATAACTCAAATACCGTTGGCCCGATTTTGTTCATATTTTGTACACATATACCCTATGGGAGTAGAAGTTCTGCTCGAAAGCCAATTTTCAGAATGGCCACTCATTTAAAAATGGCGGCCATTTTAGTGCTGATTTTGCAGTAATTTAGGTGCAATATGTAAAGCTGTAATAGCAATATGTTTTAAGCGTAAAAAAATTATATAGGACATTAATAAAGCTAGAAATGTAGATATTTAAGAAGCACATGGCAGCCATCTTGAAAAATGGCGGCCTTTTCTCGTTGTCTTATGATTTTTGCTGTAACTCGAAAAGTAGTGGAGCGACTTTGTTCATATTTGGTATGTGAATACGTACTATAAGCGTTGCACGCTGTCTAATGACACTTTTGGTAGAAGGCGGCCATTTTGAAAAATGGCCACCATTTTAACATATGTTACTATAACTAGAAAAGTAGTGGAGCGATTTTGTTCATATTTGGTATGTGAATACTATAAGCATGGCACACTGTCTAATGACCCTTTTGGGTAGAAGGCGGCCATTTTGAAAAATGGCCACCATTTTAAGGTATTTTACTATAACTGGAAAAGTAGTGGAGCGTTTGAAAAATGGCACGCATTTCTCTCGAAATATTTGGTACCTAGAAATGTACTAGTTGATAGGTAACTGTAAGATACCTTACCAGTATAAGCATAATTGTTCCCAAAAGCAGGATTGGGAGCTGCAGTTTGTGTTTCATTTTGTATTTCCTCATATAATATCTCATCCTCCAATCCATTCAATATATTATAAATGTGTTATTCAAACTAATCACCTTTGGACTCAGACATAGAATTATTTTACATGTACACACATGTACTGCAGTCAAGCAACTTTGATCTTTAGTTCATTACGTCTCATTCTTTGCTGATTTTTCTCAAGCTTGCATTCCAATAGTATACAAATACATAGGAGCAGCTGTTTTCGTTTTCATCCTGTCCCTATTGTTATTTGTATGATGTAGAATACTCAAGAAATGTTAGAGTATGTTTGATTAATAATATTTATAAGTGCTTTCTCATTAGCCACTATATTTACAGATTTAGGCCAAGGAAAAAATATTGCCTGTATTTTCATTTTCTTTGTTATTGGATTACTAATTAGTAACCTTCAATGAGTTGTGATGATTTAGAAATTCTCAAGTTTAGAAAGTTTTAAAGACATATTTCTAAGAAAGAAAAAAGTAAATTAGTTAAATTAAATGATAAATATAAATATTTGCCCACTAAAAATGTTGAATGCAATTCCTCAATTTCAATTTCAAAATTTCGGTAAAATTTTTGAGATGATTGGAATTCTTACAAAAGCAGGAGTGGGATAATAGAAATGGAATATAGATATATTTTGAACAGACAAATCACAAAATTCAGAAAATGCCTTTATTTTAAATGAGCCTTGATGTTGGTTCATTTCTTTGTCTGGCCTTAGAGTGTTGTGTACTTAAGTATAATATTTGAATTGGAGCCGAATGTGTTACAAAGTTCATTCTGTCTATACTAATATTCCATTCAGTTATTTGTTAGTTAATAATTATCCCAAAGGACAGACTTTGATCGTGATAGTGATGCAAATGTGACAATTATTTAATCCCTGCGAAAGTATGCCAAAATCAGTTATCCATACATCTATAACATTAATGTTCAAAACGAGGAAATATTTAAGAGAAAGTCCGTATTTCATAATAGTTTGGGAAAACAAGATGTGCTACTCAATGAAAGTCAGATTAGTTATTTGCGGATTTTGACTGGTTGTGTTAGTGTCAAAGTAGCAAAAATACGATGAACAGTTTGAATCATGATCTCAAAAATAGCTAAAAGCTTGAACCCTAGAAGGTTTATATGCAGGTTTAAGAGACACCCATGTTGGTTTAAGTTTTCAGGCATAGTAACAGTGATTGTTGTTCTTTTATGGTACAGGAAATACGCAGCATTCAAGGTATGTTATTTATAGGTATACAGATGTGCTTGTTTGGTAAAAGAGGCCAAGGTACAAGGCTTGCATAGAAGAAATAAGGGCATTAATACATCTATTGAAAGAGTCATCCTGCTTCAATTGTTTTAGAGCATAATATTTTGAACAAGAAATAAGGGCATTAATACATTGATATTGTAGTTAGAGACCCATGCCTCTCTATCGTTTCAAAAAATGTACCTAACGTATCGGTCTCTGTTAATTTATGGCATCCATACTTTTCTGAAAGGTAACATATTGAGGTTCAATTTTCTGCCGGATGCCCTTGGAAACTCTCATTGGTTGCTCTGTATTGTAGCATTCCGTTACCATGGTTACGCATCTATAGACATCCTACCTTGGAATCTTAAATCATTTGTAGCTTTGTCATTTTTTTGTCTATTGATATGATATTGGTATCAAATTAAACCTAAATAAATTTCTCATATAATTAAAATATTCAATTATGCAAATTAGCTCATTTGCATAAATTGTGACGTCATAAATCTATTTTTCGTTCAGAATTTTCAAGTATAGCAATGTATCTTTAAGAACTGAAGCCGTACGGTAGAATTTCTTCAATGTTATGACTTTTATTCAATGAGCAGAAGATTTAAGCAACATAAAAGTGAAAACTGATTCAAAATTGGATCAGAACTAACAAAGTTATTAAGCTTTCTGGGCAGCTACCATGAACGTTATCATTGAACAATTAACGTTAAACATCTTACCTTAGAATTGAAATGTTTGGTAGCTTTGTCATTATTTGGTCTATAGAGGAGATCTTGGTATCGAATTGATCCTAATTGAATAAACGGTATGGTAACGATATTCAATTATGCAAATTAGCTAATTTGCATAAATTATGATGTCATCAATCTATTTTGGGTTCAGAACTTCCAAGTATAGCAACAAATTTATTAGATCTGAGGTTGGATGGTGTAGTTTCTGCATAGTTTGTCATTTATTCTATGAATGGAAGAGGTATGAGTAATATAAAAAAATATTCAAAATTGAATGAGTATTAGTAAAGTAATTCAGCTTTTGAGGCAGCTGCTATGAACGTTACTATTTGACAATCATAAATAAAACACTGAAATAACAAAAATGAAACAAAGCTGATTCAAGCTTATTGAGTGAAACATATATATTTTACATGTCACTGAATTAGTTGGTGTATAGAAATTCATAATTTTGACTGTCATTGACAGGGGTCAAAACAGTTTTTTTGATTTTGTAACATGATTTATTGTTTGTGAGAAAGTTATGGATTAATCAGTACGTGAATGGGTGAATGGTATGGTGAAATCTGTTATGTAATCTATAAATCTTTGAAATGATTTGCTTCATAGGCGTCAATCTATTTAAAAATGCGAAACATCGTGACTGGTCAAACATCAATATTTGTGCTGCAATTCAAGCAGTGAACATCTACATGAATTTTTAAACTGATTTGCTTCATAGGCATCAATCTATTTAAAAGGACGAAACATCATGACTGGTCAAACATTAATATTTGTGCTGCGATTCAAGCAGTAATCATCTACATAACCTGTTAATACAAATTGATGACATTATATCACAAAATGTATGTCATTGCTGTTTTTATGTCACCACCAAAAGCGGTGACATATTGTTCTCCATTTGTCTCCATTTTTGAGACGGCGTTTGACATCTGTTTGGCATCTGTAACAAATGGTAGGTTGTGACATTTTGCATGTTTATGCCTTGTTTGAATTATTTACAAAATGTTATAAAAAATATCAAAATAATATATTTTTAAAAGCCTCATTCATTTTGAATTATTGCATTGAAGAGGATTCAAAGATTGACTTTTTGCATGCTGGTGACGTTGAGCCATTCTTACACCTAAAACCTAACCGATTTTACCATTGTATATGCTTTTTGAAGAAGGAAATCTTATTTGTTGAATTTTCTAGCAGAAATCGACTCCCTTCACTCATTTTGTCAGATTACTGGCAGTGACATTAAAGAGACAATTTTTATTATCTAGAGTGTCTCAAAAGATGAACCAAAGGTATATCAACAGCAAAGATAAATCAATCAATATTTTCAGATATTTTTGCATGGTCATTTAGGAAAAGCATGTAAGTTTTCTCTCCAATACTAATTTTTTAGTTCAGTCTTGCCTTTTTGATGCTTTAACCCTTTTTATACCATGTGTTTAATTTAACCTCCTTACATTTCGATAAAAGCCTGCATCCTTACTGCTACATTGTTTATCATATATGACAATGTTTCTGGTGGAATGTTTTGAATTTCCTTTCACATGTTTACCTCAAATTGTTCTATGTCTCTTGGCTTTGGGATAAACATAAACATGGTAGAAAATGTTTGGGGTGTCAAATCTGTTGAATAGGGAGGCCTTCACACTGTCTTTATATAGAAAGAAGAAACTGCTTTCATGGGAATTTTTGTTTGGCCCTTGCTGTACATGGAGGGGCTCAAACTGTCTGGAACCACAGTTTTCTCATTTGGATATCATTCAGTCTCTGTAACTCTGGCAGATGGAACTCCATTATCAATTAACCGCTAAATCATTTGACGATAATTGAGCTGGTTCTCTGTGATTGTTCAGCCATCTTCAACCTTGGAACTTTTTTCTCTGGGACTATTTGAAGGAGCATGTTAAGGTAATCCCAAACCAAAAGACCTAGAACAACATAAAGCCAACACCCAAAGAGAAATTCAAAATGTTCCACCTGAAATATTATCAAATGTGATGAACAATGTAGCACAAGGATACAGGCTGTCATCGAAATATGAAGTAAAAAGTAAAGGGTTAAATCATCAAAATGCAAGACTGAGCTGAAAACTTTGTATTGGGAAGGAAACTTACATGCTTTAGCAACATGACCATGCAAAAATATCTACAAAATATCTATAAAATAAATATTGATTGGTTTAACCGTGGTGTTAATATACTTTTGGGTACATTTTTGAGACACCTTGTACTATTTATCATACCAAGCTATTATAGTTCATAAATAGCATTGTATTTTTATATTAAGTGTTGATGAAGCGAGGACTTTAACCCAAGAGTTCCTACATCCATGTGACATTTATTTCCATGTGACTAACATCACCTTTATAGTATAACTTTGAACAAATTAACGTTTTATCACCATGTCATCCATGTGACATTGATATCCGTGTTAACATCACCTCAGCATCCAGGCCTACATGTACATCTGAGACTTTTTGATAAATTCTGTTATACAGGGCGTTTCAAAAAAACGCAACGGGTAGTTATCTCGTAAAATCACAAAACTAGTGATGACTCACATCAATTTCATTCAATGTACCATGAAGCAACGTCTCTCCTCTTTGCGATGATATGTCTTAATTCACATGTGGTAATGATGGGTGAGAAATCCTTCCATTTGCACAGTGGGTCAAAATCGGCTCTGGTCCAAGTTTTAGATTTTGCAAAATGCCAATGGGAGTTCCCCTGACTTGAAATGCTGTGAGTTTTTCTTTTGGAGCTATCTCAGGAGCATCTGTGCTCACAATTCCTTCACCAGATATTGCGAAACCTCGAGAAAGAATTGCCCATAGGCTGCTTTTCTCTGCTTTAACCCAAAGATGACTCGGGCTGAACCATGCATGACGTGGACAAATGAGTGCATGTGCAAGGAAGTGGTGGCAATTTGGAGAAGTATAGGATGTATTCTTGCAAGAGTATGAGTATGAACACTTCACTGTCTATGCCACACCTGTCACACCTTCTTCCAATAGCCCCTATATCCCTTGTACTGACTTTTGCAATGTTTGAAACTTGAGTCCGAACTGAATTTTGCCCTACTTTGCAAAATAAATGATTATTCAGCCAGCCATGACTCCCTGTGAATGAATGATATTCCATTGCAAAGAGGAGTAATTTGGCTTTTCGGTACATTGAATGAAAAGGATACTGTCAGCATTGGTTTTATGTATTCTTCCAATATTGCATCGGGCTCCGTACGCTGACTTTCCGATGTTTATAACTTGGCCCCAAGCTAATTTTGGCCCACTTTGCAAATGGAATGATAACCCGCCCAACCATGACCAAATATCAACCAGAACAACGGCAACGCCGAAGCGTAGCGAATCCCATCGAACAGAAATGGCTGGCAGTTTTACAAACGAAATATATAGCAAATATCATAAAACAACACACCAGAAAGGCCACCATTTTCAAAATGGTTGCTCACTAGCCAAGTTGTCATCAGAAAAAATAATATTCTTTTAAGTAGCCACCTATAAAATTTTTGAAAAATCGCACTCATGTACTTGTAAAATAACACAAGTAAAAATGGTGGCCATTTTTCAAAATGGCCGACTACTCCCCAAAGTTTTATTAAACAATGTGCCATGCTTAGAGTATTCACATATCAAATATGAACAAAATCGCTCCACTACTTTTCGAGTTATAGTAAAAAATGTAACAATGACAGCCATTTTTTAAAATGGCCACCTACTATCCGAAGTGTCATGAGACAGTGTGCAAGGCTCATGAGTATTCACATATCAAATATGAACAAAATCGCTTCACTACTTTTCAAGTTATAGTAAAAAACGTAAAAATGGTGGCCATTTTTCAAAATGGCCGCCTACTACCCAAAGTGTCATTAGACAGTGTGCCATGATTATAGTTTTCGCATATAAAATATGAAACATACCAAATATGAACAAAATCGCTGAACTACTTTTCAAGTTATAGTAAAATACATTAAAATGGGGCCATTTTCGAAAATGGCCACCGTCTACCAAAAGTGTCATCAGACATGCTTTTAGTATTCACATACCAAATATAAACAAAATCGCTGTACAACTTTTCGAGTTATAGTAAAATACGTTAAAATGGCGGCCATTTTTCAGAATGACCACCTTCTACCAAAAGTGACCATGCTTATTTTTCAAGTTATAGTAAAATACATTAAAATGGGGCCATTTTCTAAAATGGCCACCGTCTACCAAAAGTGTCATCAGACATGCTTTTAGTATTCACATACCAAATATGAACAAAATCGCTTCACTACTTTTTTCGAGTTATAGTAAAATGCGTTAAAATGGCGGCCATTTTTCAAATTTTTTTTCAAAATGGCCGCCTTCTACCAAAAGTGTCATAGGACAGTGTGTCATGCTTATAGTATTCACATACCAAATATGAACAAAATCGCTCCACTACTTTTCGAGTTATAGTAAAATATGTTAAAATGGCGGCCATTTTTCAAAATGGCCACCTTCTACCAAAATTGTCTTTAAACAGTGTGCAATGTTTATAGTATTCACATACCAAATATGAACAAAATCGCTCCACTACTTTTCGAGTTACAGCAAAAATCGTAAAATAACGAGTAAAGGCCGCCATTTTTCAAGATGGCTGCCATGTGCTTTTTAATATCTACATTTGTAGCTTTATTAATGTCCTTTATAATTTTTTTACATTTAAAACATATTGCTATTACAGTTTTACATATTGCACCTAAATTACTGTAAAATCGGCACTAAAATGGCCGCCATTTTGAAATGAGTGGCCATTTTGAAAATCGGCTTTCGAGCAGAACTTATACCCCCATAAGGTATATGTGTACAAAATATGAACAAAATCGGGCCAACGGTATTTGAGTTATTGCCCGGACGGACGGACGGACGGACAGACGGACGGACGGACGGACGTACGTACGGACGTACGGACGGACGGACGGACGGACGGAGGCGTTCCCTATATCCCTCCGAACTTCGTTCGATGGGATAATGAATGATATATCATTGTAAAGAGGAGACACATGGCTTCGTGGTGCATTGAATGAAATCAATGCTGTTATCACTGGTTTTGTGCTTTTCAAGGATAACAATCTGTTGCGTTTTTTTTTTGAAACGCACTGTATTGATTTTTTGTCTTTGACCTATGACTGCTGACCTATACCAGCGATTACTAGAGTGCTGCTAACTCAATAAAAGGCTGGCACTGGCTAGAATTGTCTATGGTTCTAGCCAGGATAAAGATACCAGTTCTTCAACTCAACAATGGGAAGAACTGCTCTACCTAAGTGACTAATATGTCATGATATGACATCTAAAGAGTCAATAAAAGATATATATATATTAGATCTTCATTAGATTAGATCATCTAAACTATAAAAAGTGTAAATTACAATAGTTAAGATTCAACCTCTGTCAATCATACTATGTGATTAACTCCTTTATTTTGCACTTAAATCTCCTGTTGTTACAGTTCTCAGTTTTGAATGGTATCCATAGTGTATGGGGATATACCTGAAATCCATCCATTTGAGACTCATATTTTTCATAGATTTTTGGTATTTCATATTTTGGAAACCTTTTAAAACAAATTCAGATTATAAGTCCTATACCACACATACTTTGTGACATAAGAGATAGATGTAGGAAACCTACATGTAGATGTAGGAAGGGTTAGTTAAAGTCCTACAAAAATCAGTTCTTTCAAAAATATTTTAAAGGGCATTTTTTCTTCGTGGCTATTTTGATCAATATACTTTAATTTCAGGATTACTAGTACTACTACTGGGCTCTTGTATGGATTTTGTCATCATTTTTCATTGCATATCGAAGAGGTTATATTATGTAAAATTATATAAAAACTACTTTTCATTTTGCTTCACTAAGTACCTACTTTATGCTTATAGTCCATTTTCAGAAAAGCTATAACATAAATCATTCTAAGGTTGATCACCAAGGATTTTGAAGGTTAAAAAATTCCCCTAAAGTAGTTGTCACATTAGCTGTGTGGGCTCGCCATTTGCCACCGATTGACTTATTTTTGGCATTGATTTTTGGAAATGTTAACATCTAAGTTCTAAAGTTGACACTCTATCTGTATTTTAAATATAAAATGGTAATTAAGATTTATTTAGTTTATGTCCAAATATCAACAAAATTTTCAGCTTTTTCACATGTTAGAAATCAAATGAAACCAGGAATACACTTCCATATAAACTTTGTAAATATTGATATGTATATTAGTCAACATATGTCAAAATAGCATAATTAAAGCATTACTATGTATTCATATGGATCATTGACAGTGTATGGTAAATTATAACATTAGATTTTAAAATACAAGATCAAGATCTCATGATTTTGACCCCTGTGAATGGTAGTCAAAATACATGTAACATTTCCACATACTTCATGTACAGTTCAATGGAAAAATATGAACAAGTCATGCACATTTTTACTCAATAAGATTGAAACAACTATGTTTGTTTCTTTTTTTGTTATTGTAATATTTTTATTATTATAATTGTCAAACAATGACGTTCACAGTAGCTGCCCCAAAAGCTGAATAACTTTGCTAATTCTAACCCAATTTTGAATCTGTTGTCTCTCGAATGTTGCCTCTATCTTCCACTCATCAAATAAAGGTCAAAACTATGCACACATTTTGTCATACGGCCTAAGTTCTAATATTTATGTTGCTAAACTGGGATATTCTGAACAAAAATAGATTGATGACGTCACAATTTATGTAAATTAGCTAATTTGCATAATAGAATATTGTAATCGTACAGGATATTTTATAACGTTTAATTTGATACCAATATCATTTCTATAGACCAAATAATGACAAAGCTACAAACACTTTAAACGTCCATGGTAAGATGTCTGAATATAATTGTCAAATAATGACATTCACAGTAGCTGCCTCGAAAGTTTAATAACTTTGGCAATACTGATCCAATTTTGAATCTGTTTGCACTTTTATGTTGCTTATACATTCTTCTTATAGTCTAAAGGACCAAACTTTGCCGAAATTCTGACATACAGCCTCAGTTCTAATAGATATGTTGCTATACTCGAAAATTCTGAATCAAAAATTGATTGATGACGTCACAATTTATGCAAATTAACTAATTTGCATAATTGAATATCATTACTTTATGAGAAATTTAATTAGGTTTAATTTGATACCAATATCGTCTCTATAGACCAAATAATGACAAAGCTACAAATGATTTAAGATTCCAAGGTAAGATGTCTATAGATGCGTAACCATGGTAACGGAATGCTACAATACAGAGCAACCAATGAGAGTTTGCAAGGGCATCCGGCAGAAAATTGAACCTCAATATGTTACCTTTCAGAAAAGTATGGATGCCATAAATTAACAGAGACCGATACGTTAGGTACATTTTTTGAAACGATAGAGAGGCATGGGTCTCTAACTATTGAAAGAGTCATCCTGCTTCAATATTGTTTTAGAGCATTATATTTTGAACAAGAAATAAGGGCATTAATACATCGGATATTGAAAGAGTCATCCTGCTTCAATTGTTATAGAGCATACTATTTTGAACAAGTCATCGTGGTTTAATTGTTTTAGAGCATTATATTTTGAACAAGTCATCGTGGTTTAATTGTTTTAGAGCATTATATTTTGAACAATAACCACATTTATCGTATGATCTGTAAAATGAAGCCCTCTGATTGGTCAGTTCTTGTGCTGTACCAACCTGTATTGCTACTGAGATTGTCCCTGCTGATCATCTCCGTCATAATACAGAAAGTATTGGTACGGAGGGGACAATCTCAGTAGCAATACAGCGGATCACACGATAAAAATGTTATTGAATGATTTGAAGTGCAATACAGGATATATTTTGTCTCAATATTCTGGCACTCAACTTCGTCTCATTTCAATACTGAATTCTCGAGCAGAATATAGTCTGTATTGCACTTCAAATCATTCAATAACTTATAGTATCAAGAGAAGGTAATGACTGTTTTCTTATCTTTTAAAATGGTGGACATTTGGCTTTGACATAAGCAGATTCAGCTTGTACATGTATGTCATATTCAGCGACATGATGAATTTTTATCCCATCAAAAGAATTTCGGGGGGATATAGAGAATGGCTCCGTCCGCCAAACATGGGACACAGTGGTTTGATATGGCACATTAGTGAGGTACCACCTGGCTAAGAAATAGATACCTAATACCAAAAAAGAAGAACAAAGATACTCTTAAGCTAACAATTCGAGCATGCAGCAACCTAAAGACGTCCATACATCCGGGTAATAACTCAAATAAAGTTGGACCAATGTTGTTTATATTTGATATGTAAATGCTGCATGAAAGGCAAAACTGCCTTAATTTACGTCACTATGGATTTATGTGGCCTCATTGGCCTATCTGAGGTTCTAAAGCTGTCTAAGCTACATTTTGACACTAAACTCAATAGGGGCCAAACATCTCGATGTACTTTTTGAACTAATTATCCCATCGAACGAAGTTTGGAGGGATATAGGGAACGCCTCCGTCCGTCCGTCCGTACGTACGTACTTACGGACGTACGTCCGTCCGTCTGTGTAGATATCCAAATGTTGGTCTGAATTTATCTTTGTGGAAAGATTGTATGCTTCAGTTGCTCTTTAACAAAACATGTGGGACAGTGTATCTATATATTACAAGATGTCCGTCCGTCCGGGCAATAACTCAAATACCGTTGGCCCGATTTTGTTCATATTTTGTACAAATATACCCTATGGGGGTAGAAGTTCTGCTCGAAAGCCGATTTTCAAAATGGCCACTCATTTCAAAATGGCGGCCATTTTAATGACGATTTTACAGTAATTTAGGTGCAATATGTAAAACTGTAATAGCAATATGTTTTAAATGTAAAAAAAGTATAAAGGACATTAATAATGCTACAAATGTAGATATTAAAGAAGCACATGGCAGCCATCTTGAAAAATGGCGGCCTTTACTCGCCATTTTACGATTTTTGCTGTAACTCAAAAAATAGTGGAGCGATTTTGTTCATATTTGTCTTAAGACATTTTTGGTAGAAGGCGGCCATTTTGAAAAATGGCCGCATTTTAACGTATTCTACAATAACTCGAAAAGTAGTGGAGCGATTTTGTTCATATTTGGTATGTGAATACTATAAGCATGGCACACTGTCCTATGACACTTTTGGTAGAAGGCGGCCAGTATGAAAAAAATTTTGAAAAATGGCCGCCATTTTAACATATTTTACTAACTCAAAAAGTAGTGGAGCGATTTTGTTCATATTTGGTATGTGAATACTATAAGCATAGCACACTGTCCTATGACACTTTTGGTAGAAGGCGGCCATTTTGAAAAATGGCCGCCATTTTAACGTATTTTACTATACACCCAAATTAAAAAAAATGTCCCAATTCAGGTTTGAAAAATCTGATTTTTGAAGTCAGAGTAGCTCTGATTATTTTTTGCTGAGACAAAAGAACATATATTGATATATTATACTGTGAAATATTTTCAACAATCTCCTCCTCGTTTTCAAGGTATGGCATGTTATATGTCGACCAAAATTTATTGGAATAAGGCATAAAAAACCTCCGTTACTACACACATATATTTAGTTTATTGCGTAACCTTTAGATCCAATCAATTATTTTTATATATGAAATACTTTATATTTATGTAATATGTGTCTATATTCTGAATATCAAACAAAACTTCAGAATATGTACAGCAAAGCAAACTTACATGGTCTTAAAATTAACCATTCGATTTTAAATTGTAAAACTTTTCATTGATCAGAAATGTGTCATATATAGCAACTTACATATTGGATTACAAACGAAGGAAAATGTATTATTTTTGAGTTAAAAGGAGTTTCAACTAAGGAAAACCTGATGGGCTGTGTTTTTCCTGCAGTTACTGAAGACATTTCTGAAAAAAGAATATCTCAACTTAAGCATCATAAAGTAACGAGGATTTCTGTATGTATTTTTTGTTTAAATTAGAAAAATAATGGTAACAAATGCAGTGTATTAATCAACTTTGGGTGGTCATTTCCAGTGATTATTCACATTGCAATGAAAAAAACATTAGGTGAATCCGCAACATGTTTGTTACACGATTGCTACCCCTTAGGAGGAATACAAATGTACAATATCAAAGTATATAGTAAATACTTTTTGTCACAAAACCGAAATCATGTATACAGAGCTGTCAAGTGTCCCGCGAATGGCGGGATTATCCCGCGAATTTGATCAAAATTAGGCTAATTCGCGTGTCCCGCATTGTCCCGCGAAGTCCCGCAAAATGTGGCTTTGACCTCCGCGAATTTCCGAAATTGTTGCAATCCCCTATATTTTGATTATCTTATCTTATATAAGAAGCTAAGTTCTTGCACTTTTGAGGAGTAAAGTTTACCTAATTTTAAGTACCTAGCATGCTGTTGTTTGGTATCAAAATAAAGGGGAAGGGTTCAACTTTCATTTTAATTACGAAAATAGGGATGTAGGTCACAAATAGTTCCAATGTTGGCCTTTTTACTACCCGTGTGGCCTTCATCTCAGAACTGAGCAAATGTTAGCAAACGCGAGTTACAATAAATGTACGCTGATATCTAGATCTTTGTATAAAAAACCGGGTACCGGGTAGTAAATCCTCCATGCTGGGTTCAAACTTGGTATCCGGTACCCGGTCAAAAAAAACGGGTACCCAAAAAACGAAAAATACGAATATATAACATAATTAGATTATGAGAAAACGTGTAAGATTTGTTTTGAATTTGCAAAAATGTATGTAACATGATTCAAAATTGAGCTAGAAGCTTCAAATAAAAAGCATATTTTAAGGCACTTTTCTTCCTCTATCGTTATGGCCATATTTTCATTGGTTATGGGGGGGTGCGATCGCACCATCGCACCCTCTCCTGGCTACGCCTATGACATTGTAAGACATAACAATTTACAATTCAGTGGACATTTTGTCATAAATTATTAAATAATGATTAATAATCAAAATCTTACACGTTGCATCATGCAAATGAACACACGTCACCTCTCTGCTAAAGCAACGATAGCTATTTACAGATTTAAATCATAATCAAAACAATTCACGTACCAACATACGAACTATTGAAAATAGAGTAAGATTGATTTGTCTTGTTTTTCAAATCGTCTTACAATGTCATTGGCGTAGCCAGGAGGGGGTGCGATCGCACCCCCCCCCCTTCATTACCAATGGAAATATGACCAAGATGATAGAAGAAGAAAAGAGCCTTAAAATGCTTTTTATTTGAAGCTTCTAGCTCAATTTTGAAGGAAGTTACATACATTTTTGTAAATTCAAAACAAATCTTACACGTTTTCTAATGATCTAATTATGTTGTGTATTCGTATATTTCGTTTTTTGGTTTTTTTCGACCGGGTACCAAGTTTGAACCCAGCATGGAGGATTTACTACCCGGTACCCATTTTTTTATACAAACCCTATCTAGAAAATTAACTTCATTCCCTATAATTTGATGTAGATTAATCGAACCCCTATATCATGGGCTTTCAATTGAAAGCCCATGCCTACAGTATATGAATAGGTACATTTTAATATATAACATGATGGGGGTAAGCGTTTCATAGTTGGTTACGACGCCAGAAGTGCAAAGTATTGTTCCGAATTTTTGAATTTCGTGTTAGATTACGGTAATCACACCTGAAGCATGGTTATTGTTTTTGATAAATTACAATAAAGTTTAATAATATTCCTATGCGTATTTTGTGAAATTGTGTTGACGTTTATTTAAGTTACAATGTAACGATGCATTATATTTGATTAATCAGTATCTGAAAGTTTGATTTAAGTACTTCTACACGCTTTTACATTAGTCCCAATCACGCAAATCCCTTGAATGTCCCGGGACATCCTGCAAATTTAGGTGGATGTCCCGCGAAATCCCGCAAATTTAAGGCACTTTGTCTAAAAAATCTGTCCCTCTATGAAGTTTTTGGTGGTACACCTGTTAACTGTCCTGCAATTAGAGTGTTTGTCCCTCGAATGGTACCGCGAAATCCCGCGAATTTGATAAAAAAATCTCCTATTAGCGCAATCACGCAAATCCCTTAAATGTCCCGCAAAATCCCGCGAATTTAGTAGATGTCCCGCAAAATCCCGCGAATTTTGGGCACTGGGTCTAAAAAATCTGTCCCGCGAGAAAATCTTTAGGGGTTGACAGTACTGTGTATACATTTAGTAAAACTTGGATTATAGTGTATATTTATAAGAATGATCATACTTTTTAGAACGTTTTAGTTGGTGGTTGTTGTTTACACAATAATAAAAATATATTTCAGTAACACCCGAACATATACAAGCAAAAAGTAATACTTACATTCGCTAAACAAAAAATCACCTTGGAAGAAAGTTTCGTTACAATGATGTAATGATGCTTAAAGTGCCACACAAAATTATTCAACATCAACTGAGATTGCCTTGATCATATCTACATGATCTATATAATAAAATATATAATACCACTAAAACAGTCAGTCACTTGCCTAGCTATTGTCTACTTTACCCCATTTTACATTTGTTAGGGGAACATGCGTTTTGACTCAACGTAGGGCACATGCGTTTTGACTCAACGTAGGGCAGTGCAGCCATTGATGGGTCTGCTACTCTGCTAATTTGAAAGTTTTCATTGAACAATGGTCAGATTGAGTCCATGAGCTGCATGGCATTTCTTTTCAGTCTATCAGATTGAGATAACTCATTCGATAAGGTCTAGATCGAATCCTTTCGTTCTCTCTCTCCCCTTTCATTGTCTTTTGCTTTCAAACGCTACTTTACATTTTGTCTTCTGCTCATGTCTTTTTCATCTGCAAAAATTTTCTATTCAAAGGATTTGTATGGTTGAAAACCTATACATTTGGATTCAGCATTTCTTTGGCATTATATAAAAATGTGTTTAACATTTATAATATTCTATGAATAAAGCATACTCTTTATATCCCCGGGCCTAGTATATCATAATTATCTGTTCCACAACTAATTTGATGTTTTAGTCATGAATTAATACTATTTAAAAGTAAATATGCGAATTTTGACCTTTTTCAATGTTAACTAATGACGACCAGATCCTCTAGTTTTGATGGAAATCAATTGTGAACAAAAATACCAATGCCATATATGCATATAATCCTAACACAGATAATTGAATTCATCGTTACGTACATAACGATGAATTCACCAATTATAACAAGTGTTATCGAATTCCCAAGCTATCGAAAATACAACCAAGCTAGCTTTATGCAATATTAAACTATTTTATCATAAGTTGAACTTAGTTTTGTGTATGGATATTCTGTATGATCGGCAAAATAAGTAAATTTCTTCAGATCTCGTCTGTGATGGATATTTTCTTACCTGTGTGAATTTACATGCGACAGAAGTGCAACATCCAATTTTTAAGCAACAACAGACTTAAACACACTTACGTCATAAATCTAAAACCAATAATAATGCCGCATTTTAGCAAAAAGTTATAGTCTTAGTATTCATGGTAACGAATAATACAGTAACAATGATTTCGAACGTGTGGTTAATTGGACTTTTTGCTCATTGCAAGAGGGCTACACAAACTCCAAGTAGTTTTTTTCTATTGTTTGTTTGATATCATTTTATGGAAAGAGTAAAAGCTTATGCCATGTGGTCTAACACGTTTTTCTGATGGTAACGAACATTATTTTCTTAAAACGAACTCAAGGCACTGGCTTGTTTCTACAAGCAAATGTGAAAAAATGCAGACACACCTCTGACTTGAAGCATGTCCTCTATTGAAAACATAAACAATCTTTCAAAATTACGTTTTCTTTCATTTCTTATCTCAATTCCAGACTCATATAATTGGAATGAATGAACCAAGTAATGATGATTTTTCTGAATTTTCTGAAACTGGCGACACCCCTTTGACAGGCTGTACAAAATATTATACCACTCTAAGTCCGATTACAGTTGTATAACATGGGTCTATAACAACGATATACAGTGGAGAGTGGTATATCGTCATCGTATACAACTCCTCCGTATACACTCCAGCGTATACCACTGTAGAAGTGCATTCTGGGAACTAATGAATATTGACCGAAGAACGAGGTGTATGTTTTGTTACACATGATTTCCTAGAATCAAGTGACGTCATAAATGGTTCCCACATGATTTGCCGGAATCAAGTGACGTCATAAATGGATCGAGGTCAACATCGGCATTACTGAGTTGGCTATGGGATATTTTTATGGTTTTAATGTCACCACCAAAAAGTGGTGACATATTGTTATGGTCTCCGTTTTTTTGCGACGGCGGTTGGTGGTTGGCGTCCGGCGTCCGGCGTCTGTAACAATTTCTTACAACTTCCTATAACTTAACAAATACTGTTTAGACTGACTTCAATTTTTTTCTAAATCATCTACATCTTCTCAGAAGTTCAAATCTGACTTTAGATTTGACATTTGACCTTCAATGACCTTCTCAAGGTCAAAAAGGTCTTTTTTCAACTTGCTTCACATTGACTAAATTTTTTTTCAAAATCATCTACATGTTCTCAGAAATTCAAATCTGACTTTAGATTTGACATTTGACCTTCAAATCTGACTTTAGATTTGACATTTGACCTTCAATGACCTTCTCAAGGTCAAAAAAGGTCAAAAAGGTCTGTTTTCAACTTGCTTCAAATTGACTAAATTTTTTTTTCAAAATCATCTACGTGTTCTCAGAAATTCAAATCTGACTTAAGATTTGACATTTGACCTTCAATGACCTTCTCAAGGTCAAAAAAGGTCAAAAAGGTCTGTTTTCAACATGCTTCAAATTGACTAAAAAAAAAATTCAAAATCATCTACGTGTTCTCAGAAATTCAAATCTGACTTTAGATTTGACTTAAGGTTTGACATTTGACCTTCAATGACCTTCTCAAAGTCAAAAAAGGTCAAAAAGGTCTATTTTCAACTTGCTTCAAATTGACTAAATTTTTTTTTCAAAATCATCTACATGTTCTCAGAAATTCAAATCTGACTTTAGATTTAACATTTGACCTTCAATGACCTTCTCAATGTCAAAAAAGGTCAAAAAGGTATTTTTTCATCTTGCTTCAAATTGACTAATTTTTTTTTCAAAATCATCTACGTGTTCTCAGAAATTCAAATCTGACTTTAGATTTGCCTAAAGATTTGACATTTCACCTTCAATGACCTTCTCAAAGTCAAAAAAGGTCAAAAAGGTCTTTTTTCAACTTGCTTCAAATTGACTAAAATTTTTTTTCAAAATCATCTACATGTTCTCAGAAATTCAAATCTGACTTTAGATTTGACATTTGACCTTCAATGACCTTCTCAATGTCAAAAAAGGTCAAAAAGGTCTTTTTTCAACTTGCTTCAAATTGACTAATTTTTTTTTCAAAATCATCTACATGTTCTCAGAAATTCAAATCTGACTTTAGATTTGACATTTGACCTTTTTTTCAAAATCATCTACATCTTTTCAGAAGTTCAAATTTGACTTTACAAGTTCTCAGAAGTTCAAATCTGACTTTAGATTTGACCTTTGACCTTCAATGACCTTCTCAAGGTCAAAAAGGTCTTTTTTCAACTTGCTTCAAATTGACTAATTTTTTTTTCAAAATCATCTACATGTTCTCAGAAGTTCTTCTTAAGGTCAAAAGGTATTTTCCAACTTGCTTTAAATTGACCAAATTGTTTTAGGTGGTGACATTTTGTCATGTTAATGCCTTGTTATAATTGTTATAATTGTGTTTGAATAAACTGTAATTGAACTTAGAGTGGCATAATAAGATTATATAATGGTTCATTCTGTATATCGTGCATTTTATACTCTCGTGAGAATATACTATATTCACTCGTTCGCTACGCTCACTTGTGAATATATTATATACTCACTCGAGTATAAACACGATATACAGAATGAACCATTATATAACCTCATAATATATCGTTCAAGATGGGCTTTGTTTATCACTTTCTCTTAGAATCATGCGGCTGCGAAGTAAAGTAGTTTGGAAATCGAATAAAATGTGATTATAAATACCTGTAAACATGACTTGAAAATCAAAATTTAAAATGGCGACAGTAACGAATGATTCATTTTGACACTTTAGAGCCCTGGTAAAAATACATTTATGAAATTCTCATTCAAAAATGAATGTTCACACATGGCCTTGAGGTTATTGATGAAATATATGCAGAAATTAAAGATACACCACTAATATTTTCCGAGATAACATACGGCGACATCAATAGGTAGGTACGAAAAATTTCGAACGGAATGCGTGACATATACATAATTCGCGTGAAAAGTCCGAACGAAATGCGTACATTTTTTTCCGGCGTTCGTATTTTTGCTGTGTAGACGATCTTTTTTAGAAATTTTTCAACAGAAATATTTTTGCTTGACAATTACCAGGTAAAATGCGTATTTGCGTTACATTTTCTGTCACGCAAAAATAACTGGCGTGACTTCAAATTCTTCAGCAAATGCGTGACAAATACGCAAATTGCGGGACAGTTGACAGGCCTGGGGCTAGCAATGGGTACATTTCGACTGTGACTGTAATGGATAATTATTGACTTTTATCAATATCACAGGGCAACATTTAAGCAACTTAAATACAAGGAAAATCAAAGATTTCCTCTCATTTCTAAAATGAAGAACAAAAGTATGAATTCAAGGAAAAGAAATGATTGCCTGTGCCAAAATATAACATGAGAAAGTTGTGGCACAGTTAAGGATATGTATAGGATATCATATACTTTTAAATGATTTCATCTTTATCTCCAAGTTGATATCAATATCTTGCCAAGTTAGCGTAGCGAATTGGCGCAGATATTGATATCAATGAGTGGATTAACACGATATCACGAAAATTCATAGGATGTTCTATTTATCCCATAGTTCACCTATAAAACTAAACAAAACATATCAAAACATCATCCATTCATTCATTCATCCCCGTGATGTCTTGAAATCACTACAAACAAAACATATCATATTGGTGGTAGTTTTCAAATCCCTAGCAAAGGTGATATCTGTGAAATATTTTCCGTATTCCACAGATATCACTTTTTCCAGGCTTTGTATAAAAAACCTCCTACCCACGTACCCTCGTACCCACGTACGTGGGTCCTGACCCAGTCTTTAAAGAGTTAAATTTTTAAATGTTTAAAACATTATTCAATCTCAGTTTATCCTGAATTATAGATGAATTTATGCATCCATATGCCTTTATTTATAGGTCTGACATCTCTCTAGTAAAATAAAATAAAGCCGGAATTGCATAAATGTTCATTATTTTTGAGCTATTTGATTTATGTTTTTGATATGTCGAAATGTTTTTTGTTGATCGGGCAGTCTTACCTGTATAACACATCAGTGCTGATTAGCAATCTCCTAGCCTTCGTTCAGTGCAATCCATGCCTCCTGTTACCTCATGCAGATTGTAAATGTCCCGGGAAGTTTACCCTTGTCCAAAAGTTGACATCTTTTTAAAAATATATTTCTTAGAGTTTCCAACCAATTAAATTCACCACGTTTTATTAGATGTTTATTTCAAATGTTATTAGAATTCATTCTTACGAATATTATACGTTATTAACGTATGTTAGTCAAAGATTTGGTGTCGTTGTTGTCCATTGTATTCACATTTTACGCGCAAAAAGTTAGAAACTACAAAGCTGAACTTTTATCATTCAAACTAGTTTTACATCAAATCATTGTCAAAATAAAACTCTACTCTTCATATTACCTAATTATGGATCAAACGGCCATGAATAATGTCGAAGTTTACAAAACCAAACTTACACTCCCCTGCATAAGTTTGGCAACTCTATCTTTTAATTCCATCTAAATGATTCACTGAACTAGTGCGCACAATTATCCTTAAATTGTGCCAAAAAGCGATTAAAAACGAATATAGCGAATCCTTCTACTTTTCAAATATTTCGTTATTTAATTGCGCCACGGTTAAACAGAAATGCAGCCTTTATTATTCCTTGAGATCGTGTGAATTGATCACTCTATCACTTTGTATCTCCAATTCTGATGTTACATTAAATAAAAGACATAAGACAAATTGCACGTATAGTTCAAATCTGTCGTGCAAACAATGAATACTTGTAATATCGTTTGAAAGAATAAAAAGTATATGTGATAAAAATCGAAACTACAGGGTGTTAAAAAACAGGACCAATGAAAAGTTGAATAACTTCGTCAATCCAGAATCATTCAGGTCATTCAATGTGAATTTTGTTGTGAAAGTTTGACCATATTCTGCTCATGGAGTCAAAAACTACAGCACTTTACAACACATGCCCCATGTGGCCAATTTGCGCCAAGCAATAGATTGGTTGTACACTGTAAGACTGCCCGATCAACAAAAAATCGCTTCGATATATCAACAACAACACTCAAATAGCTCAAATGAACATTATGCAATGCCGGCTTTATTTTATGACGAGACAGATGTCCGATCTAGAAATAAAGGCATATGGGTACATAAATTCATCCATAATTAAGCATACATTGAGATAGAATAATGTTTAAAAATGTTAAAGATTTAACTCTTTAAAGACTGGGTCAGGACCCACGTACGTGGGTACGAGGGTACGTGGGTAGGAGGTTTTTTATACAAAGCCCTTTTTCCATGCATTTGCAAAATATCATAAATATGTTTTCATGTTACCTAACAGAGCGGAACGAGCTCAACTATGGGATAAAGAATAATAAATAGGTAAATAATTGGATTACCACTTCAAAAATATTAAACATGAGGGTTTAAAGAAAGAATATTGAATATGAGATTCAAAAAGTAGCAACTCATGTCTCACATTACCCCAGATCCTCAATGTCATATATATACTGTATATCAATGTTATTTACAGGGAGGATTAAATATGGACTGTATAGCAATGGTCAATACATATTTTCAGAGGGAATATCTTTTTTCTCTAGAAGCGGAACCCAAACTCAGTCATGACATGGAAGCTAACTTTTGCAATTAATAGAAACTTGTTTTTTATTATATTTTTGTGTTCTATATTTGAGATGAAATAAAATGAGATTCATTTCTACAAGAGGATGGAATGAATGTGAACTTGTATATTGAACTATACTCCATTTGTGAATAAATAGAACAACATTTTATCCAAGCCATTTAAGAAAACCAAGGCCAATGAGTGTAATTTATGCCCAGTTAAACTAACACAATAACAACTTTTTGTCTGGACTCACTTATTATGTAAGAATGAATTGTATTACTGTTTACTGCATTAAATGTCAAGTATACTATAGTACTACTATCTGTATTTAATTTCAAATGCCTATCTCACTTATCGAAGGTATACAAGAAAAGTTATTTTGAAACAAATTCAGCACAACCAAAACCATGTCCACATATATGACAAATCCAAGATGGCTGCCACAATTTTAGATCCATGCACATGTGAAGAAGTTAGAAATACACATGAATCACAAGTCCCATCCCCAATAATAAGGGATGTTTAAGGTTCTCACACATATCAACTCTATTCCTATATACAGTAAAACCTGTATATCTGAACACCTGGCTAATCCGAACACCTTCCAATTTGAACACTTTTTTTCGGTCCCATTTTTTCCTCACATTGACTCCCATGTTAAAAAAACCTTGAAATCTGAACACCTCCTAATCTGAACAGTGAACAACCAGATTTGAAAAACTGACCTGTCTAATCTGAACATTTTATCAGAAATCAAATGTCTGGACATTTCAATTAAAGCCACATATTGAGTCAATGTTATAGTTGTTATTTATCTTTATATATGCAATGTAATCAAAGAACCAATATTGCCCTAATTAACTTAGTTAAGTCTCAATGACATCCCTAATTGTGGAGAACAACAGGATGATTTGGAAAGGTGTGAATACGGGAGTTAATTGGTTTATCCTATTAGAAAAGAACTGAATGTTTTATGTTTGGATTAAGAGAAAGGTGAGAATCTGGGAGATAATTGGTTTAGCCTTATTTTAAATTAACTGGATGTTTTTGATTTGGATTATGAACAAGTCTTAACTGTTTTATATCCCATGGGTCTGTTATGATAGCTAGGATTCAATCAGTAAATGTTTTATAATCACAGAGACAACGCAGACAAGATTATAATTGTTTTATCATTATTAGAAATTACCTGGATGTTTTTGATTTGGATTAAGAGAAAGGTGTGAATCAAGAAGATAATTGGTTTATCCTTATTTTAAATTAACTGGATGTTTTTGATTTGGATTATGAACAAGTCTTAACTGTTTTATATCCCATGGGTCTGTTATGATAGCTAGGATTCAATCAGTAAATGTTTTATAATCACAAAGACAACACAGACACATTTGCAGACAAGATTATATCACGAGAAAGAGAAAAAATTCAACTTCGTAATATCCTATCACTAAAATGCCTCCTAAAAAGGCACATCTGACATCCTGAATGCCCTTGATATTTTGAAAGATTATGCATCATCTCGAATGAGCACTCGTGAAAAATTAATTGAAGAGGGTATCTACTCAAATATTGCTAATGCCAACAACAATGAACGACTTTTTCAAGCTAAAGTAAAGCAGTGCTATGTAACCATAATATGAGATAAGTCATTTAATAAGCATAAGATTTCGTACAAGACTATCATATACTTATTCAGTGTATTACAAAGTTTTTGCCAAAATTAAAGAGTTATTTTTCCAAAAATAATGAAATTGTTCAAAATGTAAATAAAACATAGCATATACATGTAGGCTATAGGCCTATTGTAGAATAAACTCATCAACAACATGTATTGTTTTCTGACTAAGTATTAAGTGTTCAATATAGTGGACTGAACAATGAAAATTCCCTTTCCGACCAACAATATCCTCGAAATGTGAACACCTGCCAATTTGAACGCTTTTGGCTGGTCCCATGGGTGTTCGGATTAGACAGGTTTTACTGTACCTTATATTTGTGGTAAGGCTTGTGATCTAGGTAAACTTAGCATGTTCATGTACCTCCTATCCTCTGAAGCTAAAAACAGAAATAGTGACTTCAATTGAGAAAAATGTATCTTATTTTTGCTTGACAATTACCAGGTAAAATGCGTATTTGCGTTACATTTTCTGTCACGCAAAAATAACTGGCGTGACTTCAAATTCTTCAGCAAATGCGTGACAAATACGCAAATTGCGGGACAGTTGACAGGCCTGGGGCTAGCAATGGGTACATTTCGACTGTGACTGTAATGGATAATTATTGACTTTTATCAATATCACAGGGCAACATTTAAGCAACTTAAATACAAGGAAAATCAAAGATTTCCTCTCATTTCTAAAATGAAGAACAAAAGTATGAATTCAAGGAAAAGAAATGATTGCCTGTGCCAAAATATAACATGAGAAAGTTGTGGCACAGTTAAGGATATGTATAGGATATCATATACTTTTAAATGATTTCATCTTTATCTCCAAGTTGATATCAATATCTTGCCAAGTTAGCGTAGCGAATTGGCGCAGATATTGATATCAATGAGTGGATTAACACGATATCACGAAAATTCATAGGATGTTCTATTTATCCCATAGTTCACCTATAAAACTAAACAAAACATATCAAAACATCATCCATTCATTCATTCATCCCCGTGATGTCTTGAAATCACTACAAACAAAACATATCATATTGGTGGTAGTTTTCAAATCCCTAGCAAAGGTGATATCTGTGAAATATTTTCCGTATTCCACAGATATCACTTTTTCCAGGCTTTGTATAAAAAACCTCCTACCCACGTACCCTCGTACCCACGTACGTGGGTCCTGACCCAGTCTTTAAAGAGTTAAATTTTTAAATGTTTAAAACATTATTCAATCTCAGTTTATCCTGAATTATAGATGAATTTATGCATCCATATGCCTTTATTTATAGGTCTGACATCTCTCTAGTAAAATAAAATAAAGCCGGAATTGCATAAATGTTCATTATTTTTGAGCTATTTGATTTATGTTTTTGATATGTCGAAATGTTTTTTGTTGATCGGGCAGTCTTACCTGTATAACACATCAGTGCTGATTAGCAATCTCCTAGCCTTCGTTCAGTGCAATCCATGCCTCCTGTTACCTCATGCAGATTGTAAATGTCCCGGGAAGTTTACCCTTGTCCTTGTCCATCTTTTTAAAAACATATTTCTTAGAGTTTCCAACCAATTAAATTCACCACGTTTTATTAGATGTTTATTTCAAATGTTATTAGAATTCATTCTTACGAATATTATACGTTATTAACGTATGTTAGTCAAAGATTTGGTGTCGTTGTTGTCCATTGTATTCACATTTTACGCGCAAAAAGCTAGAAACTACAAAGCTGAACTTTTATCATTCAAACCAGTTTTACATCAAATCATTGTCAAAATAAAACTCTACTCTTCATATTACCTAATTATGGATCAAACGGCCATGAATAATGTCGAAGTTTACAAAACCAAACTTACACTCCCCTGCATAAGTTTGGCAACTCTATCTTTTAATTCCATCTAAATGATTCACTGAACTAGTGCGCACAATTATCCTTAAATTGTGCCAAAAAGCGATTAAAAACGAATATAGCGAATCCTTCTACTTTTCAAATATTTCGTTATTTAATTGCGCCACGGTTAAACAGAAATGCAGCCTTTATTATTCCTTGAGATCGTGTGAATTGATCACTCTATCACTTTGTATCTCCAATTCTGATGTTACATTAAATAAAAGACATAAGACAAATTGCACGTATAGTTCAAATCTGTCGTGCAAACAATGAATACTTGTAATATCGTTTGAAAGAATTAAAAGTATATGTGATAAAAATCGAAACTACAGGGTGTTAAAAAACAGGACCGATGAAAAGTTGAATAACTTCGTCAATCCAGAATCATTCAGGTCATTCAATGTGAATTTTGTTGTGAAAGTTTGACCATATTCTGCTCATGGAGTCAAAAACTACAGCACTTTACAACACATGCCCCATGTGGCCAATTTGCGCCAAGCAATAGATTGGTTGTACACTGTAAGACTGCCCGATCAACAAAAAATCGCTTCGATATATCAACAACAACACTCAAATAGCTTATATTTGTGGTAAGGCTTGTGATCTAGGTAAACTTAGCATGTTCATGTACCTCCTATCCTCTGAAGCTAAAAACAGAAATAGTGACTTCAATTGAGAAAAATGTATCTTATGGGCTCCATGTATATTTTGAGTGGCTGTCCAGCTGTGGCTGTCCAGATACTACTGTTAATCTGAGATTGAAAATTATGTCAAGTTTAGTCCCCAGCCTCTCATAACCGATAACTTCGAGGTAATTGTGTTGTTGCTGCAAAAGCCTCTATTTCTTCATCACAAATCTACCATCTTTTGCATCTGTCAAAACCCCTCATTTCATGTTAATTTTCAGAGTTTCGCTTGTGCCATCATTAAATATATATTCAACTTGTTATTCAGAATATTTTAAGAACTTTTCATGAGGTTTTTTATTTTCACACTTTTGAAAAAATGACTAAGTCAGAGAATGGCCTCTTAATGGCATATCCCCTTTTAGGCATGTAAAAAACATCTGAGAATTTGTCTGACACTAGTTTTACTTCTCTAGATAGATTTTAGTCATGCTGTACATCTTCCATAATAGCCTTTTTACATCAAAAATATGGTGTCAGTATACAGCAATGGTTTTCAGAACAACACGCATTCGTATAACAGGTTTTTGGTATATCATGCATCGGTCAGTTCTTCGGTCAGGTACTTCAATATTTAATATTGTTTAAATGCAAAAAAATCATGTAGGATATTATTGATTAAGTTGAAAATCTAAATCTAGTTTTACTCTTTGATCAATATATTTTTACAGTTGAAATGTCTCCAGAAGGCTTAGTCTACAATTGGATTACATCTACACTGTGTATCAAATGAAAACAAGAACCTCCTGATATTTCCTGGATCGAGATGTCTAGAATTACACACACCTTGATTGCAAATAGAAGGGAGAAAGGAGCCTCCTCCCCCGGGCCTCCTCCCCACCCTATAAATTGCTTGCTACGCCAGTGTATCATTGACATTTCATTCCAGGGTAATATGATATTGACCAAGGGAAATATGATATTGACCGAATGAGCGTAGCGAGTGAGTGTCAATATAATATTTACCGAGGTCAGTGTCATATTTCCCGCAGAATAAAATTCATATTGAAAATCAACCATGAAATGACTTTTTTATTCCATAATTTAATTTTTGAGAAATCACGGAAAAAGTAATATTAAAAAAAATTGAAAAAATGAAAATTTTTGAAAAAATGATAATTTGTTTTAAAAATGAATTTTTTTTAAAATGAACATTTTTAAAAAAAATGAACATTTTTTTAAAAAATTAACAATTTTGAAAGAATGATTCAAACATGAAAATTTTTTTTTTGAAAATTGGAAAAAATCAGTTTTTTGGAAAAAATTGGAAAAACTGATTTTTTTTTTGAAAAAATAGGGACAATATGATTTTTGAGTACACATGGTTTTTTCCAGGGACAATATGATTTTTCGAGTGTATATGATTTTAAGAGGGATAATAATATTTTATTTCCCAGGGAAAACAGTAGTATTATGGAATAAATATATGTTATTTACTAAGAGAGATTGAATATGGGTTTTATTCCGAGGGACAATATGCTATTGACCGAAGGGTTATATAATATTGACCGAGGGAGCGCAGCGACCGAGTGTCAAAATGATATAGCCCCTTTAGGGTATCAATATATCCCCTTTAGGGGATCAAGTTATTTTCATAGAAATACAGTACACTGTATTAGAAAACCTCCAGAAATGTTTATCCTTGTAATTCTCCTTTCAGTGTGTAACATACATTTTTCTATTATGTGAACTCTGTGTGTTCCTTATACTTTAAACTTTGCTATGTTCAAGGTTTCCAAAACAATGACAAAAATGAAATGCAGGGCAGAAGCATTAGAATCTCATTCTACCATCATGGGGAACCCCCACCCAAGTACAGATAACTGGATAGTAGTGACAACAATATACGCACCTTCCCCCCAGCTTGAAGCCCTTAGTCATCTAAAGAACTGGCAGCTACTCATCATAGAAGATGAGAAAACTCCAGTAGCACATTGGAAGAGCCATAAAATGTAGGTGGAGACAAATAGATTATTTATTCAGATATAGTTGTGATGATGTGAACAATATCAAAATTCTTTAAATGTTTATTCTATCAAAAAAATCTTCAGTGGAAAATTCAACAATTCAATATTATTTGTAGTTTGTGAATAGATAAATTGGAAGTACAGTACATGTTTTGAATTCCAACTATTATTATGTCACCACCACCAAAAGTGGTGACACAACTTTCAAGTCAAATTTTTACTGTGAACATAAGAAACATGTTAATAGTTCCAATATCTGTTACCATGGCAGCAAATAAGTGTAAACTTTTAACATATTTTTGGCAGTTTCAGTGAGCATGACACTGAATATGTTGCCATGGAAACAGATTATTCATCTTAAATTAATTGTCATACACATTTTTTTCCTTGCATAGTTTCTTAGAGAGTATAAAAATACCTACTAGAGCCTTCAATAATGCAACTAGCATAAAAACTAAATGACAGTGTTGTATGATTTCTAGTTTACAAGGTTCCATCTATTTAGACTTGGGAAGCCAGAAACAGCTGCCATACTGCATTGTTCCAATGATTCCGATCAACAGCTATACAAGGAAAAACATTGGATACCTTTACGCAATAAAGGTAATATTATTGTGCAAAATAGAGCCTCCAAGTGCACTCATTAGTGATTTTTTACATCTCTTCTGCACGGAAAGCTTAGAGTGTCAGCTTTAAGAATCTAACCTCCATTTGAATTTTCACTGAATGCAAAATACGATATTAACCCTTTTATCACCAAGGGATAAAATTAAGAAATCAATCATGTGTAACAACAACAGTATATAATTAAAATGTTTAAACATTTTCTGTTTGAAGTTTCAACCAGAATATATTTGAAAACAATGTTTACTTTCTTGTTTACATCATATAATGTATTTTTTGTTGATTTTTCATATAAAACAGGAGTTTATATTTAATGTACTTTAATTTGGATAGAGAATATATTTGTGTCACTTAATTCTATGATTAATTGTGTGACTTTGCTTCTCTCCCCAGTTTTTTTAGGGTGGTTTTAGTGAAAATGTATGGTTTCAGAGGTTTATGTCTATATAGGAAATCCATATTAAACATTATGCATGTTTGAGATGGAATTCTACATTTGAGTGAAATAAAAAGATTCTGTATTAGTAAATTTTCTGGATAAAAAATTTCAAATTAAAGCAAAAATGCTCATTTCTAATGCATTGACATAGACTTATTATTTAGACCCAAAAGTTCAAAATATGTTACGATTAAACTCATTGAAAGAGACATTCAAAATATGGTCAAAGGTGAATTTCAAAAATAAGTTGCAAATCAGAAAATATGGAACAACTCACACATCACAATAAATGGAAAACCAATATGGCACGGTGTTTGTTATTGTTTTTGTTAATAAGTGCACTTGTTTCCAATTAATGTCAATGTTATTATCTCTCATAAAAATTTTGATAATGTGGATTTTCAACTTGTATATTCCGCTTCAATTCTTGTGGAATACTTTGTATTACCATGTAGGTATAGGAAATTATTTTCAGTTATATTATATTTTTGTTTTACTTGGTTAAAATTCATAAGGTCTCCATTGTCTCTGTATTTGTCCTTTATGTATATAATTCCTTTTTCATACCAATCTTCATTCCATATTGGAATTTTGAACTTTTGGGTCTGTTCGATGGGGGTATAGAGAAACTGTCCATCCGTCAGTTCGTTTGTTTTCCTTGTGTCCTGGTGATAACTCAAATACTGTACCTGTTGGGGATTTGATTCAAAGGATTGACTTAGAAAATATTGAAAATTGTCATGTCTGAAAAACCAACTCAATCACACATATTATTAAACTGCAATATCTTATCCTTCCTCTGAGATTACAAAAAAATCAATTTGGATCACAATTGATGAAGAATATTGGCATCAAAGACAATGTATATCACTTTGGCAGAATTGAAAAAAAATCAATGGCAAATATTAAAAAATGAATAATTTATACAAAAAGTTTGAAACATATCCTCCAAAACATTGCTTACTTTCTTTGTATAGACATCGAATGGTATTTCTGGATAAGTGAATTGGTGTTTATCTGGGTAATCAAGGGATTATGGTCACTCAAAGTTACTGAGCATCTAGTTTTGACACTTCAATTGTGTTGGTGAAGTTACACATATTTCAGTCAAATTCATACTGAGCACAACATTTTGGTTTCAATTTTATAATCTCTATACATGACCCTGGTGATGAAGAGTCAGAATCAATCAAAAAACCTAAACCGGAAAACTGTGCTCATTGTGAAATTAAAAATGAAGCAATTTTTTTCTTATATTTCTTACATCAAATGGCAGCCATCTTGTTTTTCCCCCTTCAAATTACCCTGGAGGGAAATTCAAAAATTTGAAAAAAAAATTAAGCCTTAAATATATTTCAAAAACATGATTTTCTTCATGGATCTTTAGTTATTTCTTCTTTGTATGTCATCCATGTTGTTTGGTGATAAAGAGAAGAGAAAGAAATGGCTTTGTATACGTACGTGGGACATGATACAGTCTTTGAAGGGTTCAATTTTAAAGATCTTAGTTTATTAAATCTTTCTTTCAATTTCTTTATCTGGCTTGTTAGAACTGTGCTCCCGATCGTTAGTTATTTATTCCCCTGGGGCGCCCTCGGGTCATTACACATTAAAATGCATCCATATGCCTTTATTTATGGATCTGTCTAGTCATAAAATAAAGCAGGAATTGTTGAAATGTTAATAATTTGAGCTATTTTGAGATTTAATATTCTTTAAAATTGAACCCTTCAATGACTGTATCATGTTCCACGGAGGTGGGTAGGTGGGTATGAGGTAGGAGTTTTTTTATCAAAAGCCTAAAGAAATTGAAAGAAAGTGTGCTAAACTCGATGCCCCGAGTGGGAAATCCAACCCAGCTGGGATGTAGTAGCAACTTGCTATCAAGGGTCCTTACAAATGCATCAAAGACTGTATCATGTCCCACGTACGTGGGTTTAGGTGGGTATGAGGTAGGAGGTTTTTTATACAAAGCCATTTTCCTGGACCCAATAGAGATACCTGTCTTTCCAGGTTGTCAATCATTCTATTCATGATGTCACACGCCACATTCCACCTCAGAAGAAATAGTATTAGTTAATGAATACACAGAATGAAATTTTGTGCTATTTAGGCCTGATGTGAAAAAGTCAGTCCACCCTAGTGGTGATCGAACCCCACGACCCCTCGCTTGCTGGACGAGTGCTCAACCACTGAGCTATTGAGCCACCAGGACAGCTGAATCTCAAAACAGCTGCCATTTTTTGAAAAAAAACGTAATCTTTGATAACTCAATTACCAGTGGATGGATTTGGTTCAAACTTCATATGCTGATGCCTAAAGATAAAGGAGCTCTGCTCAAGAGGAATTTTTTAAATGGCCACTATTTATTAAAATGGCTGCCATTTGTCGTTAACAATTTAATCTTTGATAACCCAAATACCAGTTGACGGGTTTGGTTCAACTTTTATATGCCGATGCCTAGAGACATGGCTTTCAAGAGAAACCCAATCATGCCAATGCTACAGAGGATCTTTGCTCAAGAATAATTTTTCAAGATGGCAGCATAATTTCAAAATTGCTGCTATTTTCTTAAAAACATGATCTCTGATAACTCACATACCAGTGGACGGATTCGGTTCAAATTGTATACGCTGATACCTAGGGACAAAGTAGCTCTGTTCAAGAAGACATTTTCAAGATGGCTGCTATTTATCAAAACATGTTTTGTTAGGTCAGTTTTGCTACTCTATGAGTTGTTGTTTTCTAGTTGTATTTTTACTTTTCAACATGAAGCATAGTACATCTATGATACTGATTGTGATTGTTACGTTCTTATATTTCAACATGGAGCGAAGTACATCTACATGTATGATACAGAATGTGATGGTTACGTTCTTATATTTCAGCATGGAGCCAATTACATTTGTGATAAAAATTGTGATTATTGAGTTCTTTTATTTCAGCATGGAGCCAAGTACATATATGACACAGATGATGATAACATGCCAGAACCACAAGACAATAATGCAATGTACTCTTTATCTACACATTCCGGGTTTCTAGTAAAACCAGCAGGAACTTTAAGTATTGTCAATCCTTATCCATATTTTGGCAAAGATAACATATGGCCCAGGGGATTCCCCCTCGAATTGATTAGTGGCCAACAAACCAAGAAAGACCTGCTGAAACATTTTAAGCTTGAAGAATATAAATTTGATGACTCAGTCGTAATTCATCATGGTTTAGTGAATGCTGACCCAGACGTAGATGCAATATACAGACTTACAAAACCAGATCATAAAAATGTAGATTTACAGCAAAACTTACCAATCGTCCTAGATAATACCATTTATGGGTTATTTAATTCTCAGAATACAGTCTTTGAAAGATCGTCCTTCTGGGCTTTGATTTTACCTGTCGGGGTGACAATGAGGGTAACTGATATATGGCGATCCTATTGGTCTCAAACTTTGATGAAACTGACCGATCAGAAGTTAGCAATCTTATTTACAAGCGTAAACCAGACAAGGAACAAACATTCATATTTAGACGATTTTATTCAGGAGAATGATCTCTATGTGAAAAGTGGAAAACTTTTGGAATATCTATCAACATGGAAATGCCATGGTACAGAGTTTACAGATTGTGTCATAGAACTCTCCCATGATTTAGTAAAATCACATTTTTGGACATACAAGGATGCATACTTAGTAGAAGCATGGATATCTGATTTGAAAAGTATCGGATATGTTTTTCCTGTCATTGATGGGCTAGTATAATTCTAACTTGATGTGAATTTAATAATTTTACTTGTATAGTATTACAGACTTTTTTGATGTATGAAAGCTAGAAAGTGGAAATAATATGTCCCCACGTTATTTTCCCAATGAAACGTTTTTCATAAAATTGTACTATTTGATGCAGAATAGGCTTTGTATAAAAAACCTCCTACCCACGTACCCTCGTACCCACGTACGTGGGTCCTGACCCAGTCTTTAAAGAGTTAAATCTTTAAATGTTTAAAACATTATTCAATCTCAGTTTATCCTGAATTATAGATGAATTTATGCATCCATATGCCTTTATTTATAGGTCTGACATCTCTCTAGTAAAATAAAATAAAGCCGGAATTGCATAAATGTTCATTATTTTTGAGCTATTTGATTTATGTTTTTGATATGTCGAAATGTTTTTTGTTGATCGGGCAGTCTTACCTGTTTAACACATCAGTGCTGATTAGCAATCTCCTAGCCTTCGTTCAGTGCAATCCGTGCCTCCTGTTACCTCATGCAGATTGTAAATGTCCCGGGAAGTTTACCCTTGTCCAAAAGTTGACATCTTTTTAAAAATATATTTCTTAGAGTTTCCAACCAATTAAATTCACCACATTTTATTAGATGTTTATTTCAAATGTTATTAGAATTCATTCTTACGAATATTATACGTTATTAACGTATGTTAGTCAAAGATTTGGTGTCGTTGTTGTCCATTGTATTCACGTTTTACGCGCAAAAAGCTAGAAACTACAAAGCTGAACTTTTATCATTCAAACCAGTTTTACATCAAATCATTGTCAAAATAAAACTCTACTCTTCATATTACCTAATTATGGATCAAACGGCCATGAATAATGTCGAAGTTTACAAAACCAAACTTACACTCCCCTGCATAAGTTTGGCAACTCTAACTTTTAATTCCATCTAAATGATTCACTGAACTAGTGCGCACAATTATCCTTAAATTGTGCCAAAAAGCGATAAAAAACGAATATAGCGAATCCTTCTACTTTTCAAATATTTCGTTATTTAATTGCGCCACGGTTAAACAGAAATGCAGCCTTTATTATTCCTTGAGATCGTGTGAATTGATCACTCTATCACTTTGTATCTCCAATTCTGATGTTAAATTAAATAAAAGACATAAGACAAATTACACGTATAGTTCAAATCTGTCGTGCAAACAATGAATACTTGTAATATCGTTTGAAAGAATAAAAAGTATATGTGATAAAAATCGAAACTACAGGGTGTTAAAAAACAGGACCGATGAAAAGTTGAATAACTTCGTCAATCCAGAATCATTCAGGTCATTCAATGTGAATTTTCTTGTGAAAGTTTGACCATATTCTGCTCATGGAGTCAAAAACTACAGCACTTTACAACACATGCCCCATGTGGCCAATTTGCGCCAAGCAATAGATTGGTTGTACACTGTAAGACTGCCCGATCAACAAAAAATCGCTTCGATATATCAAAAACAACACTCAAATAGCTCAAATGAACATTATGCAATGCCGGCTTTATTTTATGACGAGACAGATGTCCGATCTAGAAATAAAGGCATATGGGTACATAAATTCATCCATAATTAAGCATACATTGAGATAGAATAATGTTTAAAAAATGTTAAAGATTTAACTCTTTAAAGACTGGGTCAGGACCCACGTACGTGGGTACGAGGGTACGTGGGTAGGAGGTTTTTTATACAAAGCCTGCAGAATATGGTAATAGAAAAACAAAAACTGGAAACGAGTTCGATCGATACCAAAGTCAAACACCCATGAAACTACGTATCCTAACCACTTTACCGTAGGTGATAAGATGGAGTTTTGTGTTAAAGCCCCCATACATGTATAAAGTTTAAACCACTTTATTTGGCTTAGCGCATGCTCAAGGGAATAGATTGTAGTTTCTATAGACACCAAATACATCTTTGACGATAGAAGTTTGAAAGATTTAAACGGTTTCAGCATATGTATGTGGTGTCTATAGAAAGTAGAATCTATACAGCATCGTCGTCCAAACTTGCTATGAAGCATAATCCTATTCCCGAGAGAAGGATGTCCGAAAAGGCAATACTGGAAAAAACTAGGAAAATGATCGGGTTCAAAAAAGAGAGATACTCTACAAAAGCGGCAGAATTCGAACATTGAATTCACCGTCCTTTTTCCGGGTTTTGTCATTTTTTTTGTTTTTCTGATGATTTTTCCGGGTTTGCAACTTTTATCCAGGTTAGGGGATAAAATTTCCATGTTAGTCTCATAAAAGTAAGCTGCAGAAAGATACGGGGTTTAAGAGAACTGCATACTAGTATATTCAATTTGTATTAGATAATTAACACTAATCCGAAATTTGTTCAATGAACTAACAATGAGTTTGGTAAGCGTGTGAGTGATTCAATACATGAATCTAGTAAGCTCTTAGCGTCTGATGACGTTTCATTATTCCACAAAAATCAAAATTCAACTGACTTAAAATGTCTTTTGTGGAACATTAATCGTTTATCAGATAAATTACATAATTGGTATGACATTAAAGAGCTTTTTAGCAAGTACTCAATTGTATTACTATGTGAAACCTGGTTAAACCTTACTCACTTCGAGAGCCATGTTAGATTTTAAAACTTAGGCCTTCAAATGGGGAAGTGAACAGCTGATCAATAGTGACCTTTGAAATCGAATTAAGTCGATCCGCGGCTTACTTTTGGTCTCTAACTGTGTCTTACATCAGTATCATCAATCTGTGTAAGTATTGGAGCGCTGAAGTACTTTCTTTTTCGATCAAGACTTGTAATTGTTAGTCGAGTGAATCGTTTTACTGCCAAATTCCAATATGGTGTTTTCTGCTCGGACATTTTCGTAAATCTCCGGAGGTTGTCCGAACCTAACTAATTCTCAAAATTCATTTCGTTCGTTGCGTATCTCGCTCCTAGCAAACCGCCATATTGGAAATAGGTCTAAAAAACTTTCACTCGATGAAAAAGGCTATTATTTTTAACTCTAAATCAGATGAAACTTAAATTCAATGATGAAGTGATTGCATGTGTAGAAGACTACAAATACCTACGGTGTATCTTCAACAGTAAAAATAATTTTGATAAACAAATATGCTATCTTAAAGAACAATCTAGAAAAGATTTATTCAAAATAAAGCAACAATATCACAAGTTTAATGACATTCCCATATCAGTTGCCTTACATTTATTTGATTCACTTGTCCAACCAATTTTGATGTATGGTTCAGAAATATGGTCAAGTAAAAACATATCAAGTCACTTGAAACTCATCCTCCTAAGCAGGTATCCAGAATCCGTACATGTACCTCCTTCTTCCCCCTACTATAACCAATTTGGAAGCGCCCGATTAAACTGAATCACGTGATCTAATTATGCGCAATGACTTATACATGATTTTTGTCGCAGTGTTGCGACAGCCAATCAGATTGCGAGTTCTTAATCGGGGAAATGCTAACTGCTTATCGCAGGGGGTAAAAAGAAAGAATATATTCTGGATTTTGAAGCCCGGTGATCGGAGGATGCTTGAAACTATTCACCTGTCCTTTTTAAAAAGCATTCTTGGTGTGAAAACATCGACTGCAACCCTAGCAGTCTATGGAGACCTGGGTCGTTTCCCCCTTAGTTTGTGCTTTGATATTCATCTTATCAAATACGGCTTATACAACTTTGTCCAGATAACCTCCTTTATAAAGCATATCTATATGACTATGGAATGTACAGTTTAGGATTTAAAAATACTTGGTCAAGTAAGGTTCATAATATTTTAAAAGATTGTAATCTCCAAAGCACTTGGAATAAACAAGTTGTTGAGGATGACTATGTATTCAAAAAGAACTTAACTAAAACATTGCACCAAAATTGGAAGTGTGATTAACAATTATACCCAGTTTTAAGAACATACATTAAATTCAAAACAACTTTTGAAAGAGAACAATATTTAAGCCTTCAAAACAAAAATCACAGGCAATCAATTTCACAACTGAGATTAAAGAGATGTTAATGAGACTCCGTGGCATTTTTTCTTTATTCCTTTTTGTTTTGAATTTTTTACACCATAACATTAACTAACTACTCAATATGCAACATTTCACCACGTAGAATTTTAAAATATTAAGTTTGAAAATTCCATTTTTATAATGGAGCTCAATGGGAAAAATGACATAATTTGGATTATTTTCACACGTAGCGGCGCGATTTTCTTGAAATTGACAGATATAATAAATATTGGTAAGACGAAATGTTTGAAGAAAAATGAAGAAAATTCACCGTCCTGCTGGTTACGCAAAATATAGAAAACGTGAAATAATCATAAAAACCTGTAAAAATAGATTGAAGGGGGTGATATTCATTTTAATGTGCCTTTCACTACTCCAGGGTAACCATAGTTTTGGTAATGGTATACTAATTTTAAAAGCATATCTTCCAGCATGTGTATCAAGCGGAAGTAATACAATAAGTGAGTTATCATTAATTGGAATGGTATTATTATATTCCTTAGCAATGATGACAAAAAGGTAAAATCAATCATATCACATACTAGATCTTACCATCGAATCTATCTGTTATAATGCATATTAAACAATATAGCAGTAGATCTTCAAATTCAAGAATTGAGCTAAATTGTAAGATAATAGATAAATTGCTAATCTCTGTATAATCCCTTTCTCTGAATCATACTAAATTATAATATTTCGGTATGCTTATTTTAGCTGCTGAAGTTTAGGTCACTTGATGAGATATTCAGTAGCATGCTGTCACTAGAGACAAAACTTGACACTAAATAATCACTCATATTTTCTTTTGTAATACATCCATTCTTGAAAATTAGCATTCAAAGCTTTTCCATGCAATCATGAATTTAGTGATCTGACCCTTAAAAAACTTTTCAGGGGGAATAGTTTATCCACGTAGCCCTTAGGTGTATCATCTTTTTCTAGCCATATTTTCCTAGGCCTGCTGGAATACCCATTTCAGTGTGCAAGTTTAGCATTGTTTTCCCATTGATCATTTGAGTTCTCATGTCAATTATGGAAATAAAAATGATAGAGTAGTTTATGTTATTGTAAAAATAAAAAATAAAACAAGGTTTGGTCAGGAATGGAACAGGTGAAATCCTTTGGATATATGAATTAATTAATTATAAGTTAGAAACATGAATATGTTTCTACAATTTAGGGTAACCCTGTGTATTATTCTACTGTGCATAGTTATACCCGTGCAAAATATTACAAAATGTTATTTACTTATTGATGCTGTCCCCAGCTCCGATTTCGGTGATCGGCTAGTATAAAAGGTTTGAGGGTATCATTTTGTTCCAGACACTCTTTAGAGTAAATTATCCTAACTTGAGTAAAAATGTGTGGTAAGTAAATTCGCTATGGGCAGTTAAAGAGGCGCCATCTATTCATTTTCAAACAGGGGGTAGGGGTATAAAATAATTTTTAACACATTTTAATAGTAAAATGACATTGAAATACTAATAAAATCTTATCAAAAACATTATTTACAATCAGTATGAATTTTCTTGTGTGGATTAGGGTGAAAATAAGGGCATATCTTGAAATTCACTACAGGGGCGCCACCTATTTTCATACTTCTACCACGTTTAATAACTTATTTTAGATTCGTTAAGGTACGAAATGTACTGAAAAAATTCATTCTGAAGGACCTATATATGTTCATATCACATACTTAAAATTGGATCAATAGCTTTTGTACTGGCGGAGAAAAAAATTATTGAAATTTAAAATTGTGGCATCATGCAGGATAGGGGTGACCATATCTCACATTATTAACTTCCAAAATATGGAGCATATGTATCTCAAATGTACTCAAAATGGTGTATGTACTCTTGCTTTGTCATAATATTACTAATAAGAAGTAGAAAAATGATTGTACATTTTAAAAAATATTAATTCTCATTTTGGCTTCTGACGTCCCAGGGGTGACCATATCTCACCTTAATAACTTCCAAAATATGGAGCATATGTATCTCAAATGTACTCAAAATGGTGTATGTACTCTTGCTTTGTCATAATATTACTAATAAGAAGTAGAAAAATGATTGTACATTTTAAAAAATATTGATTCTCATTCTGGCTTCTGACGTCCCAGGCATGACCATATCTCACCTTAATAACTTCCAAAATATGGAGCATATGTATCTCAAATGTACTCAAAATGGTGTATGAACTCTTGATTTGTCATAATATTACTAATAAGAAGTAGAAAAATGATTGTACATTTTTAAAAATATTGATTCTCATTTTGGCTTCTGACGTCCTAGGGGTGACCATATCTCACCTTAATAACTTCCAAAATATGGAGCATATGTATCTCAAATGTGCTCAAAATGGTGTATGTACTCTTGCTTTGTCATAATATTACTAAAAAGAAGTAAAAAAATGATTGTACATTTAAAATAATATTAATTCTCATTTTGGCTTCTGACGTCCAAGGGGTGACCATATCTCACCTTAATATAATAACTTCCAAAATATAGAGCATATATCTCACATGTTCTCAAAATGGTGAATGTACTCTTGCTTTGTCATAATATTACTAATAAGAAGTATAAAAATAATTGTACATTTAAAATAATATTGATTCTCATTTTGGCTTCTGACATCCCAGGGTCGACCATATCTCACCTTAATAACTTCCAAAATATGGAGCATATGTATCTCAAATGTGCTCAAAATGGTGTATGTACTCTTGCTTTGTCATAATATTACTAAAAAGAAGTAAAAAAATGATTGTACATTTAAAATAATATTAATTCTCATTTTGGCTTCTGACGTCCAAGGGGTGACCATATCTCACCTTAATATAATAACTTCCAAAATATAGAGCATATATCTCACATTTTCTCAAAATGGTGAATGTACTCTTGCTTTGTCATAATATTACTAATAAGAAGTATAAAAATAATTGTACATTTAAAATAATATTGATTCTCATTTTGGCTTCTGACATCCCAGGGTCGACCATATCTCACCTTAATAACTTCCAAAATATGGAGCATATGTATCTCAAATGTACTCAAAAAGGTGTATGCACCCTTGCTTTGTGTAATCATATCGCACCATATAATAATAATAATAACTTCTAAGATACGTAACATATAATCCTAAAATATTCTCAGAAAAGTCCTGTCTTTTTCATATTACTAATGAAATGTAGAAAAATGATTGCATTTTTTTAAAATTTTAATTTTAGCCTCTGGTGTCCCAGGGGCTATCTCACCTTGATAACTCTCACAATATGCAACATATGCATCTCAAATGTGTGCTCAAAATGGTCTTGTTTTGTCATATTTATTGAGAATCATGAAATCAACAGTTCAGAATCAATGGATTTTGACTGTCTCCTCTACAGCTACATATAATTCAGGGCAAATAATATCTGCTTTCAAATATTTGCATCTGCTCCCAAAACACCCTTTACAAGTACAATGGATGAGATTATTCCCTTGCATACCTTGGACCCAACATCTTTTGTAATCCATACAGGAATCCTTTTAACCTGACAATAGTGGGAGTACTTTACTCCATTTATGAAGTAATGGCAACTGCTAATGTAAGGTGTTAATATGTTATCCTGTGGCCTGCAATATATGCACCTTGGATTATACACTGAATTAAGGGATTTTGAGTATGTAAAATATGGGAAAAGGAGCTCTTTGTAATGATAAATCTTTCTAGCCACATTAACATTCTCTAGTTTGCATGTTTGTCATACAACATACATTGATTGTAATGAAATATTAATCTATGATTGTGATGTCCCACACTTCTAGTGTCCCCCCAAAGAAGAGATTAGCTGAACAATTGCATTATTCTTGGCACGGTAGGCCATACAGTGAATACAATTGTTGAGATTGGGCAATAACAATATAGCACATCATGACAAACCATGCAAACTAGAGAATGTCAATCAGGATTAGAAGTGACTTATCGCCCTTGTAATTTAGCAGTGGGACAGTTTGGTGTATGTTTGGGCATAAATGCGCCTTTTAGGCCTAATTTTCCAGGATGTTTTCAAAATTTCGGGTCAGATTTGGGCTTAAGGGGCCAACTTTTGTAAATGAGGCTAGGCTACTCACACTACTGATAGGCTACCAGTATACAAAAGATGTTGCATCCAAGGCATGCAAAAGACTTATCGTCCATTGTTCCTGTAATATAAGGCGTGTTTGGGGAGAAGATGCAAATATTTGAAAGTAGATCTTATTGTCTCTGGGCTATATGTAGCTGCATCCTTCAGGGGAGACAGTCAAATCCATAAATTCTGAACTTCTGATTTCATGAATCCAATAAATATGACAAAACAAGACTATATTTATACCATTTTGGGCACGCATTTGAGATGCATATGTTGCATATCGTGAGAGTTATATCAAAGTGAGATATAATTGCCCCTGGGATGTCAGATTCAGAAGCTAAAATGAAAATTTCAATTAAAAAAGGTGTAATAATTTTTTTACATCTCATGAATAGCATTATGACAAAGCAAGACTAGCTATATGCTCCATTTTTGGTATATTTGAGTTGTATATGTTACATAATTTTAGAAGTTATTCAGGGACGTCAGAAGCTAAAATTAAAATTTATTAAATGTATAATCATTTTCCTACTTCTTATTAGTATAATATTATGACAAAGCAAGAGTACATACACCATTTTGAGTACATTTGAGATACATATGCTCCATATCTTGGAAGTTATTAAGGTGAGATATGGTCACCCCTGGGACGTCAGAAGCCAAAATGAGAATTAATATTTTTTAAAATGAGCAATCATCTTCCTACATCTTATTAGTAATATAATGACAAAACAAGACTATATACACCAGTTTGTGCATATTTTAGATACAAATGCTCAATATTTTGGAAGTTATTAAGGTGAGATATGGTCACCCCTGAAACGTCAGAAGCCAAAATGAGAATTAATATTTTTTTAAATGTACAATCATTTTTTTTACTTCTTATAAGTAATATTATGACAAAGCAAGAGTGCATACACCATTATGAGCACATTTGAGATACATATGCTCCATATTTTGGAAGTTATCAAGGTGAGATATGGTCACCCCTGGGACGTCAGAAGCCAAAATGAGAATTAATATTTTTTGAAATTGTACAATCATTTTTCTACTTCTTATCAGTAATATTATGACAAAGCAAGAGTACATACACCATTTTGAGTACATTTGAGATACATATGCTCCATATTTTGGAAGTTAATCATGTGAGATATGGTCACCCCTATCCTGCATGATGCCACAATTTTAAATTTCAATAATTTTTTTCTCCCCCGGTACAGAAGCTATTGATCCAATTTTAAGTATGTGGTATGAACATATAGGTCCTTTAGAATGATTTTTTTCAGTACATTTCGTACCTTAACGAATCTAAAATAAGTTATTACACGTGGTAGAAGTACGAAAATAGGTGGCGCCCCTGTAGTGAATTTCAAGATATGCCCTTATTTTCACCCTAATCCACATAAGAAAATTCATACTGATTGTAAATAATGTTTTTGATAAGATTTTATTAGTATTACAATGTAATTTTACTATTAAAATGTGTTAAAAATTATTTCATACCCCTACCCCCTGTTTGAAAATGAATAGATGGCGCCTCTTCAACTGCCCATAGCGAATTTACTTACCACACGTTTTTACTCAAGTTAGGATAATTTACTCTAGCGAGTGTCTGGAACAAAATGATACCCTCAAACCTTTTATACTAGCCGATCACCGAAATCGGAGCTGGGGACAGCACTATATTATCATAATTCAATGTGACAATATCAGTCTTATCTTGTTTGTATATAATAGTTTGGCTGTAAGGTTGGGCAAGCCGTCTATTACGTTGATAGTATAAGATGTTGATTTTGCAAAGCTCTTATGGGCTAATTCTACAATATGTACACATATATGTAAGGGTGCAAGTATGTAGTCCAGTATGTAGTAAACAAAGGAGTATTTTGGTCAACTCAATACATCTGATAAACACTACATGAAGTGTTTTCTATGCAATGATTATATACAGGCTGCTTATTCATTGTTACTGCGAATTTCAAAAGCTTCCAAATTGTTTGGAATAGAGCATGCAATGTTTTTCAGTTTCAAGCAGGTTTTAGTACATTCTGACCAATTGTATTTTCAGACTTATTCATTTCATGATTATGTAATACTGACCTACTTATCTGCTTAACATGTCTTTAAGTTCACATAAATTACAAATAGAACTGGGTAGACATGTAAAACCACGGCCAAAACCTGAATATGAAAGATTATGTAACTTTTGTGGGGAAATAGAAAATGAGGTTCATTTCATGATTAAATGCCAAACACATAGAGAAAATAGAAAAATATTGTTTGACAACATCACTAGCAAAATTAATGTTGATCAACGTAAATACATTCATTATGTTAATTTCTTCAAAAGATAAATATGTGCAAAAGCAAGTTGGAAGTTTTATTACAAAATCATTCAAAAACTTAAACTTGCCTGGAGATTAACATTTTGGATGCATCACACCTAAAGTATATTATAACATATGTAAATAACAAGTTTTTTGTATAAATTGTATATATTAGTGTAGTGGTCGTGTAGTTTTGTAAAATTTCATTTTGTAATGACTAATATGACAGGTCATGACATCTAAAGAGTCAATAAAAGATATATATAACAATATGATCTGATCCGTACAAGTCATAATTAGTACTAAATCTGCTGGTAAATATTGGGAAAACGCATCACTCATGGTGATCCACTCGATTACGCTGGTTACTGAAACGGTTCTTTTCTGTTACAAAATCTCTCGAAGGTAAGATTTTTCTTTTTTCCTTATTTCACGTGTTGTAGGCTGAATTACAACGACATTGTTATCACAAACGTGTGTCAGTATCATTTGTCTAAGAAAATTTATTCGATTAATACCTCACTTTTGTTACTGAAACCATGGGCTTTCAAGTTCTAGTTGAAAGCCCATGCTGAAACGGAACTTCAAAAACGGTTAAGATCTGCGCTTTTAACCGGTAACAATAGTGAGGTTTTAGGTCGACGATTCTATTATCTTCTGAAGATGACAACAGACCATTTCTGTACCTATATTTCTCAACCTTTTCAACAATTATAATAGGTCGGAACTTTTCGACAGATTAATTTGATGCATTTTGAAAATCGACATTCCAACGTAAACCTATTTTTAGAAAATAGTCGTTCAAGCAAATATGGGGGTTGACATGTAAAGCTATGAGGAAAACCACTGGTCCTTAACTTTTTTGAGGAGTATATTATTGCACAATAGTCTTTAGATTTCTTATTTTTAGTTCAACTGCTTGCCTTTGAAGCAGTGTAAGACTGGGCCGTGCTTCCGGTGAATACTATTACTTTTACACCGGTGTCAGGAATTTATGTTACCAGGGCAAATCACTTTTAAAGAATAAAACATGTAGATTTTACAAATGCAATTTTGACCAGTTTTGTGGCAGAGTTCCACGGTTTGGCTAATGCCTTCTTTGACATTGATATTTTACATGTCTGAAATATACTAGCGTAAACTGTCGGATATGGCGGGGCTGCCAACGTTAATGACCGTTCAACATGTGAATCGTGCAGGATTTTAAATACCGTCCTGATGTAAAACATGGGCCAGTGGTGTTTTTTAGAAATTGTTTGAAGAAACGTAACGAATTAAATCCATAGGTTTTAATATTTCAAGATATTTGTTAAAGCCTACGAAGAGAGGTAACTAGATTTCATCACACATGTTTTAACCTCTCAGGTTAAAGGACCGAATAACAAACATCTAGAATTTTAGAAGTAGGAGGACTGGTTATGAAATGCAATCTGTATATGAATGGTTTTTTAATATTTGTAACAAGACATAACCGTAATTAGCAATGCATTTAGTTGTTTTCTGTTTGTTAACTAAAGACCGAAATAAAATCTTTTATTTTGATCCCACATAGAATAATGTTTTGAAATTATAAATCGAGCAAACACAATCTTTACATAGCACTTATACATCCCGTAGCAACCAATATTTAACTACTTCATCGTATTACAAAGCGCCTTGAAAGGCAAACTTTACACCAATGTACATTTAAACTATTTGTTAAAAGCATAAGTTTATTGACAAGGTTATTTACAACTTGGATGAGGGTGAATTAGACGTTGAGATTTTTTATACAGGGACAATTTGTTGAGGTTATATTGTGAAACGAAGCCAATTGTAAACCGGAAAGTCTATATAATTAGTTGCTCTTGTAAAGTTGACTTATTTTATAAGTGTACATATCACACCCAGTGGTCATATTCGGAGCAAAATGCAGGATTACGAACATTTATTTGGTTGTGAGGAACTAAAGAGGTGCCAAAATGTTGGACCCTGAGTAAGTTTTTGTTTATTTGTTAATTAACAGAGTTTATTCTATTCTTGACCATTCACTTACGATGTCATGACTAGAGCCACTGATATACGTCATTCGTGGCCATGTATCTGATGATAACAATATACATAATAGCTTAGATTAATATCTCGATTGTTCAAATAGTTACATTTAGTGCTTCGTTGTATTATTTAGGATGAACGTCCCTCAAACTGATTGTTCATATACAGCGGACCAACCGATACTCGTTCCCCAAAATACGATGATGTCATTGGAAACAATGGACAAGAACCACAGCTTCCTCGGCTCAATGGAGGACATGTTAAAGGAAATAAACACGGGGGTTACAGAGGGTACAAAACAGATGGAACAGACGATCGACAAATATAAACCAGAAAAGAAAAAAAAGAAAAATGAAAAGGCAAAGAAAATGAAAATAGTATTACCAGAGGACAATAATGGGATTAGTGATGCGGAATCGCATTTACCTGGAATTGACAATGAAGAATTTGAGACTCAAATGGCTGCGAAAAAATACGAAATGGATTTGATGTGGGCAGAGAATCAACGATGGCGGAAAGAAATGGAAACGAGAAGACGCGAAGCTTTGAAAAGAATGATACAATTGAAGAGACAAAAAGGAGAACGAATGTTGACTACACTAAATCATTTTACTAATGGTGAATTTGATGATGACTCCAAACAAGAAATTAAAAATATTCGAGAATTAAGTGACATCGACAAGGCCTGAAGTGTTAAAAGAAATATGTAATTGGTCACACCTTTTTATTAAACAGGCAATGCGCCTATTTTTGAAGGAAAAGGGACAAAATATTATTTGAGACATGTTACTCACACAGTCAATCAAATATGATAAAACTTTAATTTTGGTCAATACTGAAGTGAAAAAATTACTCGCATAGAACACAGCATATGAAGTTCAGAGATCAAAAGAAGTGAATTCACAAAGCGTATGTTTTAAAACACTCTTGGATTAAAAGATGGCGTATGGTTGAAAATCCTATCAAAAATAAATGGATAATTAATGCAAACAATGCCATCTTTCAATGGCATTGCTAAAAATTTGACATATATAAATTGATAGATCGAAAATATTTTTCATGATCTAGTGTCAACTCTGATGTCGTCTGTTTGAGCTGTTTTTGGTGTCAAATGAAAGATCAGGTACTTATTAATCCATTGGAAATACTATGAAGATCAAAAGTGAGACTTCATTTACGCATTTTGTTCCTTTAAGGACCGACATAAATGTTCCCACGGTCTACTGTTCCTATTTATCGGTGTCCTAATAACAATGGGTACATTTTTGATTCATTAGCAGGTAGCCTTGCCCAAGCTGGTCTCTTTTACTTATCTTGATTTCTATTATGACCGCCTTGTACCCAAGAGAAAGCCACGTGCTTTACCGACCCAATGTTTTTTCGACCCATTTCCAATATGGATGTTTGCTAGGAGTGAGATCACGAGGGGAAAGTGTACCCGTGTATATACAACCTACCGCCGAGCAAAACAAGCATATACCGCCTATCAAATGTTTGGTTAACTACATCTCATAGGAAAATGGACAATAAAGGTAATATTGGACCTCTATCAATTCCCTTGGATGGTTAGAATCGTTACTAAGATGTTTTAGCAGGCGGAATTGGCCTAGAATTATAGTTGAAATATATTTTTTATGTTCAAATTAAGATTAAGTTAAACGTATAATGGTTTTCGATTTGTTTTTCTCATTTATACTCGCTTTAATTGATAATGAGCCATACATAAGACATACTTGGGCCGGTAAATGTATGTGATATGCATAATATATTAAGTGTCAAAATATTAGGTCAAAATAGCACTTTTGAACAGCAAAATCTTCACATAAACTTTGTCGTAAAAGATCCGATGTTATCGGACATCGGACCCGATGTGATCGACGAGTAATATTATAAAGATCCGAAATTATCTTGAGTAAATGATCTCAGAATCCGAACATTACTTGAGTAAAATCTGTTGAGATCCGATTATATCGTCGAGTCTATGACATGCTGATGATGAAATAGTGTTAGTGTTACTTTTGGGAGTTTTCGAACCTTGATTTAATTGCCTTTATTGGAAGGGTTACTCGTTATTAATACTATTGTAACATTTTTACCCAGACTGACACAACAGAAATTAGGCTATCAACATTGGAGGATAGGAAAAGCGCGGAATTGCGTTTAAATCAATTATGAATATGATCTTTCTTCATTTTAGGAGCCGTTGTACTGATATTTTAGTCAAACTTGAGAGCGAATGAATTGCATTTAAATCAATTATTATCCATATTTATAGATAAAAATGAATATGGGTCACGTTCCTAATCTCTACTGGTCAATCTTTTTTTCATTTTAGTAGCCTTTCTACTGATATCTTATTTTATTCAACATTGAGATCGAATGAGCATAACGGGTAAACTTTGCACATTTTAGACCAATCAAAATATATAACTATTTTTCATATGTTTACCGTCTTGGTAGATACAAAATAACACGTACCAAACTCATTAGATTATGAGCATAGTCAGATAGAAGTGGTGATATCATCAACAATGAAAATTATGGTGATTCGAGTGAAAGCATGAATTCAATGTTTTAAAGAACTTCGCGGGACACAGATGTTGACGTATAGTGCTGCGGGAATTATATCATATTAACAAGAATTATTTGTGATATACTTCATGTTATTATATGATCATTCGAAAGCTTACTCACTACCTCATCGTGTTTTACTCACGGTATAATCGGAATACTCAGGCGGTAGCATCAGGTCCTATTGAATCGTACTCGTGGTATAATCGGGTCTTTCATTTTCAACTTTCAACTGTGATTTTAATGATATGCAACGTATGGCTTTGAAACAAATGTAATATATTTGCACCCATTGTATCTTTGAAGCAAATGGAGTAAAAACAGACATGGTTCTTACTTATTTAAGATGTAGAACATCATTCTAATATTTAGAAGTTGAATTTAGCGATTTGATAGTAAATATTGCATTAAGTACTCATTATTCTCTAAACATGAGTGCCTGGAACAACAATTATATCGGTTACAAACAATTCTGTATTTTATCTATTTCTCATGTTGAGAAATTCAATATAAAACAGGAGTTTATTAACTTATCCCCTACATTTTCATTACATTTTCTTCGGGTCTTTGCTCGGCGGTAGGTTGTATATACACGGGTACACTTTCCCCTCGTGGAGATACGCAACGAACGAAATGAATTTTGAGTTAGGTTCGGACAACCTCCGGAGATTTACGAAAATGTCCGAGCAGAAAACGCCATTTTGGAATTTGGCAGAAAAACATTCACTCGACTAACAATTACAAGTCTTGATCGAAAAGGAAGTACTTCAGCCCTCCAATACTTGCACGGAAGGATGATAATGATGTATGACATAGTTAGAGAACAAAAGTAAGCCGCTGATCGACTTAATTCGTGTTTCAAAGGTCACTTTTATTCAGCTGTCCATTTCCCCGTTCGAGAGCCATAAGTTTCAACATATAACATGGCTCTTGAAGTGAGTAAGGTATTCCTACATGTATTTGTTTCTGAACATTTCTATTACCAATTTAAACACTGGTTCCACTGCATGATGTCTATCACCATAAATCATTATATTGCATTTGCCAGGATGAATCTAAAGAAACACTCGATCAGATCATTGAATTTCAAGTCGTAGACGGAAAGTTTGCTTTCTTTATGCAGTTCAACCTGATAACGTTTTGATTGGTCAATCAGCCTGAAGTCACACGTCGTGTCCACGCGATCTGTCAATCAATAAGTATGACGCGGTATCGCCGCCAGAACCGTGCGAACAATTGCGCGAATAATTCATGTTTTCTGCGCGAATGTTTTTTATTCCCGCGATTGATTTTAACCAATAGAAATCGCGCGTCTGCATGAGTATCCGCCCGGAAAATTATGTTACCGTCGCCCGATGATACCCAACCAATGGGGTAGCCCTAAAATGCGGCCTAATATTGTTAAGTTCGCCCGTGTCATACCAACAAATGAAAGCCATCGTCACAACTCGACAAGAGGTTCACCACATATTATCTCCAGCCCTCAAAGAAAGTACATGCAATTTTTTATGATAACTGAAGTTTATGTCGTCATATGTTGTTAAAAACTGATTATTACTCATTTGAAATACAAATATATACTATCGTATATAAGTGTTAAGTGTTATTCCTCCATTTGGTTTATATAGGTTTAAGTCACTTAGTTTTCCATGCAAATAAGCAGATGAGTTAATGATAACCAATTTGATAGGAATCCTTTCTCATCGTTGAGAAATAAATCATTATTTCATCAGGAATTGTATTAAAACTCATTTTTGCATGCCATATAATACTATATTACACTTATATTTCACATCTAATTGTGAAATTAAAATGCATGTCATTAGGTGTTTTAATATAAATGCGTCGGACTAATTTTTAGGCAACAGATAGCAGAACGCACACCGACGCAGTGTTTAATTGGTTTTGCCCTTTCGCTTTTCTAAATCGCCTCATGATGCGTTGTCTCAGTCGTACCTTAATGTGAAGATAAACATTTAAAAGTTTTTTTTCAGTTCAAGAGATATAAAAGAAAAATTTACAGAATTTGATATTATTAAATTTTGTTTATTGTTCTTTTAATGTTAAACATAATTCTGTAAATGTTGTTTTGGTTTTAATTTTTGCAAGGGATGACTTGAGCGGGGGTCATTAATGCATCATTAGAAACTTTCCTCAAAGTAACCTAAGGAATTTCAAGTTGAGTACCCCGAGCACAAGGGCTTGAGAAAATTTATTCAATTATTTCAGTTGTGTTATAAATGGGATAAATTCTTTTGCCATTTGTCTTCAAAATTGTTATCTACCATAATCTAAAATTCCCGTCCATACTTTCTGCAAAAAGTGGTATAATCCAGTGGATATTAGTATCCTGATTTAAAACCCATGCGTATGATTATAAATTACAATGTTAAACATTTACAAAACTACATTCACCTAACTATTAAACCACATGATTGTATTTTCAAATGTTGGTAATATTTCCGAACAAATAGTTGAGCAAATGGTCGAGAAAGTCAAAACCAAATAACACGACTAATGAATATTGGTTAACTACGTATTTAATTAAAGATTTTGTGATGGGTACTAGACAGGCAGACTTGTAAATACCATTATTTATCGTTAAACTGCCGTTTTCAACGGTTCTTGCTGCGTTATGAACTGTTCGCCGAACTCCTCTAATAAACTGCTTCAAATCGGCATCCCTACCAGCAATTAGATCAACGAATAAGAAGATTTTGTGGTTGACTCGAATATTTCGGACTTCTAATCATTCTTTCGAAAACATGGTTTTGAATGGTTAATTTAAGTCGGGCGAAGTTGGGACTTGAGAAACAATCGCGCGAATAAATTATCGCTTTCTATTGGTTGATTATGATCGCGCAACCGTAAAATTGTATTTCATTAGTCGCGATCATTCGCGCGGTTCTGGCGGCGATACCGCCTCATAAATAAGGTTTCGCGATACCCCTGATAGCGTAGGTATTATGGAAATCTCGAAACCGTTGAATATCTCAGCATAATATTAGCGGAGATGTATTGGATTGTACAAGGCGGTAATAATTCAAGATCAGATAAGTAAGAAAATACCGACTTGGGCAAGGCTAATTAGCAGGCTACTTTTGCTAAATTAGTGGCGGGTATGGCCATATAGAAAAGCATATCCTCGAATACTGCTACACCGGTTTTAGAGGAATAGATGTCCCTTAAAACAACTATTACTACCAACAAAAAGTTCTAAAAAGCAAGCCCAACGTCCCGAGAACCCCTATGCTATTAAAAATAGATTCTAGCAAGACTATCCGATATGAATCTACTTGTTGAGACTCGATCAAGGGTGCATTGACTTAATATGGGAACAAACACCATCTACCAATGACTTAGCATCGGGATACCATGCTAATCAATGCACCCTTGCTGAAATCCTCATTTTCTCAGAAGTACTCAAGTTGATCCAACATCAACAAGTATGTACATTCATTTGGGGTAGTATTGCTGGAATCCATTTTCAATATTAAGAATATCTAGGGGTTTATAAACAGTACATTAAAGCTTAACTAAGGCCTTTTTGCAATCTTTGGTTAGTACTGTATCCCCTTACCTTAAAGTACCCTATTTATAACTATTTCTACTAAAAGTTTATCTCAATCAGGGCCAGTAAAAGACATAAAAGAGATAATAATTTTTCGAGGAACGTTATTTTTGTTTCATTGTTTTGACAAGCCAATCATGGACCTCTACCCAGGCTTTGGGTAGCACATCGTTTAGAGTTTGTCCTAAACTCTTCTTAAGTATTTTGTCGCATCTACAAATAGTATACAAATAGTGACTGCCATTGACACGGGGTGCCATCGAATAATTTTGGCAACGTACCGGAGAACGACATTTTACTAAGAAATGGCAATAATTTAGCACAATATATTTTTTAACTAGAGTTCTACTTTGATTTTGACGAAAGTAAGTATTCCATGCAATAACTATTTCATTCATGAATTTGTAGGAATTCTGTTGGAACCCAGTTCTGATCAAGTACGAAGTTATTGAAATCGGCGCAGACGGACTTTACTCCGAAAGATGGTTTTTCGATTATAACTTTTCACAACAATTAAGTATAGACTTTTGAAAAAAGTACAGAATAGTCCTTATACTTTTGAATAATTCCGTTATTTCTTATTCACACGACTCTGATTTGTTTAATTAAAAAAAAAGTTTTAAAAATGTTACTTAGGAACGTAACCGGAGCTGGGAACGTAACCGGAGCCGATCAGTTGAATTATTTAATCGAAAAAATTAAAATATATGATTCAAAGCACATATACTAATTTAAAAACATACGGGATTGTTCGAATGCGTATTTATTACATTTTATTTAAAGAAAAAAATGTATCCATTGTGAAAAATTAAATTTGGTATTTACCATGCATAAGTGCACTTACCTTAGAAAGGCTATCAAACATAGAACAATCATTGTATGGAGAATGAAGTGATTAAATGTAGTAAGCAAATAATTCCATCTGATTTCACCCATTGTATTTGTTCAGCGAACTATTAGAAACCACTCTGTTATACTAATTTCGTATATATATACTGTTTATACATACATGTATTATACTTCTAAGACAACTTCTCTTTTTCAGGGGAAATAAAAGCATTTAAATGCTAGATTATTAAAAGGATACAACGAACTATATATAGCGTAGGTGTGTTAAGTACTTGTCATGTGCTCGACCAAATCGAATCAACATATGCTTTCTGAAATTCTTCACCTAAACCCCCCCCCCTCCATATAAACGTAAGATGTTTGAGTGAGTGCCCGTTTATTGTTTTATGCAAAACCAGTTGTTATCCATCTTTGTTTCGATAAACCTAGGCGTGGGTCATTAAGCAAGAAAGAAAGTGAATGATTTTTTCTAGTTAAACTACAGAACATTGCTTTTCAGTCGTTAATAGACAGTGTTCTATAATTCTATCACACCAAGTAGGCTTCGCCTTCGTGCATTATGTGTATGGGTTAGTACATACACTCATGCTTTTATATTTCCAATTTAGAATAATACATGATTCTTTATTCCTTAAATAAATTCGCAGTTACGCATTGGTGAAGTCTGGAAATTCAATTATAAAAATATTTAAAAAATCACGTTCATCCATATTTCTCAGTTTTAGTCATGTCAAGAGTATCAGATGTAGATAAATAACTTAACATACAGTGCTATACAAAATATTAACAACTTAATAATTAGACGGCATTTTAACATTTTATATTATTCATTTTCTCTACGTTAAAAGTTGTTGATAAATATACTACTTGGTACACTGTCTGAATATTTTTCTCTTCTTACATTTATAATTCAGCTTGATCGAAACTTTTATAATGGCTTAACATACTAACACCCTGTTTGAACCGACAATGCTTCTTGCCTCTTGAAACAGTCCATTTTGAGATAATATCATAAATGTTCATTCTATATGATAAATGTTTATGAATGATCCAATCAGAACAACCAACGTTTTACCAATTATTCCCCATTAATATGTGTCTCTTAATTCCCATTCACAACCTCTTCAACAGAAACACCAGCCTTTACAGAGTCTTTTACTTTTGAGAAATCTGTCTTGTAATGATATCGAACTGGGTTCTGTCCTGGTGCGATACCTCTAGGTTCCGGCATCTTGAATTGTCTTTCTTTATGGCCTTTACGTCTTTGTGGCGTGTCGAAAAAGTGATCCCTGCAATACAAGTACAATTATAAAAAGAAAGTTATTTGCACCGAGTAGCCTCCAAAATAAGTTTATCAAATCTTGGTACTGCAGTGCAGGATGATTCAAGTAATTCAAATACAACTTCGACATAACGGACCAATAATTAATTAATTAATTATTAAATACATTTGACTCACTCTGTACTGTTCATACCTAGGATATATGATCTCTATGTGCACGCGTCCTTCAGGTCTCACGACATGATTCAAGTTAATGGGGTTATCCGACATGGGAACCTCTCTGTAAACTGTCCTTCTTGCTTTAGTTTGAATGAAGAAAGACCTAATAGATAAACAATATAAAATGAATTGTGTATTATTAGAAATGGAAAAGTTGATATCAATATCAGCACAAATGAGCAAAGCGATTGAGCGTTGACATTTGATATCTAGGAGGCAATAAAATGATATCACTAGATATGATTTTGGGTTGATCCCATGTTTAAAATCAAACAATTTAAAAAAATTAGTTACGTTTATCAAACGTTTATGGGACTGATAAGCGATATGAACAACATGAGGCTGATGAAAAATTTTCCGACAAATGTCACATGGATCTTCATAATTCCAGAAATATCACCGGGTGTTATTCGTACATAAATGCGTGGCATAAATTTGAAAGAGCTGGCAATTCTATTCGAAACTAGATAACTGCAACTTCAAGGAGTAGCAAATCCCACCTAACAATTTTTTTTAGGAAATTCAGCTGTCATCTTCAAAATTTTATTCTTGAGCAGAGCTCTTCTATTCCTAGGCATCAGCAAGTTAGCTGGAAATCTGTAAACTTGTATTTGGTTATCAAAGATTATATCTTTAATGACAAAAGGCGGCCATTTTGATAAAAAGCGGTCATCGCTAGGCATCAGTATGTATTCATTCAACCAAATCATTCCACTGGTATTTAAGTAACAGGTTTACCAATTCTTTCAACATATCATCATCATCCAGACACTTTTCTTCAACACTATCGGAAAAAGGTTCACATTCTTCTACATTGTCTGGCAATGGAAAACATTCATCGTCATCGAAATTACCTACTGCTGCCGAACATTTGTCAGAAAATGTGCTAAAGTCAAGTTTGGTTCTGATATCTTTCAAAGGAGTGAGCTGAATTTTTAATCGTTTTCTTGCTTTTTTGCATGAGGAAGTCGGAGTCATTGTTCTTTTAACTTTAGGAGTAGGTGATGAGACATAATTATATATTTCAGACGATTTGATCGGAATTCTCAGTACCCGCTTCCTACCAAGTAAACCAAGTCGTGATTTTCGCCTGGTTCTACCCATTTCACTGAAAATAAAATTATTACTTCAAACATTGATAATTTTGCAATAATCATTTGAACCATGACGACAGAAGGTATGTAACAATCGTCTGGTAACATCATTGCTCTGTCAACCCTCACGCATTACGCGTATTTATCACGCATAAGATGCAAAAATTGGGAGTCATACACAATTTTTGCGTGTGAATATACTCGTATATCACGCAAATTACGCATCTTTTAAGATTATGTCATGCAAAATCAAGAAAATATTATATAGTACCCCTATAGGTAACATTTATTCTTCAAATATTTGAGTTTTACAACATTATTTTGAGTATAGTAACGTCTAGATGGTCTTCAAATAATGATGACGATAGATAATGACCAATGATGATCGATGCTCGATGAATTTAAGATAAAATATGATGGCCGATGGATGAAATTAAAGGATAATACATGTTATGTTAAAATGATGACATTTGATGCTAGACGATAATATAAAATATGATGATAGAGGGCGATAGATGATTGATTTAACATTAATGATAGATGATGACTAAAATGATAAGGTGTGATAGTTGATGAGAGTTGAAAACTAGACACTAGCAACGCCGAAGCGTAGCAAATCCCATCGAACAGTCATGGCTGCCATTACAAAATCCTTTACTTCTTTTTCAGTTAGGGCAAAAATTAAAAATTCACCATTTTAAAAATGGTCGCTCATTACCCAAAAGGAATATGTTTCTAAGTAGGTCCATGTAAAATTTCAACAAAATCGCACACACGTACATTTATATGGTGGCCATTTTTCAAAATGGCCGCCTATTAGCCAAAGTGTCATATGACAATGTACAATGCTAATGAGTATTCACATATCTAATATGAACAAAATCGCTCTATAGCTAATACTTTTTCAGTTATAGTAAAAAACGTAAAATAACACATGTAAAAATGGCCGCCATTTTCAAAATGACCGCATTTTGGCCAAAGTTTCATAAAACAGTGTGTCATGCTTATGAGTATTCACATATCAAATATGAACAAAATCGCTCTATTACTTTTTGAGTAATAGTAAAACGTAAAATTACACATGTAAAAATGGCGGCCATTTTCAAAATGACCGCCTTCTAGCCAAAGTGTCATAAAACAGCGTGCTTTGCTTATAAGTATTCACATATCAAACATGAACAAAATCGCTACTACTTTTTAAGTTGTAGCAAAAATCGTAAAATAGTGTGTAAAAGCCGCCATTTTTCAAGATGGCTTTCTTAAATATTTACATTCCTAGCTAATTAATGTCTTACATAACTTTTTTACATTTAAAATACATTGCTATTACAGTTTTATATATATTGTACCTAAATTACTGTAATATCGACACTGAAACTGCCACCATTTTGAAACGAGCGGCTATTTTGAAAATCGCGTTTCGAGCCAGGAGGAGTGAGTAGCTCCCATAATTACTTCATATTCTTTCGTATTCGGGGATTCCCCTTAGCTTTTCCTTATGGTCATACACGCCTTATATGGATTTGTCACATGATATTTAAATGGCGGTAAATTCCTAAATGGTCATACAAGCCTTATTTCGATCTATCACATGATATTTAATATGGCGGACAACGGAAAGTTGAATTCCTATATGGTCATATAAGCCTTATATGGATCTATCACATGGATATCACGTGATCGAATACGAAGTCTGAACTTTGGGAGATCTCCCCCCTGCTTTCGAGCAGAACTTCTACCCCAATAGAGCACATGTGTACAAAATATGAACAAAATCGGGCCGACAGTATTTGAGTTATCGCCCGGACGGACGGACGGACGGACGAACGGACGTACGTACGAACGGAGGCGTTCACTATATCCCTCCGAACTTCGTTCGATGGGATAATAAATGATGATTCATGAAGCTAGATGATTATATATTTTTATATGATGATGATATTGATGCATAATATTTGTTAACATATATTTTACCATATGTGTTGATTGATTATGTATATACTATTCTAATTAATATTAACATATCTGATAACCCCTACGCCCAGTGCCTTTTTACGATCACACCCACCGCATTTTCCAAAATCCCAAATAATACAGTGAAATAAATGCAATTACCTTCTAATATCATTATGTCAGATCCATGCCTCTCAGACAATTAGCGTACGACGATTAAACATCTAGAACATGTTACTGTACAAAATACATAATAGGGAGGTTACCAATGCGTTTTTAAAGGGACCCAACACCATGGTCACATGATCAGTCGTGTGGAGGTAAGATCCCAGTTGAAATAAAAGCACTGTCCTCCTTTGGTTTCTGTGAAAAGTAGCTAATACCCTCATGTATTGGTCAGTTTGTGTGTCACAGGACTAATCCATACCATATGCTTCATTTAACATATTTTATGCTATTGAGCTGCATATATAAACAGTACTTTGCAACTAAGGTCATACAGTATACTTACCCCTTGCAAATTGTAATTTATTGAATTCACAGTAAACCCAACAATTTTTAAGAAAACAAAGAATATTGTTCTCATGGATCTATTATTTATGTTAGACTAACTATAAAAATATAAATATGAAATAATATGTTAGCTTGAAGTCATATATAAGATGAAAATATATGTTCATGCATTTGCATTTTTCCAAAGGGAATATTCCGATGTAAGTAAATACAGGTGCAATATATAATTTATATGTATATCTATGTCATCTGTCTATACATGCGCGTATAGCCTAGTGTTACATGTGAACAAGATGGTTCTGGAAAGAAATGAGCGTGGCAGATTTGCTAAAAAGCCACATACACCACAAAAGCAAGACCAATTTGAAAGTAAGTTCATTATTCTCAAGGGTAAACTTCAAGTGAAAGCTACATTGCTACAGGGTGGCCTATCATTCTGAGACAAATGTATTATCCAACGATTATGATTTTCGAAGCTAAAATATGATATCTTGAGCGGATGATGGAAATACATTCCCATGAGATATGTATATATAGTCAAAAGTGATAACTATTTATTGAGTGTAATGAAATGTATCCTTCGCTAACTGCTTTTGTTTGAGATAATTATCATGAAATGTTTTTAAATTAATTTTTATGTGTGTCATTGATCCTAATCCACCCTGTAGTCTGGTGTTTGTAGAGCATTGCGACTCGTACAACTTATTCTCACAAATATCAAACCTCATTTACTAATTAATTTTTTGTGTGAATATGAAGAGTCCAAGCATTGTTTTTTTATGTTTATTGTATAGCTATATTTAGCCTTGATATCCATGATTTTTTAAAACAAAATCTCACCGTTAGATTTCGAGCTATTCATGTTTACTCATTTGTCTAATTGGAAAACAATGCAAATCCCATTTTTTCAAAGGAAAAAAATTGAAATTCTAAGACGGTGAAAAATCATTAAAAAATACACAAATTCAAAATCCGGCAAGCATTTTCCCTTATTCCTCTCCGTTAAGAAGTTTTGCAAGGTGTTGGATCCCTTTAAGGGAACTGTTAGCTAACGTGTTGGGATTCTGTACATAGTCTCCCAGGGAATAGTTCTTTTCTTCGTGAGAGTCTTGCTTCATTATTAAGTATAACGGTTTTAGGAAGTTGATATAAGGCACCTGAAACGGGATCAATAAAATAAGTAGATTTTAATACTACACATTTAAATTATTTTTAAAACGTCTAGCTAACCTCCCAAGTAACTCTTTGTCGGCCTTGTATTCTCACGGTAGAGTAGTTAAACGCGTGCCAAGGAGGATTGGCTCCAAGAATGCAATCTCGATATTTTCCAAAAATCAGTAATGAATATGTCCTTATTGTCTGACAATAAACTGACCATAAATTCATAATCAGCGATCCAAAAGATTTTGGCTAATATCTTCATCACTTCTTGCGTGTTTTGGATTTTTTATTCTGTAATAAGACTAAATTTGCGCGATTAAAAATATGAAGGGAAAAAATAGCGACTGATAATTTTGAATTTTGTATTCACGACATCCTTCAAGATCGGGCCTATTGAATTCAAGTTTTTTTTATTATCTGGGGCATAGTATGTGAACCAAACGAAAGGAAAGAACATCGATATTGCATTCTGGGACTCAATCCTCATTGAATGCGTGCCTACTAAATTCACCGTCTGGTACATTGCCTAACGGCGCATCTCCTTCAAAATGGCAAGCCTTCCAAAGAAGCAAAATTATATGAAATACAAAATTAAATTGATTTATTCAACTATATTATACATTTCCTTTACAAGAAGAGCTTTTACAATGGACACCTAAATGTTTGAATATGAGGGTCCTAAGTTAAATATATCCTCATGTTTAAATGTACAGTGTCACATGTCCGTACTTTCGTCCGTCTGTTTAATAGCGTTTATTCGACTATTGTGGCAGTACGTATTGAATGATTAAGATGCGCATTAGAAGGAAACATCGTCATCAAACGGTATATTGTTAAGTATATGTATATGTCAATTATAATACAATGCATTTATAGTAGATTATGATTTAAATGTAATATGAATTGTGTGTTTTTTTAACATAAAACTGGATACACATTGAACTAGAACACTGAACTCATGTGGTTACAATTTATGTGAACATCTGAGCTCGATTTATGTGTCAGTCCTCAAAAAAATCCAAAGCAAACATGTTATCGATCTGCTTATATTTCGAAACCTGCATTTAGGCGTTTAATTTCTCCACCGTGAAAGTGTATTTGATGATTCATCACTTCCTGTATTCTCTTTGAAATTGCATAACCATATTACCTATGTGTAATAGTATTGGATTAGGTTCATGTGCACTTGAGCGTTTAACATCTAACGTTAAAAATTCCGTAAAGGTGTTCTTTTAATATTGTTTTGTTGTGCTTCAAGAAAACCTTCAGTACATTTCTCCAGTAAAGACACTAATCAAGTAAGTAATTATAGGATGTCCCATGATTTTAAGGAATATCATTTTTATTTGCTAGGTCATATTTATATCTGAACGAGAAAGCGTCCAGCAAACGAGTGTATATGTCAATATCATCGAGTAGATTTAAATGATATTCTGAAAATATCATAGGATGTTCTTATTATCCTACACTCTTGCTTTAATAATGTGCTAAATGTATTATATCATTGAAAAATGTATTTCGTGTCAAATAGTTCAATTTGGCGGGAAATCAACAAGCGGGGTTTTATTCCGAGGGCTAATACGTATAGGTTATTATAATAATCTTACTTTACCTTGAAGTAGAGTAACTCGTGTATGCTGTAAAATCTTCCTGAATTGTTAAAGAAGGCAAATGACAATACATGAATAGAGAAAATAGTTAATATGAACGATTCTATCCAATCTTGTGCCATCGAATCGTTCCAATAGTACATATTCGTAGTCAGTATGAGTTTTAGTCGATTCAGTGCAATTTCAATTATTACACTCAAAATCTTATGGAATAAAAGAATATCACATTGACACGCAGCGCTACACCAATTCAAAAATATCATATTACATGTATGTCTTTCAGTCAATGTCATACTGTCACTCGGAATAAAAATATATTCCTTACCTCTTGCTTACCTTGGAATTATCAAGGAATATATGTTCATAGCATGTTAATTGTACAGTGTAATCAGGCACAAAGGCAACTTTCGCTAAGGGGATTCATTTTTAAGAATATAATATTTCCTAATGCTCAACTTGACAAACGGCTTTTTGTATTTAATTAAATTTCAGTATGGCGCATGTGTGTCACTTCTGTGGCAGTCATTTTTCTACAAATTACAACATGCAGCGACACATGAGGAGTAGGCATGGAGCGGGATGCCTCGTTCCATATACGTGTTATAACTGTGACAAAACGTTTACAAGAAAGGAATATCTTATTGAACATATGACGATAGCACATAGATCCAGTGATCAAGATGAGATGTTTGTGTGTGCAAAATGCCCAAAACAGTTTCTATCTAAAAGACGTTTGCGCAGACACGAAAAGACACATGCAAACACTGAGTTTTATTGTGACATATGTCAAGAAAATGGACTTAGTGATATGCAAGTACGATCCTTTAAAACCAAGGAATATCTGGACAAACACAAAAGGATTACCCACGGAAAAGTTGTATTTGAATGTCCCCATTGTGGAAAAACATGGAAGAAAAGGGCAAACATGATCAATCACATTAAAAAAAATCACTGAACAATTTAGGAATTTATTAACTCATGAAAAAATAACTATTTTAAGGCATCACTTTTGTATTAGGCCTATTTGCTTTTAATTAGCGATGCGACTGATGACTGCCTCTTCTTTGTTTGACAGAACTTTGTACTATACATGTATCTCCTTGTGTTACTTCCCAGCTTCCCACTGAAGCAATAGCTATCAGTGAATTTTTTGATACTCTAAAATATAAGTGCAAAAAATATATCTTTAGAAAATTTATATATTTTTCCATGCATTGATTTTCCTGTAAGTGAAGGGTAATAAATGCTCATTTTAACATTCATATGTGTTTGTAAATAATATATATGCTTTAAATCATATATTTTATTTGTTTAAATTATATAATTCAACTGATCTGCTCCGGTTACGTTCCCAGCTCCGGTTACGTTCCTAAGTAACATTTTTAAAACTTTTTTTTTAATTAAACAAATCAGAGTCGTGTGAATCAGAAATAACAGAATTATTCAATAGTATAAGGACTATTCTGTACTTTTTTCAAAAGTCTATACTTAATTGTTGTGAAAAGTTATAATCGAAAAACCATCTTTCGGAGTAAAGTCCGTCTGCGCCGATTTCAATAACTTCGTACTTGATCAGAACTGGGTTCCAACAGAATTCCTACAAACTCATGAATGAAATAGTTATTGCATGGAATACTTACTTTCGTCAAAATCAAAGTAGAACTCTAGTTAAAAAATATATTGTGCTAAATTATTGCCATTTCTTAGTAAAATGTCGTTCTCCGGTACGTTGCCAAAATTATTCGATGGCACCCCGTGATTGAGGGCAATAGTGTAAATTATTTCCCCGAGCGAATATCCTCTACAATGTACTATTCCCGAAGCCGCAGGCTGAGGGAATAGTACATTGTAGAGGATATTCCCAAGGGGAAATCATTTACACTATTGCTCGAAATTAGGCAGTCACTATTTGTTTTATTATATACCCTATACTGACTCTTGTCCCGTTTCCTCTGCGAAGGCCATAAAGGCTTAGAAAGCCCCCTCCCCGGGTCCATTGTTAGCATTATAAGCTGTGACGTCATCAGATGCTCAACAGAAATTTTTGCCTCTGAGACTCTCACTTGACAAATTCAATCGCGTTTAACACGCGGAATAGATTATCATAAAAACACTTGAAATTACACAGACGTATTGAGTTTAGGGAACTTTATCCACCTTGCTTATATTGTATCGTTCACGCACGTCTGTCATGGTGAACGGAGTTGATTTGTGTTTGTGCTCATCCTCCATTTTTTGTTTTTCGTCTGCGCAGTGATGATACGCAGACGTTTCCAAGGGTAATAGAAGTTGCAATCGTGACCAAGGAGGATTGGCTCCCAGAGTGCAGCATCGATATTCTGTCCCATATATGGGCATGTCGTGCTACAAAATTTGAATTCCAACGACCGCCATTTTGTTCACTTCAACATTTGAATTGTGAATTTTGGTCTTATTTCCTAACGAAAAATTCCAAAACTCACAAGAAATGATCGAGATATTGGTTCGAATATTTTGAACTGTTTATTTTGAATTTATAATCGGTTATAATTTCAGAAAATAACGACATTTCGGCGTTTTCATTGTTGGAAAATATCGACTTCGATTCTGGGAGCCAATCCTCCTTGAATCGTGACGTCAGCGGGCAATAGTTCAAATGTATATTCCCGCTGACGTCACATTTGAGGGAATATAACTTTCCGAGGGAAATAGTAAATCTATTTCGGAACACGCGACTAGGTATTGACCAATCAGGATTAGTGTTACATATTGGGTATATAATAATACTTGATATCGGTATACTGCCATCTGCAATTACCCAGATGCGAGTAGGTAGTTACCAGTATCACCACCGGGTGGCTTATTCGGGTTAAATAACATGGCAGGTATATAAGAACGTTCCTTAAAATATTTTCATTTTAAGTGGATAAATTTTTATATAATCCTTATGTGTCTGATAATTATACAAACGAAAATATGTCCACTAAACGAAAATATGTTTTGCTAACATTCCTTGCTGATCTCATCTCAACTAGGCAGTCAATATGGTACAACGAAAATGGGACTTCTGCGCATGTTAAAATTTTTCGTCAAAACTCAACTTTTGTTCAAGTTGATACGATTGTCTTTCGAACTAGAGACTTACCTCATTCGAAAGATCATAAAAGACTTTATCTATACTGAAAATCTTAGATCCAAACATAGTAGAATACGCCGTCAGTCCGCATTTGATTTTTTGAAGTGAGTTTCGTAGATCGTCAGATTTCTCCGACTGATATCGGGTTATCTCAAACTGGTTCGTTTATAAATACGAATTTGTTTACCGTTGTAAGGCGCATGCGCAAAATTGATTTATAAACCTTATTGGTTGATGGTTTTTCCCCTGCGCATGCGTGAAGTCTGATGAACACTTATGACGAAGACCGGAGCAAACATTACTAGCTCTTGAACGAAATTCCAAGATTCAGGTCATTTCGCCGTGTTTGCTAAGCGTGTATACGTGAATGACAAGCTGTTTTGAGTAAATCGGGTACCTGTTTTAGACACAACATTGATTTAGCTTGACATTGATGTGCACATTGGCACTTTTAAGCATGTTAATACAAGTTTTTACACTCTTAGCACGAGACGGGTTTTCGAAAAATCTGTTATCTGATTCACTCGATTATCGTATGGATATGTATTTCTGCTGACATTTCAACACCACATCACATAGAATTACGATGCAGAATGATAATAAAACACAAAACAACTACTAAATTCCACTTGTTATTTCACAGGAGGTAAAAATGCAAACTGCCTAGATTCTTTGTAAGGGTCGTCAGACATCGGATTGGCCGCCATATTTGAAATGAAAATATCACTAAATAGAGGTCTGCGCATGCCTCAACATTTCGACTGTAGGTAAAGACGTCTGAAGCTTTTACAATAGAGAGGTTAAGCTACACGTTCAAATGCAAACCGTGAACCTGGCTCCTGGGCCATCCTAGAACATTACTAAAAACAATCACGTAATGAGCGACGTGTAATAGCTCATCTACACGTAAAAACATGTCAGGTAACTTTCACGCTTACCTCTAGAAAGTAGACTAATCTGACGTCATTGTTCTGCGCGCGCATACAAGTTCACGTTCATGCTTTGTTGAATACGTGTCTGTAAATTGCACCAATATGATAATCTCATGTAAAAACCTGTACTCTTCACGCTGGCCAACAGAAAAAAAACAAATCTGACGTCATTTATCTGTGCGCGCTTTGAAGTTCACGTTCAAGGTTTGTTAAATACGTGTAGCTAAACCTCTCTAATATGAAGTTATTGGCGAGCTTTTGAACTAGGAGTCATGCACAGGGGACTTATCTGTACTGGTAACTGACAAAAGCAACCTAAAAATGAGCTTACTCACGCCAGGTGATCGTACAAAATGGATGGAGGGAGGATTAGGCGATTTCTGCAAGAAAACTCAACAAATTTTACAACTGAATTGCCAAATGAATAGGCGCAGTGCATGGCAAAATATGATAGGCCATCTAGTATTTTTTTTGAACTGATACCCTTCTAAGATATGAGATCTATTAAAAAAGGCGCATCATCACCAACGTGCAAAAGTCAATGTTTTTGCTATAAATCGGGCAACAATGGTCCACACGACCTGTAATAAATAGGTATAAGGAACGTTATTATCACAATACTAATGACATTGCTCACTTTTTAAAGTTACTAGAATCCCATCGACAGAGTTTTTAAAACGTGGCACTATTTTTGACAGACAGACAGGCACAAGTCGACAATAAAAAGCAGATCTAGATTTTGCCGATTTTTACAAAATTATTTCATAAAACTACTGTTTACAGTTACATGGGTTTGAATAAAATGGAAAACAGTAAAAAAGCAGATAATTTTTTTTATATTTCATAAAACTACTGTTAATAGTGACAGGACACCTGAAATAATTTATAAAGCTACGAATGCCCAAGAAGTGAATTTTCTGCAACTAAAATGGCGAGCTTTTAAACCTGGAATAAAGGGGGCTTTCTTGTATTGCAAATTAATAAAAAATAACCTAAAACTAGAATCCTATCGACAAATATTTTAAAACGTGGAACTATATTGACAGACAGACGGACGGACAGATAGACGGACAAGTGAGCGATTGCTAAAGTTCACCATGTGAGCTAAAATGATGTTTTTTGGTTATTCTTCTTGGTCCGTCCTACATAAAATACGATATTTTTTTGTTTCATTATTGTTTTCAACCCCGAAAACTACATCCTTAACTTTAAGGTAGAACTTCACTGTTGATCAACCTTTTTCTACAATTCAGGTTTTCTTGAAAAAATCCAGGTGAAGGATATACTGATAAATAACAAAATATGTGAAAATTAGAAAGATTGGCTGTTTGGTTATTTCTAGAAAAATATTTGAATTTACCAAATTCATTTTTTAATATAACAAAAATCGTCCGGATCTTGAGCAAAAACATAAAAAGAGGTATCAATTTATTCAGTTTTCGTTTTTGCCATTAGAGATGCGCGAACTGACTACGCAATAAACAGTGAACTTCTACCTAAGGTAACTGTTTACTTTTGCCCAAAAGGGTCTTGTACATGTACGTGTACAGGGGCTTAGCCAGCTTTCAGTAAGGGGGGTGCGATCGCCCAAAAAATTTTCAGTCAGCTAGGGTGTGCGATTGTGCCATAAACAAGCCAAAAATTAGGATTTATCTTGAATTTCACCAAAATTGATGCACTTCCTTCAAAATTGAGCTATAGAAGCTTCAAATAAAAAGCATTTCAAAGCTCTTTTCCTCTTCTTCTTCTTCTTCTTCTTCTTCTTTTTTTTCTTTTTCTTTTTGGTGGGGGTGCACCCATCACACCCCTGGCTCCGCCTATGGTGTACAGTAATCGAAAAAATAGTGTGCAGCAGTGTTAATGAAAACACAGAATGAAATCCTGTGCTTATGGTTGATGTGGAAAAGTCAGTCCACCCCAGTGGTCTAAAAGGCCAAATTATGCCAAAATATGCCCATTTTTTAAAGTGTGCGCCAAAGTTTAAAACTGCGCAGGCGCACCGCTCTCGCTAAACTATATAAAGAGATTACCAGGTACACGATTCAGAGGTAAGCCAGGAAGGCGAACGATCTTCGTCTCGTGATGATTTCCCATATAATCGTAACCAGGGAAGTTTCACAATTGAAATTGAAAATTACTATTAGATATACTTTGTAGATGTTATTTATGAAGCTGTTTAGTGTTTGCATCAATCAAATGGCTCATTTTGAACATATAAAAAGTATTTGTGTTTTGTTTCCCAGGGAATTGTATTGTATGTAGTACACACATAAATAGTGTACATTATACAGTACTTGAATAGCCTGGTTTACATAATATTGAAGGGCATGCTGATTACATGCACACGAGTACATGAATGAAGGCCTAATATTGATATACGTAGCTTGCATACCTAAATAAAAAATAAACTCTTAATCCCCTAATGTAAACACGGCGGTATACGTAGCCCGATTTATCGGGGACTTTAAGTTCCTACAAAATTTTAGGAACCGAAATTATTTGGGGCCCAAAAATCTTTTTCTGGGCCCACAAAGGGGGAAATCTCAAAATTATAGATGCACAATATTGCATAAAACTTTAAATGATTCGTTTTCTGATTCGTGATGAACTCCATCTTTATAATAATATAAGGAGTAATGTTATCGAGTGTATTTTGATACGGCCATTTGTGCGTTGCCTTTTATTAGTAAACCGGTTTTTATGCGAGCGTGTGTGCATTTGAGGTTATTTTGGTCCATTTACAATATCATATTGAATAGTTCATGCAGTGAGTAATAAGTCCATCTAGCATGTGTATTTATACGAGTAAGTAGTTTTGTGACCCGAAAGGAAAATTAACGTCCAAATGAATTCTTTAAAAGTTTGTCAGTTTTAATTACTTCAATTATTTATCATTTAAAGAAATAAACTTCATCATGAGTTCCAACAAAATTCAAATCGCTTATATTATATACCTGCACTAATCTTTACACGAGGGTTGTACGAGAATGTTGTTTTGTATTTTAGGAATTGGTAGGGGTTTGTTCGTTCAGTCACACAATTAATCAGTGGGTTGTAAGGAAATCAGATATGTAAAAGTAGTTAAGTTTTGGACACGCAAACCGTGAACTCGATGAATATGAAGATAAAAGGAAAGCTTTTACAGTTACAGCTGAAATAAATCTATGTATCTTCCAGAGGGCTAAAAGGTAAGTCTTTCCTTCCTTTTATACATGTAGCTTGTGCATGTGTGAATAAGTGATTTGCTCATAAATATAGTACAATGTGTATGCAATCGTAACAATGGTACGCAATGGTAAAGAATTATGTATTACAGTTTTGGCCATAAATAACTAGAATGGTGAATAGAACAGAGTTCAATTCAGACTCCAGGTTGAAGCTAAGTAAGTAATTGAGTAGATAGCTGAGTAAGTAACCTAACCCATGACTTAAGGTACAGCTGGAAAGTAACATTTTGGTAAAAAAATTGCTATACCAGCACATGTTATTTTCTGGTACAAAATGAAGTATGAAGACATGTGTCAATTGCCTTGCTTTTTTCAGGAAAGTATCATTACACTGTCTTCTTTAAGAATATCTAGTAGGAGTTCAATGGGAACTACAGGAAATTCTGATATTTCACAATTTCTTTTTTTTCCAAATTTTCTTTCAAAGTTTCCAGACAACACAGGAGCTACCATTGACCTGTTTCCAGGTTTACTAAAAGTAGACAGTGTAATGATACTTTCCTGAAAAAAGCAAGGAAATACACACATGCCTTCATACTTAATTTTGTACCAGAAAATAACATGTGCAGGTATAGCAATTTTTTACCAAAATGTTACTTTCCAGCTGAACCTTAAATCTTATTTTTTGGCTTGTTTATGCCACAGTCGCACCCCCTCCTGACTGAAAACGCATGAGATTTTGAGTTCGATTCAAACTTCCATTGAGTACTTTGAATTTATTAAACTGTTGCTGTTGTGTTGCATTACAGTCTGTTACACTGCTTCGAAGGCAATCAGTTGACGCTGAAAAATAAGAAATCTAAAGACTAATGTGCCATAATATGGAGAAAAATATGTTCATATTGCACACAAATAACATTTGTATATTTCAGATTATTTAGTGTATAGTGCAATAAGCCGGTGCCCCCTTGTAATTTGAAGTCTAATATAAGAGGTTGCAGACTTTATAAGCCAATTTACAAGCTACAGTATCCAGGATATACAAATGTCATTCGTGTGCAATATGAATATGTTTTTCTTTATAAAATTGCACAATAGTCTTTAGATTTCTTTTCCAGGTTCAACTGCTTGCCTTTGAAGCAGTGTAACAACATTAGACCTAGCCTGGGCCTCGTTTCTTATCTGACGTGTCTTATGACCCAGGCTAGGTCTAACCTCCATGATCAATTTTGCCTTTGATGCGTTAATTTAATCGTTCCGCAGGTTTCGACAAGCGGAACTAATTAAACCCCGAAAACATGGTAATATTACATAAAGAATGTGATTCAACCATGCATACATACCTTATAAATACATACACACATCCCGTATCCTACTTAGACCCTATTGATGCATAATTACGAAAATATTGGAGACAGGTTTGGAATATAACGAAAATGTCGGTCAGTTCCGGTGTGAAAGAAATAATGGTCCCCCAGGGATTATGGTCCTCCTTCTTAACGGCCCTTACTGGCCCTGATTGTGTACAAGCGTAGGTAAGTTAATAAGGGAAAGAGGTCACCATATAAATCAATGGAGAGTAGGACCATAAGTTGACAGGAGCCCCTACCCTTTTACACCGGTAACATCGAAATTGCAAATCGTATCAGAAATTAACCGTCATCGCGGCACTGCATTAACAAACAGTAGGTTTGCAATTAAAGGTGCAACAATTAGTGCAGGGGGGAGGGGGCATTCAACGATCATCGACCAGTGTCAAAATATGCGAGTTTAAGTTTGGATATTTCATCTAGACTAACATGTATTTTTATTATCTACAAAGAAACCCCTGGATGAACATTATTTCAGCTGATATTCCTATTGAAACGTGGTGAATCTTAAAAATCTATTAGTGGGACTCCCTTTATAGAAGCTTTGAACTGAATTTACACTTCTTAATGCTGATAGTTTATCCATACATTCTAAGAAAATAGGTATGTCAAAGAAGATGTTGAGCCAAATATTGACCCGATAGCTCAGAAAAAATCAAAAAATCGAATTTTCTCTCTACAGTCCTTGTTGCCCCATTAACTATTTTGTGTGTATACACGCGCTATATAAATCAATCAAAGGTACCTGTTATCCTCAAAATTTATCTTTTTATCCCGAGTAATCGCGATAATAATTATCAATCTATTTGACAACAATTTCGTTTCGCTAATAGTTTAATTTTACGATCCGGGACACTCGGAAAGACACAATGACGGACATGCGGAAATGTCATTTTAGAGATTGGTAAGTGTCGCTTCATCTAGTATAAATGAACATTTAACACAATAATATTGTGTTAAATCGCTTGGTGTTATGTGTTTTTATATTCTTGTCAAGTATCACTTGCATGTTATCGCGGAAAAATGGTTTTGATAGATCCAGAACTTGCATCAAAGGAAAGAATAGTAAAGAGGTTAAACTCAATAACGGGCCAAAAAATTCCTCATAGTAAAGAACGCCGTTATTGAGTTTAACGACGTTAAACTAGTGTTGCATAAGCCTCTGTTTCCTCGGCAGTTCGTCTCTTGTACTGTAAATTCACTTAGACACTCTGTTCACATAAGATACTCTGTTTACTTAATTGTATTGTTAAGCATATTTTTGAAAGTACCTTATTAACATCTAACAGTCATCCAATAAACCATTAATAAGGAACAGACAAATGAAAAAATAACATATCATTACTAATAAGCCAAATGGGTTGCTCATGAACACCAAATGCAAGGTATAGTGCTGGTATAAAATAATTAGGGGTGCGTTTTCAAACTAAACAGAGTGCTCCTACCAAAATGAATTTGCCTAGACTCTTGTCTGATAGATAGAATGCACAAATAAAACAAAAGTTTTGCTATTATAGGTAAAACGTTTTCTTAAAATTTCGCAGTGAAACGCAAACTCCATGAAACGAAACAAAATCACGAGAAAAAAACATGGCACACATTGTGCGCATGTGTGTTTAAACCAATCAGCTAATTTGATTATTTTGCGCACATGAATTATTTGCTTCTGAGCACTTACCATAAAAGCTAACCACAATAAACAAACCTGGCATAGACTACCCTTACTTTATTTTAGCGAAATTTCAGCTCAAACTCGCGACAAATACATTATGCATACGCTGGTATGAAGCCTTGGAGACACTCATTTTGGTAAATATGATTTACGGTGTATACTTTTCTGCAGTTTGTGGGAGTTTGGGACATTAAATGTTAAAATTCAAGAAAATATGCCAATTATACGACTTATCAATTAATTTGTATCATCATTGTATCTCATGTGCTTAAATTCTCACTTGTTGCGCAGATTTTGTATTCCATTATTTCATATGTATTGCATGTGTTTTGATTGTCTCTCTCATAAAATTATAAATATAATATAGGGATATAGGGAACGTTTCCGTCCGTCCGTCCGTCCGGGCAATAACTCAAATACCGTTTGCCCGATTTTATTCATATTTTGTATACGTATACCCTATGGGAGTAGAAGTTCTGCTCGAAAGCTGAATGGCCGCTCATTTAAAAATGGGGGCCATTATAGTGCTGATTTTTGTGCAATTTAGTGCAATATGTAAAACTGTAATAGCAATATGTTTAAATGTAAAAAAAATATATAGGACATTAATAAAGCTAGAAATGTAGATATTAGAGAGATTTCGCACATTAAGTGAAAGTACAACTTATACGTATACGTATATTTTAAAGGGTCATGTCGAACTAATATATTTACTAAAATCAATTTTAAATTGTACTTAATAGACGTAAGTATTTCTGATATAGAAAAGCTCCATCAACTAGAGACTGTGAATGCACTGTCATCTGCACGTGTAGATTATGCACATTATAATTAAATGCTTGATCCCGTGTCCTAGTAGTTGTAGTGTATTATAAACACGATCCTTTAAAGTGAGTCATGATCCTTTAAAGTGAGTCATTACATAAACAAGTTGATTATTTCAAAGTTTTCATGATCAGTATAAGTTCAATGAACTTAAAAACTGTATATTTACGTAGATGATAAACGTATACAGTTGGATCTCCGTATAAAGCTTTACCTACATGAGTGTGGAACAATTGACCGAAAGCATTTTTAAAAATTAATTGGCTGAGTAGGAACAGTATCCAATCAAATACTTTAACCATCATTTTGAAACACCAATCAAATACTTTAACCATCATTTTGAAACACCAATCAAACCAGTAGGTTCTAGCAATTCCTGGAAACGACCCATTCAGTAGCTCAACAAATGACAGGGTGTTTCATAACGAGCATCTCCAAAAAGTCAATTTGAGAAGAGAGGGGTCCATGTACTATATATGAGCCTATTTTATTCTAGACAAACACATTTGGATCAACTAAACATGCTACAATTCAAGAAAGTACAAATGGCATCCCTTTGACCTTTATTTATTACAGTCCGAGAAGATCTTTCCTGACGAAAAGCCCACACTATGAAACACCTTGAACGTTTACCTATAAGTATACGTTATAAGTTGTACTTTTACTGTGTGCGAAATCTCTCTAATAAAGAAGCACATGGCAGCCATCTTGAAAAATGGCGGCCTTTACTCGATATTTTACGATTTTTGCTGTAACTCGAAAAGTAGTGGAGCGATTTTGTTCATATTCGGTATGTGAATACTATAAGCATGGCACACTGTCTAATGACACTTTTGGTAGAAGGCGGTCATTTTGAAAAATTGCCGCCATTTTAACGTATTCTACTAAGAGGAGGGAAAGCCCCAGAGTTTAAAGATGACAGACATAATTACGTCTCTTGCTTACCACCATCGTTCATTCGAATTTTCATCGGCTAGTTATCAAATACTACACTTCGATGGGATGTTTTAATTGATATAGGCATATTCTGTACACCTTTCCTTATCTTGATGTGAAATGAGAAGCTATGGTATTGGTTAACACGCCAGAAATGAACGTAATATTATTCGAAGCGTATTTCGAAAATTTTGAAACCGCCATTGATGACGTCATTTGTTTGTCGACTTTTGACCAATCAGTGACGATGTCATCTCAATACAGATTTACATTGTAAGCGTATGTCATCTTTGAACCCTGGTGTTTCTCCCCCTCTGGTATTTTACTATAACTCAAAAAGTAGTGGAGCGATTTTGTTCATATTTGATATGTGAATACTATAAACACGGCACACTGTCTAATGACACTTTTGGCAGAAGGCGGCCATTTTGAAAAATGGTAACCATTTTAACGTATTTTACTATAACTGGAAAAGTAGTGGAGCGATTTTGTTCATATTTGGTATGTGAATACTATAAGCATGGCACACTGTCTAATGACACTTTTGGTAGAAAGTGGCCATTTTGAAAAATGGCTGCCATTTTTGCTACTGTGTTTGTAAAAATACCAGCCATGGCAGTTCTATGGGATTTGCTACGCTTTGGCGTTGCTGTTGTCTAGTTATTCATTCGTCTAAACTAAAAAAAAATAGTACCGTCGGTACTGGGCTCACATGGTGTTGCTCAAAAGTGAATGATGGCTAAAATGACAGAAAATAAAAAAAAACTGATATATTTTTTGCAACAAAATTATTTCAAGCCACTTGCCACTATTTTGGACTGACTGAGAGACAGATGAACAAATCGGTTAAGTAAAATGGCTGAAAAAAACGGATATAATTTTTTGCCAATTATTTGTAACAAAATTATTTCATACAACTACTCTTTACAGTGACATGGCTTTTTCCAATGCAGGACACCTGAAATTATTTGTAAAGCTAGGAAATAGGCCAAAATTGAATTTCGCGAGACAAAAATGGCGACCATTTTGAAAATAGGCAAGCTTTTGAACTAGGAATCATAGGGGAGTTTTTGTATTGATGTTGAACAAAAATAACTTGAAACTGGAATCCTATCGACAGAGGTTTTAAGCAAATGGTCCAAAAAAGGATTTCGCGAGACAGATGGACAAATAAATGTTAACTAAAATGACTGAAAATAAAAAAACGGATATAATATTTTGCCAATTTTTTGTAACAAAATTATTTCATACAACTACTCTATACAGTGACATGGCTTTTTACAATGCAGGACAGCTGAATGAATGTTTTAAGAAAAGTTAGCGCGCGATAATACTTTGTATCATATTAAATGGTGTTTTTCAGTTTTCATACTTCAACTATTTAGTAGCTTTATAAATAATTTCAGGTGTACTTTGTTGTAAAAGCCTATGTTATTGTTAACAGTAGTTATATGTAATCATTTTGTAAAAAGAAATCAACAAAAACTCATTATCACTTTTTTATTGTCGGCCATTTTGGATTTTTCCGTCTTAAAATCTTGTCTGTAAAGTCTTGTCTACGCATTTCCAGGTGAACCGTATGGTAGATCAATTTCAAATCTTCAGGGATGATTCTTAGTATGAAAATCTAGATCTGATTAGTTTTTTGGCATTCTGGATAAATGTCAAGGCAGCCATTTTGGATTTTCTGTCCTAAAATCTTGTTTGTAAAGTCTTGTTTACATGTTTCTTGCTAACTGTGTGAGGGATCAATTTCAAATTTTTAGGGGTGGTTCTTTTTGGCATTCTGGGTAAATTTTAGGTGGCCATTTTGGATTTTCCGTCCTCAGATTGTGTCGGTAAAGTCTTGTCTACTCATTTTGAGGATAACCATTTGACTGGATCACCCATAGGTGGGGACATTGTGTACACAATTGTGTTCTTGTTTTTTATTTTCAGCCATTTTAGTTAACATTGACTTGTCCATCTGACTCGCGAAATCCACTTCACCGTCAACAATAGTGGCACGTTTTAAAACCTCTGTCGATAGGATTCCTGTTTTAAGTTATTTCTGTTCAACATCAATACTCAGAAAACTCCCCCATGACTCCTGGTTCAAAAGCTCGCCTATTTCCAAAATGGCCGCCATTTTGTCTCGCAAAATTCACTTTTGACCCATTTCCTAGCTTTACAAATAATTTCAAAATGGCTGACATGACTGAGCTAACAGGTCCAAAACCTAATCAGATCTAGAATGAACAAGATGTTAAAGTTTTAAAAGCAACTGTGAAGCCGTTTTTCTTAAAGTTTGCAGACAAGGATTTTAGCATTTGACTTCAAAATGGCCAACAGGAAGTAGGTATCGAGTTAATTTTTTTGTCTTCCACATCTGTATGCACTCATAAGTTATCACTGAAAATTTGAAGGTGATATCTGTAGCGGTTTTGGAGAAAACGTACGGACGGACGGACGGACGGACGGACAGACGGACAGACAGACAGACGGACGCGCCTAGGCCGACAATATGGCCCCACACTATGTGGTGGGGACATAAAAAACGGATATAATTTTTCGCTGATTTTTTGTAACAAAATTATTTCATATATCTACTCTTTACATTAACATGGATTTTTACAATGTAGGACACCTGAAATTATTTGTAAAGCTAGGAAATGGGTCAAACGTGAATTTCGCGAGAAAAAATGGCGGCCATTTTGAAAATAGCTGATCTTTTGAACCAGGAGTCCTAGAGGAGTTTTCTGTATTGATGTTGAACAGAAATAACTTAAAACAGGAATCCTATCGACAAAGGTTTTAAAACGTGCCACTATTGTTGACGGACGGACGCACGCACGGATGGACAGACAGACGGACAAGTGAGTGATTGTAAAAGCTCACCTTGTGAGCTAAAGACTCATTTTCAAAACTGTGATATCACGTAATGTAATGTGCTTAACCCAAACACTTGTCAGATCATTGCTCCTATCGAGTGTCCTACGGTATGCAATGCATGAACAATCTTTTGTCAGTGTGTAACCATTGATTTGTTTTGGCGATACAAGACATAGTATAACTAGTGTTGCTTTCAAAAACAATGATTATGTCACACTTTTAACTTATTATTCCTTTGTGTGTATATGTTGTATATTTATGCCCAGCCTTTATATAAGAATATATCGGGTGTCCCAAAAATGAGATTATCTCAGCAACTGATTAAAAATATAAAAAGATAAAGTAAATACTCTGTTGGTACTAAGAAATTCAAAAAGCATGTCAAAAATTCCCAAACCGGAGCTCTGATATGAGACCTATAGTGTATGTATATATGTACCAGCTATCATCTTCGCACGCTCGCTGCTCGGCTTTCACTGCGTTCGATGTGAGCCGAGTAATGTCTGACCAATTCTTCTCATTCATCACAAATATCCAAATCCAATTCATTGTCAAAATTCATTGGAAGCAGAAAAGTTTTTTTGCATGGAAATGGATTAATAGGTGACTTTGACATTGATATTGGTATTTTGACATACTGTCTTTAATTCTAAAATACATAATATGAGATCAATCTCTTACATGGCACAACAGAAGATACCCTTAAGTGCCTCAAATAAAGTTTTCAAATAATTTGGCTCATCTATTGCTGAGAAATTACTTGTCAAATTGCTTCCCATTTTTTGGTACAAACGCTATGAAACTCTAATTGCATTGCTCCGGTATGGGATATTATGACATGCTATTTTGAATTTCTTAGTACTCACATAACATTTATTTGATCTTTTTCATATTTTTGTAACTTGCTAACGATATACTCTTTAGCTACTTTGTACAATTTTTCAGTGAATTTGGTTCAGTTGCCGAGATAATACTTGTCGAAAAGTGGCTCATTTTTGGGACACCTTATATGAAATTTGCTGTTCCGAGCAGGGTGAGTTAAATCTGGAAAATAGCAATTATGTATACATTTGACATTCTTAATTCTTGGCATATAAACGCCAATCTCACATTGTTGAATGCAACAATAGAACATTGTTTGATATAATTTATCCCGCTTTGCAAAATTGCTAGATCTAATGCTATTCAAACGTGTATTTCCAGATTTATCCTCACCCTCAGACATTCAACATGTGAAGCATTGTCCAAACCGTTTCTATAGAAACCGTTACAAGAATGATTAGACGCGGAGGAAGCAAAATATGGATTGGGCTAGGAATATTGGGTTACATACTCTTATCTATAGAGATATCTACAAGGACGCCAAAATGCGATTCCAATCAACAACGAACGGTCTTGGAAGAAGGTAGACATAAATTGTCTCTCAAAGATTCCAATCCACTTACCGAGGAAACCCACCCAATCCCTCATTCGGTTGGAATTGCTAATGATAACGAGCCAGACTCCAGACGTTTAGATAAAGTTGAGATCAGATCTGCAAGGAATGCTACCAAAGTAGACCTCGGTGATTATGCTGCCGAGGTGGATAATAGGCCTGTGAATTCAGAACGGTCAGAAGAGAGCAGATCGTACTTTCAAGTTAAGGAGGAGGTACAAACCGAGGTCATAATCAAACATCCCATTTTGCCACAACCTGGTCTCACGCCACCGATCGTCTATTACATTTGGTGTGGTAGATACTGGTTCGAGTTCCAGAACTATTTGAGCATGCGCAGTGTCATAAAATACATCCAGCCTGATAAAATTATTCTATACTACAATCATATCCCACGGATTGATATCAAGTTATATAATGATTGGTTAGATGTCATTAGAGAAGAGTTTCCCTTTATAACACTGAGAAAAATGAAAATACAGAAATTCGATGCTTGTGACAATGATCTAAAGCTGAGGTCATTCGCCCATGAAGTTATGTCTAAAACTGGAGGAATCTTTGTTGACAGAACAACAATCTTCACACGAACGCCTCATGAACTAAGGCGACACAACCTAGTCGAGGCCCTGACTCCTAAAGGCGGATTTATGATGATCCGGCCAACACATCACAAAGCTTTCTTTCAATCAAAACTTCAGGCGAATGAAAACATAAAAGTGAAGTGTGGAGCGTCTACACTGACAAAATATGGAGTTGTCAAAACCATATATTACAGCCCAAAACTTTACTGTCTGACAATGCCAAAAAATTTGACATATATTTTTCCCAAAGATATTTGGGGTTTGGATAGTGAGTTTGGTGAAATAGCCAGAACTATTTTCTATGGTAAGCCAGATATTCCTGTCGCAAAACCATCATATGAAACTCTTGTCCCAAACATTGCACATATGGTGTGGATGGGAGGAGGAGAGATGGATTACTTGTTTTATTTATCAGTGCTCAGTGTTTTGCATATTGTAAAAGTGGATAATCTCTATATTCACGGTGATAAAGAACCAACAGGGCCATTATGGAAGAAAGTCAAACATGACGAAAGAATAATCTTAATATACAGAGATCTGCCTGAGACAATTTATAAAAGTAATGTTGAATTACTACCTCATGTGAGTGACATCTTCAGAGTAGACATAATGGTGAAATATGGTGGAATCTATGTGGACACTGACGCGCTGTTTGTACAGCCAATCCCAGATAGTCTAAGAGCATATGACGTAGTTGCTTCATATGATTGGATAGATTGGAATGCTCCATGTCCGGACAACATCAATTTTGGAGTGACACTTGGAAAGCGAAATGCCGAATTTTGGGTATTGTTTCAAAAGTCAATGAGTTATTGGCGGGAAAACAGTTGGAGTTTCAATGGTTTACGCCAGCCCTACAGAGTCATGGAAAGACATCCTGACCTTTTCCATTTAGACCCTCATCTACAAGTGATATGTTTTAATTTTCTGTGCCATCCCACTTGGTGGAAAGACTATCACAACGAGTCCATCCACCATGAAAATACGCCATTGGATTGGCAGCACGAGACATATGCCTTCCATTGGACTGCTCCCGTCCCACTTGAGCTCCAAGACGAGAAACATCTCATGAAGTCAGACTCGATGTTTGCTAAGATTGGGAAACATGTCCTGAAACATGCTGGGCTGCTCAACGACAACAACATTAGAACTGGTGCTTGAGTCACTTAAATTTTAATGTTAAATCATTTTGATTTTTACCTAAATAAAAAAAAGTTGTACAGAGAATTGGCCATGTTTGTTGTGTTACTCTTTTATTGACAAATTAGAGGAAATCCTCAAAAATACCCTGAAAATACATATATTACGTAAAATTGCTTACAGATCCAGTCACCTGTCGGTCACTTTGATCTGTGGATAGAAAATGTTCGGCTCATAAATTGAGGAGGCGACTATAAAAGGTATACATTGTCTGATAAGCAAAATGAAGTCACTACAAGATATGGATTTATATGTGGGAACCTAGAAAATTGTTACAATTTTACAATAACTTTCAGCTCTCATTATTTCATTGTCCTACCCATCAGAAAACGTAAGGGGGTCTCATTTGTTCCTTATGAAATGAGGACATTTAGTCATCTTTACCGTAAACCCTACAACACCATTTTCATAACTTTATTTACACGAAATCTACAAATTCAGTGGGGTATTTTGATAACGTATTCATAGGATATATGAAATTCTTAAGGTAATTGCTTCCAATGTTTAAACTCTCCATTCTTCGACATTTTCTATATTTGATAAGTTCCATGAATGGCATTTATATAATAGATGAACGAGGTAAATAACTCATTTATAATAATTTTATCATCTATTTTCACTCACACTTGAATAAAAATAATGTATACAATTGTTGAATAATTTGATGAGTAACATGAATGGCGTTTGTACATTTGATGAGTAACATGAATGGCGTTTGTACATTTGACGAATAACATTTCGCCATTCCGTCAACAACATGATTGGCGTACATACATTTGATGACCGATGTGAAAGGTGTTTGATGAGTGGTATGAATGGTGCTTTTACTTTTAATATGTGACATGTATGGCGTTCGTACTTTACATGACATACCTTTGTACATAAGTTGATACATTTATTGATAAATATCGTTTGTACATTTGACAAGTCACACGAATCGCTTTTGTAAATTTCCATTAAAGGTGCATGTCAAGGTATTGACATCTCTCTTTATGTATACGTAATTAAACTAAATGTTATATATTTGCAGTATATCAAGACAAATGTGAGTCATTTGGAAACCAGTTGATTCGAAACTCCCAACAACCATCCAAAATGCGGAATTTAAGAAGTCCGAATTCAGCCTATCGTATACTGAGTTGGCTTTTACTGCTAGTTTTCATCACATACATCATTGTCTCTATCCGACTGTCGATGGTGGAATATTCATGTCAGACTTCTTGTCCAACTTTTCAAACACAACCTTACGATCTCGATAATAAGCAACTCCCGAGGTCATCTCAAACACCAGACGTAAAACAAGACTTTAAAGAAGATATCCGTGAGGATGTAATAGAAAATGAAGAATTTGCTCAACCGCCAGGAGAGGAGTTTGCGAGGGGAGAAAGCCCTCACGAAAAACGTCTGCTCCCAGATTTGGCGCCAAACACTGTCCATTACATATGGTGCGGCCTCCGTTGGTTTGAATACTCCCATTACTTGAGTGTCAAAAGTGTTATAAAATATATCCAACCAGACAGAATTATGTTCCACATAGAACATTGGCCTAGAATGGACCGTAAACGATACAACCAATGGTTTGACGAAATCAGAGAGACATTTCCTTTCTTTACAGTAATACGAGAAGCAAGTGATGGAAGCGTCTGTGCGCCTGATAACAAAGTTAAGTTCATGCTCCAAACTCTGAACAATGGGGGCATTGTTGTAGGTGATGACACTGTATTTGTAGATTTCCCACTGAAATTTCGTAAATTCAAAGTCATCAATGCTTTAAATAAAACTGGGAGTGGCTACGCACTTGCACAACGTAATATAATGACAACCATGATTGACTTGACTCTCAATAGCAAGCCACTAACTGGAGATATTTCATTAGAAACACTAGGTGCACCATCTGAAGATCCTTCGGGAATTGCAGTATCTCGTTGCACAACAAGAGACGAATATACGTCCAGCAATAACCCAAACATTCATTGTATTAACCTGAATGGAGAGTCTTGGAACCCAAGGGACATCTGGGCGAGAGATGACAAAATCGGAAGGCTTTTTCGCACCATCTACTACGGTAAACCAAATATACCAAAGCCTAATAAATCTTACGACAATCTTGTTCCTAACATCGCCCATCTAGTCTGGTTGGAGGGAGGACGAATGGACTTTTTGTTCTACTTAGGAGTACTGAGTCTCCTCTACGTTGTTGAAGTAGACTACGTGTATATTCATGGAAATCATGAGCCAACTGGTGCCTACTGGCAAAAGATAAAAGACCATGAAAGATTAAAGTTCATCTACCGTGAGAGGCCTAATACAATTTATAAGAATGATGTTAATGAATTATCTCATGTCACAGACCTTTTTAGAGTCGACATTATGATTAAGTATGGAGGCATATACGTCGATACAGACACGTGTTTTGTTCGACCATTAGACCGTGAAATCAGATCATATGACGCAGTGGCGTCCTATGATTGGATAGACTGGGATCTTCCCTATCCAGACACGATTAACTTTGGTGTGACGCTTGGAAAACGTAATGCTAAATACTGGCATCTATTTCAAGAGTCAATGAAAGACTACGTTGATAAGGAATGGAGCTACAATGCCCTGAGATTACCGTATAAGGTTCAAGAAAGACACCCTGAGCTTATCAACCTTGACCCACATTTACAAGTCATTTGCTTTCAATTTAAGTGTCACCCCACTTGGTATCCGAACTATCACAATGCAAGTATACATCATGAAAATACTAATTCCATAAAAAATTGGAGAAATGACACATATGCCTTCCACTGGACACTACCTACTCCTCCAGAACTGAGAAGTATGGAGGCCGCTGTCCAATCAAAAACTATATTTGCAGAAATTGCTCAGTTTGTTTTAAAAAAGGCTGGACTCCTCAAATAATCTCAAAACAAAACTATATTAATTCTTTAAACATTACTACCGCTTTTGAGGAGTTAACTTATAATGAATACCAGTTAGGGGTCTATTTCTCTAAAATTAGTAAAGTTACTAAATAGTAACTTTACTAATTTAGTAAGTTTCAAAAAGTTCCTAAAAAGTTACGAAATCGCAAATTGTATTTCTCGAAAGTTTGTAACTTTTAGTTAGTTTTTGAGACTTACGAAATAAGTAAGTTTCAATAAACTATGTGACGTCATTGTTTTAGTTCTCATATTCCATTGTCAGGTCTGACGTTTATTGTGTGGCAACCCAGGGTGTTGGGTAGCGTGGTTCTTGGGTACCCAGCTATCAATTTGGATTTTTAAATTGTCTAGCTTAATGACACAGATTGTAAATATATGGGAATGGGGGTCTTTCTAAACACTGATCTATATCCACATTCACGGTACACAATCATCTAACACAACAGAGAATGTAATGGGAAATTATATAAAATGAATATAATTCAACTCTATTTCAAGATATATACATGTGCTTGATTAAACAATTCTACACAGATTTACTCTACGTTATGCAATAAAACAAAAAGTAACTTTCTTTTCAGTCAAATTCACATAATTATGAAATTCAGTGTATCCAGGAAATTCTAATTCTGACCTGTCTAATTACCCAAATGCGAGTAGGTAGTTACCAGTTTCACCACCAGGTGGCTGATTCGGGTCAATTAACATGGCAGGTATATAAGAAAGTTCCCTTAAACTTGAATATTATCAATTTAAGTGGCTTAATTTTAATATAACCCTTATGTGTCTGATACTTATACTAATGAAAATATGTCCAGTAAAGCAAAATATTATCTGTCCACTAAAAGAAAATATATTTCATTTTTTGTGATTTTATAGCATGGGGTCTATGGGGAATCTCCCCGAGCTAGAAGTCACATTTTCAAAGAAAATTAATTTTTCAAAGTTGATAAACACTTTTTAAAACCACATTTCTAAATGTAATTTTACATGTAGATTTTAAATATGATATTACTTTGACTGACTTTTGAATTTTTAATGACGTAAATCAAGATTATTTCTACTCGCATCTGGGTTATTAGTTCAATACAGGCAAAAGGGGGGTTGTATTGTCATCATAAAAACAATAAAAGATGAAATTCTTAGAAGGGTTCTGTCAGGAAATTGTTTTCTCAGTCAAAAAAATAGGAATTAACGAAACTGAAGTTTAATGAATGGAGCGCTTAAAATTCGGTTATTGCTGTGAAGCTGTTTTACAACTGAAAAAATCGTCACTAGTCCATGCCTGATGATACTAACACGATGCATCACAGACCCCTTGGAGTATCAGCAAATATGATGATTGCCTTAGAAAACTCCAAACCAACTCGACTCCGGGAATATTCTGTATTACTGGTACAGTTAAATATGCAACAATTGTTCAAATTCTTCAAGACTATGCTGTGGGGGGGGGGGGGGTTATATCATATTTCAAGTGTGACCAAGAGCCCCACAGACTAACAGCGTAGCTTACGGCAAATCAAACCTGACCTTGGGGATATATGGAATATATTCACAGCAAAAAATGTGTACGAATACAAGGAATCCTAACGTCAGGATACATACAGGATATGCACGCAGTGTGCCAAACCTGTATGAATCCTGACGCCTGGATACATACAGGATTGGCACCGAATGTACATATCCTGTACATATCCTGTGTCAGGATTTATACAGGATTGGCGCGTGTAGGAATCCAGTATGAATCCTGCATCTGAATTCATAGAGGATACGCTCGCAGTGTGCCAATCCTGTATGAATCCTGATGCCTGGATACATACAGGATTGGCACACAATGTACATATCCTGTACATATCATGTGTCAGGATTTATACAGGATTTGCAAATGTAGGAATCCAGTATAAATCATGCCTCCTGGATTCATACAGGATACGCTCGCAGTGTGCCAATCCTGTATGAATCCTGACCCCTGGATACATACAGGATTGGCACACAATGTACATATCCTGTACTTATCCAGGCGTCAGGATTTATACAGGATATATTTGATGCTTAAGAAGCCACGATGCCCATGTCAAGCAGCGTGCCTAATAGGCACGCAGTTTGAAACTCTGACAAACTGCGCGCATATTTCAAAATGTGAGACGGGGAGGACACGACTCCCAAAAAGAGCCAAAATACGAAAAATACAAGGTTAGTCTCGTTCTAAAGATAGTACCATTCTGTGAAGATGAAATTAATTTACTCATAGTACTCAATGTTTTTCCCGATGTAAACCTAGTTATCTCAATATAAGGGTCTTAAGTAACTTCTGTGTTCAAAATCTACAGTGTAAAGTTATATCTATGTCTTTTTATCGTCATTTGCCGTTTATTCAGCCATTGTGTCTGTGTATGCTAGAATATATAGGATGACTCCATCTGATTAAATCAGCAAAGTTTGTGTTCAAAACGATAATACGCCATAAACGTGATTTAAACATTTTTCTTGTCAAACTGCGCGCCTATATTCACATGTATTTCCCAAACTGCGTGCCTAATATTTCTAAACTGCTTGCCTATCCAAGCTTGTTTTGTATTATTAGAAAACATAAGCGCCATACAAGGCACATATGTGTCTAATAAGTAGAACCCCATAATTGAAACACTATGAGAGTCCATCCACCAAGATGGTGATCTGAAAATAAAAGTTTTTTTCGTTATACATTTTGACTTTCAATATGAAAATCTCATAAAATCTGACGATAAAGCAAAATTTCCAAAGCTACATGAAAAACACCTACACGTGCCTCTGTATAAATTCCAATGATAATATGTAGTTTTAATAGTGTATGCGCACAGTTTGTAATTTCTGGCTAAAATAGGCGCGCAGTTTGTGATTTATTTCTTTTTAATCTCCTGATTATCTGTTTTATCTCGAAATATTTTGAATTATACATGATAAATGTGTAAGGAATTAAATATAAAAATAGTCTAAAGTATTTGTCATTTATGTTTAAAGTGCTAGATCGATTTACGTATAAATTCCCGTTAAATCAGTGACGAAAATCCCATTAATCTGCTTATGTTTTAAAACTTAGATTCATTTGCACATAGTTTTTGCTAGTATTTGCAAGATTCGTATATTCGCCACAGAATGAAAGCATTGAACAAGAAAACAATGCAGGATAAATGTCTTTAAATTACGTTTCAAAATACAGACTCCAACTTAAATGATGCAATGTTCTTAGGCACGCAGTTTGTGATCGAAACAAACTGCTCGCCTAAGTAGGCGCGCAGCTTGACATGGGCACCGTGGAAGCTATAGAAGACAAATGGTATATAAATAGCCCGATAAATAGCAATATGACATACTTTTAACGAGCCTAATGTCTGCAACCTTTTTTTAACGGACTTTCAATTAAAAGCCCATTATAACACATATAGTCGCAATGGTGGAGGGATTTGGATTTCACTTGAAACAATGCATAGCCCTTGGTCAGGGGGAATTACAGACATCTAACATAGCCTTTTAGTTATGTATAATCATTAATCAAAACAAATAATACCAATTAGTCCACCTTTCTGATTACATTTTGTCCATGTATTTCCGGACTTATTTACTTAAAATTTAGCCAATATGATACAACTACAAATTACCTTCACTTGCGAAAGCCAATCATCACCATTCTGGAGTTCAGATGGTAAAAGAAGCAACAGATGAACCCTCTTCTTTTGATAATAAAACTATTGAAAGGATAATTGCTATTGTTATAATTGCTATTACCAGTGAAAATTCAAATTTACTAACGATGATTGATAATTTAGCTACAAGCCCCGCCATGAGTGTGTGAATTTTGGGTGAAATAGAGGGGGGGGGAGATAGTCTGGAGGCAAGATTTTTTTTATTGCTATTTCAAGTGTGACCTTACTATGACTGAATTTTGAATTTTTAATGACGTAAATCAAGATTATTTCTACTCGCATCTGGGTTATTGGTTATGTGAGATTTTGCGCTATATATGGAAACATTTAAATTATAATTTACTGCACGTGTTAATATTTCGTGTTTTGCTTTAGCTAAATACGGGATATCAAATCAAAAGAGTATGTTTTCACTTTATATCCGACTTGAGTCACGAAAAGTACATTGCAACATGGCTTCTTAATTGTTAACTTGTTATAAATTAAGAGGGTCTGTTTAAGTGGGTATTTCCACTAACCAACACCCATTATTTCGCATTGACAAGTACCAGAGCCGAATCCAGCATTTGCTAAGGGGATGACTTTTGAATTATTCCAGGGGTGAGGTCACATTTGATATTTGCTCAAAAATTACACGAAAACTGCTCAAAATTATTGGCCAGGGGATACAGTATTATCTTAAACAAGACATCTCTGTCGGCGAGGGGGGGGCTAACTTATTCCAGGGGTGGGGTCACATTTGATATTTGTTCAAAATAACACGAAAACTGCTCAAAGTGGTGAAAGAATAATTGGCCGGTGGATGCAGTATTATTTTAAACAATACATTACTGTCGGCGAAGGGGAGGGGGGCTAACATATAGTTGAAATTACAGTACGCTACCTTAATTTTTGATAATCTATAAACATAATCTTGTCATAAACAACTACTGATTTAATGTCTTATATATGTGGACGGGTATTTGTAAATTTGGTTTAAAGGGTTCCGATTAGCATCCCGTATAAAAACAATATGGCGGCTCCAGGCGAATCAACTGGATCAGTCCATTTTTAAGAAATAAGGGGAATTCTGTAAAATCCAGTTTATTGAAATTGTCTTTGAGATAAAGTAATCCGTTTATAATGATTTTGAAAACGTTATCCAAAGAGTGATTGCGTTCAAAGAAGACATGTACAACAGCCAATATAAATCCTTGTATTAGAAACCGGTTTGTCTTGCTTTGTTTCATTTGTAGGATATTTCATGCCAAGCTGTGTGCTATTACGTTATGGGGAAATTCAGATGCCATTTTTTCCTTATTATACACAAATAGAAGATCCTGAAACTTCACCCATAAATGTGGAATTGATTTGTCAAAATAAAAATCACCCTTTTATAAATGTGTGCCGATCTATAATATACTTATGCTATATAACAGTTAGAGGTGTTGAAACAACGACCTCGAACCTGTGAACCCTTGAGTATTATTCCGGGATCGGGCCTTTTATACTAAACGGTGAGCAACACCAGAAACGAGCGTTCGATTTGCTAAACGATATGCGTCAAACTGACATGTATTATATCTATGGGGAATCATCTTTACACAGAATTATTTTTTGATTCAAATTTAGTCCCTTCTATTAGAAAGGCATGGCTAAGATTGGTTCACATGTATAACTGTAATGATATTTTTATGTTTGAATCGCACAAAAAGAGATAATGTCACATGTGCGTGAATGCATGTCTTATTTTAAAAACTGAATTATGATTTTGACATTTTCATAAGCTTTAAACCATTGTCTTTCCACATATTTATTTTCTTGACATGAGAACTTTAAACACGTTCTAAATAAGAAAGGCCAACGTGAGTTGAATTAAATTTAAAAAATATCAATTATCTGCGCATTTTCGTTGTACTACGTCTTACGGGATTTCGTACTTTAAGTGGGCTGAAGGTGAAGAATGGCACGTGTACGAAAACGTTTGTTACCAATTCATCTTTCAAAACACATTTTTATTTTTTACATATCTATGATCTATGATATATCACCTATGTAAAGAATTATTTTCAAATTAATTGCTAGGTTAATTCAATAAGCAATTCTGAGGTATATTTGAACTTTAATTCCATAGCAGATGTAATTCGGACAAAGGTTTTAAAATTCAAGAAGAGATTAAATCAATCAAAATAAATCTTATGATTCAACCGAGTCGACAATACTTGGTTCAGTTCTATCATTTTCAATCATACCATGGTCATAGATTAACATAAGTAACCTTTCGAAAACATACCATTTTTGTAGAAAATGAAAGAAAATCGCGTTATAACATGTATCGAGTAATTGCCAAGTTTACGTCTTAAGTTTGATGTGGTAAACAGCATTCTTCATTAAGTCACACATATAAGTTAAGGGAAGCAAAAGATCATTTTAAAAATGAAACATATCAATAGATATTTTTAACATTGGAATACTTTTAGAAAGTAAGCTTATACTAGTAGATTTGCAAGAACTAGCTGTTTGGAATTCATCAACTTTTCTAAACAGGATCATTTCGTAGTACAAATGCAGGTCATTCAAAGGAAATGTAGATTTCAACATCCCCGTCTATGAATATTGATCTTTTTCAGACAGCAAAGGTAAGTTTAAAACAGAAATACTTCTTACGAATCCAAATTACATATTAAACTTAGAATTGTGATCTACGATCTTATGGGTATGTCACAAATTTGATTAGATACATTCGCTCAGCACGCCGTTAAACATATAATTAACTTTACAAGCGTAAGCCTAACTAAAGGTAACTTCGATTTTAGCATGTTCAGGCAAGGTTTATGTTTTATGAACATTCTGATTTGATAGCAAACTTTATTTTTGAGTGTATTAAATCAAATAAAGCTTATTGCGTCGGGACCTGTACGTTAGCCCAATTAAAGGCAAGTGTGCCGTCAATTAAAGAAACATGCACAGTGGTACACCGTTTTCGGAAAACATAACACTGATAATAGAAATTCATCAATTGTTATGAAATTTGCACCATCATTAAATGGAATCTCGAATTTCATGATGACTAAATATCGGATAAATATGACAAGAAATAAAAATTTGTTACATTTTTTCCCAAAAAGTTGTAAAATAAAAATAAACTAAAAAAATAATATTTTCACGACAAAAAATAAATAGTTCAACTGTTTTGATTCTACATGACGTTTTCAAAGAGTAGAGAGCTAGATTCAAAGCACCGTTCCTGCAAGTTTCAAATGAAAATATTAAAAACTGCGCGAGTAAGAGGACCGCAACTTTTTATGTCTACACTGACAAAAACCTGAAATTCCCGTTGTAAAGATATAGTCCCACGCGGAAGTGCACGTCATAAAGCTGATGGGTTAAGGCAATGTGCCGTCCAACTGTTAAAAAGAAACCGAATATAGGGTAAAAATGAGGGAGACACAGACGTCGGAAGAATGGGGATAAAATCTAATCAAAACTAAGCTGAGACAGAATGAGAATCATATGTATGGACTCGCAAGATTTTCATAAACATAATTGTTGATTGCTCACGAAAACAAAAACAAATTTCAGGGTTCATTGGCATCACACAATATTTGCAAAATGGGGGAGTGCATTTTCCCGGGATTTAAAACAATGCTTTACTTTAAATGTCGCCCCTCATACTAGCATACCCTTTAACTACCAGATTCAGTAGCACCCTGCCCTTGATATATTAATACTATAGTTTCGTTGTACCCCTTTTCAAAAATACAACGAACTAAATACATTGTAATAATGATCTTGGAATTGATTTCTTTGATCTGTAATCTAGATCACACAATAACTAATTAACTATTTGATTGCGTTTTTGCTTCTTCAAAGACGGGATATCCCAAAATGACCTTGATTACAGCATGGGCTTTCAAGAGAGTCCATGATTGCAGTCTACATCACGGGTGTTAAAACACGAATATACCATGAGCACATGCTTTGAGGATCCGCGTTGTTTGAGCCTACCGCCGAGCACACTTATACATTAATACCCGTTACACAGTCATGATACCGCCGAGCAAGCTCATTGCATCATCGGGTCTGCTTTACCCCCGTGTACATGGTCTATAGGCTATTTTTAATTCCTCGCCTATTTTAGTTGTGTATCTCTGAATCCCGGCTCTGATTATCATATACAATTTACTTTAACCAATTTTACCCGATTTTTGAACTTCAAAACTGTCATATACATATTGGTCCCTAATCATATTAGGACCAATAACAAACAACATAATTAAAACTGGAAAACATAAAATACATATTCATCATCTCATCTATTTCTTCGGTTTGTATCTCCCGGTAATCTTTATGCCTTGAGCCACCCCCCCCCCTTACAGATACTTTAGATACACGTATTTTGACGCTACTTAATTTGACGAATTTGCTCAATTTCAAATATTGTAGCGGGGTCAGATGTCCAGATATAACTCCTTTTTTGTTCGGCTTTTTCAGGAAAGCAACAAACTTGGCACATTTGTAGAAACATATGACTTGAGTGGAAAATGATTTCAGGGCAAGTAGTTAGGGGTGGTCTTCATGGATTTTTTACCTCTGACCCCCACCCCTATCAGGTGGGAGGGGGTAAATTATAAAAATAAATAAAAATGGTTTTAAAGTATTTTTGTTTAAATGACTTCATTTGGTGATTGCTTTGAGCCTTGAAATGATTTTTCTTGAACTCATTTTAGAAGTGGTATTTAGTGAGGAAAATACACTCCCCTCCATAAGTTTGGCAACCTTTTTTCCCCCATTGAACTACGTGTTAAAGCCTCTTTACCTTTGAAATTTTATTTACTTAACCTGCGATGAAAATACTTATACTATTGATGAAAACGTAATTTGACTTTAATTCCAATACCTCCAACTTTCTCAATTTTTTTTCTCAATTACGATAGGTCGAAAATTGATGATGAATTTTTGAAAATCGACATTCCCATGTTAACCAATGGGAAATGGTAGGTTTGCCACAAGTCATATGACAGAATATCCATCCATTCGAGTCCTTGCAAAAAATACGAGTAAGGCAGGCAATTGAATTTGCTAACTTTATTGAACAAAAAATTGATATGTTTCTTCAGGTTCAACAAAGTTATAGGGCTTTAGTCAAAATTGTTTTTCAAAAAACCTCTCCCATTGAAATAACACAGGAGGCGAAAAATTATTTTCAATTATGAGTTTGAAGCGCTGTAACTTTAATATTCATCAAATAAACTAAACACTTAGTGTTAAAAAAAGTTAGACAATTCAATTTTCTATATAAAAATATTTTTTGCTGAATCTTTTACTGAAAAAATATCCTGATTTCTGATTTGCCCCGAACCCTCCATTTCCCATTGGATTACATGGGAATGACGATTTTCAAAAATTCATCAAATTTATCATCAATTGTCGACCTATTGTAACTGAGGAAAAAAATTGAGAAAATTTGGAGGTATTGGAAATAAAGTCAAGTTACGTTTCCACCAATATTATAAGTTATTTCATCGCCGGTTAAATAAATAAAAATTCAAACGTAAAGAGGCTTTAACACGTAGTTCAATGGTGAAAAAAGGTTGCCAAACTTATGGAGGGGAGTGTACATCTTAACCCAATTATCCAGGAAAAATTCATTATTTAAAGGGCCAAATATGGGACGTCCATTACTGTATTTCAAGAATGTGATGACTAATAGTCACATCACAGTAATAGAAGTATAAGTGTTTGTCACAGATATAAAAAAAATTATCGAAATTTCAATTTTTTGGTGCATTTGGCTCAGGGGTAACCTTATCTTACCTCAATAATTTTTAAGATAGTCAATGTATGCATCTCATATGAGCTCAGGATGGTGTTTCTAGTCTTGTTTTGTCATATTATTGCTAATTAGATGTACAAAAAAAATTGGTATTCCAAAAAAATTCAAATTTTCATTTTCGATTCTGAATGGCCAGGGGTAACCATATTGTACCTTAATAATTTTTAAAATATGTAATATATCCATCTCAAATGAGCTCAAAATGGTGCATCTAGTCCTGTTTTGTCATAATATTGCTAATTAGAAGTAAAAAAAGATTGGAATTCTTTTTAAATTAAATTTTCATTTTCGTTCTGAATGGCCAGGGGTAACCTTATTGTACCTTAATAATTTTTAAAATATGTAATATATCCATCTCAAATGAGCTCAATATGGTGCATCTAGTCTTTTTCTATCATATTAACCCTAATAAGATGTAGAAAAATGATTGATAATTCTTAAAACTCTAAATTTTCATTTAAGCTTCAGACGGTCCAGGGGTAATCATATTTTAGCATAATAATTTTCAAGATATGTAATATGCATCTCAAATGAGCTCAAACTTTTGAGCATGGTGCATATAGTCTTGTTTTATCTTACCCCAAATAAGATGAAGAAAAATTATTGGACATTTCTTAAAAATCTGAATGTTCTATAACCATATTTTTAACATAATAATTTGCAATGTATGTTACATATGAATCTCAAATGAACTCAAAGTGGTTCATATACCAGAAGTCTTGTTATCATATTTCTCCTAATAATATATAAAAACATAATTTGACATTTCTAAATATCTAATATCTAAAAATCTAAATGTTCTATTTGAGCTTTTGACAGCCCAGGGGTAACCAATACTTACCATAATAATTTTCAATGTATGTTACATATAGGCATCTCAAATGAGCTTGAAATGGTGTATATAATCTTGTTTTGTCATATCATTTCTAAGGAGATGTAAAAATTGATCAGATTTTGATTTAGCTTTTGACTGGTTATAGGTCTCATTTTACCATAATAATTTTCAAGATATGTCACATTAGCAACTCAAATAAGCTCAAAATGGCATTTTCTCATATTCATATGTTCATATATCCATACTGAGATATAAAATGATAAATCAATTATATAAAGATATAAGGTTTAAGAACATTTGCATCACCTCTGGGTACACCTTCGCATAGAATGATTGAATGAAAAATGGGGAGGCTGGATGTGGCTGGACTACTCCCACTGCTGATACTGAGGCCACAACATATGAAAATGTAGGTACTATGAGGCGGATATCTGTATAATAACAAAAGATGTTGCATCCGAGGCATGCAAAAAACGTGTTTGATGTTTAAGGAGTGTTGAGGGAACATATGCAAAATTTTGAAATCATATCTCATTTGCTCTGGGCTATGTAGCTGTAGGCGAGAATCTATAAATCCTGACCTGTTTGATTATGTTTTATGGATTTGGATTATATTTTCAAATGATTATACACAGAATCTTAACAATGCCACTACTCAGTATAAACTGGACTGTCAAACATTTTCATATCTTAGAAAAGTGCTCGATAAAACTATACAGGGCGTATCAAAAAAAAAACGCAACAAGTAGTTAGGCTTTTTTGGTACATTGAATTAAAAGGATACAGTCAGCATTGGTTTTATGTTTTCGTCCAATATTGCATCGGGCTCCGTACACTGACTTTTGCAATGTTTATAACTTGGCCCGAAGCTAATTTTGGCCCACTTTGCAAATGGAATGATTACTCAAACATGACCAAATATCAATGAATGATATATCATTGTAAATAGGAGACACATGGCTTTATGGTGCATTGAATGAAATCAATGCTGTTATCACTGGTTTTGTGCTTTTCTAAGATAACAATCTGTTGCGTTTTTTTTATATGCACTGTAGTACAATATTGAGCTACTGGTACTAAAAAGGAATAAATGGATGTTGAGATTCTTTATATAAATAAATAAATGGATGTTGAGATTTTTTATAATTTTTTTAATCATTATTTCTTATCTCAGAAGGAATAAACGACAAAACTTGACTATATTCAACATTTTGAGCTCGTTTGAGTAACAAGTGTGATATATCTTAAATTATTACGGTAAAATGGCATCACAAGCTAAGGCCGTAAGAATTAGATTCTTTGTTTTGCGTCCCCTTGCTTGCACGATTTTGAGTAAATCAGAAAAAACAAACACATGTAAATAGCACCCACAAGGGTCTGAAAGTAACATCGCATTTCGTTCAATCAGAATCAGACGAAATGGCGGATAAATTGATGTGCGTCAAAATTGACAGTGTTATTAATTGATTACTTTGGCATACATTGTGTATTTTCTTATTTTTACCCTTGAATAACACCTATATTTAAATTTATCCCACGATTAATGTGTTATCTGTACAATAACAGCTATTGATATTTCTGATATTATTGAAATCCGTGTGATATTTTCCAGAAAATCGTTTATCAAACTCATATGCGTGTGATATCGTTTATCTCACGCATATCCGTGTGATATCACATTTGCATTTCGCGCCACAATATTGTTGGAAATTAGGTCCAGAATGCCAACATTTCCGGGGGTACTTTTAAAATTATTGTCCCACCAGTTCAATCACATTCACATAATAAGACCTCTCGCAGTTATAAAGCTGACATAAAACGGACAAAAAAACAATGTTTACATGTTCATTTACTTTTAATTGTTAAAATAAAGTGTTCCAACTATTCAATTGATATTCTAATTTCTAGTTTATATTGTCTGCCAATGTCCTGGAAATTGGATCAAAACATCACAAGGTGATTGTAAGCATTGGATAAACCCAATATCACATAATTTCTCGTGATATCATTTTATCGCCTCGTAGATATGAAATATCAACACTCATTCGCTTCGCTCACTCGTGTTGATATTTGATATCAACTCGGCGATAAAAATGATATCACTCAAAATGATGTGATATTCTGTATATATTGTATAAAATGTATAGATCTGTGTTTGTATCACTGCAAATTGGTATGTCATAAAATGTATATATTTCTCAGCAAACAAGTTTGTGTTTTTTTCTTGAGTTTGTGTTTGTTTTCCTTGTACAGAGAGAGAGAAACAGAGAATCTAATTCTTATAGCCTAATATGAAAATGTCATTTTTTTCAAATTTCCAAACATTTTTTACATTCCCTAGGAATAATATATGAGAAAAGAAGATTAAAAAAACCTTTAAAGCTCATTTGAGATCCATACTTATCACATGCTCTGTAAAATTCCAGTAATCTGATTGGTTGATTACCGTGTGAGTTTTCCCGTCTCACACGGCCGTCTCACACGTTACTAGAGGCAACCAGTGATGATCAATAGCAACGATATGACGTCACTGATTATATCACTTCTAGCTAAGGAAAACAATATGACGTCATACTATTTCACAAACAAGTACAAATACAACGGTATGACGTCATATTGTTTCAAAGCGAAATCAAAAATTATAATAGTTACAGAAGTACACGGGGTACTGAACACAATCATAACTGACCAAATCAAAATGCTTCAAAATTCCTAGACATGTGATAAAATCGTCATCACACGTTTCAGCTTATGTGATACAGGAAATATTCCACTCGGGTAACAATGTATCACCACTCAAGCTTCGCTTTCGTGGATGATACAGTATTACCTTTCGTGGAATATTTCCTGTATCACATGCTGAAACGTGTGATAACTGATAGTCTCGTACTTTGAAAATTATTAAGGTAAGATATGGCACCCATGGGCCCCAATAAGCTAAAATGAAAATTTAGATTTTTAAGAAATGTCAAACCATTTTTCTACATCTAATCAAGGGTAATCTGATAAAACAAAGCTATATGCACCATTTTGAGCTAATTTGAGATGCATATATTACATGTCTTGATTCAAAAATTTCAAAAATCTTTTTTACATCTAATTAGGAATAATATGACAAAGCAATGCTCTATGCATCATTTTGAGCTCATATGAGATGCATACATTGCATATTTTAAAATTTACTAAGGTAAAATAAGGTTACCCCTGAGCCGCATGCACTTAAAAATTGAAATTTCGAGAATTTTTTTTCTCAAAAAATAAATAAGCCACCCATGGTACATTTTCTATCTGTGATAAACGCTTAAACATTTACTACTATGAATTTTTTCAGGACTATCAGACATCACATTCTTGAAATACAGTACTGGATGTCCTGTATTTGGCCCTTTAAACAACGAATTATTCTTAGATAATTGGGTTAAAATGAGTTTTTCTTGCTACAGACAACTTCTTTATTGGGTTTTACACAATTTCAAGGCTCAAAGCAATCACCAAATGAAGTCATTTAAAGAAAAATACTTTAAAACCATTTTTATTTAATTTTAATAATATACCCCTCACAGTCTGGTAGGGGCGGGGAGTCAGAGGCTACAAAATCCATGAAGAACACCCCAAATCACTTGCCCTGAAATCATTTTTCAGATCATATGATTCTACAACTGTGCCAAGTTTGTTGCTTTCCTGAAAAAGCCGAACAAAAAAGGACATCTGACCCCGCTATTGGCGGCTATTTGATTTGGCGGAATCAGGACTGAAGTTTAATTTTTGTCTATGTTTATGCATCAAAAGATTCTCTTGAAAGCCCATGGTTTATGTCATTAGGACGGGTGTTTACTAAGATATTTTCTGTATTTCTTTTTGGATAATGTATGACATGTTGATGACATGTTCAGTTGACAGGAAAGGGCCACAGAAGTTTAATTTCTGCAGTGCATTTGACAAAAATTCCAAACTGAAATTTGACGGATTTTAATTTGGCGGATTTTCTGAATCCGTCGATCCGTCTAATTAAAACGGGAGCCAAATTAAGTATCGTCAGTCATTCAGTTATATCAATATTATTTTGTATCTATCTGACATTATAATTTCGAAGAGAGATTCTCCCGGGGACATTCGGGATTTCGAACATAATAAACTTAGTTTGAAATTGAATCTGAAATTCTGTCAGAATGGAATACATGGACCTGGTTACATGGTTTATCTTATTCTAAATGGACAAATCAGATCGCAGGGGCAGGAAACTCCCCCGTAGTTGACATTTTGTCCATATAAGAGGCATTTGCATTAATCCTTTTGATACATTTCTTTCGTAGTTGGTATCTTGACCCGAAACATTCTGGCTACAACCATACAATTGAATTTTAGAGAAAAAAGTTGCCACTGCGTTCTTCAAAACTGGTTTTAAACTGTGTGCGAACGGAATGAACGTTGCTACAACGTTCTACGGTCTGTTTACGAACTTCATGGACTTTCCCAAACAAGTTCTTACCCGTTCTTGCCAGTCCTACGAAAACGTCGTAAAACGGGCTCAATCTGGCTGTGGTCGGGAAATATGTCTAAAATAATTAGCTACTTCGTTCATAAACAGTCTTAAATACGTCAATCTCGTTCGCAGTTCGTTCAGGTCGCACCACGTCGGTGTGCAACGTCGTATAACGCGTCCCTAAGTCTAGAAGGTCATCACGACCTGATTACAGAACGGTATGGTCGCCATCGAATTTTGAATCGATTCAAAATTCTAAATCACATTCCCCGTCCGGGAAAGTCCATGAAGTTCGTAAACAGACCGTAGAACGTTGTAGCTACGTTCATTCAGTTCGCACACAGTTTAAAACCGATTCGGCAACGTTTTGACGATCACCAGAAATTTTTTAGCATGCTCTAAGTTCTGGAGGACCTACTCGTTCTAGTAGTTTCATGAAGTTTGTAAACAGATCCCAAACGGTTCTTAGTGGGTTCTTAGTACGTCAAATCCGTTCGTGCACAGTTTAAGCCCGTTTTCGAGAACGTAGTTTGGTGTGATAGTAGGGTAACTGGCTTACAAAATGTTATGTTGTTTTTAATTGAAAAAGGAACCTACTATTGACTTCATTTGACCTACTTTTTGAGATTTCAATACCCTTCCCTTGAGAGTTTTGAATGCCCTATAATATGGTACCTTGGTCTTTACTGTCCCTCGTCAATTCTGGAAACGCTGGGGGTGGGGGGGGGGGTCAGAAAAATACGTTATCCGCATCAGGGTTAACGAAAAGAGCGTGATCCCCATAGAAACAGCGTTTTTTCGAGGATACCATTTTTGCAAAATTGAATTTCCTAAACTAAAAAATGAAACATAAACATAATGGAGAAAAAGTTAGTTTTATCGGTAGGTCTCCTATTCTAAGATTTTCGACATCTAAAAAGTCACTCGACTTTTTTTGTGATTATGAGTCAAAGAAAGCATTCTTGAGTTTCAAATTGACTTCTGTGGTAACTTGAAACCATCTTCTAATTTATTCCACCTACCTTTTATTGTTTAGAAATATATTCTTTGAAAATCGGATTTTAAGGGTGTTAATCAGGGCAATTCTGTGCCATTTTAATCAAAAATTTTGTGGCTACCTAGAAACCAGCAATTGTGATCTTGTTGTTACCTAGGAACGAGCAACTGTGATGTCACGTCCCACTCATGTTAATTCTGGAATCACATGGCAGCCATTTTGGAAATTTCAAAAAAGTTCCCAATTAAAAAGGTTAAATGATGTTTACAAATTGGAAACTATTGCAGAATCAACAAAGGGTTTGTGAAATAATTAGGATATGGTTTCAAAATTATGCACATGGCAATATATGACTACTAAATGCAGGCAGGGACTTTTAATTGCCAAAAAGTTGAGTGTCAAAAAGCATTGGTATCTACCTTAGTATTTTAATTAACGTCCTGGTATATCAGAATATTGTATTGAGCATGTATTATTCAATAGTGACTGCCATTGAGGGAAATAGAGCAAAATATTTTTCCCGAGGGAATATCCTGTCCATTGACATGTTCCCAAGGCTGCACGCCTTATTGTTTATTGTATGCCCCATACCCCTCTGTAAACAAAAACAAAATGAGCAGTTTTTTAATTTAATGTTGACAGGTTCTTATTGGCATTTAAAGGTATTTTGCCCTTCAGGTCCTATAATCTCAGCTATCAGGGAAGATAAAACATACTAATGACTAGGGGTCACACGGTTAACCGTGGCTTGCGGTTACCGCGGTTCATACCTCCACGACGGTTAGCTCGCACACAATCTTGAAAACCGCGGTTCTTGAAGAACCGTGACATTTTCAGTTTCACTTCAGAAAAATAAAAATGTAAACTCGGAATTAAACTCCATTTCAAGCTTTCGTGTAATACCAATTAACTAAACATCGTCTGGAATCGTTAATCATCATGCAATAATGCGAACCATACCTGATATTTACGACGATCTTCTGATATAGACGGCAGATAACAAAAACAAAAGGAAAATGTTGATAAATTTCACCGGCATATTGACCCGGAAGTGACCTACGCTAAACATTTCGCGCAATCCTATTGGTTGATAGAACAGTATACTGTAAAAAGCCGAACGCCGAATGCATTGAATTTGCGAACGAGTCACGTTCTGTGTATTACGTTCGCCTTTGATCCATGTTGAGTCCTGACAAAGTGTTGAACTTAAGTTATATTTCTAAAGAAAACATTTATTCAGTTTAGTGAAGTACTGTGCTAATTTTGCCAACAGTTGACAAGTTATTTTATGTGTTGAAAAAACTTGAACATCAAACAAGAAGATCAACACAGTGAACACACAGATATTTTGGGAGGGAGGGAGGGAAAAAAGACTGAACAAACAAACAAACATTGTGTGAAACTGGATACTTACAATACTGAATACAATAAAACACTGTGACATACTTAGTATGTTTTCTGATTTTCGGATCAATTTCATATATTTTTGCTCATTTCACGAGGCCCGTGAGAACCGCAATCAGAACCGAACCGAACTGTGAAATACAATAACCGAACCGAACCGAGAAATCTCAAACCGTGTGACCCCTACTAATGACTGGTCACATGACCTAATTGGTGATAGTACATTTCATCTTCCCTGATAGCAGGGCTTTAGAACTTTGCAGGGAATTAGTTCATCTATTTCATATCATGTGGCCATGAATAAGCCAATGAGCATCTAGAATACATTTGGGGTATATAATAATACAAACTCATGGTCATGTACACGTACAGACAATCAAAACCAAGACTCCATTAAATATATGAAGTCCAGTTTATTTACGAGCAAAGGCTGTACATAGTTTAATTTTCTCAAAGCCACAAATTTATGTATATAGTTTTTAGTTCTTTTTGGTTGCTTTTTGAAATCTATTGTCCAAGATTGCCATTAATGGTGGAGCCTTGTAGCAATAATACACATAACGAAGGCTGTCACGATGGCCGTCAAGTTTGCGTTCATGTATGGGGCATTGTTGCATCCATCTGTATTACAATGGCACGTGATTCCCTCCAAATCAGATATTGTACTTGCTACTCTTTTACAACCAAGTGAACCAGTTTCTGCACACTCTCGAATTGTCCTCTGTGTAATATCATCAACTGGAAAGAATATCACAAGCCATTTATAGTCTGTAGCACTCAGGTTTTACTTTAGATTTTTTACTTTGCACTTAATAAAAATGCTAATATCGAGGATATCTGAAAAATATCTAAGAAAAATTGGAACATCAGAATGTTTCTATATTGACATCATCAGTCTGAATCTGAAATTTATTCTGTATCTGTCAAGTAAATAAAAAATGTAAAACGAAAACTCTTCGTTCTTCCGATAAACGCGTACACTCGGTGCGTGAAAAGAATCCTAAACTAATCAGGAATGTATCGAGGTAGGCATTTTAAATGTGCAATGCGTAGTACTTTCTCCAACGTTGTAGAAACACTGCCTGAACAATTGGAGTGTACGGCTACAACGTAAGTGGGGTCGTAGCATATTATATGACTCGTGGTCTTTAGGCATTGTGAGAGCCGCGTCCCTTGTTATCTTTAACCTTCCAAACGCAAACGGCAGATAAGAGGGGCTCTGGCACACCAGAATGGTGTTTACGTCCATGGTGTAACTTAGGTCCTAATTAACTTACCTGTCTGGACTACCAGTCTACATAATTGTTCACCGGGTAGACAGGCTTCTAAGTAATCCGTTGATGATTTACTCACGGTAGCGCACGATGCATTGTAGTTGGAGTTGCAGACATGGCAATTAATCACCGAGTCCACTTCAGCTAAAATTTAGATGAATAGTCTACGTAGCCTCATACGTAAGTTACATATACACAGGCTGGTATCGAAAAATTTGTCCGCTGTGACGGAGCGTGTAATTTTGCATAGAAACACAAGGAAATCCACGCAATTTATTTTTTTACTCAAATGTTTCGGTCCAACAACGGTTAGAGTAAAAGCTATTGAAATCGGCGCCGGAGTATCATACTCCAAAATGTACCATTTGTTTTATTTCTTTTAAATTTAATGGTACAATATAGTGACACGATAATATTCACATTTTTCAGCATAACTCTGAACGTATTTATTTATTTATTTAGATATACACTTTTTTAACAGTGGCACTCTTACATTAAGGTGCATCTAATCGAAAATATCCAAAATGCCATGTTGGTTAAAAACAACATTTTATCAAACTAAAATGAGTCTTAAAAAGAATTAAAACATAGGTATGTTAATATTTACTTAAAATCTTATTTAAAAAGCTTTTTACTAAAGAGTCGAATAAAACACCATATTCGTGCCCCCCGAAGATGTATGCCTCATCTCCCAGTAACCATTTCAATTTTGTGTCAGTTGGGGCGCTAAAGAATATCCCTGTTAAATTTATGGGAATTTTATCCTCAAGTATTTTATAAAATTTGGATCTTTCCCCTGCAAAATTAGAACAAAATAGTAATCTATGTTCTATATTCTCTTCTTTATCAGAGCAAAAATCACAGAATGGGCTATTAACTTGTACATTTGCCCATTTAATGAGATATTGATGTATTGGGTATTTTTAATTTGTTTTATAAAAAATAATCTCTTCCGTAAAGTATTCTGAAAAATGAAACGTAATAAAAGTAGACAATTCAATTTTTAGATGTATATATGACCACTCTTAAAGCTTTTTTCTCGGTTTGTACTGCAATCCAACTTCCCTCTAAAGTCCCTCTATAGTCGTTCCAAAGGGTAAGTGGAGTGTATCTTGGTATACGAAAATGCAAAATTTAATTTTAAGATTGTTCTTTACTTGAATAAGAGTTAGGGTTATCTGATGCAACTACAGTAAAACATGTGTACAGTGAACACATATGGTGCCCAAAAAATGTGTTCCCAGTTGGTAGATGCTAACTCCATAGAGGCAATTTCATACAGAAGTCTGTGCGCTATTTCGAATAAGTTCATATTAGCCCTATTTACACTACACGTGACATTCCAAGACGTCTTGACGAAAACGTATTAGAAATATTATATTGAGTTTACACCATGTTGATTTATGTTGATTTCAGTACAATCATCCGAAAAATGTGAAAAGAGTGGTCGTTTTTATATCTCAGATTTACATTACCCCAGATCTCCCAGACTGCTTGTGATAATTTAGGAAAGTGATTTGAGACGTTCTCTTCTCTAAGGGTACTTTTAAAAGATATAATTTGAATCTTAAATTCTTAATGTAGTTCACAGTTAAAGCTACCCCGTCACAACATTATTTTTTATACAAAATATTAAAGATCTCATTAATACCTTCAGAGTTATGCTGAAAACATATGTAAATATCATCGTGTCACTATATTGTACCATTAAAAAGAAATAAAACAAATGGTACATTTTGGAGTATGATACTCCGGCGCCATTTTCAATAGCTTTTACCCTAAGAGTTGTTGGAATTCAAACAGATGTTAAAGTTACCCGCAAATGATATTTCCATTGCATGGAGTAAGTTATTTTTTATGGTATAGCGAAACATAGGAGTAAAAAAATAAATTGCGTGGGTTTCTTAGTGTTTTATTGTAGCCTAGGCTTAGCCCAGCCTATCTATTCAAGTATATCGTTGTCGTTGATTATAATAGTTGTTTATGTTTTTACAATGTGACTTGCTTTGCTTAAAATAACTGTAACACCTGATATCAATGATGTTTTGTTTCTTACCTGGTTTTAGTATGATAACCACGAGAGAACATAAAAACAGCGACCAATAAACAGTTTTCATTTTGAAGATGAATTCTTCACTAGCAACGGATATTATGACGTCATGATATTTGAGAACAACAATAAGGCCAATCATCATGCATTTCGTGCATGGTATCACTGATTCACAATAGGCCTACTATTATATCATGAGCCGTGGTGATTTTATTCCAAGGTAAAACTTATCACAAACATTAAAATTGTGCTACAGAGACAAAAATGTGACCAAGAGGAAAATGTGCTAATAATTCAAATCTGCCTTTTTGTCTATATCTGCAACGAAAAATTGTAAAGATATACCTGATTTGAAGTGCTTTTTAAAATAAACAAAAAAAATCAAAATATACACATGCCACTCTTGCCGATTACAGAAAATTTAATGATTCAAAAATCTTTTCAATCGTTATGCAATCACTATGATTCCCATATTACCGATCACCTGGTGTGCTTCTATTAACTTTTATAAAGCCAGTCTTAATCCGGGTCCTTAACCTCTTGACTACCTGGAGTGACGAGATTTCTCGTCACCTCAGAAATGACCTTGAAACCCAAAGTGACGAGAATATCCGTCACAAAATTTTTCACTAAAAATGCTCTTATTTGAACAATTTTCATCCAATTTACTCAATTTTTTTTAAAAATGTGTAGAAATGATCTCTGCCGTCTAATATTACTAAGTTGAGCATCTGTAGCTGTATAGGTATGTAGTATAATGTCAAAAGGTGGCAAAAATGAAAAAAATCTCTGGTTTCAGCCGATTTTAGAGCCTGTGATTCAAGAGGTTAATATGACAGTCGAAAGCTTTCAGTTTGTATAAAGACAATAAACGACAAAACTTGTCCCCGCTAACTGACAATGGTTCTTTATCATGACCGTAGCCAGGTTTTGGTTAGGGGGGGGGGGCTCGGCTGTTATTAACAAGACACCAGGGGTGGCCACGAAAACAAGAGAGGGGACCCAAAAATTTCAGCGCTTGCGTAGAGTAAAATTAGGGCCCAAATTTTGAAAAATGCCCAGCAATGCCCTAATGTTGTTAATAAAAATGACTATATAGTTGATTTAGATGGAACAAATAGCTTATGAGGGACGTAGCCAGAGGGCATGCTCCCCCGGAAAATTTTGGGCTAATTCAGTGCGTTCTGGGCGATTCTAGGATCAAAATAAGCCTATATGATTTACGTATTTCAAAAAAGTTGAATTTTTAGGCTTATTTGGCGAGTTCTGAGCGATTCTTGGAACAAAATATATGATTTACGTATTTAGGCTTTTTTGGCGCGTTCTGGGCGATTCTGGTGCCCAGATCGTTCTAGGAATCAAAACATTTTACGTCGAATTTTTAGGCTTATTTGACATGTTCTGAGCGATTCTAGAATAAAAATATATGATTTATTAAAAAAGAAATCAGGGGCATGCTCCCCTGAAAAATTTAAGATTTTTGGGCTGATAAGTGCGTTCTGAGCGATGCGAGGACCAAAATATACTCCTCAAAAAAGGTAAGGACCAGTGGTTTTCTTCATAGGTTTACATGTTAACCCCCATATTTGTTTGAACGACTTTTTTCTTAGCGGGGAACAAAATAAATCCCAATAAAGTAAATAAATCTGTATCTTGATTCTATTCCCTATAAAGTCCGCAACATTTCAATGTTATATCTCCATTACATTGGGTCAAAATTTGATGTCAAAATTGATGAATTTCATGAAATTTAACAAAAATGGCAGATCCCATGTTAAACAAATGGGGAATGGTGGCTTAGGGGCAACTCAAATTTTGGGATATCTATCCAGTGAAACATTTGTTGAAAAAACTTTCTGAGTAGAAAATCGAATGGTTTTACATTTTACATGCTAAATGTCTAGCTTATATTGGTAAAATTAGCGATATAGAGTAATTTTAACCACCTCACTGACCACCTGTGTTATTTCAATAAGAGGATCCTTAAAAGAATTGCTAAATTTGAAATTTCATGACATTCATCAATTTTGACATCAAATTTTGACCCAATGTAATGGAGATATATCATTGAAATGTTGCGGACTTTATAGGGAATAGAATCAAGATACAGATTTATTTTCTTTATTTGGGATTTCTTTTGTTCCCCGCTTAGAAAATAGTCGTTCAAACAAATATGGGAGTTACACTCCCCTCCTTAAGTTTGGCAACCTTTTTCCCCATTGAACTATGTGTTAAGGCCTCTTTATCTTTGAATTTTTATTTACTTAACCGGCGATGAAATAACTTATAATATTAATGGAAACGTAACTTGACTTTATTTCCAATACCTCCAAATTTTCTCAATTTTTTTCCTCAATTACAAATTGTCGAAAATTGATGATAAATTTGATGAATTTTTGAAAATCGTCATTCCCATGTAATCCAATGGGAAATGGAGGGTTCGGGGCAAATCAGAAATCGAGATATCTTTTCAGTAAAAGATTCAGCAAAAAATATTTTTATATAGAGAATTGAATTGTCTAACTTTTTTGAACACTAAGTGTTTAGCTTATTTGATGAATATTAAAGTTACAGCGCTTCAAAGTCATTTTTGAAAATAATTTTTTGGCTCCTGTGTTATTTCAATGGGAGATGTTTTTTGAAAAACAATTTTGACTTTAAAGCCCTACAACTTTGTTGAACCTGATGAAACATATCATTTTTTTGTCAAATAAAGTTAGCAAATTCAATTGCCTGCCTAACTCGTATTTTTTGCAAGGACTCGGATGGATGGATATTCAGTCATATGACTTGCGGCAAACCTACCATTTCCCATTGGTTAACATGGGAATGTCGATTTTCAAAAATTCATCAAATTTATCATCAATTTTCGACCTATTGTAATTGAGGAAAAAAATTGAGAAAATTTGGAGGTATTGGAATTAAAGTCAAATTACGTTTCCATATTTAATATAAATATTTTCATCGCAGGTTAAGAGAATAAAAATTCAAAGGTAAATAGGCTTTAACACGTAGTTCAATGGGGGAAAAAAGGTTGCCAAACTTATGGAGGGGAGTGTAACATGTAAACCTATGAGGAAAACCACTGGTCCTTACCTTTTTTGAGGAGTATATTTTGGTCGATTCTAGAATCAATATATATATGATTTGTTTAAAAAATTGGATTTTTAGGCTTATTTGGCGCGTTCTGAGCGATTAAAGGATCAAAATCTATGATTAATTTCCATTTACACGTTTGGTCTCGACTCTTAAAAGAACTCGACTGCATATTCTGCGTATATTTAGCTACGCCAATTTTGAAGTTTGACCTTTGTTTGTGTGCAAGATCTTCCACTTTAAACACATACTATCCATAAAAAGAACTTTCCAATTAAATACAACCTGAGGCTAACATAAAATATATAATATTTTTATGTTAGTCTCAGGTTATGTTAGTCTCAGGTTATGTTAGTCTCAGATACAACAAACGAATCATTTAGTTGCCGTGCCATTCTAGTTAATTTAGAATTTTATAAAAAGAAATTGGCAATTACATCAAAATACCTCCTACTTCGAAATGTAAGGAAATTCTTCAAGAAAGCAAAAAGGTAGATCCACATTTTTAGGAGATATCAGGGGAGGGGGGGGGGGGCTTGCACGAGTCCCCCGAGCCCCCCCCCCCCCGGCTACGGGCCTGTTTATAGGGCCTGTTTATTTCAAAGCACCCAACGAAAGTATCATCATTATTTTTCAGCGGCGCTACAGTATTTGAAGAATTTGTAGAAACGTATAAAACAGTCACCTGTCATTTGTGTCACCTGAGGCGACTAAAGTTTTGATTTCCTTTATCAGAGGCAACCCATCCATTGGTGACACTAGGCTTTACATATGCCACTCTTGCCGATAACAGAAAAACTTAAAATGATTCAAAAATCTTTTCAATCTGTATGCAATCATTTCGATTCTAACTCCAATTAAACAGTATATTTTTGTTTGCATTTTGTCAATACAGAATATTATGACTATTGAGTTTTTCTCCAGGCACAAGTCAAAATGCTAACACAATCAGTTTGTGTCAGCGTACTTTCAGATCACCACGTGAGGAAAAAACATTACAATGAAGCGTAAAAAATGCTCTTTATTTAGTGGTTGTCAGTTTGTTATTTTTGTGGCAGTTTTGTCAGACTTAAGTGCCACTTCACAACTTACTTTCATATATTGACACTCGACAAACGTTGATATATACATTCCATCCATAGCTACATTCCATAGCTATCAAAACAGTTCTTCCCACTGTCATAGCACACACTGATACCATCGTAAAAGAATAAAGTAATTTGATTTATCGGATCGTGATGCAATACTTTTTTCCTCTGTTTAGTTTTATTTTGAAGTTCCTAAGTCTTGCCACCGAAGGGAAATGTATTGCCTGACGCCCAGAGTCTCGTTTTTATTTTGACTTGACTAACATTCAAGTAAGATCAAAAATTGAAAATATAGAGACCAAAATGCCACCTACTGCATTGAGTGTTTCACACAACTACGGTTTGGGTATGATCTTTATGCAGGCTATGGTCCGACTGGCTAGTGCTATGAAAGCTAATACTATGACATTAAGTATACACAATCTAGAAATGTCACGGTGCATCCTTCATTCATTTTTATCCATTCTCAGGGCAAAAGACGTAAAATATAATAAAGCCAATGCCACGGCCACAATGACAGCCGTGCATGTCCCTATTGATAAGTGACATCTTCCGTGAATGTCTGAAATGGCACTGGCAGCACCGACGTTAAACACATTAATGTCGTTGCAATACTGTATCTTTCCAACAATATAAATGACACCTGTTTGTTAGATCATTCTGCCAGAATGTGTTTTGTATATTGTTAGACGATTGATTGTTCTGTATTTTGAAATCGCAATCCATTGATTGGCTTGTAAGATGTTTGTCAAGTAATGTGGCAATTGTATGTCTGACACGCCCCCTTACCAGGCCCTTCTTTCTACAGACCCTCTCCATGTCAGATCTACTCGTACTTAAAGTGGTAACGATATGTTCATGAATTAAATGCAAAATAATGAGAAACGCAATTAGGAATTAACAGGCGGCTCAATTGGAGTTCATGAAGAAAAATCATCAGCGATTTTATAAAAGTATGCCAGATTGTTTGCAATTTATTCGATATCAGCAAGAGATGAATGGAAGAAGCATGGCCAGGTGGGCATCTTATGCGCTGGTGGGTTCAGTACATGCCACTTCATGCCACGTAAAGATGTTGCCCAATGCATATGTATATAAACCCCGGATATCATCCAGCAATCACTGTTCATAATCATTGCATCGGAAACACATGACCATCTATGGATTTCATAAACATTTAGATTGAACAACAATAATCAAATTCATGAAAAACTGAAAAAATATCTAGAAATTATATTTTAGTGCAATACTGAGCATAATCAACCAACCATGGATTCTGCAGCGTTCACCGTGCTTTTCCTTGCGGCGTTGCTATGCAACATCTTCCCGGTAAAAGGATCAATTTGGAATTGGGTAATAAGCAATCCGTTTAACTCTGAGAACTTTGACGATTTGGACAATCACCCCAGGAATACTCATAGACTTGTTACAACTTCGAACACAATTATAGAGAGCACAACAAGAAGGATCGAGGTAAGGATTCTCTTAATTACAATTCACCCTATAGTGCTTTGGCTCCGGATGAATACATATTGCCCTTCAACGATAATTACTATTAGGGACAAATGAATATCCAATTAAACGCGGCTGCTTGTTCAATAACCCGGGTTCAATTATATCTACTTGGAAAACAGGATCTTTTTGCATTTTGTGAAAATTGTCACTGACTTCAAATAATTGCTCTAACTCGTAATTGATTGTTCTATTATGAGTATTAATTATACTACCGCGTAAAAACATTACTGTTTATTATACATAATCAGATCCAATTATCAATTGGTATCAAATATCATGATTTTACATTATTTCAAAACACTATATCATTTTAAATAATTTTTACCCATAGTGTGGTGGTAGAATGTCTGTTATTAATGTAATGGCATCTAGTGCTATTTTAGCCTACCGATTCCCAACAAGAGAAACATTGATATTGGCCAGTGGAGCATGTATAGGGTGTCAGTGTCAGAGCCCCGTTATCCCTCTTCAAAAACCATTTAGGGTCACTTGGAACACGCTAATCCCCATTCCCATTGGCACGCACAAGTACTTTTGACATGAACAATTGGGAAACGCGGTATCAATTCAGTAGTAACTTGAAATGACTGTGTGGTCTCACTTGCCCGTGTAAATAATACAAACGCAAATTCGCAAACAAGATTTAAATCAGGCAAATCTATTGGTTTCTTCATCCCAATTACAACCCCCGATATACTGCACATAAAATGGAAGGCTTATTCTAAACACATAATGAGTCTGTTTTTTTTGGGGGGGGATGCGAAATAACCAGATGATCACTTAATTATTTTGTTGTAAAATATCAAAATGAAAATAAAACTCTGACCGGGCAACACCAGCAAAGTTTAGGCCACTAGGCCACCATCGTTACAAAACAGACATTTAATTTGTAAGAGCGTAAGTTCTTGTTTGTTTACAGTTTTCTCATGTGTTATATTTCATGTTAAACATATGTTATGACATATTGATAAACGGGTCAACTTACCTCAGCTTAGAGGAGTTTCCATTTAGCTTTGAAATCTCGCTAATTGTCGTTTTTTATGAGATTTTAAATGATACTCACTTTTAACCTCTTACACTTTTCTTTCTTTTAATAGCATGTTTTAATTCAATGAAAAATATTCCACAATAATAACCTTGATCTAAATCATTTTCCATTAAATTTCAAAAAGAACTTCGGCCATATCTCCATTGATGCAATGTTAAGATTCTTTAAAACCTTGGTTTATTCATTTGACAACTAGCGGGATAAATAGTGTAAAGCAATCGCCGTTTGCTGAACAAATCGTGAAACTTTCCTCAAATGATCACTGATTGCTACTCTTTATATAAAGCAACCGTGCCAAAAAATCGCTCCATATGTACTACCCCTTTCACAGTAGCAGGAGTAAATCAAATAAGTTATATGTGATTGTAAAATTACATCAATATCTAATGCTTCACATGACTATTATTTTTCACCTTTTTCACTGTTAAAGGCTTGTTTCGAGTCACACCCATATTTTACAGGGCGTTCAATAATGTAAACAATAAAGTAATGCTAATTTTAGTATAACTTTTGTTCTGTTTGCTTTTTCTTCATGGAACTTTCACAACATAAGGTACATATATCTGACTCTGACCAATAAAGACCAATAAATGAATTCAAGTCAATTGAATTAATATTAGTAAAGTTATGGTTACTAAAGTAACCAGTGTCATGGATATGCGAGGCAAAGTTCTGACGTCACTTTGGACGCCATTTTGAGTATTGACAACAGTATCATGTAATACTCTTTGGATATTCAGTGCAGTTACAAATAATCCATTCCAGAGTCACTTCATGATCCGTTTTCACTTCATGAGGTGTCTCAAAATAGGCACCCTCAGCGTCAATGCACAGTTGCTGTTTGGGGACCCACTTGTGGAACATATTTTTGAAGCCACCCTTGAAGTGGCTAGGGAGGTGTTCACTGCAGACATCAGTTGATTGAGATTCTGGTGTCCTCTCAGATCTCTTTTCACTGGTGGGGCGAATACAGCAAAATCAAGTGGGAAATTATCTGGGGAATATGCTGCGTGGGGCAATACTTCCATCCCAAGCTCTGTTATTGTATTTTGGACAATAGAGGATCTGTGAGCAGGTCATTATCTTGGTGGAACCTATAGGTCGATATTACTTGGCAGGACATCCTTCCTATCAGCCATAGGCTTCGACGTCGAAGGTAAACAAGTTGTAGCAAATAAAACCTTGTGAATCAAGATGACATCCTGTACTCTCCACGCGTCTTTTTTGGAAAAACAAGACGCATGGCAGTGTTATCACAGAAAGGGCACCGTTTTTCAAAGGCGATTCTTTGTTGAAACTACCCGGCGCGCAGAGTCTAGTTATGAACTACCCTCTATCTGCCTAGTTGCATGGTATATCCGGGTGGTGATTGTTTTATCTTTTATCAACATATTTAACTTGTACTTTCCATTTTAGCCTTGCCGAACTGACAAAGGCTGTGGAAGAGGAAGGTTTTGTGACCGACATTACGGATTCTGCCACCTTCATAGAGTAGCCGGGGAAACGTGCAGGCGAGACGGACATTGCATGAGAGGGTTTGATTGTATGTTTGGAAAATGTAAAAAAAGAAAACAGTTAAAAACTGAAGGTAAATACCACTTATGTATCAGGGAACGTTTAAAAATGTGATAGTATTGTGTGTTTTATTACGGAAAGCGAAAGGGGATATACCGCAGAATTTAAAATTCAATGGAGTTTCAACATGGGAGTGATATCACACACCGCGGCCCAGTCAGATATATTTCTGCGCACTTTATTTATTTAATTCACTTTGCACAACGCGCCCCCTGTAATTCATTCAGTGCGCGATTAAAAATTGTTTATGAGTGATATCGCACACCGCGGCCCAGTAAGATCGATTTCTGCTCTACGGAAAGCGATAGGGGACATGCGCATAATTCAAAATCGAATGTAGTTTTAACATGGGAGTGATATCACACACCGCGGCCCAGTCAGATAGATTTCATCGCGCACTGAATGAATTACAGGGGCCGCGTTGTGCAAAGTTAATTAAAATAAAGTGCGCAGAAATTCCGGCATTCAGTGCGCGATGATCAAATGATTATCTGTGAATAAAAAACGAATAAAAATTCGTGGCACCACGAATTTGATTTTTTTCGAAAGACTGCGGAGTGAACCAGCGAAATGACAATTTTGGATAATATTGATGGCTCTAACGAGGAGAACTTTGAGATTTCCCGATTCTAGCGCGCAGCACATCCAGGACATGCGCACTTTTATCAGATTTGATTCTAATATGGTTTCAAAGATAATGTTCATTAAAAGAGGGCGTATGCATACAGATTACACGTGGCGTTATGTTGAAGTGACCCTTGCAAAGGGTTCCATTGAAAATATATTATTTTGGGCCATTTCATATCTTTTAATTGATATTGTATAAAATATTTTCAATGTTTGAAAATTATAATCTTATAAATAACATTTTATGTAATAAAACTGTAATGAAATGGTAAATACGGAATATGATGCAATACAATGCAGTGCAATATGATGTTATACAATGCAGTGCAATATGATGCAATACAATGCAGTGCAATATGATGCAATACAATGTAGTGTAATATGATGCAATACAAAGCAGTGTTATATGATGCAAAACATGCAGTGCAATATGATACAATACAATGTAGTGCAATATAATACAATAAAATGCAGTGCAATACGATGCAATACAATACAGTGCAATATAATGCAATACAATGCAGTGCAATACAATACAGTGCAAAACAATGCCGTGTGGTGCAATACAATGTAGTTCATTTCAATACAATGCAGTGCAATACAATGTGGTAGAGTGCAATACAATGCAGTGCAATTCAATACATCGCAGTTCAATATAGTGCAATACAATGTAGTGCAATGCAGTGCAATAAAATACAATACAGTGCAATTCAATACAATGCAATACAACACAGTGCAATACAATACAATGCTGTGCAATACAATACATTACACTGCAATAAAATACAATGCAGTGTAATAAAATGCAGTGTAAACCAAGACAATGCAATACAATACTATGCAATACAAAGCAATGCAGTGTAATACAATACAGTGCAACACAAGGTATAGTGCAATACAATGCAGTGCAATACAATACATCGCAGTTCAATACAGTGCAATACAATGTAGTGCAATGCAGTGCAATAAAATACAATGCAGTTACAATGTAGTTCAATTCAATACAATGCAGTGCAATACAATGTGGTACAGTGCAATACAATGCAGTGCAATACAATACATCGCAGTTCAATACAGTGCAGTGCAATACAATACAGTGCAATACAATACATCGCAGTTCAGTGCAGTGCAATACAATACATTGCAGTTCAATACAGTGCAATACAATGTAGTGTAATGCAGTGCAATACAATACAATACAGTGCAATTCAATACAATGCAATACAATACAGTGCAATACAAAACAATGCTGTGCAATAGAATACAGTACACTGCAGTACAATACAATGCAGTGCAATGAAATACAATGCAGTGTAATAAAATGCAGTGTAATTCAAGACAATGCAATACAATACTGTGCAATACAATACAGTGCAATATAATACAATGCAGTGCACTGCAATGCAATACAATATGGTGCAGTGCAATATATTGCAGTGCAATTCAAAACAATGCAGTGTAATAGAATGCAGTGCAACACAATGTGGTACAGTGCAATACATTATAATGCAGTGCAATACAAGACAATGCAGCGCAATACAATGTAGTACACTGCAGTACAATACAATGCAGTGCAATAAAGAACAATGCAGTGCAATATAATATAATACAGTGCAATACAGTACAATATAATGCAATAGAATACAATGCAGTGCAATACAATAAAATGCAGTACAATACAATACAATGATGTGCTATACAATACAATACAATACAATACAATACAATGCAATGCAATGCAATGCTATGAATGTACACCTTCTACAGTCAAATAAACACAGATAAAATTGTAATAGTATGTTAGTGTATGGAGTTTGAAGTGGGTGGGGGATACAATTACCAGTCTGCTGATTAATGACTTAATAACTTAGAAAAGATCTCCTAGCTTTTAACAGGTGGCACTTATGTCTACCTTATGTTCTTGAACAATCTCGTCTAAGAATACAGACCCGTATCCTGGATTAACCTGGGGGAGTGGTTTTACCAAGGGTGAGATTTTGCCAAGAGGGGGGAGCTTTTTGACAGTTATGGCAAAAAAATCATGTGAAAAGTGCTAAGAATGGTGAAAAACTGCATGATTTTGAACGAATATTTGGCAAGGGGGAGGGAGTGAGGCCCCCTGGCTACGGCCATGGAATACATATAGGAACTTTCCTTCTCCCAGAAGAAATGGTATACAGGTATTACATCAATCATTCTGGTATTTTGTATACGAAGGTCTGTAGTTACTTTATTGAAAGATGGCAGTGTACACTGTGTACTACCATTTTGAGGTCAGTTTGACTTTATAATTCTGCGCACTATAATCTGTAATTCTCATAGATATCCTCTCTAGAGGCATCACTGTGATCCAAATTACAATTTCGCAGGTCAAGTCTGCAGTCTTTCGAAAAAAGTTGAATTCGTTGTGCTACCCTTTCTTGTTGGGCATTTATTAACAGAAAACTATAATTACATCGCGCCAGCATATACAAGCTTCAGCGCGATATTTTGAGTGTGTTAATAAATAAAGTGCGCAGAAATCGATCTTACTGGGCCGCGGTGTGCGATCATCACTCATAAACAATTTTTAATTGCGCACTGAATGAATTACAGGGGGCGCGTTGTGCAAAGTGAATTAAATAAATAAAGTGCGCAGAAATATATCTGACTGGGCCGCGGTGTGTGATATCACTCCCATGTTAAAACTCCCTTGAATTTTAAACTCTGCGGTATATCCCCTTTCGCTTTCCATACTGCTCACTTTATTTATTTAGCCAGAATATTAACACACTCAAAATATCGCGCTGAAGCTTGTATATGCTGGCGCGATGTAAATATAGTTTTCTGTTAATAAATGCCCAACAAGAAAGGGTAGCACAACGAATTCAACTTTTTTCGAAAGACTGCAGACTTGACCTGCGAAATTGTAATTTGGATCACAGTGATGCCTCTAGAGAGGATATCTATGAGAATTACAGATTATAGTGCGCAGAATTATAAAGTCAAACTGACCTCAAAATGGTAGTACACAGTGTACACTGCCATCTTTCAATAAAGTGTGTACTACAGACCTTCGTATACAAAATACCAGAATGATTGATGTAATACCTGTATACCATTTCTTCTGGGAGAAGGAAAGTTCCTATATGTATTCCAGGGCCGTAGCCAGGGGGCCTCACCACCCTCCCCCTTGCCAAATATTCGTTCAAAATCACTGCACTGCATTGTATTGTATTGCACTGCATTGTATTATATTGTACTGTATTGCACTGTATTATATTGCACTGCATTGTACTTTATTGCACTGCATTGTATTGTACTGCAGTGTACTACATTGTATTGCGCTGCATTGTATTGTATTGCACTGCATTATAATATGTTGCACTGTGCCACATTGTGTTGCACTGCATTGTATTACACTGCATTGTTTTGTATTGCACTGCAATATATTGAACTGCACCATATTGTATTGCACTGCAGTGCACTGCATTGTATTATATGGCACTGTATTGTATTGCACAGTCTTGTTGCACATTGTCTTGAATTACACTGCATTTTATTACACTGCATTGTATTTTATTGCACTACATTGTATTGCACTGTATTGAACTGCGATGTATTGTATTGCACTGTATTGTATTGCACTGCACTGAACTGCGATGTATTGTATTGCACTGTATTGTATTGCACTGCACTGTATTGAACTGCGATGTATTGTATTGCACTGCATTGTATTGCACTGTACCACATTGTATTGCACTGCATTGTATTGAAATGAACTACATTGTAACTGTATTGTATTTTATTGCACTGCATTGCACTACATTGTATTGCACTGTATTGAACTGCGATGTATTGTATTGCACTGCATTGTATTGCACTGTACCACATTGTATTGCACTGCATTATATTGAAATGAACTACATTGCATTGCACTGCACGACATTGTTTTGCATTGTATTACATTGCACTGCATTTTATTGTATTATATTGCACTACATTGTATTGTATCATATTGCACTGCATTTTTGGCATCATATTACACTGCTTTGTATTTCATCATATAACACTACATTGTATTGCATCATATTGCACTGCATTGTATTGCATCATATTGCTCTGCATTGTACTGCATCATATTGCACCGCATTGTATTACATCATATTGCACCACATTGTATTGCATCATATTGCACTGCATTGTATTACATCATATTGCACTGCATTGTATTGCATCATATTTCGTATTTACCATTTCAGTTACAGTTTTATTACATAAAATGTTATTTATAAGATTATAATTTTCAAACATTGAAAATGTTTTATACAATATCACTTAAAAGATATGAATTGGCCCAAAATAATATATTTTCAATGGAACCCTTTGCAAGGGTCACTTCAACATAACGCCACGTGTAATCTGTATGCATACGCCCTCTTTTAATGAACATTATCTTTGAAACCATATTAGAATCGAATCTGATAGAATCGGGAAATCTCAAAGTTCTCCTCGTTAGAGCCATCAATATTATCCAAAATTGTCATTTCGCTGGTTCACTCCGCAGTCTTTCGAAAAAAATCAAATTCGTGGTGCCACGAATTTTTATTCGTTTTTTATTCACAGATAATCATTTTTTCATCGCGCACTGAATGTATACATCTGTATACATTGTATTGCATCATATTGCACTGCATTGTATTGCATCATATTGCTCTGCATTGTATTGCATCATTTTGCACCGCATTGTATTACATCATATTGCACCACATTGTATTGCATCATATTGCACTGCATTGTATAACATCATATTGCACTGCATTGTATTGCATCATATTCCGTATTTACCATTTCGTTACAGTTTTATTACATAAAATGTTATTTATAAGATTATAATTTTCAGACATTGAAAATATTTTATACAATATCAATTAAAAGATATGAAATGGCCCAAAATAATATATTTTCAATGGAACCCTTTGCAAGGGTCACTTCAACGTAACGCCACGTGTAATCTGTATGCATACGCCCTCTTTTAATGAACATTATCTTTGAAACCATATTAGAATCGAATCTGATAAAAGTGCGCATGTCCTGGATGTGCTGCGCGCTAGAATCGGGAAATCTCAAAGTTCTCCTCGTTAGAGCCATCAATATTGTCCAAAATTGTCATTTCGCTGGTTCACTCCGCAGTCTTTCGAAAAAAATCAAATTCGTGGTGCCACGAATTTTTATTCGTTTTTTATTCACAGATAATCATTTTTTCATCGCGCACTGAATGCCGGAATTTCTGCGCACTTTATTTTAATTAACTTTGCACAACGCGGCCCCTGTAATTCATTCAGTGCGCGATGAAATCTATCTGACTGGGCCGCGGTGTGTGATATCACTCCCATGTTAAAACTCCATTCGATTTTGAATTATGCGCATGTCCCCTATAGCTTTCCGTAGCTTTCCGTAATTCACAGATAATAATTTTTTCATCGCGCACTGAATGCCGGAATTTCTGCGCACTTTATTTTAATTAACTTTGCACAACGCGGCCCCTGTAATTCATTCAGTGCGCGATGAAATCTATCTGACTGGGCCGCGGTGTATGATATCACTCTCATGTTAAAACTCCATTCGATTTTGAATTATGCGCAGGTCCCTATAGCTTTCCGTACTTCATGAAAAGAATTACAAAAATCATACAGCAATTATTGATTTGCTGTATGATTTTTGTAATTCTTTTCATGAAGTATGACCTGGTTTATGACCTGGTTTATTTATTTCATAATTCTTATATAATATACACTATAAAAAACAAGCCGTTAGACACCCTAGTGGGTATATGTCGCGGTTTAACAGAAATGACTTTCACACTTCACAAATGAAATCTTCTGAATTCCAGGTGCTCGGTGTAAACACGACCGTGACTGCAATAACACAATGTGCTGTGCGAAGCAGCACGGAGAACACATTTGCAAAAAACGCATAAAACTTTACCATAAGTGCTATGTTCCAAAAGGGGGATTGGATTATACTCTTAACGAACTTTGCCCTTGTGAGCAGGGGCTTATATGCAAGGATGTCGGGACCATCAGAAAGTAAGATAAGAAAAACATATTTCATTCAATGTAGATTATATTTTGCTCTGGCTCGCACACGTTCTTTTTAGTCTTTATTCTGGGGGAGGGTCCATTTAGAACCGTAGCAAGGTGTCTGAAACAGTACGTGGGACTCCTAATGGGGGGGGGGGGCTAATATCGGGCCAAACTTTTCTAGAAAAATAAGTTTCTAAATATCTGAATTAAGATTTTGCCTCAGATGAAGACATTTTCTACATACAAGGTTTTGACAATTCACATAAAGTAATTTTTGATATTATATCGGGTGTCGCTCCAACAAACGTCACACTTTTTTGACAAGTATTTTCGCTTATTATTAAATTGATTCGTCCTTTAAGTTTAAATCACTATTTCAGTTGGCCTTTAATAACTCCAATTTAGTGCAAAGGTCCATGGGCAAGTGATTTTAGACGGTCATATCTTTCACCATGGGTACTTTCTGGTCATAAATACATTGTTTTTTATTAAAACAATATGTTTTCTTTCAAATGATAGTAAAATATCAATCTAACTCTCTGAAAAATTATCGATAAGGATTGGCATTTTTAAAAAAAATGTTAGGCTCATTTTCTAAAAAGAGGATCTTGGTTTTCTCAATTTAAACATATTGAAAGTTTCTTCTTCACTATATTTCTGAAAAGGGGATGCGTATTGAAATCCGTTTAAGTTAAAAACCACATATCCCATGTTATTTTCCCATAGGGAAAACTCGTGCTATCCATTGTTTTCAGCATAATTTTTGTAATCGAAAATTGATATCTTCAAAACTAGACTTTCAATACCATTCTACTTTTGACATGTTTGAAGAAGATTTATACCCTTGTTGAATAATCTTTTCATGCAATAAAAAACAGTGAAAGGGAGATCCTCTTTTGAGTAAATAGGTTCACCATTTTTCAAAAAATACTGCACATGGTCCTTTCTCAAAGTAGCCTAATGGTATCATTAACGAGAGGTCGTTGTAGTAAGTTCATCTCTCTGGTTTATATTATAGCTTTATAAGATTTTGCTTTTTCTGAAGAACTTAATATAAAGTTGTTTCAATAATAAAGTTGTTTCAATCTATTAAAGAGATCAGTTTCATATTCTGTGAGAATTCCAATATCAGACCTGCGCAATGGCGTTTTTGCCTGCTATCAGGTGATAGAATCTATCAATCAGTTTAAGTCTCAAAACATAGTATAGTGTAATTATTGCATCAATATTCGTACCATTACACGCCTAACCATGGACAACGCACAGTGACAAAATATACCGTAGTACACTTTAGATGTACGGTGTCACTATTAACCGATTTAAAGCAAATATGATGATGTAGGTTTTAAAAAAATTATCTGAGCAATACATTAACGATTTCAAGTTTGATTTCGTGTGTATTCGTTTGGGAAGACACTTAACTTTCTTGTAACGTTAAACGATTTTCAAACAGTGCTCGATTTTTTCGTAGTCAATCTACCCATATAGTTTGTCGTTTGAAAAATGTTGTTTTTCAAATATTTCCTTTGATCATTTCCTCGCCTGTCGTCTAAGAATGTCGAATATTTTCATGAGAATATGATTCTCTAAGCTACACAATTTAGGACGGGTGCAATTAATAAATATTCAAGTATTTATTGAAATTTAAAAAATTCAGAAATGTGTGTTGTCAACCCGAATATACGTTGTCCCTGTAGTTGAAATTCATGAGATAAAATATTAAACAATGTAATGATTTAGTTTCAAAATTCATTAAGGTTTTTATGAGTAAAAAGTGATCTTTAACGAACATGTTCAAGTATCCTTTTTGCTTTTTCATCACATCGTAGATTAATGGAAATAACGTCACAACGCATGTGCGTAAATAGACATTTCATGGTCCAAAGATTTCAATGGAGAGCAGTCTTCATCAAAATTTAAAATAATAATAATATTTTAGCAAATTATTTATTTTCTGAGGATTCAACGGATCCTTGTTACACCCAACGAAGTGTTCGTTTTGATATATAAATCAGCAAAATCCATCCATAGATCTTTCGGCCTTTTAATGATTTAATTTTCGGGATATTTTGCTAAAATCCCCCATTGGCCGCCATTATAAACTTTGAAAAAACTCAAATCCTCATCATTTCATATCATTTGTTAACTGATCTAAACAACTCCAATCGCTTAGGATTCAACGGATTCTAAGAGATCGAAGCTAATACAATATGTTGACAACCCCTGTTTCAATATTTACCGCATAATCTGTCGGCCTTTTAGGTTATAAATTTGTCAATAGTGCCTCGGAATAGAATATGTTGAAAACTAGCACTGCCACGGAGTTTGCCTCCAGCCTCTTTGATTATTTGGCGTCTGTACTTTACGTTTTGTTTTAGTTACATTGATAGATAGATGCCCTCTTCATGCAAATGTTCACAACATAAACATCGTTTATCCCCGCATTTTTTAACGGTTTGTTGAATATGGTCAATGTCAAGGCTAGACGATATATATTGCGATTTGGTTACAATTGATTTGATGTTTTTCGGTTGTCTGCGACTGCATATTATTTTTGTTTTTGAGTACATAATCCATTCTCTCATCGTTTCCCTCATATTATTGACGTGTTCCATTCTTCGCGGAAACATACTTCAATTTTGTGGATTATGAGTTGCGATGAATGTTAAAGTATTCTCCCTAGTTTTTTTCTTTTTAACTGTATTCAATATTTCTGTCCTGTTTAGCATTGGTGCTTTTCGTATTGTGTCATCCATTATTTTTGACGGATAATCCAATGTTATTTAATGATCCTTGAGTTGTTTCAATTGTAATTCTCGTGTTTCACGTTCGGAGACAATGCATACTATTCGTCTCGCTAAGTTACATGGGACGTTTAATTTTGTATGTCTGGGATGACATGATTTAAAGTTAAGGTATTGGTGTGTGTCTGTTTCCTTGGAGTTTTTTTTTATTAGACTCCAGATTGAAAATCTGGAGTCTATTGTTTTTGCCAGTATTCTTATTCTTATTATTATTCTTCTTCGGGAGTTTTTTCAGTAACTATGGGGTATCCAGTAAAGACCATAATACAGTTTATTTAGGTTCAGTATCTAGTTGGTGGGAAATTGGGTCAAATTTTTATCTAGGTCAAAGGTCAAGAACTAGGTCAAATCCAGTACTTTGTCACTTTTTTCGATTTTCTCAGTCGTCCTTCAATATTTTTGATCCATTTTTCTTTCATTGTGTTCCTGATAAAAAAGTAGTATTAAGATTGTCGATTTAGTTTTTTGATATCTCAAACCGATTTCGAGATATCGGTGTCCGAAAACGAGGTCCAAAAAAAATTTCTCCGAATCAAATGTCCAGGATATTAGTCTTATAGGAAATTTTCTCAGGATTCCGAATCTGAAAACGAAATTTAGATCAGACTTCCGGTTCTGAAGTACTGGCGTTTTGAAAGCTCAAAAATCGCTAAATTTTGAGCCCATGTTAAGTCAATGGGAAAAAAGATTTTTTTGAAGTGAAAAATACGAAATATAGACTAAGTTCAGCTAAATATAATGAAAGCTTTTAAAAGAATGAGACCTCAAAAGCCATCTAGCTGTAAAATTTGGACACCAAAATGCCTAGGTCAAAATCTAGGTCAAATTCAAAGTTTTTTCTTATTTTTGCGATTCTGACACTACACTTTAATTATATTCTTCGAAATTGTGTATACATGTAGCCAAGAGTGTGCTAATAGCGTTAGCCTTTTGCCGTCAGAAAGTATTTTGACCCACTTTTGAGATATGGTGTCCGAGAAGTAGGTCAAAATAAAAAGTTCTCCAAATTTAACATTTGAGTTATGAATTAAGAATAGAATTTTCTCAGAAATCCGAATCTGCAAACCAAATTTCGATCCGACTTCCGGTTCCGAAGTTATGGCGTGTCCAAAAAGTAGGTCAAAATAAAAATTCGCCAAATTTAATGTATGAGTTATGAATTAGGGGTAGAATTTTGTCAGGAATCTGAATGTTTAAATCAAATTTAGATCCGACTTCCAGTTCGGAAGTTATGGCGTTTTGAAATTTGGGAAAATCGATCTGATGGTGTCCTGATAGAAAGTCAAGAGTAGAGAAGAAAATATTGAAAAATTCATCCATCCTTCCTATCTGATCCTATCCTATCCTTCCTTCGTATCCTTTCCTTCCTATCCTATCCTCTCCTATCATATCCTTTCTTCCTATTCTGTTCTATCCTAACCTTCTTTCTTATTCTATCCTATCGTTCCTTCCCATTCTATCCTATCCTACCTTCCTGTTTTATCCATCTATCTTATTCTGGATGACTCAGCTTATTCTGGATGACTCGGCTTATTTTAGATGACTGGGCTTAAAAAAGTCTGGATCTGGAGTCTGAAATTGAACTTCGTTCAATTTCCCAAGTCTAGTTATTATTTTTCTTTAAGAGTTTTTTCAATAACTATAAGGTATCCAGTAAAGACCATTATACAGTTCATTTAGGTTCAGTATCTAGTTGGTGGGAAATTGGGTCAAATTTTTATCTAGGTCAAAGGTCAAGAACTAGGTCAAATCCAGTACTTTGTCACTTTTTTCGATTTTCTCGGTCGTCCTTCAATATTTTTGATCCGGGTTTTTTTCATTGTGTTCCTCATAAAAAAGTAGAAAATCTAGGGTCGATTTAGTTTTTTGGTATCTCAAACCAATTTCGAGATATCAGTGTCCGAAAACGAGGTCCAAAAAAAAGTTCTCCGAATCCAATGTCCAGGATATCAGTCTTATAGGAGATTTTCTCAGGATTCCGAATCTGAAAACCAAATTTCGATTTGACTTCCGGTTCAGAAGTTATGGCGTTTTGAAAACTCAAAAATCGCAAAATTTGGTACCCCATGTTAATTCAATGGGAAAAAATATTTTTTTGAAGTGTAAAATACGAGATACAGACTAAGCACAGCTAAACATAATGGAAGCCCATAAAAGAAAGGGACCTCAAAACCTTCTTTTCATAAAAATTTGGACACCAAAATGCCTAGGTCAAAATCTAGGTCAAATTCAAAGTTTTTCCTTATTTTTGCGATTCTGACACTACAGATTATTTATATTCTTCAAAATTTTGTATACATGTAGCCAAGAGTGTGCTAATAGTGTTAGCCTTTTGCCGTCAGAAAGTATTTTGCCCCACTTTTGAAATATGGTGTCCGAAAAGTAGGTCAAAATAAAAAATTCTCCAAATTTAACGTTTGAGTTATGAATTAAGTATAGAATTTTCTCAGAAATCCGAATCTGCAAATCAAATTTCGATCCGACTTCCTGTTCGGAAGTTATGACATTTTGAAAGCTCAAAAATCGCTAAATTTGGTGCCCCATGTTATGTCAATGGGAAAAAAGATTTTTTTGAAGTGTAAAATTCGAGATATAGACTAAGTACAGCTTAAAATAATGAAAGCCTATGAAAGAAAGGGACCTCGAAGGCTACCTAACTTCAAAATTTAGACACCAAAATCCCCAGGTCAAAATCTAGGTCAAATTCATAGTTTTTCCTTATTTTTGCGATTCTGACACTATGTTTAAATGATTTGCTTCAAAATTTTGTATACAGGTAGGAAAAAGTGTGCTAATAGTGTTAGCCTTTTGCCGTCAGAAAGTATTTCTACCCACTTTTGAGATATGGTGTCCGAAAAGTAGGTCAAAATAAAAAGTTCTCCAAATTTAGCATATGAGTTATGAATTAAGGGTAGAATTTTCTCAGGAATCCGAGTCTGCAAACCAAATTTCGATCCGACTTCCGATTCGAAAGTAATGGCGTTTTGAAATTTCGAGAAAAATCGATCTGATGGTATCCTGATAGAAAGTCAAGAGTAGAGAAGAAAATATTGAAAAATGCATCCATCCTTCCTTTGTGATCCTATCGTATCCTTCTTATCTACCTTTCCTTCATATCCTCTCCTTCCTATCCTTCCTATTCTATTCCTTCTTCATATTCTATTCTATCATTCTTTCCTATTCTATCCTATCGTTCCTTCCTATTCTAGCCTATCCTTCCTTCCTTTTTCATCCATCCATCCATCCATCCATCTTTTTCTGGATGACTCGGCTTATTTTGGATGACTCGGCTTATTCTGGATGACTCAGCCAAAAAAAGTCTAGATCTGGAGTCTGAAATTGAACTTCGTTCAATTTCCAAAGTCTAGTTATTATTAAATTTATTTCAATAGAATACAAAAAATGTAAATACAGACATGTAAATTCTTAAATCGCCACAATGGCATTATATAAGAATAGGGGGCAGGTGGAAGTAAATATCTGTTATTAGTTTACTCCCATCCTTAATTGTAAGAACGTCCAGACCAAGAACGGTATTTGAGTGTAACTTTCTTCCTTCGTGAATTTTATATTTGAGTTTATCGCATTTAGAGTGTTAAGAATTAAGAATATAGAGTGTTCTATAAATAATTGCTGTGTCTAATGTTGTTTTAGAGTAGTAAGTTACCAATTTCACCACCAGGTGGCTCGTTCGGGTCAGATAACATGGTAGGTATCGTAGAAAGTTCCCTTTAACTTAAATTACATCTGTTTTAGTGGTTAGGTTTTCATATAACCCTTATGTATCAAATAGTTATAAACATTAAAGTATGTCTACTAAAGCAAAATGCTATCTGTCCAATACAAGAAAAGATATTTCACTTTTCTGATTTTGTAACACGGGGTCTATGGGGAATCTACCCGAACTAGAAGTCACATTTTCGAAACGAATTTAACTTTTAAAGTTGATAAACAATTTTCGAAACCATATTTCAAGAAGTACTTTCACATGTAGATTTCAAATATGACATCAATTTGACTGAATTTTGAATATTTAATGAAGTAAATAAAGATTATTTCTACTCGCATCATCTTGTCTATTGTTTGAATAGAATAATACATAAAGGCATTTTCATCTGTATCAAAGGGTTAAAATAGTACAAAAGCATTAAATCTGTAGTCTAGAAATTATCAAAATGTACAGGGTGTCAAAAAACAACAGCACCCCCCTCTACAGCAAAAAGTCCTTAATGTTCCATATCGTGTCATACCTCATTTAAAAGATAATCTAATTCTGGAGTTACTCCAAATTTCATCCAATAAAACTTAATATTAAATGATGCAATTAATGAAATAATTGGTGATTATTTTACAAGAGTTCACAATATTACCAAAGAGTTGTTAAACAAAACTGATGTGAAATCATTTTATGCTGTTTAGTAAAGTACTTAGTGATTGTTAAAATTAGATTGTAAGAATTGTTTTGCCATGCATGTGCATGAATGTTTTATTTGTTATTTGCTTTATTGGACCTATCTCGATGTACATTACATGTTCAAGAGACCAATAAACTTATTAATAATATTATTAAAAAGGTACATTGTTTCAAAGTTTGCTACTTCGGTACTTTGTTTGCTGCTCTGTTACTGGTTAAAAGTCAAATCGTCAGAAAGTGAAATATGAAAGAATTACCCCAGATTTCAACTGCACTGACCATATGGGTTCATTTCTGAAAACAGGGTATAGGAGCCTCTTGAAAAAAGACACAGTAAGGGTGTATTTCTGAAGAATGTGAGGAAAGTGCGAAGAGGATTATGCAATGCTACACCTTCATGTGAATTTTTATTGAAATCATATCCGTCCAGATAAGCTGCTGTTTGAGCAGCAACTAGTGGTCATACCAACTACTAAGAATCAGCTATAAATCTGTAATATTATATGATATAAAGCTGAAATTTCTCAGGTAACTCCAGAATTAAATTGTGTTTAAAATGAGATATGACACACCATGTAACATTAAGTACTTTTTGCTGTAGAGGGAGGTGCCGTTGTTTTTTGACACCCTGTATATATGCAACATTGTAAATGAAGCTTAATGGACATTGGATGTTTACAACTGAATACAATTATTTTAATAAAATAGTACATGAAAACAATTTCATCCATATTAGTGCTTAAAGGGTTAAAATACTAAAGAAGCAAAAAATCAGTGGTCTAGAAAAGATAAAATCTACATGTGCAACATTGTGAAGATAAATGAACATTGGACAACTGAATACATTTGTCTGAATAGCTAGAATAAAAAATACATGACAATTTTTATCAGAATTATAGTTCAAGGGGTTAAAATTGTACAGGAGCAAAAAATCCGTACTCTAGAAATTATAAAATGTTTATATGCAACAATGTAAATGAAGCTTAATAGACATTGGATGTTTACAACTCGAATATAATTGTCACAATAACACATGAATAATAACAATAACACATTTTTAAAAAAAATCAATGATTTTCGAAAAACAAATACCATGGCACTTTATCCTTTGTTAAATCAAGTTTATAATAAGATTAAAAAAGGGAATCAAAATCTTTTATTTTACCCATAGTACGTATAGATATGTAGATATGTAGTATAGCCCCGCTTTGTAACCAGGTTTTAGGATTCAAAGAGTTAATATCCCAGATGCGAGTAGAAATAATCTTGATTTACGACATTAAAAATTCACAATTCAGTCAAACTGATGTCATATTTGGAATGTACATGTAAAATTACATCTAGAAATGTGGTTTTGAAAAGAGTTTATCAACTTTGAAAATTTAATTTTCTTTGATAATGTGATTTCTAGGTCGGGGAGATTCCCCATAGACCCCATGTTGTAAAACCACAAAAAGTGAAATATCTTTTCTTGTGTTGGGCAGATAATATTTTCTTTTACTGGACATATTTTAATTTGTATAAGTATCAGAATCACAAGGGTAATATGAAAAGACAACCACTAAAACTGATGCATATTCAAGTTTAAGGGAATTTTGTAATACCCTGCCATGTTAATTCCCCCGAATCAGCCACCTGGTGGCGAAACTGGTAACTACCTACTCGCATCTGAGTAATTACTCAAAGCCTTTTTATTCACACACATGCCAAATAAATCAAAAGATCAGTCAGACATTTTTTTATCAATAATATGCATTCACCATTCCAATTGCCTGGAGAAAAGAACTTTAACAAAATATTTTGTCAAGCCACCCCTATGTCAAAAATGGAAAGAGGGCGCCACTATAATCACGCGGTACTAACTGACCGGGGCGTATCGAAACCAAAACGCCCCGCAAAACCGTTAATTTGAATTTCAAACCTACCCTTTCTTTGGACAATAAATGGTCTCACAGTACACCGTTTTTCTTCAAACTTGTTCCATTAAAACTTTCACAGAAATACCCTACACTAGTTTCCAGAGTCACTCGTTTTAGCGGCGTTTTTGGTCCCCAGATGCGAGAAGATGCAAATCTTCAGAGATTTCAACCAAAAGCCTCGATAAATCGCCAGTTCTTCTATTATTCTCCCCTATATTTTGCACAAGGACTCCGATTACAACCCTCCATCTCTGCATCAACATATTTATTACATTAAACGCAGCAATTTCCAAAAGTACTATGCATGTGTTCGAAATTGATCAAAACGCCCCATTCTCTTCCAAAACACCCTGGATCGGATCTATTCAGAATGAAACTACACGTTTGTAGTCATAGACTAAGTGGGGCGTTTTGGAAGACAACGGGGCGTTTTGGTCAATTTCGAACAGTTGCGTAGGACCTTTCGAAATTGCTGCGTTTCATGTAATAAATATGTTGATGCAGCGATGGAGGGTTGTAATGGGAGTCCTTGCGCAGAATATGGGGGAGAGTGCAGTAATAGAAGAACTGGCGAGATATCAAGGATTTTGGTTGAAATCTGTGAGGATTTGCATCTTCTCGCATCTGGGGACCAAAAACGCCGCTAAAACGAGTGACTCTTTTTATTAGAAATTCTTCACAATGCTGTTGCTCCATATTGATATGGATGTCAAAATACAGATTGACACTTGTGTGTAGATATTCAAATGAGCTATACAGTCATGCCATCTTAAATCGTCAATTTTTATTAATTACAGAGAAATATGCATGTAGGTTTACAGTTTTTTATAAAAATAATTTTTAATTTTTGTCCGCCGTGATGGAGCAGATTCACAGTTCACCTTTGCAACTGCTCCGTCATAGCGGGCAAACAATTAAATATTAATTTTTACAAAAAAAATAAAAAGACAAAATACACCAATATCTCATTAATACCTTCAGAGTTATGCTGAAATCATATGTAAATATTATAGTTTCACAATATCGTACCATTAAAAAGTTACACAAGAAATGGTACATTTTGGAGCATGATTCTCCTGTGCCATTTTCAATAGTTTTTCCTCCTAGCGTTATGGGTATTCAAACGAAAGTGAAAGTTACCCGCAAATGATATATCCATTGCATGTAATAAGTAATTTTCTTAGATAGAACGAAACATATGAGTTAAAAATAAATTGTGAAGTATTCTTAGTGTTTTAATGAAAATTAACATGCTCCGTCACAGAATATTGATGCGGCAAAAACCGAATAAGAACGAGACATTACATGTAAGTCCACTGTTCGTGGTTTTTGTATTCAAAAATTCGTCGATAAATGGATTCTGCTTGTGCCAAAAGTGGATTTGCATTTGATGCGTGTTCGTAAATAGATATGTCAATCGACTCTACGTCTCAGATCATACACACTCATTGGCTTGTGATATCAACCAAAACAAGGTGTGTATTAATGATTAACTTTCCTGTTATCTCAAAATCTGCTCGGAACTATACCATTAGATTACTATGGGCAATTCCTCTAAGAGAAAATTCCTGTGATTAAGCAAGGGGTACCATTTGCACAATTCGAGAACTTATTGGCATACATGAAACCTGTTTAAAACAGCATTAATATTATTCAAAAGTGATTGTAATAATGATTCCCAGTCCTCTGCAGTTTGAAAAATGAAAATACCTGGGTGTCAATCCATAGATAATCCTTGAAATGAGAAATATTTTTTCGGATTATATGGTGCAATATTATAGTCAATAAACTGTTTTAAAGTGTATTTATGTTTTTTAGATGAAATACACAAGCGAAATGCATGAAAAAGCTCCCCAGATTCATTCTACAAACAACTCGCGGTCCTTTGAACCATTACAAAAAAAATATTTGTCAAAGTGTGACGTTTTCGGAATCCCAATATAAGATGTTAAGTTATATATGAAAATTGGAATGTGAACTTTTCAGTGATGATTTGGAATGGAGGTTCTGGAGTACTCTTGACAGAATGCGATGTGCGGCACCCTGACATTACCATCAAAGTCGTGCACACCAGCCCCGCCCATACACCATGCTTAGAATCTTAGTTCCCAGAGATTGGTTGACTGGGGCATGAGATGGAATCACACCTGCCTCACCTGCTAAATCAAACATGCAGCATGCATAGGACTAGTCTCTAGTATCCCCTAAATGCCTTGAAGATGGAACAACGGGATATAGTATCGAACATATGTCTTTCAAGCACTGATATTATATGTACACTGCTCTTTTTAGAAATACAGTGAGACCAACAAAGCATCGCTTTAATTTTGGGATAGCTTTCTCAATTATGATGAGAATTTCATTAATTCTCTTCATTATTTAATAATGCTTATAATACAGCTTCATTTGTATGGCATAAAATTGACAATTACTCAGATGTGAGTATGTAGTTACCAATTTCGCCACCAGGTTGTTGATCCGGGGGAAATAACATGGGAGGGTATTACCAAATCCTATTCAACTTGAATATTCATCAGTTTAAGTGGTTGACTTTTCATATTACCCTTATGTATGTGAAAGTTATACAAATGAAAATATGTCCAGTAAAATAAAAGATTATCTACCCAACACAAGAAAAGATATTTCATTTATTGTGGTTTTACAACATGGAAAAGGATCCGTCGTACTAAGTCTCGTATATATATTAAAAAAACAGCTCATTCATCACCATTATGACATATAATATCAAAGATTCTCGTGTGCAAAATCATCATTTACAAAATTTTAAATGTTAAAATATGATAAAGAATGTTGTTAAGGACATTGTTGACCTTTACCTTTAATTTTCAAAAGGAGGTCAGACTTTAATTTTTTTGTTTTTATCATTTAATTTGGTTCCATTGATTTAGCATGTGGATATCATCATTTATCCCATACTTGGACGTGTTACAGGTACATAAAGCCGGTTTGTAAAAACTAATTATATTTTCATCAGCGGGCAGATATAGCTTTACGTCCGGCTCCGAGCGGGCAGATATAGTATATCTGCCCGCTACGTCATAATCGCCGCTCGTATATTTGTTCATAATTTGTAACGTTCGCGTAATGACTGTAAACGACAATGGAGAAAACACAGACAATCGGGATCTGTTTGATGGTTTAAAAAAAGGAAGGAGCATCCACTTAAAACATTCGAGAAAATAGATGTGGGAATATTTGAGAGAACAGAAAAATCCGCTCACGGCCAAGAAAACAAAACTGGACATGAATATTCTAAAATATTTCCACGATTGAACAATGTGAACCAGATGACCAAGATTGGTATGGGATAAACATATTATCCTATAGTCGGTTCAGGATATTGGGATTATCCCTTGGTCAATATAATATATTTTCCCTCGGGACCTGCGGCCCTCGGGCAAATATATTATATTGGCCTCGGGGTAATCCCAATATCCTGAACCTCATATAGGATAATCTCTATGTATCAACTTGATGATATCCTGATGTTAAGTCAAAATGGCAACCGTAATCATGAGCTATATCTTGTTCAACTTCTGTTTTACGGGGCTTCCACAGGCCTAAGCCACACTAATTTCATCACTAAATTGTGCCCTTGGTAATACTGTTTATATTGAGGCATAAATACGATTGGCTTAGACCTGTGGAAGCAATGAACCATTCAAATATACATCAAGTATTGTCTGGGTCACATTTGCTCCGATCCATCGACCGGCACCCGGCCGGTTGAGTGTTTTGTTCAATATTGTATTCAATTTTGAGCAAAATACTCAATCGGCCTAGTGAAAATCGGAGCAAATGTGACCATAAGGCATAAGTAAAAAAACACACACACACAATGGTATACACAAAAAGCAGGTCATATTTGATTGCATCCGTTCAATATAAGATTAGAGTGCCTCCAAACTATGGCATACATAAATCTTGATATTGTTAAAATATTGAATGTGAATATATTCTTAAACCTCAGAAAAATGATAAATAAAAGAAAAGTACACAATTTTGACAAAGAAATTGTACACTCTTGGAATTGCCTGAAAACATATTCTTTAGTTAATTTTATTTCAAAGTAAGTATTGAATCGGTGAGTTTACACTATTACAGTACCTTAATTATTTCATAAGAATTTAACACATGTTCATACATTGGATTTACAAGGGCCGATCCAGAAGTCCTGATAAAATGCTCTAACTTAAAAGTTTATCCTTCAATTCGCATGTATTTTCAGAGTAACTGGGTCATTCATTTCCTCATAAATTGTAAAAATCTAAAATGTTGGTTACAAATATTTCTGAAGATATGGTTGCTATGGTAACCTCAATAACGCTATAACGGGACAGGGTAATATTTGTGAAGTTTAGATTTAGTTTTCTCTTGAATAAATGATCAAAATCCCAGTACAAGGTTGCTTAGTTCTACAAATGGCTGTTCTAATAGTAACTGCTGTTTATGTCATATTCTCATACGTGTGAAAGCATTGTAAATATTGTATTATACAGATAACATGCATGCCTCGTGATACAATAGACTAGACATGGGACAATAAAACTTTCAGGGATGAGATGTGTACAAAAAGTGGGTGATTTAAAAGACAAACCTGTATTCATAGTCAGAAAATAGTCTTAATCCAAGATATAACTGTCTGAAATTGTTTGCGATAACCTACCTGAACTTTTGGAACTTTGCATAGTTGCACCTGAACGGTGTATTGTTAAGTTTGCTTGCTCATTTTTAGAAAATGTGATGACATCATTCATAAAATATATTCGACCCGATATTCCATTTCATGTAAAATGCAAATGCGATTTGCTTGTATATTGTTGTAAATATAATATTTATTGTAAGTATTGTAAATATTGAAATGCAATTGTATAATTTAATAGAGCTTTAATTATGTATAAATTACAATCTTATATTTTTGTTTCATTTTTATCCCACCTCGATCTAATTCTAATATATTAAGACATGTAAGCCATACTAGTATACTATTTGATGAAGATGAAGCTAAATACATATAATGCTATGAACTGTTGATTGTTCTACCCTCTATAGTCGTTCCAAAAGGTAAGTGGAGTGTAAATATGCTTCTAAGATCAACGTTCACGGGACTTATAAAATATGTGAAAATTCGAATGAAAATGTTTACGTTTTTTGACCCCTTGTGATGAGAGGCATATCTGAACCCCAAAACTCGAAGTTTTTTTTAGCAAATGGTGATTTAAAAAAAGCAAGACGTATCGACATCCTGAAACATTGGTTCTAATGTTGCTTCCCCATATTGTGCTACGGATATTTTATATTCTAGATATGAACTACAAGTATATCATATGCCATGTATGCCAAATATCACGATCGATATGGTCGAAATATCAGAGCCAAAGTTTCCACGAAAAATAACGAAATGACACTAACTCTTCCATTTTGAAAGAGAAGGTAGCAGTCGTTATCTTCTGCTGATTCTGAGAAGCGATTATGCGGAAAGTCAACTTCAAAAACGTCACTTTATAACGCGACCAACGTAGGTAATCTGTGTGAACATTAATAGTAGGAGATGTGTTAATTAAGCACTGTATGAGATGTGCTAATTAAGCATACCATACAATTTCCGAGTGAAGCCATTCCATGAATGTGGGCTTAATGAGAGATCCAAATAGTTTGCTAATTCTTATCATGAGTACCAAATTACCAAAAGACGATATAATATCATTATTATATGCTTATATATTCAACATTTCTCCAAACTCCAAAATCCACGAAATCTTTTATCAAATCTTTACTCAAATGGAAATAAATAATTGTTCGAGGAACGAAACGTAAAGAGGCTTTAACACATAGTTCAATGGGGAAAAAAGGTTGCCAAACTTATGGAGGGGAGTGTATATGTAATTTGAAGAACGTAGTTTTATTTTCTTTATTTTTGTTTTAAATCAATTTTGAATGACACTGCATACATTATCTCAAATATCGACCAATGTTTTTTTATGTATACGTTAATAATTTTACCATTTTATAGTTTATTGTTGGATGTATGTTTTGCCCTATAATCAGTACATATAAATACTTTTAAAACCATTCCTGACTCATTCTTTCGTGATATCATACTTGAAATTGAAAAATGAGTTTATTTTACTTTGTATTGCACTGGCATTTAAAATTTTCAAAATTTTGCGAAGGAAACTGGGTAAAATTACCTTTATTTAACTTTTCAATTAAGGTCCGAATATCATTCATTCACAGGGAGTCATGGCTGGCCGAATAATCATTAATTTTGCAAAGTGAGGCAAAATTCAGCTCGGACACAAGTTTTAAACATTGCAAAAGTCAGTACAAGGGGCATAGGGGCTATTGGAAGAAGGTGTGACTGGTGTGGCATAGACAGTAAAGTGTTCATACTCATACAAGAATACATCTATACCCCTCCAAATTGCCACCACTTCCTTGCACATAAAGATGCGCTCATCTGTCCACGTCATGCATGGTTCAGCCTTGAGTCAGCTGTGGGTTAAAGCAGAGAAAAGCAGCCCATGGGCAATTCTTTCTCGAGGTTTTGTAATATTTGGTGGAGAGATTGTGAGCACAGATCCTCCTGAGATAGCTCCAAAAGAAAAAGTCACAACAATTCAAGTCAGGGGAACTTCCATTGGCACTTAGCCCTTGCACTGATTTTTGCAATATCTAAAAACTTGGTCCAGAGCCGATTTTGACCCACTGTGCAAATGGAAGGATTTCTCACCCAACCATTACCACATGTGAATGAATGACATATCATGCATTGCAAAGAGGAGAGACGTGGCTTTATGGTACATTGAATGAAATTAATGTAGTCATCACTAGTTTTGTGATTTTATGAGGTAACTTACTTGTTGCGGTTTTTTGATACGCCCTGTATAGTATCGAGTCAAACTCAAAGACGCTATAGATCTTTGGAAATTACCAGTTTCGGCTAAAACCTTGTCTATGGTTCTGAACAGAGGAGAAAGTTACCAGAATTCTTAATAAAAACAGATGCACAGAGGTATACCCCTCTAGTTCTGGATCGTTGAAATAGCCTGAAGAACTTTCAGCAGATGGCGAAGAAGACAGTGGGGGTTTAATTGTCTACTTTAACATATAAAAGATGATTCAAAGATCTCCCAGGATAAATTACAAAACATAAATAAATATGAAATCGGGTACATGGATGTGCGGTGTATTCGACGGTTTAATACAGGATTTATTTAAGTATTTAAGCCCTGGACTCCTGGATTCGTGTCCTGAATCATTCCTTCAAAGTGTTCTTTGCATGGTGTTCTTTGCATGGTGTTCTTTGCATGACCGCACAGTGGGAATGCAAAGTTTAGGAAACAATGCCTGTGTGGAATGAATCAGCCACAATGCATGGAGTCTTGGGCTTAAATTCGATTTAAGTCAATCCGAACATTATTTAATCAATAACCAACTCAAGGTCATTCGTTGGATGATTGTCAAGGTGACAACTTGACTCTACAGATTAATATTGATGCTTTGCCAGCCTGACCCTTGAGTGATTTCGTAGATAATAAAGGATAACTAGATTGGTAAATTGAACAAAGTTCAATTTAAGACTCCAGATTGATTTACTTGAGTAAAGAGCTGAGTAAGTAACTGAGTAGGAAGCTGAGTAAGTAGATGATTAAGTAATTGAGTAAGTAGCTGAGTAGGTAGCTGAGTAAGCAGCTGAGCAGGTAGCTGAGTAAGTAGCTGAGTAGGTAGCTGAGTAAGTAGCTCAGTAGGTAGCTAAGTAGGTAGCCGAGTAGGTAAGTAGGTAGGTAAGTAGGAATTTTTGACCGGAAGTCGGATCGAAATTTGGTTTGCAGATTCGGATTCCCGAGAAAATTCTACTCTTAATTCATAACTCATATGTTAAATTATGAGAACTTTTTATTTTGACCTACTTTACGAACACCATATCTCAAAAGTGGGTCAAAATACTTTCTGACGGCAAAAGGCTTTTACTATGAGCACACTCTTTGCTACCTGTATACAAAATGTTGAAGCAAATCCTAAAGGTGTAGTGCCAGAATCGAAAAAATAAGGAAAAACTATGAATTTGACCTAGATTTTGACCTAGGCATTTTGGTGTCCAAATATTGAAACTAGGTAGCTTTTGAGGTCCCCTTCTTTTATCGGAATTCATTATCTTAAGCTGTACTCAATCTATATCTCGTATTTTACACTTCAAAAAATCTTTTTTCCTTGACCTTCTATCAGGATACCATCAGATCGATATTCCGAAATTTCAAAACGCCATAACTTCCGATCCGGATGTCGAATCGAAATTTGATTTAAAGATTCGGATTCCTGACAAAATTCTACCCCTAATTCATAACTCATACGTTAAATTTGGCGAATTTTTATTTTGACCTACTTTTCGTACACGCCATAACTTTGGAACCGGAAGTCGGATCGAAATTTGGTTTGCAGATTCGGATTCCCGAGAAAATTCTACTCTTAATTCATAACTCATATGTTAAATTTGGAGAATTTTTTTATTTTGACCTACTTTTCGGACACCATATCTCAAAAGTGGGTCAAAATACTCTCTGACGGCAAAAGGCAAACACTATTAGCACACTCTTTGCTACCTGTATACAAAATTTTGAAGCAAATCCTAAAAGTGTAGTGCCAGAATCGCAGAAATAAGGAAAAACTATGAATTTGACCTAGATTTTGACCTAGGCATTTTGGTGTCCATATATTGAAACTAGGTAGCTTTTGAGGTCCCCTTCTTTTATAGGAATTCATTATCTTAAGCTGTACTCAATCTATATCTCGTATTTTACACTTCAAAAAAATCTTTTTTCCTTGACTTTCAATCAGGATAACATCAGATCGATTTTTCTCGAAATTTCAAAACGCCATAACTTTCAAACGGGAAATCGGATCGAAATTTGGTTTGCAGATTCGGATTCCTGACAAAATTCTACCCCTAATTCATAACTCATACGTTAATTTTATTTTGACCTACTTTTTGGACACGCCATAACTTCCGAACCGGAAGTCGGATCGAAATATGGTTTGCAGATTCCGATTCCTGACAAAATTCTACCCCTGATACATAACTCATAAGTTAAATTTGAAGAATTTTTTATTTTGACCTACTTTTGGGACACCATATCTCAAAAGTGGGTCAAAATACTTCCTGACGGCAAAAGGCTAACACTATTAACACACTCTTGGCTACATGTATACACGATTTCGAAGCATATAATTAAAGTGTAGTGTCAGAATCGCAAAAATAAGGAAAAACTTTGAATTTGACCTAGATTTTGACCTTGGCATTTTTGTGTCCAAATTTTTAAGCTAGATGGCTTTTGAGGTCCCCTTCTTTTAATAGCTTCCATTATATTTAGCTGAACTCAGTCTATATTTCGTATTTTTCACTTCAAAAAAATCTTTTTTCCCATTGACTTAACATGGGCACCAAATTTAGCGATTTTTGAGCTTTCAAAACGATATAACTTCCGAACCGGAAGTCGGATCGAAATTTGGTTTTCAGATTCGGAATCCTGAGAAAATTTACTACAAGACCAGTAGCGTGGACATTGAATTGGGAGAACTTTTTTTTGGACCTCGTTTTCGGACACTGATATCTCGAAATCGGTTTGAGATATTAAAAAACTAAATCGACCTGTTTTCCCCTACTTTTTTATGAGGAACACAATGAAAAAAACCCGGATTGAAAATATTGAAGGACGACCGAGAAAATTGAAAAAAGTGACAAAGTACTGGATTTGACCTAGTTCTTGACCTTTGACCTAGATAAAAATTTGACCTAATTTCCCATCATCCCAGATACATTCCCTAGTTGATCATGTAAGTAGCTTAAAGTAAGTTCTTCTAGTTGGTGAGAAATCTTGTAAGGAGGAAGAGGAAGAAAGAAAAATAATAACTAGATTGGTAAATTGAACAAAGTTCAATTTAAGACTCCAGATTGATTTACTTGAGTAGGTAGCTGAGTAAGTAACTGAGTAGCAAGCTGAGTAAGTAGATGATTAAGTAATTGAGTAAGTAGCTGAGTAGGTAGCTGAGTAAGTAGATGAGTAGGTAGCTGAGTAAGTAGCTGAGTAGGTAGCTGAGAAGTAAGTAGCTAAGTAGGTAGCCGAGTAGGTAGGTAGGTAGTTAGGTAAGTAGGAATTTTTGACCGGAAGTCGGAGTGAAATTTGGTTTGCAGATTCAGATTCCTGAGAAAATTCTACCCTTAATTCATAACTCATAAGTTAAATTATGAGAATTTTTTATTTTGACCTACTTTACGGACACCATATCTCAAAAGTGGGTCAAAATACTTTCTGACGGCAAAAGGCTATCACTATTAGCACACTCTTATCTACCTGTATACAAACTTTTGTAGCAAATCATTAAAGTGTAGTGCTAGAATCGCAAAAATAAGGAAAAACTATGAATTTGACCTAGATTTTGACCTAGGCATTTTGGTGTCCAAATATTGAAACTAGGTAGATTTTGAGGTCCCCTTCTTTTATAGGAATTCATTATCTTAAGCTGTACTCAGTCTATATCTCATATTTTACACTTCAAAAAAATCTTTTTTCCTTGACTTTCTATCAGGATACCATCAGATCGATTTTTCTCGAAATTTCAAAACGCCATAACTTCTGAACCGGAAGTCAGATCGAAATTTGGTTTTCAGATTCGGAATCCTGAGAAAATTTCCTATAAGACTGATATCCTGGACATTGGATTCGGAGAACTTTTTTTTGGACCTCGTTTTCGGACACTGATATCTCGAAATCGGTTTGAGATACCAAAAAACTAAATCGATCCTAGGTTTTCTATTTTTGTATGAGGAACACAATGAAAAAAACCTGGATCAAAAATATTGAAGGACGACCGAGATAATTGGAAAAAGTGACAAAGTACTGGATTTGACCTAGTTCTTGACCTTTGACCTAGATAAAAATTTGACCTAATTTCCCATAATCCCAGATACATTCCCTAGTTGATCATGTAAGCAGATTAAAGTATGTTCTTCTAGTTGGTGAGAAATCTTGTAAGGAGGAAGAATAAGAAGAAAAATAATAACTAGATTTTGGAAATTGAACGAGTTCAATTTCAGACTCCAGATCTAGACTTTTTTTAGCCGAGTCATCCAGAATAAGCCAAGTCATCCAAAATGAACTAAGTCATCAAGAAAAAGAAGGATGGATGGATGGATGAAAAAGGAAGGAAGGATAGGATAGAATAGGAAGGAACGATAGGATAGAATAGGAAAGAAGGATAGAATAGAATAGGAAGAAGGGATAGAATAGGAAGGAGAGGAAACGAAGCAAGGGTAGATAGGAAGGATAGGATAGGATCAGAAAGGAAGGATGTATGCATTTTTCAATATTTTCTTCTCTACTTTGACTTTCTATCAGGATACCATCAGATCGATTTTTCTTGAAATTTCAAAACGCCATAACTTCCGAACCGGAAGTCGGATCGAAATTTGATTTGTAGATTCAGATTCCTGACAAAATTCTCCCCCTAATTCATAACGCATACGTTAAATTTGGCGAATTCTTATTTTGACCTACTTTTCGGACACGCCATAACTTCGGAACCGGAAGTCGGATTGAAATTTGGTTTGTAGATTCGGATTTCTGAGAAAATTCTTCTCTTAATTCATAACTCAAACGTTAAATTTGGAGAACTTTTTATTTTGACCTACTTTTCAGACACCATATCTCAAAAGTGGGTCAAAATACTTTCTGACGGCAAAAGGCTAACGCTATTAGCACACTCTTGGCTACATGTATACACAATTTCGAGGAATATAATTAAAGTGTAGTGTCAGAATCGCAAAAATAAGGATAAACTATGAATTTGACCTCGATTTTGACCTAGGGATTTTTGTGTCCAAATTTTGAAGTTAGGTAGCCTTCGAGGTTCCCTCCTTTCATTGGCTTTCATTATTTTAAGCTGTACTTAGTCTTTATCTCGTATTTTACACTTCAAAAAATTTTTTGTTCCCATTGACATAACATGGGGCACTAAATTTAGCGATTTTTGAGCTTTCAAAATGTAATAACTTCCGAACCGGAAGTCGGATCGAAATTTGGTTTGCAGATTCGGATTCCTGAGAAAATTCTATACTTAATTCATAACTCAAATGTTAAATTTGGAGAACTTTATATTTTGACCTACTTTTCGGACACCATATCTCAAAAGTGGGGCAAAATACTTCCTGACGGCAAAAGGCTAACACTATAAGCACACTCTTGGCTACATGCATACAAAATTTCGAGGAATATAATTAAAGTGTAGTGTCAGAATCGCAAAAATAAGGATAAACTATGAATTTGACCTAGATTTTGACCTAGGGATTTTTGTGTCCAAATTTTGAAATTAGGTAGCCTTCGAGGTTCCATTCTTTCATAGGCTTTCATTATATTTAGCTGAACTCAGTCTATATTTCGTATTTTTCACTTCAAAAAAATCTTTTTCCCCATTGACTTAACATGGGCACCAAATTTATCGATTTTTGAGCTTTCAAAACGCCATAACTTCCGAACCGGAAGTCTGATTCGAATTTGGTTTTCAGATTCGGAATCCTGAGAAAATTTTCTATAAGACCAATATCCTGGACATTTGATTCTTTTTTTTGGACCTCGTTTTCGGACACTGATATCTCGAAATCGGTTTGAGATATCAAAAAACTAAATCGACCCTAGGTTTCCTACTTTTTTATAAGGAACACAATGAAAAAAACCCGGATCAAAAATATTGAAGGACGACCGAGAAAATCGAAAAAAGTGACAAAGTACTGGATTTGACCTAGTTCTTGACCTTTGACCTAGATAAAAATTTGACCCAATTTCCGAGGAACTAGATTCTGGACCTAAATTGACCAAATGACTGACTTTACTGAAAACCTTATGGTTATTGAGAAAACTGGGTTAGAATAAGAACTAGACTTTGGAAATTGAACGAAGTTCAATTTCAGACTCCAGATTTAGACCATTTTTAGCCGAGTCATCCAGAATAAGCTGAGTCATCCAGAAAAAGATGGATGAATAAAATAGGAAGGTAGGATAGGATAGAACGATAGGAACGATAGGATAGAATAAGAAAAAAGGATAGGATAGAACAGAATAGGAAGAAAGGATATGATAGGAGAGGACAGGAAGGAAAAGATACGAAGGAAGGATAGATAGGAAGGATAGGATAGGATAAGATCAGATAGGAAGGATGGATAAATTCTTCAATATTTTCGACTTCTCTACTCTTGACTTTCTATCAGGATACCATCAGATTGATTTTCCGAAATTTCAAAACGCCATAACTTCCGGACCGGAAGTCGGATCGAAATTTGATTTAAAGATTCGGATTCTTGACAAAATTCTACCCCTAATTAATAACTCATACGTTACATTTGGTGAATTTCTATTTTGACCTACTTTTCGGACACGCTATAACTTCGAAATCAGAAGTCGGATCGAAATTTGGTTTGCAGATCCGGATTTCTGAGAAAATTCTACCCCAAAGTCATAACTCAAACATTAAATTTGGAGAACTTTTTATTTTGACCTACTTTTCGGACACTATATCTCAAAAGTGGGTCAAAATACTTCTGACGGCAAAAGGCTAACACTATTAGCACACTCTTGGCTACATGTATACACAATATCGAAGAATATAATTGAAGTGTAGTGTCAGAAACGCAAAAATAAGGAAAACCTTTGAATTTGACCTAGATTTTGACCTAGGCATTTTGGTGTCCAAATTTTGTAACTAACTGGCTTTTGAGGTCCCCTTCTTTTGAAGGCTTTCATTAAATTAAGCTGAACTCAGTCTATATTTCGTATTTTTCACTTCAAAAAAATCTTTTTTTCCCATTGACTTAGCATGGGCACCAAATTTAGCGATTTTTGAACTTTAAAACGACATAATTTCCGAACCGGAAGTCGGATCGAAATTTGATTTGCAGATTCGGATTCCTGGGAAAAGTCTCCTCTTATTCTTTAGCTCATATGTTAAATTTGAAGAATTTTTCAGGTTGACCTACTTTTCGGACACCATATCTCAAAAGTGGGTCAAAATACTTTCTGACGGCAAAAGGCTAACACTATTAGCACGCTTTTGGCTACCTGTATACAAGATTTTGAAGAAAATTATTAAAGTGTAGTGTCAGAATCGTAAAAATAAGGAAAACTATGAATTTGACCTAGAATTTGACCTAGGCATTTTGGTGTCCAAATTTTGAAGCTAGGTAGCTTTTCAGGTCCCCTTCTTTTATACGCATTCATTATGTTAAGCTATGCTCAGTCTATATCTTGTATTTTACACTTCGAAAAAGTCTTTTTTCCCATTGGCTTAACATGGGCACCAAATTTAGCGATTTCAAAACGCTATAGCTTCCGAACCGGAAGTCAGACCGAAATTTGGTTTGCAGATTTGGATTCCTGAGGAAATTTTACACTTATTTCATTACTCATACGTTGAATTTGGAGAACTTTTTCGTTTGACCTACTTTCCGGACGCAATATCTCAAAATGGGTAGAAGTAATCAAAAAACTGATTACTCAACGTCGAATCGTCTTTTTCTTGGCTACACGTTAAAAAAAATTTTTTTGAAAAATATTGAAAAATGACAAAGATAATTAACAAAATGATAATTTGACCTAGATTTTGACCTTTGACCTAGATAAAAAATTGACCCAATTTCCGAGAAACTAGATACTGGACCTAAATAGACCATATACAGGACTTGACTCAATGTCTTCTAGTTAAGGAGAAAACGTGTGTAGAAGAATAATAAAGAAGAAGAATACTGACAAAAGTAATAGACTCCAGATTTACATCTGGAGTCTAATAATAAGCAGAAGAAGAATAAGAAAACTGACGAAAACAATAGACTCCAGATTTCATCTGGAGTCTAATAACTAGATTTGTGAAATTGAACAAGTTCAATTTAAGACTCCAGATTTATTTGACCTAGATAGATCAGTAAAGAGCTGAGTAAGTAACTGAGTAATTAGTTGAGTAAGTACCTTAGTAGTAGTTGAGTAAGTAACTGGGTAAAAAGCTGAGTTAGTAGCTGAGTAAGTAGCTAAGTAAGTAATAACTAATTAAGCAATTGAATAAGTAGTCAAATAAGTAGCTGAGTAGGTAGGGAGGTAAAGTAGGGTATGTAGGACTTTTTGAAAGTTTATTTGATCAATCTGCATCGTGAATACTGGCAAGTGCGAATTTCAAACTTCAAAATGGCTTAGAATCTTAACCCGGGGTCGGATTGCAATTTTGATTTCAGATCCGGATTCCTTAGGAAATTATGCCCCTAATTCATAACTCATACGTTAAATTTGGAGAACTTTTTATTTTGACCTACATTTCGATCACCAGATCTCAAAAGTGGGTCTAAAAACTTCTTGACGGCAAAAAGTTAACATTATAAGCACACTCTTTGCTACATGTATACAAAATTTCGAAGAATATCATTGAAGTGTAGTGTCCAAATTGCAAAAATAAGAAAAAACTAAGAATTTGACCTAGATTTTGAACTAGGTATTTTGGTGTCCAAATTTTGAAGGAAAGTAGCTTTTGAGGTCCCCTTCTTTTATGGGCTTTCATTATGTTTAGCTGTACTCATTCTATATCTTGTATTTTTACACTTCAAAAAATTATTCGGTCCCATTGATTTAACATGGGGCACCAAATTTAGCGATTTTTGAGCTTTCAAAACATCATAACTTCTGAACAAGATGTCGTATCGAAATTTGGTTTGCAGATTCGGATTCCTGACAAAATTCTACCCCTAATTCATAACTCATACGTTAAATTTAGATTTTTTTATTTTGACCTACTTTTTGGACACGCCATAACTTCCGAACCGGAAGTCGGATCGAAATATGGTTTGCAGATTCCGATTCCTGACAAAATTCTACCCCTGATTCATAACTCATAAGTTAAATTTGAAGAATTTTTTATTTTGACCTACATTTGGGACATCATATCTCAAAAGTGGGTCAAAATACTTCCTGACGGCAAAAGGCTAACACTATTAGCACTCTCTTGGCTACATGTATACACGATTTCGAAGAATATAATTAAAGTGTAGTGTCAGAATCGCAAAAATAAGGAAAAACTTTGAATTTGACCTAGATTTTGACCTTGGCATTTTTGTGTCCAAATTTTTAAGCTAGATGGCTTTTGAGGTCCCCTTCTTTTAAAAGCTTCCATTATATTTAGCTGAACTCAGTCTATATTTCGTATTTTTCACTTCAAAAAAAAGATAATTGACATAACATGGGATATCAAAATACCAATTTTTTAATTTTTCAAAACGCCATTACTTCCAAACCAGGTGTCGGATTGAAATTTGATTTGCAGATTCGGATTCCTGAGAAAATTCTACCCTTAATTCATAACTCATACGTTAAATTTGGAGAAACTTTCATGTTGACCTACTTTTCGGACACTATATCTCAAAAGTGGGTCAAAATACTTTCTGACGGCAAAAGGCTAACACTATTAGCACACTCTTTGCTACCTGTATACAAAATTTTGAAGCAAATAATTAAAGTGTAGTGTCAGAATCGCAAAAATAAGTTAAAACTATAAATTTGACCTAGATTTTGACCCAGGCATTTTGGTGACCAAATTGTGAAGCTAGCTAGCTTTTGAGGTCCCTTTATTTTATAGGCTTTCATTATGTGAAGCTGTACTCAGTCTTTATCTCATATTTTACACTTCAAAAAAATCTTTTTTCCCATTGCCATAACATGGGGCACCAAATTTAGCGATTTTTGAGCTTTCAAAACGACATAACGACATAACTTCCAAACCTAAAGTCGGATTGAAATTTGGTTTGCAGATTTGGATTCCTGAGAAAATTCTACCCTTTATTCATAACTCATACGTTAAATTTGGAGAACTTTTTAGTTTGACCTACTTTTCGGACACCATATCTCAAAAGTGGGTCAAAATACTTTCTGACGGCAAAAGGCTAACACTATCAGCACACTCTTGGCTACATGTATACAAAATTTCGAAGAATATAATTAATCTGTAGTGTCAGAATCGCAAAAATAAGAAAAAACTTTGAATTTGACCTAGATTTTGACCTAGGCATTTTGGTGTCCAAATTTTTATGAAAACAAGGTCTTGTGGTCCCTTTCTTTTATGGGCTTCCATTATGTTTAGCTGTGCTGAGTCTATATCTCGTATTTTACACTTCAAAAAAATATTTTTTCCCATTGAATTAACATGGGGCACCAAATTTAGCGATTTTTGAATTTTCAAAACGCCATAACTTCTGAACCGGAAGTCAGATCGAAATTTTGTTTTCAGATTCGGAATCCTGAGAAAATTTCCTATAAGACTGATATCCTAGACATTGGATTCTGAGAAATTTTTTTTGGACCTCGTTTTCGGACACTGATATCTCAAAATCGGTTTGAGATACCAAAAAACTAAATCGAACCTAGGTTTTCTACTTTTTTATGAGGAACACAATGAAAAAAACCAGGATCAAAAATATTGAAGGACGACCGAGATAATGGGAAAAAGTGACAAAGTACTGGATTTGACCTAGTTCTTGACCTTTGACCTAGATAAAAATTTGACTTAATTTCCCAGAAAGCCGGTTTCAGTCTCTAGTTAACCATGTAAGTTGGATTAAGTAAGCTGTTATAGTTGACGAGAAATTTGGTGAGGAGGAAGAAAAATAATAATAACTAGATTGGTAAATTGAACAAAGTTCAATTTAAGACTCCAGATTGATTTACTTGAGTAAAGAGCTGAGTAGGACGCTGAGTATGTAGATGATTAAGTAATTGAGTAAGTAGCTGAGTAGGTAGCTAAGTAGGTAGCTGAGTAAGTAGCTGAGTAGGTAGCTGAGTAGGTAGCTAAGTAGGTAGCCGAGTAGGTATGTAGGTAAGTAAGTAAGTAGGAATTGTTGAAAGTATATTTGATGGATCTGCATTGTGGATACTGGCAAATGTGAATTTTAAACAAATGTGAATTTTAAAATGGCATAGAATCTAAACTGGGAGTCGGATTGAAAGTTTATTTGCAGATTTGGATTCCTTAGAAAATTCTACCCTTAATTCATAACTCATAAATTAAATTTGGAGAACTTTTTATTTTGACCTACTTTTCGGACACCATATCTCAAAAGTGGGTCAAAATACTTTCTGACGGCAAAAGGCTAACACTATTAGCACACTCTTTGTTACATGTATACAAAATTTTGAAGCAAATTATTAAAGTGTAATGTCAGAATCGCAAAAATAAGGAAAAGCTATGAATTTGACCTAGATTTTGACCTTGGCATTTTGGTGTCCACATTTTGAAACTAGGTAGCCTTTGAGGTCCCCTTCTTTTATAGACTTTCATTATGTTGAGCTGTACTCAGTCTATACCTGGTATTTTACACTTCAAAATTATATTTTTCCCTATTGACATAACATGGGGCCAAATTTAGCAATTTCTGAGCTTTCAAAATGCCATAACTTCCGACCTGGAAGTCGAATCAAAATTTGGTTTGCAGATTCGGATTCCTGAGAAAATTCTACCCTTATTTCATAGCTCATATGTTAAATTTGGAGAACTTTTTATTTTGACCTACATTTCGGACACCATATCTCAAAAGTGGGTCAAAATACTTTCTGACGGCAAAAGGCTAACATTATTAGCACACTCTTTGCTACCTGTATACAAAATTTAGAAGCAAATCATTTAAGTGTAGTGTCAGAATCGTAAAAATTAGGAAAAACTATCAATTTGACCTAGATTTTGACCTTGGGATTTTGGTGTCCAAATTTTGAAGCTAGGTAGCTTTTGGGTACCCTTCCTTTATAGGAATTCATTATGTTAAGCTGCACTCTGTCTATATCTCATATTTTACAATTAAAAAAAGTCTTTTTTCCCATTGACTTAACATGGGGCACCAAATTTAGCGATTTTTGAGCTTTCAAATCGCCATTTCTTCCGAACGGGAGGTCGGATCGAAATTTGGTTTGCAGATTCGGATTCCTGAGAAAATTCTACACTTATTTCATAGCTCATATGCTAAATTTGGAGAACTTTTTTAGTTTGACCTACTTTCCGGACGCCATATCTCAAAATCGCTAAGAGTTATCAAAAAACGGATGGCACACTCTCGATTTGTTTTTTTCTAAGCTACATGTTGAAAAAAAGATGAAGGAGTTACCACAAGTAACAACGAAGATAATTGACAGAATGTTAATTTTACCTAAATTTGACCTAGTTCTTGACCTTTGACCTAGATAAAAATTTGACCTAATTTCCCAGAAACTAGGTTGATGGGCTATGTTAGCCATGTAAGTAGGTTAAAGTAAGTTCTTCTAGTTGCTGAGAAAAAGTGTTCGGAAAGAAAGAAAGAAAGAAAGAATGAATAATAATAAGAAGAAAACTGGCAAAAGCAATAGACTCCAGATTTTCATCTGGAGTCTAATAATAAAGAAAACAGGCAAAAACAATAGACTCCAGATTTTCAATCTGGAGTCTAATAATAATAACTAGACATGTAAATTGAACAAGTTCAATTTAAGACTCCAGATTTCAAACTTTTTTTAAGCTGAGTCATCCAAATACTTTTAAGCTGAGTCATTCAGAATAAGCTGAGTCAGCTAGAATATAGACATTTAGACAACTCTTAAGAATGTTATCTTCGACTCCATTGGCTTAACATGGGGATATCATCATATTGACTTTTCGAGACTTCAAACCGCTATAACTATCTAATCAGAAGTTGGATCGTTGGAAAATTCTACCCTTAATTCATAACTCATACGTTAAATTTGGAGAACTTTTTATTTTGACATACTTTTCAGACACCATATCTCCAAAGTGGGTCAAAATATTTTCTGACGGCAGAAAGCTAACACTATAAGCACACTCTTGGCTACCTGTATACAAAATTTCGAAGCAAATCATTGAAGTGTAATGTCAGAATCGCAAAAATAAGAAAAACTATGAATTTGACCTAGATTTTGACCTAGGCATTTTGGTGTCCAAATTTTAAAGCTAGATAGCCTTCGAGGTCCCCTTCTTTTATAGGCTTTCAGAATGTTAAGCTGTACTCAGTTTATATCTGGTATTTTACACTTCAAAAAAATCTTTTTTTCTCATTGACATAACATGGGGCACCAAATTTAGCGATTTTTGAGCTTTCAAAACGCCATAACTTCCGAACCGAAAATCGGATTGTAATTTGGTTTGCAGATTCGGATTCCTGGGAAAATACTACATTTAATCTATAGCTCATATGTTAAATTTGGAGAAATTTTTATTTTGACCTACTTTTCGGACACAATATCTCAAAAGTGGGCCAAAATACTTTCTGACGGCAAAAGGCTAAGACTATTAGCACACTCTTTGCTACCTGTATACAAAATTTTGAAGTAAATTATTAAAGTGTAGTGTCAGAATCGTAAAAATAAGGAAAAACTATGAATTTGACCTAGATTTTGACCTAGGCATTTTGGTGTCCAAATTTTGAAGCTATGTAGCTTTTGAGGTCCCCTTCTTTTATAAGCATTCATTATGTTAAGCTGCACTCAGTCTATATCTTGTATTTTACACTTCGAAAAAGTCTTTTTCCCCATTGACTTAACATAGGCACCAAATTTAGCGATTTTTGAGCTTTTAAAACGCCATAACTTCCGAACTGGAAGTCTGATCCAAATTTGATTTGCAGATTCGGATTCCTGAGATCATTCTACACTTATTTCATAACTCACATGTTGAATTTGGAGAACTTTTTGTTCTGACCTACTTTCCGGACGCCATATCTCAAAATCGGTAAAAGTAATCAAAAATCTAATGTCATATCTTTGCTTCGGTTATTTCTTAACTACATAATGAAAACAAGATGAAGGAGTTCCGATAATTATAGAAGAAGATAATTGAAAGAATGTTGAAAATGTAAGATTTGACCTAGTTCTTGACCTTTGACCTAGATAAAAATTTGACCTAATTTCCCAGAAAGCCAGAAACATTCCTTAGTCAACCATGTAAGTTAGTTTAAGTAAGATGTTATAGTTGGTGAGAAAATCTGTATGGAGGAAGATGGAAAGAATAATAAAAATAAAAATAAAAAAAACTAGATTTTGGAAATTGAACGAGTTCAATTTCAGACTCCAGATCTAGACTTTTTTTTAGCCAAGTCATCCAGAATAAGCCAAGTCATCCAAGATAAGCTAAGTCATCAAGAAAAAGAAGGATGGATGGATGGATGGATGAAAAAGGAAGGAAGGATTGGATAGTATAGGAAGGAACGATAGGATAGAATAGGAAAGACGGATAGAATAGAATAGGAAGAAGGGATAGAATAGGAAGGAGAGGATACGAAGCTAGGGTAGATAGGAAGGATAGGATAGGATCAGAAAGGAAGGATGGATGCATTTTTCAATATTTTCTTCTCTACTCTTGACTTTCTATCAGGATACCATCAGATCGATTTTTCTTGAAATTTCAAAACGCCATGACTTCCGAACTGGAAGTCGGATCGAAATTTGGTTTGCAGATTCGGATTCCTGACAAAATTCTACCCCTAATTCATAACTCATACGTTAAATTTGGAAATTTTTTATTTTGACCTACTTTTTGGACACGCCATAACTTCCGAACCAGAAGTCGGATCGAAATTTGGTTTGCAGATTCAAATTCCTGACAAAATTCTACCTTTAATTCATAACTCATATATTAAATTTGGAAAACTCTTTATTTTGACCTATTTTTCGGACACTATATCTCAAAAGTGGGTCAAAATACTTTCTGACGGCAAAAGGCTAACGCTATTAGCACACTCTTGGCTACATGTATACACAATTTCGAGGAATATAATTAAAGTGTAGTGTCAGAATCGCAAAAATAAGGATAAACTATGAATTTGACCTAATTTTTACCTTGGCATTTTGGTGTCCAAATTTTGAAGTTAGGTAGCCTTCAAGGTTCCCTTCTTTCATAGGCTTTCATTATTTTAAGCTGTACTTAGTCTATATCTCGTATTTTACACTTCAAAAAATCTTTTTTCACATTGACATAACATGGGGCACCAAATTTAGCGATTTTTGAGCTTTCAAAATGTCATAACTTCCGAACCGGAAGTCGGATCGAAATTTGGTTTACAGATCCGGATTCCTGAGAAAATTCTATACTTAGTTCATAACTCACACGTTAAATTTGGAGAATTTTTTATTTTGACCTACTTTTCGGACACCATATCTCAAAAGTGGGGCAAAATACTTTCTGACGGCAAAAGGCTAACACTATTAGCGCACTCTTGGCTACATGTATACAAAATTTCGAAGAATATAATCAATCTGTAGTGTCAGAATAGCATAAATAAGAAAAAATTTTGAATTTGACCTAGATTTTGACCTAGGCATTTTGGTGTCCAAATCTTGAAGCTAGATGGCTTTAGAGGTCCCATTCTTTTAAAAGCTTTCATTATATTTAGCTGAACTCAGTCTATATTTCGTATTTTTCACTTCAAAAAAATCTTTTTTCCCATTGACTTAACATGGGCACCAAATTTAGCGATTTTTGAGCTTTCAAAACGCCATAACTTCCAAACAGGAAGTCTGATTTGAATTTAGTTTTCAGATTCAGAATCCTGAGAAAATTTCCTATAAGACTAATATCCTGGACATTTGATTCGGACAACTTATTTTTGGACCTCGTTTTCGGACACTGATATCTCGAAATCGGTTTGAGATATCAAAAAACTAAATCGAACCTAGGTTTTCTACTTTTTTATTAGGAACACAATGAAAAAAACCCGGATCGAAAATATTGAAGGACGACCGAGAAAATCGAAAAAAGTGGCAAAGTACTGGATTTGACCTAGTTCTTGACCTTTGACCTAGATAAAAATTTGACCCAATTTCCGAGGAACTAGATTCTGGACCTAAATTGACCAAATGACTGACTTTACTGAAATCCTTATGGTTATTGAGAAAACTGGGTTAGAATAATAAGAAGAAGAAGAAGAAGAAGAAAAAGAATAACTAGATTTTGGAAATTGAACGAGTTCAATTTCAGACTCCAGATCTAGACTTTTTTTAGCCGAGTCATCCAGAATAAGCCAAGTCATCCAAAATAAGCTAGGTCATCCAGAAAAGGATGAATGGATGGATGGATGAAAAAGGAAGGAAGGATAGGATAGAATAGGAAGGAACTATAGGATAGAATAGGAAAGAATGATATAATAGAATAGGAAGAAGGGATAGAATAGGAAGGATAGGAAGGAGAGGATACGAAGCAAGGGTAGATAGGAAGGATAGGATAGGATCAGAAAGGAAGGATGGATGCATTTTTCAATATTTTCTTCTCTACTCTTGACTTTCTATCAGGATACCATCAGATCGATTTTTCTTGAAATTTCAAAACGTCATAACTTCCGAACCGGAAGTCGGATCGAAATTTGATTTGCAGATTCGGATTCCTGACAAAATTCTACCCCTAATTCATAACTCATACGTTAAATTTTGCGAATTTTTATTTTGACCTACTTTTCGGACACGCCATAACTTCGGAACCGGAAGTCGAATTGAAATTTGGTTTGCAGATTCGGATTTCTGAGAAGATTCTTTTTTTAATTCATAACTCAAACGTTAAATTTGGAGAACTTTTTATTTTGACCTACTTTTCGGACACCATATCTCAAAAGTGGGTCAAAATACTTTCTGACGGCTAACACTATAAGCGTACTCTTGGCTACATGTATACAAAATTTCGAAGAATATAATTAATCTGTAGTGTCAGAATCGCAAAAATAAGGAAAAACTTTGAATTTGACCTAGATTTTGACCTAGGCATTTTGGTGTCCAAATTTTGAAGCTAGATGGCTTTTGAGGTCCCATTCTTTTAAAAGCTTTTATTATATTTAGCTAAACTCAATCTATATTTCATATTTTTTACTTCAAAAAAATCTTTTTTCCCATTGACTTAACATGGGCACCAAATTTAGCGATTTTTGAGCTTTCAAAACGCCATAACTTCTGAACCGGAAGTCCGATCTAAATTTGGTTTTCAGATTCGGAATCCTGAGAAAATTTCCTATATGTCTAATATCCTGGACATTTGATTCGGAGAACTTTTTTTTGGACCTTGTTTTCGGACACTGATATCTCGAAATCGGTTTGAGATATCAAAAAACTAAATCGACCCTAGGTTTTCTACTTTTTTATAAGGAACACAATGAAAAAAACCCGGATCAAAAATATTGAAGGACGACCGAGAAAATCGAAAAAAGTGACAAAGTACTGGATTTGACCTAGTTCTTGACCTTTGACCTAGCTAAAAATTTGACCCAATTTCCGAGGAACTAGATTCTGGACCTAAATTGACCAAATGACTGACTTTACTAGAAACCTTATGGTTATTGAGAAAACTGGGTTAGAATAATAAGAATAATAAGAATAAGAAAACTGACGAGAACAATAGACTCCAGATTTTCAATCTGGAGTCTAATAAGAAAACTGACGAAAACAATAGACTCCAGATTTCATCTGGAGTCTAATAATAATAAGAAAACAGGCAAAAGCAATAGACTCCAGATCTCAATCTGGAGTCTAATAAGAAAACTGGCAAAAGCAATAGACTCCAGATTTTCAATCTGGAGTCTAATAATAATAAGAAAACTGGCAAAAGCAATAGACTCCAGATTTTCATCTGGAGTCTAATAAAGGCCCAAGACTTGGTGCATTGCGGCTGTTTCATTCCTCTCGGGCGTTATTTCCTTATCTTCACACTCGATGCTGCGCATTTCGTGCAAAGGTTGAAATAACATCTTTTTGAGGAATGATCCAGTCCACAATGTACTGAGCCCATTGGTGAAGAGCAAGCCACTGCGCAATATTAGTGAGTTGCCTTCTGTATCATTCCTGGCTCACATTGAATCAACATATTCAGATAAACAATGACGTTCACCATTGGAATCTATAGTGAAAGCATTCTGATTCTGAACAATGCATGTGAATAAATGCGATAAAATCTTACATTGACTGAGTCAGGTTTGATGAGAATTGATAAGATGTATCATAATCTCGAAAAAGCTTGAGGACAAGTTATGGAAAACCTGCGTAATGAAGCTTTAGAAGCAAGCCAATCACGCCACATCTTGCGACTAACAATGAACTAGTCCAAGATTAGCTACGTACAATTGCCCTCGTGCTTGAATCATTGCCTAACGAATACGATAATTAACAGAAATCAGGTGTGAATCGTAACAATATATAAAGGTTCGTCCCGTATTCCTCAACCTTTATAAGACATTGGACACGGAGGAACATTCGGATAACAACAATAAAATTAAGGTATGTTTAGGCATGTTTGTTAGTTTGTCACCTAGAAGAACTCATTGTATCTGATTGCTTAAAGTTCTTGGAATAATCTGGAAATACCTCTTTAAAAATAACAATGCTAAATAATCAACAAGTGTTATAATGCGAGCTTTAGATAAATTAAAATGCAATTTCTCTGACTCATGTTAACTAAGAAAAGAGAGGTATTTTTCAAAATACGCAAGCTACAGAGAACTCATTAATGAGTTATAATTCATTTGAAAACTTGGTTTCAGTTATTTTTTATCATGATTCTCGTATAGCAATTCCTCATGTGAAGATGCCTCTCGGCTCCTTCAAAACTGTTTTTTGTCCATTAGACAATATGTTAACGATTCCAATTTGGAGTCACATTTAACAAAGAGTCTTTATTCTTTTAAGATTGAATTGCACATCGTTATAATTCATCATTATTTTCGTGGATCTTTTTGCAAAGGTGTTTCAGGTATGAACTTTGTACATTTCGTTGTTTACTAATCAATTTTGTAATCATTGTTTGTCTTTTGCATATCATTTTATTAATGTGTTGACTTATTCTATCTGATCATTTGTAAATCTTAATTATGAGGTGTACTTGGCTCCATAACCAAAGAAATGTATCAGATCATGGTTATCATGGTAACCCAAAATGGATTTCTTTTGACTGAAAAAGTTTTAATTTCTTCAAATATTGATTAAACGGTGGAAAATTGTACAGTTCTCGGATAAGTCAGGGAAAAGTGGGGAAGTTTTTAAAATTATGATTTTTATCTTGGATCACAAACTTTTATTTTATTTTGTCTTTTTGTCTTATTGAAATAAGGCATCTTGTCAGGGAATTTCAAAATCAAAGGATTGGTGAACTGAATTGACCACACGTTTCTCTAAAGCAGTCACCAAAAAATTCAGAAAATTTTACACATCTTCAATCTAATGATCATCTTTTGTATTGTAATAGTTTAATTTGAAATATATACACGAGGGTATATCATAAAGTTCTCATGATATCTCTCTATTTTTTTTATTTTTCAATATATGAATTTTTCACAGAATGTGTAGCATAGAATGCTGTATTGTCATTTAAGAAATGGTTGCCAAAGTAACCAGAAATCAAGGCACTCCGGGCAAATAAAATATCGTGCAAGAAGAGCCCCAACTAACCATGTTTAAATGCATAATAAGTTATCAAATAAGCTATGAAACACATCAAATTGTTAAATACCATGTACTAGTATTCTTGAGTGTTTTGAACTATTATAATGGTCATGTGAATTGTGTGATCTCATAATTGTTGGATTTACACTAGAGCCCTGAGACTTGGCTGAAAGACCCTAAGTCTTGGCTAAAACGTTTTAGCTTTAAAACGTTTTACAAATGTAAATCCAGATCGGTTAAATAGCTAAATCCATCGGTTTTAGCTAAGAGCTCTTAGCCCGTTTTTTGCGTTGCACCGAACGAACGCTTTAAGGGGACTTGTAAAGCGGCACCAAAGCGTAACAAAGCTTGATTAAAGCGTCGGGGCCGTAGTAGGTCGTAGAAAAGCTCGAAGTTAAGCGGGATGTTCGGCAAGAGCGCCAAAATTTTTTAAACTGTTTAAAAATTTTGGGCGCTCCGTTACGAATTGATTAAAGCGCCGAGAGCGTATCAAAGCTTAACACACCGTAACAAAGCTCAGCAAAGCTTGACCCAAAGCGTAGGAAAGCTTAACAGAGCTTGGTTCAAAGCGGGGACCCCAGTCTCTTCACGGTCTGTTACCACTTGACACGCTTCGTTTAGATGTCTCAAGCTTTGCTACGATCTGGCATGAAGATCTGACACGAGGTCAGACGCTTTCATCAATATCTGACACTCTTTGTTACGCTTTCATGAAGGACTCTCAAGCTTTTTAAGGAATTGAGACGCTTTAATCAAGGATTGAAACGCTTTGTTAAGCTTTGTTACGCTTGACAAGCTTCCTCACGCTTTCTCACGCTCTTTCACGCCGTGCGACAAACATCATGTCTTCTTCAGATAGGTCATGACCTGGTCCATCTGGAAATTCTGGATCTTGTTGTTCTGCCATCGTCTTCTCGAGTCACAGATGCAATGGTTTTATGGATCTTTATACAGCCATTTGATCAAAAGCGTCATGATAAAGGCGATCTCGAAAATGCACAACAGAGCTTGGCAATCGTATCAGAGCCTGATTAAAGCGTCATAATCGCATCAAAGCGTAATAATGCTTACCAAAGCTTATCAAAGCGTTATTTTAAGCGTAACAAAGCCTGGTCGAAGCGGGATAATAGCGTGAGGAACCGTAACAAGTCGGGAAATCAGAGCGTATCAGAGCTTATCAGAGCGTAACATTACTTAGGAGATCGTGATATTTTTGGAAAGGTAAACATAAATGACAGCGCTTAGCTCGCCGATTTAAAGCGTGGCATTCGCCGTTGGTGTGAAAGTAGCTTTAAAAATATGTGGCGCTCTTGCCGAATATCCCTCTTTACTCCGAGCTTTTCTACGACCTATTACGACCCCGACGCCTTAATCAAGCTTTGTTACGCTTTGGTGCCGCTTTACAAGCCGCTTTAAAGCGCCATCAAAGCGCCGTTGGTGTGAACGTAGCTTTAGCAAAAAGTATAGAAGCGGGAAAGGAATAGCTATATGACTGAACCGTCCTTCAACCAGTACTGAACTGCTTTTTTTCATTTTACATGTATACCTACATATCTCTAAGACGTTTAGAAAAAAAGGTGTAAACTCAATCATATTTCGTAAGATGTCTTGAAAATGGTGGTGTAAACTCAACATAATTTTTCTAAAACGTTTTAGCCAAGACGTCTTGGAATGCCGCGTGTACAGTGTAAATAGGTCTAATGGATGATTATGATGCTTCATTAGAAGTGATGTTAGACACTACAACTGTTTTGCCAAATATTCCAAGGAAAGTCGATTTTCGACTTTAGTTCATCTTAAATAAATAATAGATCACACATAGGGTGTAATTTTGTTGATATCTTTGCAACATATTTGCTTTAGACCATCTGTAGTATGAGCAAAGGATTTTTCGAACTAAACTAAACTTTTTATCAATATGAATATTATTTTTCTGATGATCCCTGCATCTATCAGTCATTTCTGATCATTAAGCTCTGGTATCACATCTAATGAAGCATATAAGCATCCCCTATGACATCACACAATTCACATGATCAATTTATTTTATAGTAAAAGCATTTAACAACATATTCTAGATAACATTTTAATGTGTTTGAGAGTTTATTATGTATGTAAACAAGGTTAATTAAGCTCATTCTCTCAATTATTTTTATTTGCCCCGGGTATATACTTTTCTCTATATTGTTTTAGAAAACTCATCAGACATTTCTTTTGTTCTCAGTATCATATGTTCGGAGTGAAACGAAACATCTATCCGGACCTCATTGGAACAAAACGACATATACACAACGTGTTTAGGTCTCTCAATATTGTAATTGTACAAAGGAAAGTTTGGTTGATAAAAAAGTAATTTGTTAATGAAATAAAAGGTTTACTTTAATTTTTATATGTTTTGGGGTTTTTGTTTTAATTTTTGAACACTTTTTGTTAAATCAATCAAAAAGGAGTGGTATCGATATGGTGAACTTTTTGAACACGCGTTTCTCTTAAAGCAGTCATCAAAACATTCTGAAAATTTTACACATCGTCAATTTAATGGTCATCTTTTGGATGGTAACATTATAATTTGAAGCATATATATATATCCCTTTCTCTATATTGTTTTAGAATCAGACACTTCTTTTGTTCTTGGTATCATATGTTCGGAATGAAATGAAACATCTATCCGAACCTGATTGGAAAAAAACGACATAAAAACAATGTGTTTAGGTAATTGTACAAAGGAATGTTTGGTTGATTTTAAAAAAAGTATCTTGTTAATGAAATAAAATCGTTATCTTAATTTTTATATATTTTGGGGGGTTTTGTTTTAAGTTTTTGCATACTTTTTGTGAAATCAACCAAAATTTCCTTTGTATAACTGTAATATTGAGAGATCTAAGAAAATGTTGTTTATGCTATTTTGTTCCAACAAGGTTCGGAAAGATATTGTTTTTCATTCTCAAGAATTATGAGAAAGGAAAAAACAACTGAACTAATTAAATATTCAAAAAATGTTAACAAAAACAGTTATAAAAATATATCTAAATGATTTTCGCATAAAATTGTTGTCAATCAGTGACCATTACAAAAATGACCGTTTTTTTACAGAATGTTCAATAATTGGTTTAAAAGAAAAACAATGTTGAATTCAGTTCACCATATCGATACCAATCCTTTGGGAAAATTAGGGGAATTTTGATTTGTAAATCGTTTTATATGGCCAAAATTCCATTGAAGACTTAAGACTACGAAGAACAAAATACGTCACTAAATAACAACCTTTTAATTTGAATTATTTGTTTTTTCATAAGATGAAGATTACATACAGCATATGGGTAGCAGTTTTCGCTATTGTGCTAGGGCTGGTGACAGTTCACGCATATCATCCTCGCTCACTCAATTCAATAGATGATCTCGACAGAGTTGTAAGTAATCTAGCTATTGTAAAAACACAAAGATAAATACTCATTTCCAAATTCTCACTGATTTTCTAATGTACCAGGCACGTCTGTTATGTTCTACGAGAAGCACCAGATTTAATGCATTGCTTCGGCCCTTGCTCTGTATGTAATATAGGTTTGATTAATATGATAATAAAACCTTTAAAAACACCAGATTTAGAAGGAACCTGTATGCTGGTGATTTAACACGTTTATAATGCACGTTAACAGTACCGCATTTACATGATTAATTTGTGAGACCATCCACGAGTTGCATTGTATGCAGCTAAATTCGAGGCCTAGTTGAGTGTATACAATTACAGATCAAATGGGGTATTGCATCACTTATTAACCCTCCGATTTTTAACTATCAGCATTAAATTTCATATTCTCCTACCATCGAATAAGATTTATTGCTCATTTTTGTTCCAGGATATTGCCAAATTAGCTGCAAAAATACTATCCATCACAGTGGCGCGTGGTAGCCCAGTGTATAGAACTGAGAAGCGTAACGCAGGGTCTTTAGAGGCCGTTCTTGGACTCCCAGACCTTGATGACGCTGGACGAAGAAAGTGAACTCGAAAATATCTTGCATATGCCATGGTTTTTTAAAGAGAATCAACGAATTGTGAAACGAACATAACTTAACGTTCGGAATGTCTACGAAATCGAACCGTGATAAATCCATAGTTAATTGACAATAAACCATAAAAATGATATATACTCGAATCCCTTTCATTTGTAACTGCATCAAAAAGAATGTGGAGATGATGTGACTGTACGAATGTACAAAATTGAAATGAATGCAAGAAAATATTACGTTTTTAGTTACGAAATCATACAATACTGTTATATTATGTAGTTTTATTGAATATGTAGTAGTGAGCTTAGTAGAGCACTGTAAACTTATCAGATTCATTCAGTAGCGATAACACTAAATGATATAAATGATAACCATCATGTAGGTCATACAGAAATTATGATTCCACAGTGATTATTGTTCCAATAACATGATGGCTCTGATAAAGTATAAACTAATAATCAAAGGAAAATGATTGCGATGAGGTCAGACATACACTTATGGAGAGTCGGTATTATTTCTTCAACGTCTAGTCACTTTCATTTGTTTTTTATCATCGCATGTGTTAGGCAAGAATATGGTAGTTTGCTGAAGTTTTACGTTCATAGCATATAAAGTAATAGTCATCCTTTGTTATGGACGAACACTGTTGAGTACATTTTCGAGGTTGTTATGTTTTACAATTTGTCGATCCAAACAGGGGCGACAAATACACTCACGGGCATATTTTATTAGTCGTCTGATATGTCTGCCTCCATCACACGAGAGGATTACTTGCTGTACACCAGATTTCGTCAGTTGGCAGCAACTATAAAAGTAAGAAATTCACATCACAGATTACCCATTACTGCTTATAGGCTAATGGTAAAGTTCTTTGTTATTTTTTATCTGAATTATCTGTATCTAAATAAGAGTAACCGAATTAAAAGATCCAAATAAGAGTAAGAGAATTAATAGTACAATAACGTCATTTCTAAGGGCAATATAGTGAAATATTGGACCGAGGGCCGAAGGCCCAAGGTCCAATATTTCACTATATTGCTCGCAGAAATGACGTTATTAGTATTATTACCACCGTTAACGACCAGGACTGAAACAGCAAGAAAATCTTACGCATTGAACGATATCTAATTTCCCGGGGAAAATTGCCGGTCCAGAATATATTCTAGACCGGTCCATATGGACCACCACTATGACGTCACACATTTCTCAGGTCGATATAGTAAAATGGGTGACAGGTCATCTCAACCCCAAGTCATCTCAACCCCAAGTCATCTCAACCCAGTCCAACTCAACCCCACGTCAACTCAACCCCAAGTCAACTCAACCCTGTAAAACTCCACCCCAGTAAAACTCAACCCTATTCATTTGTGCAATGTCTAATTTAATTTCTTATTAAGAATAATTTAAATTATTAATTTCTGAAAATCTAGCGTTTTGCATGATACTTTGAATAGAAAGTTGTAAAAGTATTAAAAAAACGGTTAAGCTCAAGGATAATTCATCAAGTTGTCACTATTATTGAATTTAAGACATATTTTGAAATCAGATTTTAGATAATTTAGAAATAATTAACAATGTAATATAACTTTTTATTTATATGAACATGCTTTAACAAAATCATTAACATTTAGTAATTTATAAGAAAGCATAGACGTAGCCAGGAGGAGTTCGCACACACCCTCCCCCCAATTTTGAAGGAAGTTGCATCATTTTTTGTCAAAACATATCTTTTTTTGGCTCGCTTATGCCACGATCGGCACCCCCTGACTGAAAACCTAATTTTTTGGGCGATCGCATCCCTCCTGACTGAAAGCTGGCTATGCCCCTGGAAAGCAATGGTCATGTTCCAGTTTTCCAAATAATCAAGAGTGTCAACCTCATAGGGATTACAACAAAACAAACGTATTAGCAAGATTAATAAAATTACCCATATTTTAATCCTATTAGTACCATGTTGACATTTTGGAGATAAACTCATTATTAACTATCATACAAAAAGGCAGTGGTCTAAGAATGAAAATCACATACTGAATCATTCGAATTATTTTTATGAAATAAACTTTCTTATAAGTTTATCAATATATAGAAATATAGGGGTTGAGTTTTACTGGGGTTGAGTTTTACAGGGTTGAGTTGACTTGGGGTTGAGTTTTACTGGGGTTGACTTGACTTGGGGTTGAGTTGACTTGGGGTTGAGTTTTACTGGGTTGAGTTGACTTGGGGTTGAGATGACCAGGAAGCGTAAAATGAACGCCTTCTAAACTAGCACTAAAACCCCTAGAACTGGCCCGGCAAGGTGGTAATAATAGATCTAAATAAGAGTTCAAGAGAATTAAAAGATCTTAATAAGAGAAAGAGAATTAAAAGATCTAAATAAGAGTAAGAGAATTAAAAGATCTTAATAAGAGAAAGAGAATTAAAAGATCTAAACAAGAGTAAGAGAATTAAAAGATCTTAATAAGAGAAAGAGAATTAAAAGATCTAAACAAGAGTAAGAGAATTAAAAGATCCAAATAAGAGTAAGAGAATTAAAATATCTAAATAAGAGTAAGAGAATTAAAAGATCCAAATATGTGTAAGAGAATTAAAAGATCTAAATAAAAGTAAGAGAATTAAAAGATCCAAATAATCTTGCATTCTGGCGGCCATCTTGGAAGTTTTTGGATAAATCTTGGCATCGTGATTCCAGGAAAACCACTAAACAGATTTACTTCAAATTTTCACACATGTTATATGGTATGAAGTTCTAGAGCTGATTAACTTTTCGGTGGCCATCTTGCATTCTGGCGGCCATCTTGGAAGTTTTTAGATAAATCTTGTCATCGCGATTCCAAGAGAACCACTTAACAGTTTTACTTCAAATTTTCACACATGTTACATGGTAAGAAGTTAAAGAGCTGATTCACTTTCCGGCGGCCATCTTGCATTCCGACGGCCATATTGGATTTTTTAGATATATCTTGGCATCGCGATTCCAGAAAAACCACTTAAAAGATGTACTTCAAATTTTCACACATGTTATGTGGTAAAAAGTCCTAGCTCTCAATAGTTTTTCGGTGGCCATCTTGCATTCTGGCGGCCATCTTGGAAGTTTTAAGATAAATCTTGTCATTACGATTTCAGGAAAACCAAACAGATTTACTTCAAATTTCCACACATGTTAGATGGTAAGAAAGTCTAAAGGTGATTGACTTTTTGGTAGCCATCTTGCACTCTGGCGGCCATCTTGGAAGTTTTTAGATAAATCTTGTCATCATAATTCTAGGAAAACCCCTTAACAGATTTACTTCAAATTTTCACACATCATGTTACATGGTATCTTGCATTCTGTCGGCCATCTTGGAAGTTTTTATTAGATAAATCTTGTCATCACGATTCCAGGAAAACCACTTAACAGTTTTACTTCAAATTTTCACTCATGTTACATGGTAAGAAGTTATAGAGCTGATCAACTTTCAGGTAGCCATCTTGCATTCTGGCAGCCATCTTGGAAGTTTTAAGATAAATCTTGTCATCGCGTTTCCAGAAAAACCACCTAACAAATTTGCTCCAAATTTTCACACATGTTACATTGTAAGAAGTTCTACAGCTGATCGATCAATTTTTCGGTGGCCATTTTTCATTCTAGCAGCCCTCTTGAACGTTTTTAGATAAATCTTGTCATCGCTACTCCAGGAAAACCACTTAAACTGATTCTCTTAAAATTTTTACACATGTTACATGGTAAGAAGTTCTAGAACTTTTCGTTTGTACTTTATACCATATAATAGATGAATTGAGTGTATGATATCAATTGACTTTTAGAATTTATAAAGGTCTCGTGACATGGTGCACAATGAAAGGTTGTCCATACATATAGGCCACATACATATATTTTCTCTTAAAAGAGCTTCAATTTCGTAATATACTCAGATCAATGCCAATTAAGCATACATTTCACTCTAAAAAATCACTGTGCATTGTTGGATTTCAAAGAAATGTTTGACGTTTTCAATAATCCATTTTCGTGCCTTTTGCCCCTGTTTATATCACTATAAAAGCTGTTTTCTGTATGAGGGAAGACTTGTTTTCGTATAGCACAGTCTGTATAGGTTGATACACAATATACATGTTCTATCTATTCCATAGAATTTTGTGCCTCAACGTATCCATACAGGTTGTAGAGCTACTATTGACAATATCTATCATTTGGTTTCAAGTTTTAAAAACTTAAATGCTTCATACACCTTTTAAACCACACTTAGGTAGCAACAGAATAGAATGAACTGTGTTTTATTTTTAAGAATACCCAGCTGTAACAAAGAGGGGTGCATTATTTTATACCCACTCACTTCTCAATACACTTACATGTACCTTATTCCCATCTTCATTTTTAATAGAGAGATTTCGAATACCAGTATAACGTAAATTTTTTGAAGCCGTTTGATTACGTCATCATTTATTGAAGAGCTATAGAATACGTCCATAAGTGTGATATTCTCACATATGGACGACGATTTATAAGAATATCACACTTATGGACGTACATGTATAGAGCTGCGCAACAAATGCATGATGACGTAAACAAACACTTCATAAGTTAACCGTTACGGGAATAGAGAGATTTCGATCATATGAAAGCATACGTTATGTTTACGCGTATAGGCTATTAGCTATACGCTATAAGTATAAGTGAATCAAGTTTGTCGTTTATGCAAAAATATGGACTTATACGTATCGAAATGTATATTTCATTGATCAATTCTTATGATCTTTTCACCAAGAATGAATCGTTTTCTCCTCCAGATTCCTCGTTTATAAGGTGGATAAGATAGTAATATGACTTCGTGCCAAATATCACCGTAATTTCTCACAAATAACTATTTAAACGAGATAAGTATTTATTCACTTATATGAACAACGTTTATTTTTAAATAGATAGAGCTGCGCGATAAGTGATGACATAGTACACACACGTTACACGTTAATAAACATTGTAAACAGCTATAAGTGAGTTGCGAAATCTCTCTATTATTAAAATGATGCTACTTACTTATAGAATTATTCAGAATTTAATTACAAATCATATTTATGTGAAGGTCGTAGTCAAGGTTGTTTATCATACTAATCATGGGATTTCAACTAGAATTGAAAGCCCATGTACTAATGAAACAATAGACAAAATAATTTTAAGGGGGAATGTGTATGCGACACATACCGAGTAAGAAAATCGTGAAAATAATTTTGTAATTCATTCACAGGCGAGGTATGTATTAAACCTTTTACAGGGTGGTCCAAAAAAGTGAACCCCCGCAACGGGCCATATTTCCCTTATTACCTTTAGGAATCCTTTCATATTTTTACATGTTGTAGAGGAAGGTCTTAAATATTTGTTGGTACCATCCATTTTTCTTAGTCTTGCAATTTGCAGAAATTATAAGCCCTAACCAAATGTTACTGAAAATGGATAAAATGTGATTTTCAACTTCCGCGATTCTTCAACCCTTCGAGACCCTTCCCCTGACAATTTTTTTAGCTGCAGTCTTACATCTAGCATCCTACCTCTATTAGTTGCAAAGATATTGTGATCCAAAGAAATGTACTAAGTATCCATAGACGAAAGTTTTTCCCAGTGAAATCGCAACATACCCCTATATGATCTTGAAATGTCAATATCTTCATTAATCATGGACCAATTCTAATGAATTATGGCTCAAAACATTGAATATTAGATTTCTTTTGCTTTTCTAAAGATATTTGGTGAAGGGCTTCTCAGATTCTTAGTCACAGGGGGCAACTTTGTCCCCCTCTAACCATTTGTGTGGGTGACATGCCCCTTAACTGTTGAACAGTTAAAACTGCTTCAAAATGATCAATGAACATGTGAAATGTGTTTTCTGCTCAAAAGTATCCCATTTGTCATGTGGTAGGGTTTTAAACTTGTATCTCTAACTGAAAGCTGTTTTAAGAATATCAACGTGCTTCAACAATTTCCATGAATTACATTGGTAAAATTCTGCACAATCCAATTTTCAGGCATGTTTGTTTAAGTCTTGTAATTTCTTCACAATTCAAGACTGAGAATAAATTATGGCATCAACAAAATTTTTAGACCTTTCTCTACAACATGTGGTAATATGAGGCAATTCATGCAAGTATTAAGGAAAATATAGCCTGTTGCAGGGGTTTATTTTTTTGACCACCCTGTATATATCATCATTCTCAGTCTACTTCATGCGATATTGGTGATGAAGATCATGAGTACCCCATTGATACTAATTATTATCTTCAAATCTGTTGTATCGCTTAATAAAGATAGGAACCATATACTTTCATGATATCACTAGGTTTTGTATTGGAATGGACTTCAAAAAGATCTTCAAGGGTTCATTATACAAATCCGAGACATATACAACTAGTCAAAATGCACATACTTTGATATAATTGAGGACTCAACATATCTACGTTTAAAAATCATAAAAATACATGTATACAGGGCGTATAAAAAACGCAACAAGCAGTTATCTCATAAAATGGCAAAACTAGTTATGACGGTATCTGGTCAACTCGTACCCAAGATAACTCGTACCCAAGTCAAGTCGTACCCAAGACAACTCGTACCCAAGACAACTCGTACCCAAGACAACTTGTACCCAAGTATATGTTTTGTTTTGAATCAAGTGTTGGGCTGGGAATGGGTATAGATATACATATTATAATGGTTACGTACAGTTCAGAATAGTTTGAAGTATGTAGAAGAGTTTTTGGAAGAAATCGATTGAATTTTTTGACCAAATATATTGGTCACAGATTCAGATGTTCGAGGGAGGAGATTTATGTTTATTCCACATATTCATAATCATTGTTCACAATATTAGTGGTATTTTTGTATGTTAATGAGTGTTTGGAACAAGTATCAGATCTAATTCATCTTGAAATATGGTATTATCAAAAATATAAAGATTTTCAAAACTTGCGCCTATTTCTTATTAAACAGATAATCTATTTAGGATTTCATATTATCAGATTAAAGAATGATAATGATGATAATGATAATGATTTTTTTAATAATCATTTATTTCATATATATACTATACATAAAATAATACAATAATAACGTTTGACTAGGTTACAAGTAATATTATTGTCAAACTGAAAACCTTAATGTAGTTACATTCATAATTTTTACTTTACAATGATAATGATAAGTCACATTCATAAAATTAAGCAATAAAAAATGTTCTAAATAATATGAATATCAAATATTATTTTGGTACTTATTCATACATGATATAATACATTTTGCATGCATGTGCTCAAATATAATCCAATAAAGTTCCAAATGGAAAAGAAATTAACAGATTAAAATTTCTCTAAATGCACTAAGCTAAATTATTACCACCTTGCCGGGCCAGTTCTAGGGGTTTTAGTGCTAGTTTAGAAGGCGTTCATTTTACTATATCGACCTGAGCAATATGTGACGTCATAGTCGTGGTCAAGAATGCATCTCAGACCGGTCGAGAATGCATTTAACGACCGGCAATTTTCCCCGGGAAACAAGATATCATTCAGTGCGTAAGATTTTCTTTTCTTGGGCCTTCGGCCCTCGGTCCAGTATTTCACTATATTGCCCGCAGAAATGACGTTATTGTACCATTAATTGTTTGATTCATTTGTTGAAAAGTTACTGTTGTAATTATATTTATTTATATATATGTATTACAAAAAAAGTTGAGTCTTCTAAATTCAGAAAAAATATTGAGGCACATTATAACATTAAACATTTTGACACAGACTCAATTTGTTTTCTTATATGCACCCATAATACTGAAAATCAACTTGGGTACGAGTTGTCTTTGGTACAAGTTGTCTTGGGTACGAGTTGTCTTGGGTACGAGTTGACTAGGAAGCGTTATGACTACATCAATTTCATTCGATGTACCATAAAGCCATGTCCCTCCTCTTTGCAACGATATACCTGTATGTTATTCATTCACGTGTGGTCATGGTTCAAGTTTCAAATATTGCAAAAATCAGTGCAAGAGCTAAGTGCCAATGGAAGTTCTCCTGACTTGAATTGTTGTGACTTTTCTTTTGGAGCTATCTCAGGAGCATCTGTGCTTACAATTCCTTCACCAGATATTGCACTTGGGCCCCGTACACTGACTTTCGCGATGTTTATAAATTGCTCCCAAGCTAATTTTGGCCCACTTTGCAAAAGGAATGATTACTCGCCCAATCATGACCAAATATCAATGAATGATATATCATTGGAAGGAGGAGACACATGGCTTTATGGTACATTGAATGAAATCAATGCTGTTATCACTGGTTTTGTGCTCTTCCGAGATAACAATCTGTTGCGTTTTTTTATGCGCACTGTATAACAATATTTAGCACTAATTTATCAACTTACAGAGAAATACCTAGGGTGCTGTAAACCTGTTTGGGAATCAAAATTAAGTGCAATTCAATTTTGAGAATTTTAGAAAAGCACTTGATTTCGCGAAAAACGTATTTAAAACCTAATATGATAATAATTAAATTGGAATAATGACAGTGACTAAATGAATAAATTAAATAATCCAGCTTACGTGCAAACTTTATCCATTGAGGTAAGGTCTGCATTTATGGAGCTGTAAGACGCACATTGGCCCCTACATCCCATCGACAGTACCTGGGTAGGACGGCAGGACTTTGCGAACTCCGGGGGCGGCTCCACATGCAACATCAAAGGTTTTACGCTGCATTCTTTATTATGTGCCAATATATTGTCGGATAAACCCTTTACATTTGTCACACTTGCTACTGAGAGAATGAGCAAAATGCCTAAAAATTAAGTTTAATCTCAAGCAATGTGCTAGTGATAGGTGGTATCAAGATGTGGAACTAAATTTTTGCGTGAAATAAACATGGGCTGATTTTTCGAATGTTTTACGAAGTCCTTAATTTACATGTACATTGTGTACTAACGAAAATATCATATATGCATATTCCACTAACTTTAAAACGGTATTATGTAATACTCACGTATTGCGCATTCTTCAAATGTGCTATCTGTCATCATAAAAAGTTGTTCTTTCAGCAGTAATCTCCCCAAATCAGTCAGGTTTATGGCACTGTCTTCGCATTATAAAACAAAACAAAATTCACATCCCACACATTTGATATTAACTTTACTTTGAACTATTTGAAAAGTATTCAAATGAGTTATTATATCAAAGCTTAAAATACTCCATTAACAGTAATATCGATTCATACTGGTAAATGTATTCCGAAACAACCCCTCATATGTAGGATGGTTACTTAACAGGTTTCTCGAGAGGAAATTGTTTCATTTACAATCAAATGAATCCGAATGAGACAGGGCAATTATCATTGAAACATAAGAACTGTAAGTCAAGCTGTATTCTATTATTGTCGTGTAAATTGCACCAACACATACGGATATACACGGACAAATTCATTCAAGGGAAATCAATCAGGAAGAACTGGTGTGGTATATTTTAATCGAATAGCCAGTCAACGGTCATGCAACATACTTCTCAACTTGTAAAATCCTGAGTAATTTTTCTAAAACCTGAAAACCCCAGGTTTTCCGGGCTAAATTTTTTTTTCCATTTTCCAGGTTTAACCAAAGTCTTAATTGAATATAACGATACATACGTGAGGCTCTTATAAAAAAAGTTTTCTCAGTGTTTATCTGAAAAATAGCATCCCCCATGAAGGGCGAATTTTTCTATGACACGTCGTGAGTAGGTGCTCAAGGATGGGCCACAAGTGAATTTCTCAAGACAAAAAATGGCGACCATTTTGAAACTAGGCGAGCTTTTGAACCAGGAGTCATAAGGGAGTTTTCTGTATTGATGCAGAATAAACTTAATAAAACAAAATAACTTAAAACAGGAATCCTATCGACAGAGGTTTTAAGTCAAATGGTCCAAACGTGGATTTCGTGAGACATATGGACAAATGATGTTAACTAAAATGGCTGAAAATAAAAAAACGGATATAAATTTTTGCCGATTTTTTTGTAAAAAAATATTATTTCACATAACTACTCTTTACAGTGACATGACTTTTTACATTGAAGAACACCTGAAATTATTTGTAAAGCTAGGAAATGGGACAAAAGTGAATTCTACGAGATAAACGGATAAAAAATTTTGCCGATTTTTTGTAACAAAATTATTTCATACAACTACTCTTTACACTGACATGGCCTTTAAATTAAAACGGGAATCCTATGGACAGAGGTTTTGAAACTGGCGAATTGTTGACAGACAGACGGACGGACGGACGGACAAGTGAGTGATTGCAATAGGTCACCATGTGAGCTAAAAACAGGTGTTTTACGGTAGATTTATCAAAAAGCAGTAGTTATTTTTCAAACATTGATTTTTTTTCAAACATTGATGGATTTTTCAAAAACTGTAGTTTTACGGTAGACTTTGAGAAACGGTAGATTTTTCATAAAATGGTAGTTTTTGGAACTATTTTGAACCAATTTGAACTATCAAATTGTCAATGTGCACTATTGAAATGCCACCAAAGAATTTGATTCACATAATCAATTCAACAGATAAAGTGTATATATTCTTTAGTGTACAATGTTTTTGTACAAAAAAGGAGCAGATTGTATTATTCTAAAGAACACTGTGACATTAAGAATAAGATTTAGTTAAATGCGATCAGAAAATAAAACAGTATGACAAAAATTAATGAGTAATAAGACATTGTAAGACTGTTGATTGAATTGCTTATTTACATGTAAGTTGGCCCAGAACAAGTATTATTGTTAGTACCTCAATTGAAACACTCAATTCTGATTGGTTGATGAGCGGTCAACAATATGTACTAGTATGCATTAAAAATGAGATTTAGTAGAAATACAGTACGGGAGAAAACGGTACGGGAGTTTTGTTATTTTTAAGGAAAAACAAAAAAATACGAGAGATTTTCGTAAAAAACGGGAGGTTGACAGGTCTGTTAATTCATACATAATACAATCTCATTCAGTTATTTACTTGAAAAACAACCTTTTCTGAAAATGTACCGGAAAAAACTACACTCTTTAAATCAACCGGAAAAGTACCATAGGCTGGCAGGTCTGCTTGAATTGTACCTGCTAACCTGCTATACTATACCATATACAGTCCCGCTCAATTCCAATTTCCAAATACTAGAAAAATACCGCATTTTTGAAAAACTTCCAGATTTAGTAAAAATATTCCGCAAAAATAAAGAAATTATACTACATCAATTTTTTTTATTTTAGGTTGGCAGATCTGCTCGGACTATACCGACTATACCGGCATGAATATGTACCAAGGTGTTAACTTCATTTATAAAGTAAACAAAACATGATTTGTGATAAACCCCTTTATTTTTTGTATTATTATGCAAACTATAAACAACGACAACAACAAAAAATCTCAGTACAACTGATGCAATAAGTCCTGATAACAAGCAATAAGCAATAAAAGATTCTACCATTAAGGTATGGATTGTATCGTTAGAATGGATTGAATTGGGTTGGTTTCATGTAAAAGGTGGAGAGGATGGAGCATTTTCAAAATGTGGAATTTCCAGAGTTTGCAAGCAGATGCTTGAACATATGATACATACTGTACAACTACATTTATTTGTATGTGACTACATAAATAAATTGAGTCACCCTGTATAAACTGTACCCTGGATTGTACACCCCTCAACCTTGCTGTGTGCGCAGAAATGGGCTGGTATTCACCATATGAGTGGCAGATACTTGTAGCAACTCGATACAAAGATCGTTGTGAAGCCATGGATCCCACTAGATTATCATGGCATCACCTGTTTAGGTAATGTCCTCAGTGTCCTATGGGCCGTTAATGGTCTGGGGTTAATTACATATATTTTAGCAATATTTTATTTATGATGTAATTGTTTTATACATGTATTTATTATATACAACACTCTAATATTATATGGCAGATAATTATCAACTTGTATCATGCCTCCACAGTCCACATTCCAGTAATCAAGTTTTTGAGATCATAAATGTAGTAAAAGTTTCATGAAATTTCAGAAACTCCATACTTTTTGAATTCCTGATCCAATCTAACCCAATCCACAAAATTTACACGAAACCAATCCACTTGATCCAATCCATATTTGAATGCTTACCACCAAAAATGGTTTGATGATAGTCAAAAAGATGTTTCTTCACAAAAAATCAAAGAATAAATGGTACGCTCACATTAAACATATCCTTGATAATATTGACAATTTGACATAGATTGATATAATACAGTTGACTGACCTAACCTCTAAGAATCGTTTCATAAAACTGGTGAGGCAGAAGTCAACAAAATCTTCATCTAGACAAAATCCGAGATTTAATAACAAACTAAGGACTTACAGTATATTTTTAAACCACAATTGACTTTAGAAAACTACACAAAATGTACATGTAGTAGAGTAAAATTCACAAAACTATGTATAAGTTTTCAAGGTTTGAAAAAGTCTCAATGATGTTTGCCTCCGAGAACATAATTTTTTCTTCTTAAACAGGCAATGCGCCTATTTTTGAAGGAAAAGGACAAAATGTTATTTGAGACATATTACTCACACACTCAATCAAATATGATAAAAACTTTAATTTGGCTCAATACTGAAGTGAAAAAAATTACAAGCATAGAAAACAGCATTTAAAGTTCAGAGATCAAAAGAAGTGAATAACCACTTTTCACAAAGTGTATGTTTTAAATAACTCTTGAATTAAAAAATGGCATATGGTTGAAAATCTTATCAAAAATGAATGTGTAATTAATGCAAACAATGATGCCATCTTTCAATGGCATTGCTAAAAACTTGAAATATATAAATTGATAGATCAAAAATATTTTTTCAAGATCTAGGGTCAACTCTGATGTGATCTGTTTGAGCTGTTTTTGGTGTCAAATGAAAGATCGGGTACTTATTATCCATTGGAAATACTATGAAGATCAAATGTAAGACTTCATTTACGCATTTTACGCATTTTGATGGAACTAGATAACAGCAACTCCGAAGATTCCTTCTCCTCGCATTTAGTCTATTCAAACCACATAATTGACCAGTTGAAAAATGTTGGTTACATTCACATGGCCGCGGGTGGAAATAACCGGGGGGAAATAACTAGAAAAAAACTCGTGCTTTGCTTGAGATACTGTTAACATATTATCTGAGAGTTAAATGCCTTGCCAAGAGCATGCACATGAAATTAAATATGAAATACATCATATTCCTTAGATAAATCTTTTTAAACCTATATCACAATTTCTGCTTCAAACATGACAACGTACAGCTAAAGTGTACACCTGTATATTTTGTCACTATACATTGTCAATGGTTAGGCATGCTTAAACGTATTACTATGCCAAAACTCCTCTGAATAACCCCCATGCATACATATTTCCCAATATGATACATAAGTAACTTATGTACAGTGCACTGGTGGGCACATAATCCTAAAAAAACCATTATTACATGTACATGTTACATTCTACATGCCCTTGCCTAACTGAAGTGATTGGAGGTAAACCATATAGAAACATTAAAGAATGCGAAAATGTGACAGAAAATCAAACAAGAATAGCACCACAACTTTTGTAAATTGTAATTGTATAGTAGTACTACAGTAGATGATAATTACATTGAAATGTCATTGAAAGATGCAATTTATATCTCCCACATTTAATGATCTTATACATATACAGTAAAACCTGTCTAATCCGAACACCCATGGGACCAGCCAAAAGCGTTCAAATTGGCAGGTGTTCACATTTCGAGGATATTGTTGAAGGGGGGGGGGGATTTTCATTGTTCAGTCCACTATATTGAACACTTAATACTAAGTCAGAAAACAATACATGTTGTTGATGAGTTTATTCTACAATAGGCCTATAGCCTATATGCTATTTTTATTTACATTTTGAACAATTTCATTATTTTAGTAAAAATAACTTATATTTTGGCAAAAACTTTGTAATACACTGACAGTATAAGTATATGATAGTCTCGTACGAAATCTTACGCTTCTCAAATGACTTATCCCATATTATGGTTATATAGCACTGCTTTACTTTTGCTTGAAAAAGTCCTTCATTGTTGTTTGTTTTTTGGCACTTTTAGTATTAGCAATATTTGAGGAGACATCGTCTTCAAGTAAAAAGATGTATAATCCTCCCTTTTTAGGAGGCATTTTAGTGATAGGATATTACGAAGTTGCATTTTTTCTCTTTCTCGTGAAATTTTGTCTGCAATTGTGTCTGTGTTGTCTTTGTGATTATAAAACATTTACTGATTGAATCTTAGCTATCATAACAAACCCATGGGATATAAAACATCTAAGACCTGTTCATAATCCAAATCAAAAACATCCAGTTAATTTACAATAAGGATAAACCAATTATCTCCCAGATTCTCACCTTTCTCTTAATCCAAATCAAAAACATCCAGGTAATTTCTAATAATGATAAATCAATTATCTTCTTGATTCACACTTTTCTCTTAATCCAAACATAAAACATTCAGTTCTTTTCTAATAGGATAAACCAATTAACTCCTGTATTCACACCTATTCAAATCACCCTGTTGTTTTCCACAAATAAGGGATGTCACTGAGACTAAATAAGTTAATTAGGACAGTATTGGATCTTTGATTACATTGTACATGTATATGTAAAGATAAACAACAACTATAGCATTGACTCAATATGTGGCTATTATTGAAATGTCCAGACATTTGATTTCTGATAAAAATGTTCAGATTAGACAAGTCACTTTTTCATATCTGGTTGTTCACTGTTCAGATTAGAAGGTGTTCAGATTTCAAGGTTTATTTAACATGGGAGTCAATGGTAGGAAAAAATGGGACCAAAAAAAAAGTGTTCAAATTGGAAGGTGTTCGGATTAGCCAGGTGTTCAGATATACAGGTTTTACTGTATTGCCAAAATGTCAGTATAGTAATTTCGGAGCAAATGTCTAAATTGATATGCTTTATGTTTCTTCATACATGTTGAACAACACAGTACTTAGTCATTTCTATGAAGAATCATAATCTTCTGATTCCACTGGAATTGCAAATTCTGGGGAAAGAAAGAATGTAGGTTTAATATAAACTAAACAATAATGAAATGCAAAATCAATGAACTATATACAGAAAATATACCATTCTTTGGAAATAATCAAAAATAAAACATGCAGATTTTTCATAAAACTTTGTTTACAGTTCACTTTTAAGTATAAATCATTCTAACATTTAAATTCCAATTATGGGTATGTATTACATCAAGTTTCAAGACAAGTAACTTTCAGAAATAAACACATTGCTGGTCCGACATCATCTACCTTTTCTCACCCTGTACTGCCATATGGTTTACCTCCAATCACTTACTACCTGGATGTTCCCAATTTAGATTATATTCCCCTCATTGCACGTCCAAGGAAGTATAGCTCAATGTCCTCCAAGGATTTACCTTTTGTTTCTGGCACAGTTTTCCACACAAAAATAGTGGCAATAAAGCAAAATAATCCAAACAACCAAAATGTCCCATCCTGTCCCAGAGATTCTTGCATTAAAATGAACTGCTTTGTGATGATGAAACCCACAAGCCAATTGGTGAAGCATGAAATGCTACTAGCTGTTCCACGTGCCCTTACTGGGAAGATTTCTGAATTCATCAACATTGGAATGGGACCCCAGCTAATCGCAAATGACATTGTAAACAACACAAGGCTCCCAACAGCTACCCAACCAGCCTCTGATTTGACATGGTAGAAACCGCCAAATATAAAACATGCTATTGTCATCCCAAGTCCACCAATTTGAAGCAGTGTTCTTCTTCCAGCTCTGTCTATTATTAAAGAAGAGAATAATGTTCCAATCACTTGAACAGCACCAATGATTACTGTGGATTGATTTCCATTCTTAAATCCAGCACTCTCAAATATTGTTACTGTATAAAACATAACAATGTTTATTCCTGTCATTTGTTGAAAAATCATAAGTCCAATAGCAGCTTTTAATGGCTGATATAGTTCTGGCCGTTTGAATTCTCTCCAAGACATGGTTTCATTAGGGTCCATACTGTCCTCAATATCACGATACTCGTCTTCAATGTCACTCTCTGGACCTCTCAACCAGGTCAACACTTTCAATGCATCCTGTTTACGATTTTTGAGTGCATACCATCTTGGTGTCTCTGGCATAAATAGCATCAGTAGAAAGCTTAGGAGGGGTGCTACAATTCCAATATTTGCCAGTTGTCGCCATGACACATACATTCCACATACATAAACAAACATGATTCCGAATGTCACAGATAATTGTACACATGTCCCTAACGCACCTCTGATCTCTTTAGGAGCCATCTCTGAAATGTATACTGGAGTGCAAGACATAATCATTCCACATCCCATTCCACAAAGAATTCGACCGATGTAAAATGTTGTCACATTCATTCCTGCAGATATAAACGACCAGCCACAAATGAAAGGAATGCTAGTGAAGATAAGGGCTCTTTTTCGTCCATATTTTTCCATTACAAATGCAACGAAAGGGCTCCCCAAAACGCCTCCTATTGACATTAGCGATGCAAACCATGTTGACTGCTCCTCGTTTAGAAAACCCCAGGCTATAAGTGAAGGGTTTGCCGGTGAGCTATACCCAATTACATAACCGAACGACAATGGCCCAAGGAAGGCGCATAATGATGCAATGATGAGATTCCGTTTATAGGCATTACTTCGAGAATCAACAAGTCGTATTCCATCATTTTGTATCATTTTTAATCGTCAACGTAATGTCATATAAAATTTAAAAGGAACGTGAACTGCTACACGTTAGAAGTTTACAAACACATTCCTATCATGCTAGAAGTGATTTCAGAATAAAATTAGATACAAAACATTTATATTTCGTGGAATAAATATCATATATATCAATACATTGGCCTGATGTAAGCTAATATTATCATACAAGAATACAAACACATATAACTCAGTTTTGAAATGTAATAGCGTGATCGGACTGTGTACTCGAAGAAGTAGGTCAAAACAAAAACATGTAGATAACAATTGTTTTATAACTATCCTGCGTATCCAGACTAACAGTAAGTATATATCATATCATATCAATATTTATTTCAAGTCGGATAATTTTTGTACAATAAACATTAGCACAAGCGCTATTGACCGACATATAGACATAGAAATCTTTAAAATAAAATTAAACATGTTAGACTAGGTACAGTGTTATTGTTAAGGTACAGCTGGAAAGTAACATTTTGGTAAAAAATTGCTATACCAGCACATGTTATTTTCTGGTACAAAATAAAGTATGAAGACATGTATCAATTTCCTTGCTTTTTCAGGAAAGTATCATTACATTGTCTTCTTTTAGAATATCTGGTAGGCGTTCAAATGGAACTCCAGGGAATTCTGATATTTCACACTTTCTGTTTTTCCAAATTTTCTTTCAAAGTTTCCAGACAACACAGGAGCTACCATTGACCTGTTTCCAGGTTTACTAAAAGTAGACAGTGTAATGATACTTTCCTGAAAAAAGGAAGGAAATACACGCATGCCTTCATACTTAATTATGTACCAGAAAATAACATGTGCAGGTATAGCAATTTTTTACCAAAATGTTACTTTCCAGCTGAACCTTAACAAGATAAATACTAGAATTGTTTTCATGGCCTGAGTTCGTCGCTAACTTATTTATACATCTGAGATTTGTCATGGCTCCAGAGGCGCATCACCAAGCATTAAAAACCCTAGGCAAGCTGAGATTCTGAAAAACAACGGATCTGTTGTTTTTGCTTTTTCTCGGAGCTCCTTACCTTAATCTTTAAAATTTTTGGACCACTATGTAGCAACGTTATTTGTCTTCAAAATGACCCTAGTTGTAATCATGTTTATCCAGCAAATTATATCAAGAAGTGTCTTTGTATTTTTCAGGTGAGAGAAAGTCGAATTCTCAAAATTGTAGTTGACCTACATAATTTATGCGCATGCGTGCTGTCACAAGTCACGTGACTAAAATTTGGGAAATTAATCTGCATATAGTCTAAACAATTAAGAGCATTAAGAGTCACTATCTCTGTTTGGTATTACTTATTAAAACTAGAAACTATAATAAAAGTCACTGTCTACATGTATGATGAGAATTCCTTGATTAAACTTCAACACTGTTGAATATTGCTATGCAGTCTGATTGATATGAACTTTATGTAGTAAAATAGATGGCATCGTATACATTAGGGAATTCCCTATCTCTTCTCGCGAAGTCTCGATCGCCATAGAAAATTTTGAAATAATTTAAAAAGTGATGATTTTCCTATAGTATCAGCGCAATTACATCGTGCATAACAACTTAGGTATGGTAAGTTTAACAATTTATTATATAACATTACATTGGGACAAATATATTTAAAAAAACAAATGGGAATCAAAAGAAATCAACTTCAAAGTAGCGCTTGGTTCAAAAAAATTTAATTTTCTGAAGTTTGAGGATTTTAATACAGGTGCATCCACGGCTCTAGTGACCCTATCAAAACTCAAATAAGATAGTCAAATAAGTCACTAGAGCCGTGGATCCACGTCTAGCTAAAGAGTAAGAGTATCATTGTATAGCACACATATATATTTTCGTCCAGTACAGTTGTCAGAATTTTAGACGATTTCTGTCAAGATTTCCATGGATAGATGGAAGTTCTGCTATAAGCTGATATATATACACACCAGGTTATGCATTGCAATGGACAAGGACAACTGATTTTACACATTAACCCAACCGCATTATACTATATACATTTTCTGAAAGCTTGAAGCATCAATAAACAATGATATTAATGATATTGAGTAAAATAAATGTTCATAGGTTAAAACAATTGTTCTATATTTCTTTGAAATACCAAGTGATTGTAGAGAATGTCTAGCAACGATATAATAAAACAAATATTATTTTCTATGTTTGGGCAATACCTGTTGCGCTTTCAATATTTTTTGCAGCATATATTTCCCTCGCCCTACAGGCTGCGGGCAATACATACTGCAAAAGTCATTGAAAGATGAACAGGTATTGCCCTCCATAGAATGAAATATTTGCTTAATATTGCATTATAATTAACCATCACCATTTATGACCATTTACTTTTTTTTTATAGATATGAGGCCAGACATGAATGAAAGGAACCCTATTATGGATGACACAGATGGTATGTATCAGACTCCTGCGATGTTAGCTCTCCCATGCATATAATGGCTTAATACCTATGTGATTGAGAACCTGAGGTTTGTCAAAACCTCAGTATTTATTTCACTATCCAGGGGTTTCAAAATAATGATTACAAAAGAGAAGAAAGAAAACTGCATTCCAAATTCTAAAAAATTATTGTTTTGGGTCTGTAGAGAATGCATCCATATATGGATAATTACATATGTCCACCTCTCTGGTTGATAACTGAAAAACCCACTGCTGTTCATATTGTATACACAACAATAAAAACGATGAACGATGAATACGATACTCACTTTTTTTACTTATACAATGTTAAACATTTAATTAAAAGAAATAATTCTTATTAATACTTAATAATTAAATTGATTCGAATATGTCACCAGATCTAGTAAAAACTAGTAAAACCTCACGAGGAGGTGCACAACATCTTAGTATTTCAATTTATTTATATAACTCATCTAATATTATCATTTAATTGAAACAAGTAATCTTTAAGTAAATCTAGCATACTGTCCATATTATATTAGTATTGCATTTACTTTTCTTGATCATTAGTAAACATCGTATTTACTTATGTACTGTTGCATAATTTATTAGGTGCAGTATTGCATTTACTTGTGACAATCATCACCACCTATTCTGTAAAGTATTTCATATACTTAGGTCTAACTGGGTAATTTCTCCACTGAAGTACTGCATTTACTAGGTAATTTGTCTTCTGATGTGTTGTATTTAAGAAATATAGACCGAAGAGAATAGAATAGAAAAGAATATCGTCGAATACACCCCGCAGGGCTTGGCACAAAAGTTTTCTGTACTCCAAACGACCAAAGGGAGTAAGGGGTTTGAAAGCTTTTGTGCCTAGCCCTAAGGGGTGTATTCTACGATATTACCCCTGCTCTGAGGTCTATATTACGATTCGAGCATGAAAACTCACGAAAATGTTTCGAATATTCATTATGGTCCGCCATTACTACTGTCCACCGTTATGACATCACACGTATTACCAGGAGCAATGTTCGCGAATATAACCCGGGTGAAATGTTGACTTTGTTTACAGTTTATAGAAGGCGTGAATACAGTCATGTTCGAATTACTTTTCTTGATCATTAGTAAACATTGTATTTACTAATGAACTCTTGTATGATTTATCAGGTGCAGTATTACTTTTACTTGTGTCAATCATCACTCAAGTATTTTTTTCAAAAGCAATCAGACTTTTTTCAGGTTTATTAATTTTATTCACATAGGGCATTTAGTATTTTGTCTAAATTACTTTTTATGTCCCCACCACATAGTGTGGGGCCATATTGTTGGCCTAGGCGCGTCCGTCCATCTATCCGTCCGTCTGTCCGTCCGTCCGTCCGTCTGTCCGTATGTCCGGGAGTTTTCTCCAAAACCAGTACAGATATCACCTCCAAATTTTTAGGGATAACTTATGAGTGCATACAGATTTGGATGAACAATTTTTAACTCGAAACCTACTTCCTGTCGGCCATTTTGAAGTCAAATGCTAAAATCCTTGTCTGCAAACTTTAAGAAAAACGGCTTCACAGTTGTTTTTAAAACTTTAACATCTTGTTCAGCTCACTTCATTCTAGATCTGATAGGTTTTGGACCTGTTAGCTCAGTCATGGCAGCCATTTTGAATGTCAAAAGAAAAGTTAGCGGGCGATAATACTTTGTATCATATTGAATGGTGTTTTTGAGTTTCCATACTTGAACTATTTAGTAGCTTTATAAATAATTTCAGATGTACTTTCTTGTAAAAGCCTATGTTATTATCCCATCGAACGAAGTTCGGAGGGATATAGGGAACGCCTCCGTCCGTCCGTCTGTCCGTCTGTCCGTCCGTCCATACGTCCGTCCGTCCATACGTCCGTCCGTCCGTCCGGGCAATAACTCAAATACCGTTAGCCCGATTTTATTCATATTTTGTACACATATACCCTATGGGGGTAGAAGTTCTGCTCGAAAGCCAATTTTCAAAATGGCCGCTCATTTCAAAATGGCGGCCATTTTAGTGCCGAATTTACAGTAATTTAGGTGCAATATGTAAAACTGTAATAGCAATATGTTTTAGATGTAAAAAAATTATATAGGACATTAATAAAGCTAGAAATGTAGATATTAAAGAAGCACATGGCACCCATCTTGAAAAATGGCGGTCTTTACTCGTTATTTTACGATTTTTGCTGTAACTCGAAAAGTAGTGGAGCGATTTTGTTCATATTTGGTATGTGAATACTATAAACATTGCACACTGTCTAAAGACACTTTAAGTAGAAGGCGGCCATTTTGAAAAATTGAAAAATGGCCGCCATTTTTCAAAATGGCCACCATTTTAACGTATTTTACTATAACTCGAAAAGTAGTGGAGCGATTTTGTTCATATTTGGTATGTGAATACTATAAGCATGACACACTGTCCTTTGACACTTTTGGTAGAAGGCGGCCATTTTGAAAAAAAATTTGAAAAATGGCCGCCATTTTAACGTATTTTACTATAACTCGAAAAGTAGTGAAGTGGTTTTGTTCATATTTGGTATGTGAATACTGTAAGCATGGCACACTGTCTAATGACACTTTTGGTAAAAGGCGGTCATTTTTCAAAATGGCCGCCATTTTAACGTATTTTACTATAACTCGAAAAGTAGTGGAGCGATTTTGTTTATATTTGGTATGTGAATACTATAAACACGGCACACTGTCTAATGGAACTTTTGGTAGAAGGTGGCCATTTTGAAAAATGGCCGCCATTTTAACGTATTTTACTATAACTTGAAAAGTAGTGGAGCGATTTTGTTCATATTTGGTATATGAATACTATAAGCATGGCACATGGTCTAATGAAACTTTTGGAAGAAGGCGGCCATTTTGAAAAATGGCTGCAATTTTTGCTATATCCTTTGTAAAAATGCCATCCATGGCTGTTCGATGGGATTCGCTACGCTTTGGCGTTGCCGTTGTTCTGGTTGTAAACAGTAGTTATATGTGATAATTTTGTAAAAAGAAATCAGCAAAAACTTATAATCACTTTTTTATTGTCGGCCATTTTTGATTTTTCTATCCTAAAATTTTGTCTGTGAAGTCTTGTCTGCGCGTTTTCAGGTGAACCGTTTGGTGGATCAATTTCAAATTTTGAGGGATGATTCTTAGTATAAGAATTTAGATCTGATTAGATTTTTGGCATTCTAGGTGAATGCAAAGGCAGCCATTTTGGATTTTCCGTCCTAAAATCTTGTCTGTAAAGTCTTGTCTACACGTTTTCAGGTGAACCGTTTGGTAGATCAATTTCAAATTTTCAGGCATGATCCTAAAATGAAAATCTTGAACTGATTAGTTTTTTGGCATTCTGGGTAAATGTCAAGGCAGCCATTTTGGATTTTCTGTCCTAAAATCTTGTCTGTAAAGTCTTGTCTACGCATTTCCAGTAGTTCTGTAGATCAATTTCAAATTTTCAGGAATGATTCTTAGTATGAAAATCTAAATCTGATTAGTTTTTTGGCATTCTGGATAAATGTCAAGGCAGCCATTTTGGATTTTTCGTCTTAAAATCTTGTCTGTAAAGTCTTGTCTACACGTTCATATGGTGAACCGTTTGGTAGATTAATTTCAAATTTTCAGGGATGATTCTTAGTATGAAAATCTACATCTGATTAGTTTTTTTGCATTCTGCGTAAATGTCAAGGCAGCCATTTTGGATTTTCTGTCCTAAAATCTTGTCTGTAAAGTCTTGTCTAAGTGTTTTCAGGTGAACTGTTCAGTAGATCAATTTCATATTTTCAGGGATGATTCTTAGTATGAAAATCGAGAAACAGATTAGTTTTTTGACATTTTGGGTAAATGTCAATGCAGCCATTTTGGATTTTCCATCCTAAAATCTTGTCTGTAAAGTCTTGTTTACATGATTTCTGGATTTTCCGTCCTCAAATTGTGTTGGTAAAGTCTTGTCTACTCATTTTCAGGATAACCATTTGACGGGATCACCCATTGGTGGGGACATTTTGTACACATTTGTGTTCTTGTCATTACTTGCTTTTACTAAAATGTATTCTAATTAAGAAATATAGACAGAAGAGTAAAGTTTTTGTGCCTAGCCCTACGTAAGGGGTGTATTCAAAAATAGTAGCCCTGCTCTGAGGTCTTTATTATGATTTGAACATGAAAATTCACCAGAATATTGCAAAATCTTCAATTTAGATGTTCATTTCCACTTTTTTTCATTTCTACTTCCGGTTGAGCTTTTGCTCTGAATGAAACACTTAGTACAGAGCCAGGGCATTGATCTCGAATATGCCCCAGGTGAAACATTGACTTTGTTCACAGTTTATAGAAGGCCTGAATACAGTCATGTTCAAATATAGATTCTTAAAGTAATTTGTCCCCTTAATTTTACTTTAAATTATTTCAAGTTCTTCTTGTAATTCATCTACCATTTTTATTTATCTATCATTTATTCCAATAGATTCTTCAAGTAATTTGCACACTTTTTGCTTACAATTATTTCAAATTACTGAATTGTAATTCATCAATAACATTAGGTAATTAAAAGCCCACTACGTAATTATTGCTTTAATATTGAACCAAGAAAATCACATAGAAAAAAGCATTTGAAGTTCAGAGATCATTAGACATGCATACACATGTTAAACAAAGTGAATGTTTTAAGTAACTGTTGATTTAAAAGATGGCTACATGTAAAAATGAATGTATCATGTAATACAAACAACTTCTCCATCTTTCAATGACATTGATAAAAACTTGATATATAAAGCTTGACAGATCAAAAATATTTTTTTGATAATTGTAAGCTTTGATGTGGTCCGTTTTAGCTGTTGTCGGTGTCAAATGAAAAATAAGGTTCTTATCAATACATTGGACATACTATGAAGATCAAAAGTAAGTCTTTATTTTGCCCAAAAGCGTTTGCAAAGTGAGCCTTTAATAGTAATTTTAAGTGCAGCTTTGAGCCTGAATTACTTGATGGATTACTTGTGAATTACTAGAATTACTGTCAATTTATTGAAAAATATTTAAGTAATTAAATGTATTTGAAATACTTATTGTTTTGTATTGTATTTTGTTTACAAACAATGAAGGTGAGCAATACCTCTTGGGTATGTCCCATATATATACGGTCATAATTTACGTAATTAACATGGAAGATAGACCCAGAAACCCCTCCTTGAAGGAGCCCTGTGTTCTTTTATGTGCACTTATACATAGACATACGTACACACCATAGCCTTTTGTACGAGTTGCAGACCACTCAGTCAAATACCCTGAAGTACTTCATGCAAACAAGCAAATTTAGTTGGACAATATGCCAAATAAAATGGAGTAAATTACAAATAATTAAAAATGTTTAATGGAAAAACTAGAAAAGTAATTACTTAAAGCTCCTATTCACTTTTGTAATATATTAACTTATCTCAATCTATATAAGGTAAAACTAAAGTTAATCAAAAGTACAAAAAATGGCAGCAATATTTTTTTGATTAAGAGTCACAAGATTTTGTATCTGTGTTCCTTATCTATGAATGCATTTCCTGACTAAATAGACATGTCAAAGACAGCATCATATTTAAACATATTTTTCATAACAATGAATAAAGCAGATGCGAGTAGGTAGTTACCAGTTTCACCACCAGGTGGCTCTTTCGGGTCAGATAGCATGGCGGGCCTATAGTAGAAATTGTCCTTTAACTTAAAGTACATCTATTTGCGTGGTTCAATTTTCATATAACCCTTATTATGTATCTAATAGTTATGCAAATTGAAATATGTCCAGTAAAAGAAAATGTTATCTGTCCAATACAAGAAAAGATAATTCACTTTTTGTGATTTTCTAACATGGGGTCGGAGGAATCAACCCGTACAAGAATCACATTTTCAAAAAGAATTAAATATTCAAAGTTGATAGACAATTTTCAAAACCATATTTCTAGATGTATTTTTACATGCAGATTTCAAATATGACATCACTTTGACTGAATTTTGAATATTAAATGACGTAAATCAAGATTATTTCTACTCGCATCTAGTCTATTGGATGTGCATGGGTCCCTAAAGCTAGCTAGCATGAAGACAATGAAGTGAGGTTAATTTTTGAAAGTTTCTAGGAGTAGCCTTGCAACAGTCACACATTTGCAAGAATCCAAAATATCCACAAATCATCTTACCTTACCAAGGAACATCGAAGGAGCATGAAAAGGTGCATTTCTTGCATTGTTAGAGAATAATAAAGCTCAAACCATAGTTTCTTATAAATATTTCATGTCCACCATTTTGTTTGCTGGAACTACTTATAGACTTCCTGATTCCTGATTCCTGATCCTCATACAAGTTTTGTGACTACACCAAGTGGCATGGATTGGCCCTCACCAAAAATTTCTCTATCTCTAGCAGTGTTAACATTAACGAGCGGACCGGCGGTCAGGGACCAGTTGATTGTCCTCCGGTCCGGCAAAAGTTGCACAGGTGTTGGACCTTTGGACCAGCTTGTTTTTATGATACCTACACACCTCTAGAATATGTGTCCGCAGGTTTACTCTATTGTTTGTGGTCGTCTTGATCGATATTTACCTTGACACGAGCGTATTCAGCAGATATCTGGTTCATTTTTCAAAACTTCCTTTTTCACGGAGGAAGTAGAACATTTAATTCTCGCTAGAATCGATTCGCTAAACCGAGTATTACATACAACTACCGAATGCCTAGCTTTTTTATGGGCTTTTCTTATGGGCGTTCGGTAATTGTATGTAATACTCTGATATGAGGGGGACTGGTTCGCTAAACATGTACCGTTTGAGTACAAAAAATAAACTAACTATGTTTATTCTCAGACTTTGATTTTCTTCGTGTTACAATTATAAATCCTACAATAGAGATGTTGAAACAGTGTTAAGTGCTTAAAACAATCATGAATTTATTGACCAGTGAGACTTTATACGGACCAGCACCTTTTTTGAAATGCTGGTCATTTTGACCAGCACATCCTGTTACGGACCATCTAATTTTGATGGGGAACAGGTCCGTTTGACCAGGCTGTTTTTGCTCCTTAATGACAACACTGATCTCTAGAGACATCTCTTGTAGCTAGTGTTTCACTAGGGGTTTGTGTAAAAAACCGGGTAACCGGGTACCCGGTCGACCGGGTACCTAACGTTCCTAGCAGGGTTACCAACTTTCAAAGGTCCACATTACCCCGATATATAGTATCGAATTGACTTGACAGACTTAGCCTACCGAGTGCACTGCTGTTCGATATTTTTACCCTATACGAGACGGGGCACTTTTTTAAAATAATCGATCCAGCAAACAGTGACGTCCATGTCACGTTGCTCATAAGTAGCATATAAGTTCCTAGAAGACGTTGCACATTTTCGTTCTTTACACATCGAGGCAACGTAAACATGAGACATCTATTGATGGTATAAAAAGAACGTTGTTGTAACGTGTCCATAAAGTTCGTTAGTGTGGAAAACATAACAAACAGGAACATTTGATTTTTTACTACATTAGTCCATATGTGACGTTACTCAAATTTTATATCAAAATATTTGTTGGTGGAAAAAAAACATGACAAAAACTTTGTGTTCTCACTGAGTCGGTTCATTTCCTACGTATTGTTAACGTTAGAATTTAACGTTGTCGAAATGTTTTTTCGATTTGAAATAACCTCAAAACGTGACGTCGAAAATAACGTACATGTATCATCCAGATCCAACGTTAAAAAAAAATCCTAACCCTGCTAGGAACGTTTAGTACCCGGTCACCCGGTTTTTTACACAAACCCTTTTCACTAGTGATTTCTCTAGTTCAGTGTCTATAGTAAATCACTAGAGAATCACTAGTGACATTTCTTAGTTCTCTAGTGATCTTTACTTTCACTAGTGAATAGCTATCACTAGTAAATCTCTAGTATTTCTCTATTTTTCTTAAATTCAGTAGATTACATGTTGTATTAATACAACAAACTTTATTTACCTGACCTGTTTAGAAGTATATGTACATGACATGATACTCCTGTAAATTAAATACAATATTGATCGTAATAATCCAATTTTGATCCAAATGGTTATAATAAAATATAACGTTATTAGTGAATTTCTGATGAAAGTTAGAAAAAAGGTTATGCTGAGGTATAGAAGCTAAGCATGAATGAAATGGCAACCAGCATATAATATTATTTATCTGTTACATACATGTATGTGGCATACACATGAATATTTAATTCTTTTCTTATGCTGGTACTAATGAATACACGGATATTTTAACCATGGCCTAAAAGAAGCTTATAAACTTCCTCAGTTGGATAAAAACAAAGACTCCAAGGTAAATGTTCATTTGTATAATTCATAAAACAGAGAGATACAAATCTTTATACAGTAAAATGTTTGGAAGTACTTTGAGGTTCAAACACAAGCTAGCGATATTATATTACCAGTTATCTACTTACCAGAATGTTCTTATGGGGCGGTATCCAAACTGCGTGCATACTATGCTCACAGTTTGAAACACTGTCAAACTGCGCGCCTAATTAAAAATAGCAGATAGGGAGGACACGACTCCCAAAAGGATGAAGAGTACTGGAAAAAGAAGGTTAGTTTTGTTTATCAGACAGTAACATTGTGTGGAAACTAACTTTCAAGGGAGGTTTCGTGTTCAAAATATACAGTGTTGCGTCATACAATGTCTTTTTATTCAGCCCTTGTGTGTTGGATATACTGAAAGATATAGGATTGCTGCATATGGTTTAAGTAATATAGTATGTGTGAGTTACAAGCAATTAAAGTGATTTGAAATCACGGTGTTATAGCATGACGGTTAAGACAAGGCGATTTGCAAAATTTTGCGGTAACGATAACAAAAAATGGCGGATGGGAAAGACAGCATGTCCTCTTTCCCGCCTTTAGGCATGATTCACAGATAAGATTTCCTTTTTAACTAGTTCCATTCGGTAACATGGATGGTTATAAAGACTGGGTCAAATCTGCCAGATGGTTTACTAGAAGGGGAATATAAAGCTGAAAACTTACCGACTGAGATGTCCAAGTGCATATTTTTTATTCCATTCTCGTGATTTCTCAGTATATGTGCCTCAGAGCCACTCAAACTATTAACAGTAAGTAAACTGTGCATAAACCAGCCATAAAATGACAAATCCAAAACAGGAACGTGGTCATATTGTAAATAACAAGGTTTCAAACGCAATGTCGTTAGACGACTACGTATGAATTCTCGCGGTAAGATGTACATTACATATTTAGCGAACGGTTACGTGCATGTATGTACATCTTTCAAGTTAAGGCTGCTAGTTGTGATAGCCTCTTTCCATGTAATTGTTATAATGGGTAAGAAATGGAATATTGAATTACTTATATTTGTTTTCAGGACTCGCAAGAGACGCTCTTGTTTGAGCCTCTATTGGGCAAGGAAATAAGCGTGTCTTGCTTTATTAATGAAACCAATTTAAGTCAAAAAGATAGCAATGAAGAGGCAAAAGAAGAATTAGCATCAAGTACTGATGAATATGACAAAATTAATAACAGTGAATCTGGGATACATATATGAACAAGGTTCGTGTAACCGTCAATCAATTTTTGGCATAACCACAAATTAAAAATACAATATTATGGCTTAAGCTACGTTCACACCAATGGCGCTTTAAAGCGGCTTGTAAAGCGGCACCAAAGCGTAACAAAGTTTGATTAAAGCGTCGGGGTCGTAATAGGTAGTAGAAAAGCTCAGAGTAAAGTGGGATATTCGGCAAGAGCGTTGAAAAAGAGACAATTTTACGCCCTGGCAAAGTTTATCACCACTCCACCAACGCCCAGTCAAAGTTTGGCACCGCTAGACGCAAGTTTGTGGACGCTTGAATCCGCTAGACCAACGCAGAAATCAAGTACTGATGAATATGACAAAATTAATAACAGTGAATCTGGGATACATATATGAACAAGGTTCGCGTAACCGTCAATCAATTTTTGGCATAACCACAAATTAAAAATACAATATTATGGCTTAAGCTACGTTCACACCAATGGCGCTTTAAAGCGGCTTGTAAAGCGGCACCAAAGCGTAACAAAGTTTGATTAAAGCGTCGGGGTCGTAATAGGTAGTAGAAAAGCTCAGAGTAAAGTGGGATATTCGGCAAGAGCACTAAAGATTTAAACTGTTCAAGCTACGTTCGCACCAACGGCGCTTTGATGGCGCTTTAAAGCATCTTCATGCCAGATCATAGAAAATCTTGAGACATCTTAACGAAGCGTGTCAAGTGGTAATTGACAGTGAAGAGACTGGGGTCCCCGCTTTGAACCAAGCTCTGTTAAGCTTTCCTACGCTTTGGGTCAAGCTTTGTTGAGCTTTGTTACGGTTTGTTAAGCTTTGATACGCTCTCGGCGCTTTAATCAATTCGTAACAGAGCGCCAAAAAATTTTAATCAGTTTAAATTTTTTGGGGCCATCTTGCCGAATATCCCGCTTTACTCCGAGCTTTTCTACGACCTATTACGACCTATTACGACCCCGACGCTTTAATCAAGCTTTACGCTTTGGTGCCGCTTTACAAGCCGCTTTAAAGCGCCATCAAAGCACCGTTGGTATTGGTATATGTAGGTTACATCTATATACCCCGAGGTCGTTAGGCAATGTAGACCATGCCCTAACGACAAAAATAAACAAATTACTAAATTTTGTGTAGTTTTGAATTTCAAACTCAACAGTTTTTCGCTTATTTCACGTTATCCCCAGGCATCAATTTGCAAAGAATACGTTTAAAATATACATTACTAAATGCATCACCGAATGCGATGTCTACAAAAATCTTTCATTGATACACAGTAGAAGAAAATACTGCACCAACCTTAGTTTTCTGTTCCATCGCGGCCATTTTATTGGATAAATCAGTGATCGTAGTCGTCAAATCTCGTTTTCAGAGGTGTCGTAACCGTCATGCTATAACACCGTGGAAATGTTTGGAAGAGTATGCACTCAGTTTTGTGATTTCTGACCAAAACACTGGCGCGCAGCTTGTGTTTTATTACTTTTTTCTTTCAGGATCATCTGATTTAAGGCCCGGTCACACCGCCTAAACGTTGCTGGAGCGTTCCTTGAACATTGAAAAAAATCATCAACGCTCGTAAACGTTTACCACCGTTTAACAAAAGTTGGCATCCGTTAAAGCAACGCTGTAAACGCTCGGCCAACGCGGATGTTTCTCGAGTGGCCATCCTAACGCTCCAAAAGTTTTGAGCTGCTCAAAATATTGCGAGCGTTGAAAAAGGGACAATTTTACGCCCTGGCAAAGTTTATCACGGCTCCACCAACGCCCAGTCAAAGTTTGGCACCGCTAGACGCAAGTTCGTGGACGCTTGAATCCGCTAGACCAACGCAGAAATCTTAAACGCTGGACCACCGCTGCTTCGCCAGTGTTGCCCGGGCGGCGATTAAACGTTGCACAAAACGTCGGTGGAGCGGTTGTTAGCGTTTTATCAGCGTACATGGGGTTGTTGGAACGGTGTCGGAGGTTGTCGCAGCGTTCCATGGCGGCGATGAACTTTGCTTTGGCGTTGGTATAGAGGTGTCCGAGCGGGACCAGAATTTGGCTATAAATACGTGGAGAAATGCACCACTGTGTAGAACACTGTGGAGACACTTGTGCATTTTACATTTGATATATATTCATGTCTTGCATTTTAATTTTTTGCATTGTAAATTCCTAAATTAAGCGCTCAAAGTTTGTGATTTTGGATTTTAAAAAGGTGAATTATGCGATTTTTGTTTTTCATTAAATGTTAATACAAATAGACTTTTACTGAGACCTTTATTTAAGGAATAAATAATGATAGGCCATTCAATATGGTGAAATTCAGCACGAGTTGGACAGAATGTTGTACAAAGCACGAACCGAAGGTGAGTGCATTTGTACTAACATTCTGTCCAACGAGTGCTGAATTTCACCATATTGAATGGCCTATCATTATTTATTCCGATTCAAACATAAAAATTAGTAAAAGCCGTGTCTGTGGAACGGGCATGAAGGAAGAATACGCATGCTGTCAAGATTCTGAAGTCGGCCGGAAATTTTTTTAGAATTTGATTGGTTGAGATGTGACGTCAGAGCCCCAGATGTGCAGCTGAGATGTGACGTCACTCAAAACAATGCAAATTGCAGATTGAATAGAGCATGGTCGTGCATCTATGGAGAATTAGAGAACGTTCTATATTGGCTATGCTGCATTCTGATTGGTTGAGAAATTCGAATAGAGCACGGTCATGTTTGAATCAAATATAGTATATACCTAGTGTTTTCACGTCAAGCAATTCAATAAATTATCTGTGAATTTTCTGCGCAGCTTGTAAAATGTTGCACTCGTCATGGTATTATACAAAAAGTTGATGCGCGCACAGCAATGCAAAAATTTGTCATGCGTCATGATTATTACTTTGCTAAAAATGTTATTTGACATTGTTAAAGCAATTTGAACGTAAATCGGTTCCAAGTAATGGAAATGCAACGATTAAATTGTGATATGTTTGTTTGAAATGATATGAGAGATTATTAAAGAAAATTGTAATGTTATTCATTCTTAATGTCATATTACATTAATAGAAGCACTTTAGATTTAAAACATTTCTTCTTTAATCCTTGAAGGACTTTTGTTAAAGTTACAAATTCCAATAAAGGCCTTTACTCTTAAACACTTCCCACTTGAAATAATTTCCCAGTAGTCAAACGCGATATGCTGCTAAACCAACGCTGCTGCTATTCATACCTGAACAAACGCTAGCTACCGCTCGCAACCGCTTAACCAATGCTAAAGCAACGCCGGCTTCAGCGGTGCACCGCTAAGCCAACGCCAGTGTTTTTTTTTTTCCCCATTTTGTGCGCGTTGACGAGCGTTGATGAATTTTTTCAACGTTCAAGGAACGCTCCAGCAACGTCCGGGCGGTGTGACCGGGCCTTTAATACAAAATATTTTGTACTGGGTTGAGATTTACCTATGAAACAAAACCCAAGTACATGTACATGTATTTTCTATTTCTATGAAAAGTGCGACATCAACTAATATGTGTAGATAATTGAAAAACCAATGACAATTTTTTTTATTTATCTGCTTATATTTTAAAACCTACATTCATCTAGACATAGTTTTTTTTGCTTTCACATGCTAGAATCATATAATCGCCACAGAATGGACGTGTGGAACTATAAAACAATGAAGAATAAATGTCTTAAAATGACATTCGAGAATACAGACTCCAACTTGTATGATGTAATGTTGATATGTGCACAGTTTGTCAGTGTTTCAAACTGCGTGCATAGTATGCAAGCAGTTTGGATATCGTGCCATGGTTCTATTACCTACATATTCAATATAATACTGATATGTTACAGCTTTGTGGAATTTTTAAAAGGTACCCCGATATAACGTGTTTATAATAGAACATAAGAGATTCACCCACCTCTTGTTTATAATAGAATATATTATAAGAGATTCACCCACCTCTTGTTTATAATATTATTTTCCTGCGGATGAATTATATCTCTGTTCGCCATTTCAAAAGGGTGATGCATTACTTTTGAAATCTAAATGCTCATCTGTCAAGGGAGAATTCACCTGGTTTGATCCCCGTTGCTGTATGGTTGCTCACCGTGATGTAAGAATGACACCTTTTGGCAATATATAATGGTGACCATTTTGGGACATGATTTCTAGCATTGCCGTCTGACACTCATTAGATTAGTCTGATAGGATTTGCTATGCCTTGGCATTGCTATTATTTAATTTATTTCCATTTCAGGTAGGTAAACCCAAACAACATAATAAAATCCTATTTGTGTATCATTTTAGATATGGAAGATGACCCAAATGATGGCCAAACAGAAACATACAGTTATGAAGATGCTTTAAAATTGACTGGTAAATATCCTCTCATTTGTAATCAAGCATATACATTTAGCAAAGATTCTTAGGTAAAATATTATAATATTACATTTAACTGGGCCCATAACTTTGTTTATTTTTTGTGGAGCCTGCACTAAGTAAAATTACAATTTCTCTGCACCATGATGTCCAATCAAGATCATTCGTTTTCTGGGACAATTGGGCATTAGGGAATGACAATGTCTGCACAAAGTTTGCACGCTATATTGACATAGCTTATGACTGAAATCGGGAAGACAGAAAGGTGTGATATTCTCTCAGAATTACTTATAATAACTATTTACATAAATGTTTGTTTTATAGTCAGACAACCTAGAGAAAACTGGAAAAACTGCAAATTTCAATATGCAATGTTTTACGTTCATGTATTACAAGAAAAGTAAATCTGATCTCTATGTAAAACACTGACGTATGTGACATGTACTAATATGTTCAAACTGTAATATACTGTAGAACCTTTTCAACATGGCATTTGCTTCCCTGTTCTGTATACCCCTCTGCCTCTCCTTGCTTAATAAGGCAATGTATCTTCAAATAGTACATAAGCCAACTAAATTATAATCTCGAGAACACTTTTGCAAATAGTTTTCACAAACATTAATTTTGTTATGTATCTCAACTTTTGTCCTCCAAATTTAAATTGTAAATGACACCAATACAGCATGCAAACTTTAGGGAGATATTGTCATTCCTAGATGACCAAAGATCTCAGGAACCATAAGTAATTAAAGGCTGACCTTTATGTAAAACGTAATACTAGTATTTGGACATATTTTATTTTTACAAATTCAACAACTGACTAAATTTGGGATTCCTATATATTATGAAATGACATCGAAAAAATTAAAAATAACTTTGTTCAAGCCAGGATTCAAACCATGGTTTGACCATGTAGGAAGCGAACAGTTAGAGGAGTGGTCAATGAAGATTATTCATTTGAACAGCTCTTCGTCATATTCTGAGGGGAGAATTTTCAAGAAATTGGATGGCCGGCAAACATCTAATCAATCGAAAGATCAATTGTGATAACAACATCTTTATCATGAGTATTTGTACAAAATCTTTGCCTGATTTGATCATCATCATACGAGTATATCCTCTCATTTTTGCTCAAAATATCACCAGGGACATCAGAACAACCCATGATTGCTTTTTATCTACAGGTGCAGGTTTAAAATATCTTGATTTGACATCATGGTGCAGAGAAATCTTAAATTTACTGAATAACTCCTCAAAAAATTTTGAACACCTCTCTATTGTGAACACCTGTTTTTAGTGAACACCACTTGAAGACACATTTTATGACTGTTGTATAAAATCCCATTTCTGTAGTGAACATCTACCTTCAGTGAATACTTTATGTGGCTCCAAAGGTGTTCACTCTATACAGGTTTTACTGTTATACCATGTATATTTTCAGGTTATGGCAAGTTTCACATGCTTGTGCTAGCACTGAGTGGCTGGGCAGTGTCCAGTGATGCAGTCGAGGTACTTGCAATATCCTTTGTACTGCCCTCAGCTGAATGTGATCTCCGCATGTCCAGCTCTGACAAAGGATTACTGAATGCCCTCCTCTTTGTTGGTAAGAGTAGCAATATCTACTATCAGTTAGTTTCACTTTCACTCCATTATGATCACATAATCACATTTTGTAACCAATCCCTGGAACCAATTATTGCTAAACCACTAGATGGCATGGAAACATAGTTTATTTTTTAACTCCGATGTTTCATTAGCAAAGCAAATACCTATTCCATAGAATGGATTTGCAGGTTCTTTCATTTCTGTTTGAAGTCCAATAATGCTAGAAAATATAGGTATTGAAAATGGCGTGTAAAGATACTAAAATGTTTCCTAATATAAGCTGTTTATATCATGGACTTTCTCTTGAATATTTACATATGTTTATATGAGTCCCACAATTTTTTTATCACACCACTGTCATTATTTAAGGATTTAGCCCTCAGTGGCTGAATCATTCCATTGAAGGTGTTGTTTCCAAATCTATGCATGACTGCACAGCGGGAATGCAAAGTTTAGGATGAAGCAGTTGAATGAAGTAGCCACAATGCAGTGAGTCTTCATTCTTTTCACACATTACAAAATATTTTCAATGAAATCACCTAAGAGATACAAAATCACTTCAAGAACATATTTTCAATGAAAGTTTTTGCAAGAGTCAAGTTGGCAAAGCATCAGTTTCAATCTGTAGTCCAAGTTTCACCTTGACAACCGTACTACAAATGCATTATTGGTTTATTACGGAATACAGTTACGTGAAATAGTGTGTTCTGATTCACTGGAATTGGACACACCTTGCCTAGCTATGTGTGAAATCATTTTAAGTCTTCATGTTGATAGTGTGATTGTGATCGTGATCTTTATCGGAATAGTTATTGTGAGATGTACCACTTTTTGTCATCCCGGTCCCAGGAAAACTGGTCATTTTCTTCAAATTCTTCCACCTGATAGAGGATACCAAGAGCTGATTAAGTTTTAGATGTCCATCTAGTTACTCGCTTACCAGTTTGATTTTCAATCAGAAAACTTCATACCTTGGTAGTCGAAGATGCTAGCTTTTCTTGTGGCCATTTTGGATTTCGGTTAATGTTGTGGCATCAAGTTTCCAGGGAAACCACTCTTTGGATTTTCTTATTCTTACAGAGAATAACAAGTTCTAGAGGTGACTTACTTTTTGGTGGCGATTTTGAAAGTGAGGTAAACAGCTCATTGGATTTTCTCCAAATTCATACACATGATAGAGGATACCAAATTCTGGAGCTGATTATCCCACCGAACAAAGTTCGAGGGGGATAGAGGAAAGCTGTCTGTCCGTCCGTTTGTCCAGGTGTTAACTCAAATACCAGTTGACGGATTTGATTCAAATTTCATAGGCTTATGCCTTATGGGGGTAGAATCTCTGCTTGAGAAGGAATTTTCAATATGGCAGCTTAATTCAAAGTGGCCACTATGTTTTATAAAATGTAATCGTTGATAATTCAAATACAAGTTGACAGATTTGGTTCAAATTTTGTATGCTGATGGCTAGGGACAAAGGACTGAAGAAGAGATTTTTAGAATGACTGCTAAATATCAAAATGGCGGCCATTTTTCATAAAAAAACACAATCTCTGATAACTCAAATACCAGTGAAGGGATTTGGATCAAGTTTTATATGATGATGCCTAGGGACACATTAGCTCTGTTCGAGAAAGATTTTCAAAATGGCGGCTGAATTTCAAAATGGCCACCATTTCTCAGAAAAAAGGAATGTAATCTTTGATATCTCAAATGCTAATTGATGGATATGGTTTACATTTTTTATGTTGATGCCTAGGGACAAACAACAAGCTCTGCTCAAGAAGGAATTTCAAGATGGCCACTAAAAATCAAAATATGTTTTGTTCGATAGGATTTGCTACTCCGTGGAGTTGCTGTTTTTCTAGTTTACTTTTGGGTGAATTGAAAAAAAAGCATACAAATCGACATGCACATGAGCTTAATTTCACCTTTATTTAATGTTTAATTTTCAACACAAATGAACTAATTAAAGGTTAGCTTTCACTGATTATCATAAATAGAATACGAAGTCAAACATTTTGGTATCTGACATATAACCGCCCTTGCCTTACCCTACCAGACCCTCCCATAAGTTAGTTTTTATTATGTCGACCACCAAAAAGTGGTGACATATTGTTATGGTCCCTGTTTTTTTTTTACTTTTTTCAACTTTTTTAAATTGACCAATTTTTTTCAAAATCATCTATATGTTATCGGAAGTTCAAATCTGACTTAAGATTTGAGATTTGACCTTCAATGACCTTCTTAAGATAAAAAAAGATCAAAAATGTATTTTTTCAACTTGCTTCAAATTGACCAATTTTATTTTTCAAAATCATCGGCAAGTTCTCAACAGTTCAAGTCTAACTATAGATTTGACCTCCAATGACATTCTCTAGGTAAAAATAGATTTGACCTTTAATGACCTCCTCAAGGTCAAAAAGGTCTTTTTTATCTTGCTTCAACTTGATTGTGACATTTTGTCATGTTAATGCCTAATGTTAGAAGTTCGCGAAGCTTTGTGTTTTTTTCATCTTGCCCCTGTGCTTAGTCTTAACTCTGTCCTTACAGAATGACATATTTTCAGGTATGATGATTGGAGGGTTTTGCTGGGGTACTCTTGCTGACATTAAGGGAAGACGTGGCATTGTGATATGGTCACTCGCAGTCAATGGATTAGCTGGCCTGGGCTCTGCCTTTGCTCAATCATACTGGCTTTTCCTTCTACTACGCTTTATCAGTGGCATTGGGTAAGCAGATCATTTTTATGAAATATTTGCCACTAACACACTGTACTTATTGCAGTATGTCATAATTTGACTCAATTTAAATTACTATACCTGTGGTGTCTAGATATATCTCAGAGTGGTAGTTATTCAATCAAAGTTTGGAGGGATATAGAGAACACCCCCTCCATCTGTACATTCGTCTAGGCGACTACTCAAATAACGCTGGACCGATTATGTTCAAATTTTATACACATGTGCCCTATGTCAGTAGAAGTTCTGCTGCAAAGTCAATTTTCAAAATGGCCGCTCATTCCAAAATGTATGTAAAACTGTAATATTGATGTTTTCAAGGTAAAAGACATAAATGAAGGTCGAAATGTAGATATTTAAGAAGTTTGAAGTTTTTAGATAAATCTTGTCATCGCGATTCCAGTAAAATCACTGAACTCATTTACTTCAAATTTTCACACATGTTACATGGTAAGAAGTTCTAGAGCTGATAATCTTTTTGGCAGCCATCTTGCATTCTGGCGACCATCTTAGAAGTTTTAAGATAAATCTTGTCATCGCGATTCCAGGAAAACCACTGAACGGATACTTCAAATTTTCACAAAAGTTACATGTTAAAGGGTGACGCATATCGTTTAGCAAATCGAACGCTCGTTTCTGGTGTTGCTCACCGTTTAGTATAAAAGGCCCGATCCCGGAATAATACTCAAGGGTTCACAGGTTCGAGATCGTTGTGTCAACACCTCTAACTGTTATATAGCATAAGTATATTATAGATCGTCACACATTTATAAAAGGGTGATTTTTATTTTGACAAATCAATTCCACATTTATGGATGAAGTTTCAGGATCTTCTATTTGTGTATAATAAGGAAAAATTGGCATCTAAATTTCCCCATAACGTAATAGCACACAGCTTGGCATATGAAATAGCCTACAAATGAAACAAAGCAAGACAAACCGGTTTCTAATACAAGGATTTATATTGGCTGTTGTACATGTATTCTTTGAACGCAATCACTCTTTGGATAACGTTTTCAAAATCATTATAAACGGATTACTTTATCTCAAAGACAATTTCAATAAACTGGATTCTACAGAACTCCCCTTATTTCTTAAAAATGGACTGATCCAGTTGATTCGCCTGGAGCCGCCATATTGTTTTTATACGGGATGCTAATCGGAACCCTTTAAGAAGTTCTGGAGCTGATTAACTTTTTCGGTGGCTATCTTGTATTCTGACGGCCACTTTGGAAGTTTTTAGATAAATCTTGTCATCACGATTTCAGGAAGACCACTTAATGGATTTACTTCAAATTTTCACACATGTTACATGGTAAGAAGTTCTAGAGCTGATTAACTTTTGGTGCCCATCTTGCATTCTTGTGGCAATCTTGGACGTTTTTAGATAAATCTTGTCATCGTGATTCCAGGAAAACCACTTCATAAAGAACAGGTCCATTTAACAGACTATTGGTCAACTTAGACTTTTTCCAAAAAACTCATTCCTCCATTTACTTATAAAACCGATTGCAACTTGTAGATAAACCTTTTTTCTTGAGATGTGCAATTTCAAAAAGTGGCTTCAGTATTCAGTTTCTTTGAAAAATTGGCAGTAATAACCCCTATCACAAGGCTGTCTGAATATGGGTACACACTATGTTTACCATCAAAATAATATCATAACTTATCATTACATAGAATTTATTACATGGAACATATGGCATGCAAGCATTCGGAGTAGAACATTAACAAAATCTAGCTTTGTATGTAGTTTACCATTGCAAATCTGGAGAACATTGTCATTTTTTGTCAATTTGTTGTCAAGTTTTAGCATGGTGCTCATTTCCTTTCGTTGAAAATTTAACCATCGGCCCACACTCCCACAAAAAAAGATATTGAAACTGTATAATGCAGAGACTGCAAAGTAGCTTCTCTGCAAATATCATTTTTGTGGGAGTGTGGGCTCACCACTAAAACTGAACTTTTGTGATGAAAATAAGGCTGATTGGTTTATGTTTTCAATATGGCTGCTAGTGGGCATACATGTACACTCACTACATAACTGCATGCACAGATTAGGCCATTCAAAATTAATTATATGTTGGCATTCTGATGAAGGGCCTAATATTAAAAACTACAAAACCTTTATTAAAGGGTTTTATATATTATTTAATAGTGAAAATGCAACAACACATTGTGGCAAAGCAAGTAACACCTCTTGATTCAGATGACCTTGTTAATGAAGACAATACTAAAGCGTATACATATACATGTAGTTTTTAATCAATCTTGGAACTCATTTCAATACAATATAATTCAAGATCACAATTCCCTCGGTCATTTGTATGCATTGTAAGTACAGAGTACATGGGAACATTTTTTTTCTGAAAACATAGAATTTTGTGACATTAATTATAAAAAATCTTGTGTTTTTCTAAATAGGGAATAAGTAGAAATTATTTTAGGCAATCCTTTGAGTGCCATGCCATTTATACATGATCCTCAGCCTTATATTTTATGATATATATTGAAATTGAAATGTGGGCAACATGTTTAGAAATTGGCGAGAAGCAATTGAAATAAGAAAATCTATTCTCATGGAAGTGCCCTTGTGTGCATTTAATTGCAGCCATTTTGTCCTAATTGCCCATGGGCATTTAAAATAATAATCACATTCCAACTCTTAAAACATGCTTATATTAGGATACTGTTGGAGTCTCAAAAGGCAACAAGAACATTCATTTTTGAAACAGGAAAATTTAGTCCCCCAAAAAATGCCCATATGGGAATTTATTCTCAAGATTTTCATGTAATTGCCCGTGAGAATTTATTGAAAATATTTTTATTTCCATTAACATGTCTTATTATCAGTCACAATCAAAATTAAGCCAATTGCCTTCATTTCTTGTATTTGAAAACGGCAAAATTTTGACAAAAATAGCATTTCTCAACGTTGACCTTTAAACCACCCTAATGTCAAGGTCAAATGTCAAAATTATCAGAAATCACATTTTAAGTAATAAGTCATACTTCCGCTTCAATTCCAAGTCAATATATACTTGTTTTGTAGGGGGGCTAAAAGAGGGGTTTACCGCCACCTGTCCTTTGTTTCAAATGATTCATGGTAAGAAGTTCTAGAGCTGATAATCTTTTCGGCAGCCATCTTGCATTCTGGCGGCCATTTTGAAAGTTTTTAGATAAATCTTATCATCGTGATTCCAGGAAAACAACTGTTACATGGTAAGAAGTTCTAGAACTGATTACCTTTTTGGTGGCCATCTTGCTTTCTGGTTCATCAAACCCACACTGCTATGTTTTAGGTACGATATTTGTCACCCTGTGCCTTGTTTACTATAGCATGAAATGAAATATATGTACGTATATATATATATATTGTTCATATATGATGACATATAAGGTTTTAAGACACTTGGGCTAGTACATGGCCATTTTGAAACTTGCCACCATTTTTACGTGTGTTATTTTATATTTTCTACCATAACTCAAAAAGTTAAAGTGCGATTTTGATCATATTTCACATGTGACTACTTATAAGCATGGTACACTGTCTTTTGACACTTTGGCTATAGTAGGCAGCCATTTTTACATATGCTAGTTTATAATATTTATTACTACAACTCAAAAAGTAATGAAGTGCTTTTGTTCATATATATATTTGTTCTATACCATTTGTCAGGTTACGTTCAAATGAACAAAACAACTGTTTACAAGAAAAGCAATAGGCTTGTGGCCTCAGTACAGTTTATTGCGAAGTGTTTTAATTGCCATAACATACACATAATATGTTGATGAAATACAATGATCAACTTGAATAATGTTGAATACATGTCTGACTTACTTGGTTAGCTAAAACTGTTCTATAATGTATATATATATAATGCGATCAGTAAAGTATTTACAGTTGAATCGATTGATTTTCAGAGTTATTAACACTGTTAAAACCTCAAAATTTTGAGGACCTCTCGTTGTGAGGCCTAAAGGGTATGCAACAACATAGACTTTGTGAACGTGATACAAATTCAAAATAAATTTATTTTTTGATGGAGTTTATCTTGCGGCGCCAAATGCCAGAATGAAGCATAAACCTAACAGCCGTATTTACTAAACAGCTATTCACTATACAGCTAGTGAGTGAAATCGCATTCGATTTAAACGAAACATACATATGCATGAACTACACCCCACAAAAAACTATAGAAACTATTTATATTCTAAATTTACGAACTCGAACGAATATAAATTACAAATACAGGGATCTAGATAAGCTGAAAAAATTATTAGCCAATGTGGTTAATATTTTCTAAAAAATGTTAGCCACTCTAAAAAATTATTCGCCAAATTGATTTTATCAAATGACATAAAAAGTGTACTTCAATCAAGTTTCTCACATTGTCATCATCCCCTTTGTAGCCATTTTAATGTATTTTACTATAAATTGAAAAGCAGTAGAGCGATTTTGTTCATATTCATAGCCATTGTGAAAAATTGCCGCCATTTTAATGTATTTTACTACATATAACTCGAAAAGTAGGGGAGCGATATTGTTCATATTTGGTATGTGAATACTATACACTTGGCACACTGTCTTATGATATTTTTGGTAGAAGGCGGCCATTTTTCAAAATGGCCACCATTTTATCCTATTTTACTATAACTCGAAAAGTAGTGGAGCGATTCTGTTCATGTTTGGTATGTGAATACTATAAGCATGGCACACTGTCTAATGACACTTGTGATAGAACGGTGGTCATTTTAAAAAATGGCTGCCATTTTTGCTTTACTATTACTTTGTTTGTAAAAATGCCAGCCATGGCTGTTCGATGGGATTTGCTCGGTTTGGCGTTGCTGTTGTCTAGTCGACAATTTTTCTCAAAAGAGGCGATTTTTAAAATATGTTGTTTTATGAAGTTTTCTGTTACTAAAATTGTAGTGAAGCAACTTCGTAAAAGGACAGCCATGGTCGTTTGATGGGATTTGCCATATGCCTTGGCGTTGCTGTTGTCTAGTTTAAAGAGGACAGATGGCATGATCTAGTAAATATGATGATGACATGCTTTATGTGTTCAAGTGTTGGAGGCAGTATACCAGTGGTGTTTAGTTACTTCTCAGAGTGGCAGTGTAAGGAGAGGAGAGGTAGCATGATCAGTCTTCTTTCAACATTCTGGATGTGTGGCAATGTGCTTACTGCAGGTAATACTTTGATTATACAGGCCATCAAATAAGTCTGTTCTCCCCTCTTAACTTTTTTTAATGTTTTTATCAAACTTTCCCATATATCTTTTTAAAGCTTATGGAAAATGCTGATCACCATCAAAAAATCAATAATGAAATCTTCTTAATAAAATTGCAACAATGTTTCTTGTCAGGGACATTTGATTATGTCAAAACAAGTAAAATTTCCAATATAGTGAATGAAAGTTGAAAAGTTGAGACTGCAATGACTGTCACGTTTTCAAGGTTCAATTTTATTTAGATAAGTTAACAGACTCAATAATTTAGTTGCTCAAACATTGAAACATTGCTCAAATGTATCAAAAAAGCTCTTAGAAGCCTCGAAAATGCTTCATCGTTGTTGTGAACATTTTGGAATTGTATCCTTGTAGAACTATGGCTGTCCGAGCTGCTGAATATCACTATAAATGCTCTTAAAAATATAGATTTGAACCAATTACTCTGTAACCTGGTGTGTGATCAGCAAATTAAATTCCCTTTAAGAAGTAAAGGGGGAGAACAGACTTATTTGATGCCCTGTAAATGTTATGTTTTACACCTGTCCCATCTATGAGTAGTAGCAATATGGTTAGACACTAGACAGGGAGGCCAACAATGTAATTTTACCTCGGCCTTCCTAGTATGTTAAATATTGTTATATAAAATTATGCAAAGAAATAAAACTTAACCTTAAAAAAAACACTAGACAGGGGTTATGAAATAAGTTGAGTTTTGCTTTGATCTGCAAGAGTTGCACAATAATAGTTTTACACTTATGTGAATTGTAGTTGGATTTTGCATGTACATGTATCATAGTGCAGGAATTGTGCAATAGTTGCTCATAAGTTTAATCATCACCACACTAGCAGGTCTTTGATACTTAAGTATAACAAACATGTAAAGTTCCAATTGTCTTGTATGTTCCAGCCATAGCGTTGGCAGTAATCCCCTATATTAGAAATTATCTATAATTCCAATTGTCTTGTATGTTCCAGCCATAGCGTTGGCAGTCATCCCCTATATTAGAAATTATCTATAATTCAAATTATCTTGTATGTTCCAGCCATAGCATTGGCAGTCATCCCCTATATTAGAAATTATCTATAATTCCAATTGTCTTGTATGTTCCAGCCATAGCGTTGGCAGTCATCCCCTATATTAAGTTATCTATAATTCCAATTGTCTTGTATGTTCCAGCCATAGCATTGGCAGTCATCCCCTATATTAGAAATTATCTATAATTCCAATTATCTTGTATGTTCTAGCCATAACATTGGCAGTCATCCCCTATATTAGAAATTATCTATAATTCCAACTGTCTTGTATGTTCCAGCCATAGCATGGGCAGTCATCCCATATAATACAAATTATCTATAATTCCAACTGTGTTGTATGTTCCAGCCATAGCATGGGCAGTCATCCCATATAATACAAATTATCTATAATTCCAACTGTGTTGTATGTTCCAGCCATAGCATGGGCAGTCATCCCATATAATACAAATTATCTATAATTCCAACTGTGTTGTAAGTTCCAGCCATAGCATGGGCAGTCATCCCATATAATACAAATTATCTATAATTCCAACTGTGTTGTATGTTCCAGCCATAGCATGGGCAGTCATCCCATATAATACAAATTATCTATAATTCCAACTGTGTTGTATGTTCCAGCCATAGCATGGGCAATCATCCCACACCCAGGTCTTGGATACTTCAATATAATACAAATTATCTATAATTCCAACTGTGTTGTATGTTCCAGCCATAGCATGGGCAATCATCCCACACCCAGGTCTTGGATACTTCAATATAATACAAATTATCTATAATTCCAACTGTGTTGTATGTTCCAGCCATAGCATGGGCAGTCATCCCACACCCAAATCTTGGATACTTCAGCTCTACTTTCACTTTCAACAGTTGGAGGATCTTTGTAGTCCTAGCTACATTCCCTGCCCTTACAGCATCCTTGTTATATATATTTATGCCTGAAAGTCCAAAATTTCTACTCATGGTAAGTTTCAGTAAGTTTGCATGAGTGTTGAATGTAATTTCTTATATTAAATATTTATTCTTTTTCTTCAATTATTCATACCTAAAAGGCTACCTATAATGTAGTTCTATTTTTGCAAATAAATGTTCTAATGTTCATAACAACATTTATAAATCTTTAATGTCAATAACATGTCTCCACATATTAAGTACAATTGCAATGAAAAAATAAGAAGCTGACTAAATTGTTGCATTAGTTTTTTTCCAAAAGCTAAAACTATTGATCTGGAAATTGGAAACCCCTGTTGACTGACTATTCATGTAGTAGAACACGGTGGAGTATTTAAACAGCTTGCCTATTTGGCGCGCCATCTGAAACACTGGCAAACTGCATGCCTCTTCGAAAATGGCAGGGGGAAGACATATCTTTCAAAACTGTGTGATACAAACAATGTTCCTTATTAGCTCACATGGTGAGCTATTGTTATCACCCACTTGTCTGTCCGTCCGTCCGTCCGTCCGTCCGTCAGTCTATCTGTCCCTCCGTCTGTCTGTCAACACATTGGCAGCAAATTCAAAATCCTCCACGACAATAGGAATGATTTCACTTTTAAAAGTTTCAAAATGGCGGCCATTTTTATAGTGTAAAAATCAGGTTTTCAGCTCCTTTTTGGTTATTACTCCAAAAGTAACTCCAATTTGCTTGAAATTGTACAGGTACCTTAATTTAGAGGTTATCAATAAGGATATCAAGTTTCGGCAAAACAAGTCACAAAGATTTGAATTAGCCGCCACTTTAACTGTGGCAAAATCAAGTTTTAAGCTCATCTTTGGTTATAACTCCATAAGTATTCCATCAATTTGCTTGAAATTATACATTACCCTTATTTCTAGATTATCAACTATGTCTACAAGTTTTGGCAAAAAATGTCACAAAAATTCAAAATCGCCGCCACTCTTTGCAGAAAAATCAGGCTTTTAGCTCTATCTTCATCAAAACTTCACAAGTATTCCATCAATTTGCTTAAAATTTTACCGGTAACTTAATTTCTAAGTTATCAATAATGTCTTCAAGCTCTACAAAATATGTCGCAAAGATTCAAAATGTCTGCCAATTTTATTGTAGAAAACTCAGGTTTTCAGCTTTTTTATCATAACATCACAATTATTACATCATCAATCTGCTTGAAATTCTATAGGTACCTTAATTTATAGGTTATCAATTCCAAGCTCATACTGTAAAACATTAAAGATATTGAAACTTTCCCATGTGAGAGCACAGTACCCATGGTACTATTCATATTTGAAAATTGCGTGCACATATCCAAGTTTTTATATTTTCAAATGGTAAATATGTTATTAATCTACTTATATTTTAAAAGTTGTATTTATTTGCACAAATATTTTACTATCACATGGTAGAAGCATGTATTCATCTCCAAATGAATGCATTAAATAGGAAAGCAATTCATTGTAAACATCTTAAAATAACTTTGGAATAACATAGACTCTGACTTGTATGATGTTATATTGCAAGGTGCAGAGTTTTTGATAAGGCACGCCGTTTAAATACTCTACTGTAAAGAAGTCTATCCCCATCAATTTATTGACATGATTGTTTTAGCATTGAATAATTTTTCAGCAAGGAAACGATAAAGCAGCTCTTGCCATCCTGGCTAATGTCTACCAGCGCAACAAGGGAACACAGAATCAGTATCCAGTAGGTTGAATATATGCACTTTTCTTTCAGTAATATTTTATTAGTCTAATAATTAGAGTTTAACTCTTGGCAGTCTAAACTCAATCCCAGTATTTGCTGCCCTACATGTAGTCTGAGCAAAATGGACAATTTGACCATAGTAGCCATTAAATTTTTAATTTTAGGCTACAAAACAATATATTTTTGATCTGGTCATCAAGTGTTGGGTATGTATTATCAACACAATGCATATTTTTTGTTTCTAAATGAATTTTAGCATAACCCTAAGTACCTAATGTGTGAGTTATCTCGTTGGCAGACCCCAGGGAATGTCTGATTTTGCAAGATAACTCGTCAGCAGACTGCTAAGAGTTATGCCTGCGTCATATTTGCTCTGATTCATCAGCCGGCCGGCCGATTGAGTATCCTGTTCACAATTGTACTCAGTTTTGAACAGAATACAGTGATTGAACAAAATGGATGGAGGCGATTAGGTGATTTCTGCAATTAAATTCAACAGATCTGGAAGATTTATTTTTTCAAGAGAAAGTTACCAATTGAATTGCTAAATGAATAGGCGCACCCTATGGTAAAATATGTTAGCTCTTGTAGGACATTTTTGAACCGATACGCTTCTAAGATATGAAATCTATTAAAAAAGGGAGACTAAAAGGATCTCTATCCTAGAGTTGTATCTCTCATGTCGCGCCACCTGCATTTAGATATTCATAGTCTCAGCTTCAACATAGGACGAGGAAAGGCATGTACATCATACAAACCTTGTGGAATATTGCTGGAGCCTAGAAGATATAAAGATGACTTTTTAATTTAAACCACCGTAAAATTGAATTTTGAATAATAATATTTGCTTGAGTTGTGTTAATAGACCTTCCAAGGCTGTTGTATTCGGGCGATAATAAAAAAAATAAATACTATTAATGAAATTGACGCACTATGTTTGCTGTATTATGCTGTAATGGCGCTGAGTTGCTAGACATGCACATTTGGAATTAAAATACGGCAATTGCTGTATCGCTGTCAAATGCAATCTGATATGGCAATCTCAAATATTGTGTTGTCTTCATGATTTGTGCCTCTGAAACTCCCAATGCAAATGCTTAAATCAGTGGCAATTCTAATATATATCTAATGTATGTCTTTTAATATCTGCCAATTCAATCAAGGGTAGATTATATGCTAAATATTATGTTGTGTCATATACAGATTCATGAATGTAGAGTTTGTTGGGATTTGCTACTCCATGGAATTTATTAAAGTAAAAATTGCATCAGTATGTTAAATCATTCTTTTAGTCATTGATTTTCACAAACCTTATAAAACCGGATTGAAGTCTTTTCAAGTTAATCACCAAAGACAGTATTTTTGTAATTTTTGATTTAAAACATATGGATATTATTTTCTGTGGATATTAAATTATTAATTTTGTATTTTATATCTAGGTAGAGAGGCTAGAAAGATTCATGTATGAGGATGAGTCTGAGGCAAAGTACACATTGTTAAAGATGAGGGGCAACTCATGTATGCAGATGTTCAGGAGAATGCAGCATACAGTTATCAAGGTGGGGAGAAAGTATTGGCATTAAAGGTTGAAAGGTAGTCATGGTGCTCATGTTCTTCATTCCACCCTTTGCATACAAAGCTTTGTTTGGTGATGATATACATGTATGCACACATGGTTCAAAGGGTCACTTTGGAATTTAAAAAACTAGTCTCGATTTGGAGAACGAAGTTCATCAGTTACTGTTACCGGAAGTATTATTAATTTGTTGCATTCAGTATTTTAGTGCACTTGTATTCAGTATTTTAACTTTTTGAAAATTGCCAAGCTATCTATGTACAATTATGTCACATCAATTAATTATTAATAGATTAATATAGTTAAGTAATTGGCATAGGTAATGAGTGTTCAAGATTAATACTGTAAAGTAATAGGTGCCAGTATTAATACTGTTAAGTAATGGGCAGCAATACTAGTACTATAATATTAGTGGATGGTTGATAGTGTAAAGTAATGTGCATCAAGATATATACTATAAAGATTAATACTGTAAAGTAATGTGCATCAAGATAAATACTAAAAAGATTAATACTGTAAAGTAATGTGCATCTGGATATATACTATAAAGATTAATACTGTAAAGTAATGTGCATCAAGATATATACCTTAAAGATTAAAACTGTAAAGTAATGTGCATCAAGATATATACCTTAAAGATTAATACTGTAAAGTAATGTGCATCAAGATATATACTAAAAAGATTAATACTGTAAAGTAATGTGCATCAAGATATATACCTTAAAGATTAAAACTGTAAAGTAATGTGCATCAAGATATATACCTTAAAGATTAATACTGTAAAGTAATGTGCATCAAGATATATACCTTAAAGATTAAAACTGTAAAGTAATGTGCATCTGGATATATACTATAACTCTCTTAGTGCCGGTGCGACTTTTTGTTCGTTTGACGTCTCAATGCCGGTGCGACTTTTAGGTCGTTTTTGAAGGAAAATTGTGTAAAACTCAAATATGTTCGTATTTCCAATTCAGAGGTGATTGAAAACACAATAAAACTATATGATTACATACTTTAGTACTATACCTTATGTAAATGCCTCATATTTAGCCACTGGAATAGTGATAAGAGGAGAATAAGAGTGAAACTCGACATATTCCTCAGAGTCTTGTAAATATTTTCAATATGGCGCCATTGGGGAAATCCCTGGGGAAATCCATTTGAAACGTATGATAATTGATTAATAATTGATAAAAACTTCAATAATGTTTGCAAACGAAAAAGTTAACGATAATTTATAATCTTATTTGAAGTATTACTCAATTCTAAATACATATTATTACAAGATGATATATATAAAGAAGTGTAACTAAAATATATAGAATTGAGAATGATCAGTTCATATATTTAACCTACTTTTCAAATGAAGATAATCCCCGGTCTTCATGTATGTTTAACATATTTTATGACTTATGAATGCATTCTGTATGCTATCAATAATTCAAAGTAATCTGATTTGGAGCTATGTTCATCAAGTACCACGCGTATGTCATGGTTGAAGCCAGATTGGAAATTTTGGTTTCACTTTGATTTTACAGCATACACTGCCACAAATCAGTCGTTTTCATAAACATGTGAGATTTTGCTGATTTTGATTTTGGAGTAAAAAAAACTTAAATTCAGACTTATCAAGCAAATACCTTGATGAAAATGTTAAAGAGGATGTCTTGGATTTGATTTATATAGATAAGATCACATCCAATGTTGTTTAGTTCACCGGAAAAGGAGGCTTACTGAATTGTAGGTGGATTTTTTACTGAATTTTCCCCAGTTGTTTACATTGATACAGTACATGTACATGTGGAATTGGGCCTTGTGGTGTATCCAATGGTATCTTTGATAGGTAAGCATGATATCTATATTCCTTGTAAAAACTGAAATCATAACGACTATCCAGTGGGTTCATTGTTTATGTACTTTTACTCTCAGAGTCAGTAGACTACATACTAATAATCTTACATGTAGTCATGTACACTAGAAGTACTGCATGATATCAACTACATTCAATGACAGAGCACTGTAATACCAATGGTGAAGGAATATCAGATAGAAATTATTTTGATTACCATGGTACTGTACTCCTTTAATGATAATTAATACATTTCATTCTTTTCCTTTTAGGAAAATACGTATGCTGCGGTAGAGTAGCGAAATGCTGGTTTGTCAATTAAGAAAGTAGGGGAAGGGTGAGTGGACCGATGTTAGCATATCGGGAAAGCTTTTGCTGGACTCCTACTGTATACATATCCGGTGTCATCAGAAATACTTACTGGATGCTAGTCCATAAATACCATGAACATTGGAAAGTAATGACCAGAAATTGATAAAAGAGGTACATATGTAAAAACTATTTGACTTGTTTTAATGTCCCAAATAACAAAATCAAGAAGAATATATTTTTCTCGCAGTTTTGAAATTTCGTGGCTATTAATTTTCACTAACTTTCAGTTTTCTGAATTTCATGGCTATTATTTTTTTCTAGATTTGAGACCAAGTTTTTTTTAAATATCTTGGGATTTTGAGGCTACCGTATTCTCTTTAATGAGAGCATAGTGTACTTCCCAAATTGAAATTGAATCAAAAGGGTAGGTAGAAAAAATATCGCTGATAATCTTTTTATTAGAGGTTATCACTGAGCTGAAGTTTACATACTTTACAGCTCCCGTACATCTTTCTCTGAATTAGATTAATTATCAATAGCCATCAATCATTCAATAACCTGTTGTGTCAAAACCATAATGCATTAAACTTTGCGTTTTCCTCAGACCATCTTCATCATATAAGTCGCATGTACTTCATTGGTACTATGTGTTCATTTAAGAGAATACGGTATTACATTTTGTGAATCTTCAAAAAATCATGAAAAACGCAAAATATAATAGTAAGGGAAAATTTACAGAGAATACAGTATATCATGCTAGATTACATTGGTCTATAGTATTGTAATACAGTACATGTACATGTTTTATTGATACTCTGCAAAGTATGAAGCAGCAAATACAGTAAAATAACAATTAACATAAACATAGCCGTCATTTATTTGACAAAAAATAAATGTCCAATGCACTAGATAAAGTTTGGTCGGAATATCAATTTCCTAATTAATCATTTCAGATAGCAAAATATATACAGTAAAACCTGTCTAATCCGAATATCTTTGAGATTTTGAGGTGTTTGCATCTGTAAGATTCTTGCTTTTGAAGAAATATAAATGCATTCTGAATTAATATTAATATTTCTATTGACGACATACCTTTGTTCCAAAATCTGATTCAAATGGATGAAGTCATGCTAGAGAGACCAATTAGGATTGAGATCATTTGATGTTTTATCAAAAGTTTTGATAGCATAAAAAATCAGTGTTAAATTGAAAATATGTGAGCAGTTTTGTAAGAAATATGTGATATTTTGTGAAAAGTGTTTGTTTAGACAAGTTATTTTTCAAATATGAGTGTTCGCATTAGAGGTGTTCAGATTTCAAGATTAGCCAGGTGTTCGGATATACGGGTTTCACTGTATTCATTTTTAGTCCCCTCAAAAAAGCAGAAATCTGTTCTTGTTGAAAAAGTTTTTGTTTTGTCAATATCTGACAAATAACTAGAACTATTTTTATTACGTATTCAAGAAATGGAGTTCAAATTCAAAGGATAAAGTGAGCTTATACAGAAAACATAAATTCACACATCCATTTCAATACTTATATTGTTCACAGTGACGTCAATAATGACATGTATGAGAGCAGTTCATTTTATCATTAAAGTTAGTGAAAATAGGATCCAAAAGTAACCACAGCAAGTTAAAATTTAAGTCAAAGAGCAAATTTTATATTTCTTTGTGACATAATTTTTACAATTTTATGCAAAAACCTTGAAAAAACGGTTGCCTGTCCTGCCTTATACTCATAGCTGACTATACTTGAAAGGAATATTTATTCATGTTTCAATTTTGTTTTCCAGAGATACATAGCTTAGTTATAACTGTCATGGGAGCAGTGCAGTAGAAAACATCAACCTGAAATGATACACACAAATATTAAAAGAACAAAGTAGGAGTCGATTTAGCAGATTATATGACCACAATTTATGACTGCAGGTATGGCTATTTATGTAAAATTCCTAGTAATATTTTATTGTGAATGGCCCCATGTTTATCATCCAAATATTATTTGTCATATTTTGAAAAAGTTGACTTTTTATGAAGTTCCAGTATGTTATAATACATGGGTTTAATAATCTTTTTTAATATATGATCCAAAATCATATTTATACCCAAAGAAACTTGAGAATGCAATCCAGCCATGCATAATGAATTGTACACATTTACTAGAGAGGTTTCCATAAAATGGGCAATGAAATGTTGGAAGAAACTTAGCCAACATTTCATTGATAATGCTCTATCAGCATGAGAACCAAAACTAAAACTATCATCAAAAAGGGTGGCGAACCAATTGAATACCTCTTTTAAGAGCAAATACAATCCTAAGTTAAAGTACTCATTACAGTACATTAGCCTACTTTATTAATCAGGACCACTGGCCCTTTATAACTGCACAATTGTGTGCATGCAGGTTGGGTAATAAAAAAGTTAAAGCATTTTTTTAAAGTGGCATTTTTGGCTCACCCTGTGGTTGTTGTTGATGAAATCATCCCCAACCAAGTACAAACTGCATACATGTAATTGCATGAAGTGCATATAATTTATTCCAATTCGTTTGTTGTTTTTCAGTCAACATCTAAGATGACTGACACAGATTCCTGGATTCAGTTACCATTATGGAAATAAACTTGATTTACAGATGACACGAGAACAAAGACATTTATTTGGACACCAAGGCATAATGCCTTTGAAAGGAGATTGAAGGAATATCATTTAATTGATAAGATACCTGGTACTGTACATAACCTAATGAGCCAGAAGTTTAAAAGTGAATCTGAAAATAAATGATTATTGTTGCAGTTTAGTATTTAGTATATTGTATTGGAAGATGCTTCCCAAGATATCATTTAGAGGTGAACTCCAGTAATCAAAATACAGAAAGGTGAACATGTTTCATTTACAGGGTGGACCACTGATTATATAATTTTACTTCTGTACACATCCTCTTTATTGTTTTATATCTTCTGAAAATAAAATACAAATACATACTCATAAAAGTGTAAGTATTAATTGCTGATTCAATCATTCTTGATTATATAATTTTACTTCTGCATACATCCTTTTTATTGTTTTATATCTTCTGAAAATAAAATACAAATACAAACTCATAAAAGAGTACGTAAGTATTAATTGCTGATTCAATCATTCTTGATTTAGCATAGACTAGGCTAAAAAATTCAGAATAGGTAATTGAAATTTTTTGAAATTCTATATTTTTGTTTTTTTACCTGATATTTTGTACCTGAGATTTAATATGGTTACCATGGTAACATATATGTTAAGTGGACTAAAGTGTCTTATGAACTTTCAAGATAATGTCATCATGATGACCCATAGCAAATGTCACAACAACTCATTATCAACTGAATGAAATATCTGTATTTCAACAATACAGTTTCAAAAAAATCTTTACAAAATGTTATACTTTATAATATTTAAATGATAATGTGTCACAAAGACTTCAATATTTGAAATCTTATCATCACATTAAGACATTATATATAAACATCTGGATACAACCCTACACTGTATGCTTTATTTAATTTAGAATGTTTTATTCTGAATAAGAAATAATTCTGACATGCAACAACTATAAAAATGACATGTAATGTGCTGATATTGCTAATACAAAACCATTGTCTTTGAATACAGATATTTGAATAAATTTCTTGTTATTAAAGATACCAAGGTGAATATGGTTACTATGGCAACCCACAATGCCATCACTTGGTGTTATACATGTATCTTCAAGCCTTTGTTATTTTCATGACCCATGATAAGTTTCATTGCATTTGGTTCAGGATTAAGTCTTATATCCAGGTTTTCATAATGGATGTGCAAAATATGTCAAAAACCTGTCCGATTTAAAGACAATGCGGCACTGAGACGTCTGTTTTGAAACCTATTAAGGCATCAATCAATCATATCCTAATATCAGCATATCACGTTTGGATACACTATCAAGACTTGATAAATGTGTTTTTTGAGTAAGAGACGATTCCTGTGTTCCAAAACCGAAATTAAGATGGAATGCGCTGGTACCAGTAATAAGAAATATTGTCTTCAAATTGGAAAATTTCACGATTTTCAGGTTTTATAAGATTTCAAGATTAATATGATTACCATGGTAACCAGCACAGCCATTGACGTAATGTTGTATATGCATTTTCAAGCCAGTGTTATTATGATACACCATGTCAAGTTTCATTGCATTTGGTTCTAAACTAAAGTCTAAAATTCAGGTTTGAATGATGGAAGTGCAAAATGTGTCAAAAAGCTGTCTGATTCAAAATTAATGTGGCACTGAGTTATCTGTTTTGAAATTTATTGTGTCACTAAGAGAGATAAAGATTAATACTGTAAAGTAATGTGCATCAAGATATATACTTTAAAGATTAATACTGTAAAGTAATGTGCATCTGGATATATACTATAAAGATTAATACTGTAAAGTAATGTGCATCAAGATATATACTTTAAAGATTAAAACTGTAAAGTAATGTGCATCTGGATATATACTATAAAGATTAATACTGTAAAGTAATGTGCATCAAGATTAATACTGCATCATTGTTACACAGTTCAGATAAATTTTAATTAATGAATCTCTTCTATTCACCTTTCCACAAAGTAGAGAAAATCGATAATTTCTGCTGTACTGATTGGCTGTAATGCAAATGTGTGCAATCAATGATGTCAATGGGTTAAAGTTTTGATGATTTACTACATAATGTATGCTCCGATCCATCGGCCGGCGCTCGGCCGCTTGAGTGTTTTGTTCAATATTGTATTCAATTTTGAACAAAATATCAATCGGCCGGGCGCCGTAGTGAAAATCGGAGCAAATGTGACCAAGGCATAAGGTATACATGTATCTACTAATTAAGAAATATGTTTTTCAGATATTTCAAACAGCCATCACTATGTTCAAGCAGCCATACACACGTAGCTCACTTATTATGTGGTTCATTAACTTCAGTATATGCTTTGGGTAAGTACCATTATATATAGAATGTTTGTGTTTAATTTATGTTACCATTCAAAAGATGACCATTAAATTGACGATGTGTAAGAAGTACCAATCAAATTTTAATTACAGATCAGTTGCCATGTTGTTTTAAATACTTTTTTAATACAGGCAGATGACATAAGCTGAGTCATATGCCACTCCTCAAAATATCTTTATGTTATCCATGAATAGTGTCTAATCCCAACCAGCTTATTTAGTCCTTACTTGACTTCATGTTCCACTACCTTCTCTCTCACAGGCTGGTATCGAAAAATTTGTCCGCTGTGACGGAGCGTGATATTTTGCATAGAAACACTAGGAAATCCGCACAATTTATTTTTTTACTGATATGATTTGCTATATCAAAGAAAATTACTGACTCCATGCAATGAATATATCATTTGTGAGTAACTTTAACTTCTGTTTGAAGTCTGGCAATGCTAAGAGTAAAAGCTATTGAAAACGGCGTCGAGTATCATACTCTAAAATGTACCATTTCTTTTATTTCTTTTTAATGGTACAATATAGCGACACGATAATATTTACATGTGTTTCCAGCATAACTCTGAAGGTATTAATGAGATCTTAATGTATTGGGTATTTTTAATTTTTTAATTTTTTCTGTTCTGTATATACTGGTATCACTAATTCTCGAAATCGTTGTTCCCTCTTCAAAAGAGAAGACGCGAAAATCTTTCCTTATAAGGGCAAAATATTTCCCATGATGCAGTTCGCGGAGGAACAAATTTATACTTCCTTATTTTCCCTCATAGGTTTAACATGGGGATTTTCACACCTATTTTTCAAACGATGTATTCGTTCATATTCCCGTACGAGAGTACAGAAAAAATTATTAAAAACGATTGATCTCTCATTAATCTTAATATAACAGCTATTTTTTCATTGTATTAATTCATAGCATGGTGAAAACGATGATTGAAAAGTGAGAAAATATTCCGGAAGGGAAGGTCACGTGATCAGTAGACTAGCCGCCATATTGGAAAAAAACAATTCCATTCGACTTTCAATACTTGCATGCCAATCTTACCGCACTACAAACTGCGACATCGAACTGAATAAAAGTATTCATCTTCAAATTACATTATAGAGTTACGTTGAAAACCCAAAAACAACTGAGCAGTAGACCAAAGAAAATGCGTCGCTATTATCTAGGTCAATCTGTTCAGTGGTCCGAAAGCAAATCTATAGTACTCGTTTCCGAATTTTGTTGTTCATTGTACAATCTTTTATTGATTAAACTCGGTACACTGACTATTAAAGCAATGACAAAGAAGAATACTTATGATGGTGTCATTGTTTTATTTAGCGTGCGGGTGTAAAAACAAAATTGAGTAATTAGTTTGATTTAGAACTTTCGTGTCACGCAAATAGCTACGCGAAATGCATAGTGGGAAAATGTTGACCAATCAAATTTTGTCCTTTTTGAGTGCTTTTTCAGTGCATATTTGCGAACGTTCTGATTCAAAGAGCGAACCGCGAAAAGGAGAATTGGTATGTCAGACCGGCCAGCCGGCGCCCGGCTGATTGAGTATTGTGTTCAAAATTGTATTCAGTTTTGAACACAATACTCAATCGGCCGGTGCTGAAAATCGGAGCATATGTGACCACGGCATTAGTATTATAAGTTGTTAATTGGTATGTTTCACCTGAGCTGGTGATTATGTAATGATTAGGTTGACATTTCCAATCAGTCTCACAGACAACACAAGTCCCAAGTCTGTATATTTACTCTCATTTCTTCACTTTTAAGAGTTATTCACCACATTCTGCATACATTGAGACTGGTAGATGGTCAAACATAGCATTGCAAGACCGAACTTGTAAATTATGTGATGGTAACACTATTGAAGATGAATTGCACTTTGCCATTCAATGTAAACATTACTCCAGCATCAGATCACACTTTTATGAAACTGTAACAAATATTTTGACGCCACATATAAAAACAAATACTGACAATGATTTACTTCTATTTATTAGTCTCATGCATTCAAAATCAATTCAAAGGCAATGGGCTGCTCTCTTGCATAACATGTTTGTAAAGAGACAATTTGACCTTGAAAGGCTGACTGAAACACAATTATTTGTAATGTCCTAATGTATGTTTATACTCGTACTATAATTTAACTCTAGTCAATTAAAAGTGCTGAATTTCACCATATTGAATGGCCTATCATTATTTATTCCGATTCAAACATATAAAAAATGAAAACATTGTTCAGAGAATTGGGGATTGGAGCTACATCATGAGATACACCAAACTCGAGCTCGCTGTTATTTTCGCCATTCCCAGGTGTGACGTCACAATGCAAATAAATGCATATAAAAAATGAAAACATTGTTCAGAGAATTGGGGATTGGAGCTACATCATGAGATACACCAAACTCGAGCTCGCTGTTATTTTCGCCATTCCCAGGTGTGACGTCACAATGCAAATACAATACGTAGATTCCCGGATGATTGGATAGAGCACGGTCGTGCATCTATGGAGAATTAGAGAACGTTCTATATTGGCTATGCTGCATTTTGATTGGTTGAGAAATTCAATTAGAGCACGGTCATGTTTGAATTAAGGCAATATGTTACATGTCAACTCCCTCTATTTATAATGTATATGAATTTATAATTATCAAAATGTGCAATACTTGGGATAAATTGTTTTATTATACATTACTGATACACATTGTCTACAGTCTGACAATGTATGCTCAATGTTCATGCAAAAATAATTCTATTTGGAAGTTAGTGACCAGTGTCTCATAAGCCGACATTGGCTGGTGGTATTTTAACTATGTCCTAATATATGTATTAATTGTTTCAGTGACACTTAAATAAAATATTTTAAACTTTAAAACATATTCCCAGGAGATATCCTTATATAGAATTTTATTGGTTTTAAGTATAGTTTATCAGTTAAAAATAGGGAAGCATTTCATTTTGATTGGTCTATAACCAAAATTTGCCAGTTTGTGCAACATGTTAAACATTTTGACAGAATTGATAAAAGTCTGTACTTTTTGTGTAATAACTCCAAAATGACCAAATGTTTCCTTATTCAGCACAAGTGTAACTGTGTTAGGTAATTGATACATATCCGAGAAAAATGGTCTGCAGAAACATGATATTCTGAACAAAACAGGACCAAAAACGACCCCTGAAGATGCCTGCATTATTTTAGATTTTGGTGTGTTTCAATGGCCTGAAAAATGGATTGGGTAGGGGAGTGGCATTCCTATTGAGCTTATTCCAGTTGCCATTTTAATCAAATGAATGATGACATATTTGTTATCATCTGAAAGCTTGTGACGTGTGCTTCAATTTGGTACCCATATTATGACATCAGAGGATATATTATGACATCACAATGGTACCAAAATAAAGAAGCAATAAAATGCGGCAAAATAATGGTGAGACTCCAACATTCTTTTGACAATTCACTACTTGCCACAATCAATGAATGCAAATCTCATTGAGGCATACTTCCAATGTATGATCTGATGATTGGCAAAAAATAACTAGGATGTTAGTTATTGTCAATAAGATTGGATACACAATATTGTATCTGACATCTATAACTTTGATTTTTATTAATTACGTCAAAATGTTGTATTTGTCGCGCAAAATGGAAAATTTTGATTATAGACCAATCAAAATCAAATGTTTCCCTATATTTAAAAAATTAATTATAATCAAAACCAATACAATTCTATGTTAGGATTTCTCCAAGGAATGTGCATACAAAATGTGGTGACTTAACTCTTAAAAGTGAAGAAATGAGAGTAAATATACAGACTTGGGACTTGTGTTGTCTCAGTTACTATGTTTTATTTCGCATTATGACATATCTAGCACTTTTGCCATTCTATCAGAGCATACACAAACACAAGGGACCCGGTAGTAATGTGATTCTTCCACTCACTCAACTTTATGCTACCACTACCATTTGCACTTGCCATGCAGAGTGTAGGTGTTACCTTTATATGAACAAGTTGATTTACATTGCAGGTACTATGGATTGTTTCTATGGTTACCAGAGCTGTTTAAGAGATTAGAGCTTGGTGAGGGATCTGTTTGCTACACTCCAAGTGCTAACACAACCTCGCATAATTCAAACTCTACATGTACAGATGCAGGTAGGAATCATTAATACCATTTAATTTGAAAATACTGCCACATGTGGGGCAAAGCAAATATTTTAACTTCTATATACAGTATTATCCTAGTTGAGTATTATCCCAGTTGAGTTTTAGGGAGATAAGTTGGTAAGATCCCACAATCCCTAAGGTAGATATATATATCTCCCTCTGGATAAACTCCATATCCAAAACCTGCTTGACTTATCCAATATTTAAATCTTACTTGCAATGTTTTGATGAATCATGTCCGTCTTCTTCAGGTACTTATCATGCTACTGGGTTGTTATTCATGGGGGTTTGGGATTAAGGATGTTGTCCCAAAGTGGGCTGAGTTTGCTTATAGAGTCCACTTCTTTCTTAGGTTCACTAATTCTAACTGATGCTTTCCTTGAAGTTTCACCTACATGTTCTTTCTTGCAACCACAAGGAACACTTTAAAACATTACACACACACTGTCTTTCTCCTCACTAGGTCTCTTTTGACCTATCTGTTCACTATCTAGTTTCTGGATCTCTGAAGTGGATTCTCCACAATTACCTAACACCTAAACAATATGGTCATATTTATGTTTTCTTTTCTGATTCTCGTGTGACTAATCATTCCCTCCTCTTCAGTTATGTACAAACTACTGCATTCTTGTGTATCAGTGGGTGATGTAATCAAATACTTAGGGCAGTCATCTGTGTGAGATTTCTCTCTAAAGACTGTCCCATTGAGCTTGCTGTCTTCAGTTCTAGTTAACCTTGTATCCAAGAAGACTTTTCTTCCATCCTGCTCCTGTTCTATGAACTTTATGAACCCAGTCCTGTCAATGCTATTCAAGTGCTGTGTGAGAAGGTATACCTTGTCTTTCTTAACCACTTCCAATATATCATCTACATATCTAAGCCACACAGTGGGTTTCCTTTTAGGAGATCCTGTATCCATGGCTAATTCCTTTATCCATTCCATTTAGAGATTGATGAGATTAATGATACATTTCAGTATATCAGGTGCATCCCATAACTTAATCATATAAATAACACATATCCAGTTTGGATCATATTCACTCGATAGTCGCCCCAGGCAGACATATTTATTTAGAGTGAAAAGTAAAATTGAAGTGCGTCGCCACATTGTCAAACGAAAAATGAACAGATTTTAAGATATATTAATATATGAATGAACTGTATTTTGACTCTTTACGTACACCAGCACTTGGGTTTATGAATATATAACATAATTAGATCATTAGAAAACGTGTAAGATTTGTTTTGAATTCACAAAAATGTATGTAACTTCCTTCAAAATTGAGCTAGAAGCTTCCTCTATCATCATATTCATATTTTCATTGGTTATGGGGGGGGAGTGCGATCAAACCCCTCCTGGCTGCGCCTATGACCGTATCCGGTACTTCAAATAAAAAGCATTTTAAGGCTCTTTTCTTCCTCTATCATCATGGTCATATTTACATTGGTAATGGGGGGGGGGGCGTGCGATCACACCATCGAACCCCCTCCTGGCTACGCCTATGATCGTACCCGGTACCCAAAAAAATGAAAAAAATACGAATATATTACATAATTAGATCATTAGAAAACGTGTAATGGGGGGGGGATGCGATCGCACCATCGAACCCCCTTCTGGCTTCGCGTATGACATTGTAAGACAATTTAAAAAACATGACAAATCAATCTTACTCTATTTTCAATAGTTTGTATATTGGTACGTGAATTGTTTTGATTATGATTTAAATCTGTAAATAGCTATCATTACTTTAGCAGAGAGGTGATGCAACGTGTAAGATTTTGATTATTTATCATAATTTAAGTTATCCCAATTTTCAACGAAACGTCCACTAAAGTGTAAATTGTTACGTCTTACAATGTCATACATGTAGGCGTAGCCAGGAGGGGGTGCGATCACAAAATGCGCCCAGTTTGCATCCAGACAATGAAATGTATCTACTTGTCCGCCCTAAATGAACAATTTCTATGAGAAAATGATTGATAATTCTCTTATTTTGGTGAGCAATGATAGAGTTAGTTCAGAAAACAATGTCAAGCTGAAACTAATAGTTCAATACCTTCACAATCATTCTAAATGAATATATAAGCTCAGCTTACCAAATTGATGCTACCAAATATTTTAAATGTAATTTTCCACTATCGAGTCTGAAAACACAAGCCACTTGCCAATTGGTGAGTAATGGAAAAATCCTAAGACAGACACTGATATCAAGACTACATGTAATTGCATGATGAAATCACAAAACTCCGAAATGTATTCACATTGACAGTTAAAATATTGTAATCTGTAGATTTCTCAAGAACCGTTTTGATTCTCTATCTAAAAATGTGAGGCTATCCTGCCCTATTTACTCCCATACAGTAACCATCACAGAACATTGTGCCTTCCCAATCATGCTGTAGATACACTATACTCCTTAATTTGGCTAATATATTCTCTGCCTTATCCACCAAATTAAAACAGGACCCAAATTAAGTGTATCTGCAATACTAGCCCATAAAGTGCTGAATACAATTATCAAACTTCATTCCTATATAGGGAATCCTTTTAGTCAGCAAACAGGACACTGGTACTACTTCTGTAGGTTCTAGGGAATACTATACCCAGAAGTGATGTATAACTTTTTTAATTGCAAAAGTACCAATGCACTGTATGGATCCCTGGTTTTTCACTGGATCTTGCAACTTATATGAATGTACTTAATACTAAACTAGAGTACAGTGTATATCTGAAACCCATGATTTGCCCAGAAGCTCATACAGCACTGTTTCCTTTGGTCACCCAATATTTCTCTGAGGGGAATTGGTTTCACCTGTCTTAACATCAAAATATAAAACTATAATTATCAAAATTACCAGCCACTTCCTCCTTTAGCTAGTATCAGACAAGTATTTACATCAGTTCATGTTTTTATTTTTTCAATTTCAGGACTTGACACAAATATATATTCAGAGAGTATGCTGACTGCCTTGGCAAACCTACCTGGTAACATACTCACTATTTTCCTCATGGACAAAATAGGCAGGAAAATATTATTGAGTAAGTCCATTTTAAAGATCTTAGGTAACAAAAATTTTCTAATTCACCCTTTTACAAGTACATTCTTATTATACACTATATTTCATTTCCTAAAATTGTCAGTAAACTGGTGTGAGTGGCAACTTGAGTGTTTGCTAAATAGCTTTGAAATGTTGTTAATTCACCATTTAATGCGATTTTAGGAGCTTTGCATTCAAAACAATTAAAGTATACTATCAGTTATCACACGTTTCAGCATGTGATACAGGAAATATTCCACGAAAGGTAATACTGTATCATCCACGAAAGCGAAGCTTGAGTGGTGATACATTGTTACCCGAGTGGAATATTTCCTGTATCACATAAGCTGAAACGTGTGATGACGATTTTATCACATGTCTAGGAATTTTGAAGCATTTTGATTTGGTCAGTTATGATTGTGTTCAGTACTTCTGGTAACTATTATAATTTTTGATTTCGCTTTGAAACAATATGACGTCATACCGTTGTATTCGTACTTGTTTGTGAAATAGTATGACGTCATATTGTTTTCCTTAGCTAGAAGTGATATAATCAGTGACGTCACATCGTTGCTATTGATCATCACTGGTTGCCTCTAGTAACGTGTGAGGCGGCCGTGTGAGACGGGAAAACTCACACGGTAACCAACCAATCAGATTACTGGAATTTTACAGAGCATGTGATAAAAACATTTTCCTCTATTTGATAACTGGCATATTTATTCCACCAAACGAGGTTCAATGGGGATATAGAAAAGCTGTTCATCAGTCAATCCACCCATCCGCCCATTCGTCTGTCCGAACGCTTTAACTCAAATACCGGTGGATGGATTTAATTCAAATTTTATAGGCTTATGCCTCATGGGTGTAGGACCTCTTCTCAAGAAGGAATTTTCAATATTGGGGCTCATTTCAAAATGGCCACCATTTTTCGTAAAAAATGTAATCTTTAATAACTCAAATACATGTTGACAGATTTGGTTCAAATTTAATATGCTGATGCCTTGGGACAATACAAAGGAGCTTATGCTCAAGAAGAAATTTTCAAGGTGGCCAATGAATTTCAAAATGACCGCCTTTTTTCGTTAAATACATAATCTTTAATAACTCAATAGAAGTGAAGGGATTTTCTTCAATTTTATATGCTGATGCCTACAGACATGGGAGAAAGAAAGAATTTTTAAGATGGTGGCTAAATTTCAAAATGGCCACTATTTTTATAAAAAAACATAATCTTTAATAACTGAAATACCAGTGAATAGATTTGGTTCAAATTTTATATGCTTTATATGCTCTTTGAATACAAAGAAGTATAAATAAAACCAAGCAGCTCTCTTCATGAAAGAAATTTCAAGATGGTGACTGAATTTCAAAATGGCCACCATTTTTCCGCTAAAAATTAATCTTTGATATAACTGAAATACCAATGAATGGATTTGAGGCAAAGGAGTGGTATCGATATGGTAAACTTTTTGAACATGGGTTTCTCTTAAACCAGTCATCAAAACATTCTGAAACATTTTACACATCGTCAATTTAATGGTCATCTTTTGAATGGTAACAATATAATTTGAAATATATCCTTTTCTCTATATTGTTTTAGAAAACATATCAGACACTTCTTTTTGTTCTTGGTATCATATGTTCGGAATGAAATGAAACATCTATCCGAACCTCATTGGAACAAAATGACATAAACAAAATGTGTTTAGGTCTCTCAATATTGTAATTGTACAAAGGAAAGTTTGGTTGATTCTAAAAAAGTATCTTGTTAATGGAATAAAATGTTTATCTTAATTTTTATCTTTTTGAGGGGTTTTGTTTTAGGTTTTTGAATAAAATCAACCAAAATTTCCTTTGTATAACTGTAATATTGAGAGGTCTAAGAAAATGTTGTATATGCAATTTTTTTTCAACAAGGTTCAGGAAGACATTTTATTTCATTCTCAAGAATTGAATTTTTCAAGATGGCCACTAAATTTCAAAATAGTCACCATTTTACATATAATAACATAGTCTGTGATAACTCAAATATCAGTGGAAGGATATGGTTCAAATTTTATATGTTAATGCCTAGGGACAAACAAGCTCTGCTGTTAGAAGGAATTTTCAAGGTGGGGATTCAATTTCAAAATGGCTGCCATTCTTTGTTAAAAAATGTAATCTTTCATAAATCAAATAAAAGTGGGTGGATTTGGTTCAAATTTGATATGCTGATGCTAGGGACAAAGGAACTCTGCTCGAGGGAAATTTTCATAGCTGATGCTTAGATATAAAAGAGATCTGCTCAAGAGAATATTTTCAAGATGGTCATTATTTATCAAAATGGCCATTTGTCATTAAAATTGTATTCTTTGATAACTCAAATACCAGGTTTCTCAAGAAGAAATTTTCAAGAAGGAAGCTGGATTTCGAAATGGCCCCCATTTTTCAAAAAACATAATCATTGATAACTCAAATACCAGTGGATGGATTGAGTTGGTTCAACTTATTATCAAAATGTTTTGTTCGGTGGGATTTGCTACTCCGTGCAGTTGCTGTTTTTCCAGTTTATATTTGAACAACTTTGATATGCACTGTTATTAACCTTAATTCAGATTTTCAGACTTTTCATGTTTCCTGAAAAAAGTTGTGATAAAATCCCCATTGAAATCTTTAAAACTTCTTTTACTCTTAAAGTGTCCGCCTTTTCTGGTTACATATAGCACAGAGTTTACACTTGCGGATTAGATTAGTTATAGTGTTAAAGCTCTCTTAATATTGTTTTTATTTACTCAAGTGATGTGATAATACTTTTCCAGTAAATATTTTTTATTATAATTGTTTAGGCCCTTAGCCAAGGGGATGGGGGTGGTCAGGGTAACAACTGGGCAAAAATACTTTCAAAGTCATGTAAGGTTTACCATTTTGTGTACTTTTCAATGATTTTAGGGGTCATTATCAACTTTGAACTCGCTCGGAATAATTTAAAATGCCCCCCTCCCCCATTGGCAAAAGCTGGCTGTGTAGGATTTGTAGGATTAGTACATTATTATCCCATGATGCACTAGTGTACAAACAACTGGCTCTTTGAATACAAAAAAAAGTAGGAATAAAACAAGCAGCTCAACATGTACAGTGTGATCGTGGAAATCGTATAACTTAAATTCGTATATATGACAATGGTTGAGGGTATTCACTTTTATAGTTTGTCAGTGCCTGGAGGCATGCACATTTAATATTTTTTCGGACTTAATAAAGATCGTAATTTTAATATTATATCACAATCAGTATGTCAGCAAGATCACATAGTTAACTGCCAATAGCATTTCACATTAATCCAAACAGAATTATACTTGAGAAATTAAGTGACTTTCTGCCAGTTGTTTCTATATTATGAATAGTATCCTGGCCCTACAAACACATGCTGCCATCTAGTTATCTATATCTATATAGCATATGATCTAATGATATCCAATTGATATGACACTGATTCCAATTGATATGACACTGATTCCAATTGATATGACACTGATTCCAATGGATGTGACACTGATTCCAATTGATATGACACTGATTCCAATTGATATGACACTGATTCCAATTGATATGACACTGATTCCAATGGATGTGACACTGATTCCAATTGATATGACACTGATTCCAATTGATATGACACTGATTCCAATGGATGTGACACTGATTCCAATTGATATGACACTGATTCCAATTGATATGACACTGATTCCAATGGATGTGCCACTGATTTCAATAGATGTGACACTGATTTCAATTAATTTGACACTGATTCCAATGGATTTGACACTGATTCCAGTGGATGTGACACTGATTCCAATGGAATTGACATTCTGGATTCAGTGGAAATGACACCTTAACTACAATTAATTTGACACCACTACTCCACTTGGTATATAAAGCACAATGTTAAAACAATATACAAAAATCAGTACATTCTAAAGTCCAAAGGCCCATCATTGCTTATGTATCCCCTCCTCACACCTCTCCCATATGCTGTATACTCATGTTCTTTTATATTCCATTTATTTCAGCATCTAGTATGATCATCTCAGGTGTTAGCGTCTTCTTCATCTACCTCGTCCACAACAAAGTTGAAAGTCTTGTGATGTCATGTGTCTTTAGTGGTTTCTCAACTATAGGCTTTAATGCCATCAATGTAGTTCAGGTGGAGCTCTATCCAACACAGTTAAGGTGAGACAGCCATTTTGATACAAACATTTTACTCAAATAAGATTTGTGTAATCAGTGATGGTTTTAAAAGATATGTTTACCTGTGCAATTATTCTGTTTTAAAACCAACATTTACAGGGTTTGTAATTATAAAATTAACTTCATTCAATGTAAAAGCATATACCTACTATAGTTTGAGAGAAACAAGTATTTAAAACTTGAAAGTAATAGATAAATATGATTTGATGTCATGAAAGATAATGTTTCGTGGTTCATAAGTGAAAGAAAAAAAGAAAAAAGAAAAACATGACATCGCTGGGTTTTAAACTCACTCTCTCAAAATGTCCTATCAATACCCATTCAGCCAGCGCTCTAGTCAAATGCCCTACAAAAAAGCTTATGTTTTGTTTTGTATTTTTGTTTACCACCAATGAAGGTGAGCAATACCTCATGGGCATATCCCTTATATATACGGTCGTAATTTACGTAATTAACATGGAAGATAGACCCAGAAACCCCTCCTTGAAGGAGCCCTGTGTTCTTTTATGTGCACTTATACATAGACATACAAGTACACACCACAGCCTTTTGTATGAGTTGCGGACCACTCAGTCAAACACCCTGAAGTACTTTACGCAAACAAGCAAATTTAGTCTTGCCTGAACCGGGGATCGAATCCGGGACCTATTGCGTAAGAGGTACCTGTGCGACCGCTGAGCTGCACGTGTGGACTACCACTACGCTTATACAACATATCATTTGAAAATGAACTATTTTTTTGAAACCACATTACTTTTTGGCCTAGAATTGTCTGAGAGTCACTTTAAGTATGAAGATTGCTTTAACATATTTTTCTCTGAAATAAAAAATAAATAAAAAGTACTAAATGGAAAAAATCTTCTGGTACAAGACTTCTGAATCAGTTCTGTATAAATAAAAGTCAGTGTATGAACTACATTTGCAATCGAAATGAAACTAGCAGCTAGAAGATTTATCAATCCTCAGCAAGTTTTGAGTGAGTGCATTTATTAGACTCAAGATTGAATCTAGAGTCTATTGCTTTTGCCAGTATTCTTCTTCTTTTTATTATCCCATCGAACAAAGTTCGGAGGGATATAGGGAACGCCTTCGTTACAGACTAAAACAGGCTCAAAAAGAGAATGTTATAGCTCCTATAGACAAGGCAGCTAACAACATTGGATTCATATGCAAAAATACTACATCAAGAAAACACATTACATACATTAAAGAAGAAATACAAACCAATACATATGAACAGAATGAAGTACAAGACGAAACATCTATTGTAGATGAAATGAAGAGGGCCATTCAAGATATATTCAACATTGCACCAGAAGAGGGAAAAAACGTACTTACGAATATACACCTTAAGTTGAAGATGCACAAAAATCCTATCAAATGTAGGTACATCATAAGGTCAAAGTTCAATTATAACAGCAGCAAGAAACTAACAAAAATTCTTAAATTAGTACAAAAATGCAATGAAAAATACTGTGAAAAGATTAAAAACCTAACTGGAACAAACAGGATGTGGATTTGCCAAAATAACAATGATGTCCTAGAATTTGTTAAAGAAGTAAATATGAGAAATGGAGCAAGGAATATTGTGACATTTGACTTTTCGACCCTATATACAAATATAAACCTACAAGATCTGAAACAAAAACTAAAATGGACCATAGAAAAAGCATTTAAAGGTGGAAGAAATCAAAAGATTAGTGTAAATGGTGAAAATGTAAAATGGGGAGTATTTCCTACAGGGGTTTTAAAGATATCCATTATGGGTGACCAAAATTAGCTGAAAGCAATGGATTTGCATGAGTTTTCCCTATGGGAAAATAACATGGGAAATATTGTTTTCCACTTTATCTAAAAGGAATCACTTATTCCTTTAAAGGGGTTAACTGTGGATCAGAACGCAATATATTTATACAAGAATTAAATTATAAAAACCGGAGTGGAAGGGGTTGAAAATCAGGAAAACATTTCAGAAAAAACATGTGTCAAAGTCAAAGTCGAAATAATTCTATTATCTCTAGAAGTGTTACCGTAGTAAAAGCTTTAACCCACCGATGTGTAATCACAAGTCTGCAGACCTGACAACAAACAAGACCAAAGAGGAAAAGTAATAGGGAGAAAGAAGACCAAGAAAGAAGAAACTAAAGAAGACAAGAAAGTAACAACAACAGAAAAAAGAAGAAGAAACTAAGAAGACAAAGGGTGAAAAAATTATATAGGACATTAATAAAGCTAGAAATGTAAATACTAAAGAAGCACATGGCCTTTACTCGTTATTTTACGATGGTTTTTGCTGTAACTCGAAAAGTAATGGAGCGATTTTGTTCATATTTGGTATGTGAAAACTTTAAGCATGGCACACTGTCTAACAACACTTTTGGTAGAAAGCGACGATTTTGAAAAACAGCCGCCATTTTAACGCATTTTACTATAACTCGAAAAGTAGTGTAGCGATTTTGTTCATATTTGGTATGTGAATACTATAAGCTTGGTATACTGTCTAATGCCACTTTTGGTAGAAAGATGGCCGCCATTTTAATGTATTTTACTATAACTCGAAAAGTAGTGGAGCGATTTTGTTCATATTTGGTATGTGAATACTATAAGCATGGTACACCGTCTAATGACACTTTTGGTAGAAGGCAGCCATTTTTCAAAAAGGCCACCATTTTAACGTATTTTACTATAACTAGAAAAGTAGTGGAGTGATTTTGTTCATATTTTGGTATGTGAATACTATAAGCATGGCACACTGTCTAATGACACTTTTGGTAGAAGGTGGCCCTTTTGAAAAATGGCTGCCATTTTTGCCATATACTTTGTTAAAATGCCAGCCATGGCTGTTCGATGGGATTTGCTACGCTTTGGGGTTGCTGTTGTCTAGTTCTTCTGATGAACACGTTTTCTCAGCAACTGTAAGAGCTTACTCAAACCTACTTCCATGGTTAACTAGGGAATGCACCTGAACAGCTTGGAAATAAGCAATAAGCATTTTTATCTAGGTCAAATGTCAAGAACTAGGTAAAATCTTGCTTTTTCAACATTCTTCGTCATATATTTGTCAATACACCTCCTTCATCTTTTTTCACCATGTAACTTAGATTACTTTTTTTGATTACTCTTACCAATTTTGAGATGTTGAGATCCAGAAAGTAGGTCAGAACAAAAAGTTCTCCAAATTTAATGTGTGAGTTTCATCAGGAATCTAAATCTGCAGAATGAATTTCAATTTGACTTCCAGTTTGGAAGTTATAGCATTTTGAGATCTCAAACATTGCTAATTTTGGTATGTTAAGTCAGTGGAGCCGAAGAGTATGCTAATAGTGTTAGCCTTTTGCCGTCAGAAAGTATTTTGACCTATTTTTGAGATATATGGTGTCTGGAAAGTAGGTCAAAACAAAAAGTTTGTGTAAGTTATGAAAGAAGTGTAGATTTTTTCAGGAATCAGAATATGCAGTTTTTATTAATTTTTAAATTTCAAATGAGGGAAGGAGCACAAAAAGCACATGCACATTGTTTTACAGTAGTTTAAAGCCAAACATCAAAGTCACCTGCCAAAATCTGGAAGCTCAATGTCTTATTGTCCTCAAAATTTGAATGTTTTCCAGAAAAAGTCATTCTTGTTTAGTGAGTAGTGTGCCCCTCTGATGAAAGCACATGAAGTTGTTCAGATTAATATTAATTGATGAATATGAATTAAATGTACATATCTTTACTTGCAGGTCCACTGCATATGGCATACTAACTGGAACATGTAGAATTGGTGCAATAGTTGGGAATCTTATATTTGGACAGTTAGTAGATGTAAATTGTGCTGTCCCTATGTTGATGGTGGCTGGTCTGCTGTCTTCAGGAGGCTTAATGGCTATAAAATTGCCTAATAAGACACAACAAGATATCAACTGAAATATATTTTGCTCAAAATAAAACATATGATTATGTGAATTATGTGAACAAACACTGAATATTTTGTTCATATTTAATATATGGATACTCATAAGAATGGCTAGTAGCATTTTAATATTTTTATCCCAACAAAAGTTCTGTAGGGATATTGTGAAGCCATTCATCTGTCCCTCAGTTTGGAAAATAACTTCAATACTAGAAATCTAGTAGCTCTATTATACTCAAATCAAAGGCAATTTAGAGTAGATTTCAAATATTGTATCATTTTTCTGATTCGGACAGGATAACTAAACCACAACGTACAAAATTTCCCAAAACACGACTCATATATTTACCATGATAGTCCATTAATAGCAGTAGTAAAGTCTATTTATGTCTCACACACTAAAATATATAGTAACTGTATGAGAGGGTTGTCCCAGAAGTAATGCACTATATGCTCTAACTTTATCAATAATTGATATTTGTACATGAAATTTTCAGTAAATGTTCCCTAGAGATTTCTCCCAATTTAAATCAGGTGAGGGACACAGTAGCTCTGTTCGAGAAAGATTTTCAGAATGGCAGCTGAATTTCAAAATGGCTGCCTTTTTGTAAAAAAGGAATGTAATCTTTGATAACTCAAATGCATATTTACGGATATGGTTTACATTTTAAAAGTTAATTGAACAAGCTCAAGAAAGAATTTTCAAGATGGCCACTAATAATCCGTTTTGTTGGGTGCGATTTGCTACTCCGTGGAGTTGCTGTTTTTCCAGTATTACATTAAAATGTTACATAAAAATTAAATATGAGGGCTGATCAGGAAGTAATGGACCTTTGCCAATGTTCAGTCTTTTTTATGATTTTGTGACACAATATAGCCCATATATTCTGTCAAAATGTATGTGAGTTTCATTGCTATATGACATCATTGCGCTTTTGTCTTGGTTGCCATGGTAACTGGTGTCACAACAAGGTTGATTTGCTTTCCAGTGCTTTTTATATCATTTTGTTTAGATATTGAATGTACCAATATTCACCAATATAACTGATCTACAATATGTCATTATGATGTCATAGATATGATGTCATTGTGTGTCCTAACACTTTGTTGTCTTGAAAGTAGGTTATTCAAAAAACGTTTTCCACATGCCATCCGGAATGAGCGAGGCCTTCACTTTCTAAGGAAGTTCCGTCTTCATCACGACAATGCCCCCACACTGAGCAAATCTAAACCAAGATATGATTGATACAATTGGTTGTGTTTTTTTTGTTTTTTTAGTTGTCTTTAACAATTTCATATACAATTTTACATGAAATATGCTGCCAAGTGCCAATGGCATTACTGGCTAGCATTTATTATTACATCTTTAGTTAAATATCATTCATAAAAAACATAGATGTATGTGCTTAATTACTCAGATGCAAGTAGGTAGTTACCAGTTTTGCCACCAGGTGGCTGATTCAGGGGAATTAACATTGCAGAGTATTACAAAGTTCCACTTGAATATGCACGAGTTTTAATAGTTCACTTTTCATATTACCTTTATCAGTTTATGTATCTGATAGTTATACAAATTAAAATATGTCCAGTAAAAGAAAATATTATCTGCCCAACACAAGAAAAGATATTTCACTTTTTGTGGTTTTACAACATGGGCTCTATGGGGAATCTCCCCGACCTAGAAGTCACATTTTCAAAGAAAATTAAATTTTCAAAGTTGATAAAGTGTTTTCAAAACCACATTTCTAAATGTAATTTTACATGTAGATTCCAAATATGACATAAGTTTGACTGAATTGTGAAATTTTAATGACGTAAATCAAGATTATTTCTACTCGCATCTGGGATATTGCATTATTTCCCCATTATTTATCCACCAATTTACCCATGAATTCTACAAATTGGTAAAGACATGAAAGATGGACTGTTCCATGTATTTGAAGATTAAATTAAGAGTCATTGGAAATATGTAGCTCACAAAGGAAATTACTTTGAAGGTGTAGAATTGATTAAGGAGTTATGTGAACATAAAAACGCCAGATTTTTGGTGATTTTGAGAGAATTTATACATGTATCCAATGCTTCTGTGAGCTACAATATCTAGAGTAACCTATTTTGTGTGTATAAGTGGCATAACTTATGATAACACAACGCTTATGATATTAGAATATCAGATAACCAATATCATTCTGATTGTTATGTCATAATGCAAAACAATAGACGCCTAATTAAAATATCTAATATCAAGATTTTTGACAAATTCAAATATATTTGAAACATTTTGTTTTATATATAAGATACATACATGCATGTCAATATGATTATCTTCATGATCTTACTTACTATATTTCAAATATCACCTATTTATTATCAGATTATGCTCATTTTTAAATAAACAATACATACTGTTTACAAAAACAATAATTTCATATTATGCTCTCTGGTCTGCTTTCTCATGTATATCTGAACACCAACAGCACATTCGTTGAACAAAATAATAGTTTATTAGTTGCAACTTGTTGTATCGTTGTTGTTGAACTCAACATTCAGTTATTCTATATTTCCGCAGATGACCATTCCGACTACTGTTCCCATTCATGTCTGGACTTTGCATACTGTGTATTCTGTTTGAGAATCTTGAACTAATACTTATGTGTGATCCATTTGGTGTGACTCCATCAATGTGTGCTAATGAATTTTGTTCAGCTAAAGCTGTGTTCATCTCATCTTTAAGCGTGTTCACTTTCTTACAACTAAGCGGAAACCAATTGTGGCAGAAATCATCTTTTAACACAGAAAGCCTCCGCTGTAATTCTTCTTTGAATGTTTTACTTTTCTGAAATTATATTTCATCTCATGAGTTCTGGTTTTTCAGTCTTGAGGAACACTATTAAATTGATATCTCCAATATATTAAAGTGACAAATGGGGGCATGTTGTCAAATTTCATTAATTTGCTAAGAAATCTTATTTTTCAAGAAAGTATGGATCAGAGTTTATTTGAGGGGTATAGGCCTAAATGGCGTCATGGCTGTATACTTACTTCTTTATTTGTGGGGTCTACATGGATGCTGATATGTATGATCCATTCCAATACAAGCACAAGGAAACTGATGCCAAAGCCCACATATATTATCCAGAAGACGCCCCATAGAGAAGGCATCCCAACCTCCACTGTCTCTTCGTCTATGCCTCCACTATCTGCCTGGGAACATGTGGCTGATTTGCTTACCCTATAATTGAATAATGATGAATATACCTACAGTGTACTAGTACTAGTGTAAAATGTTGCATAAGGACAGGTTCATTGTGACACAAGAATATTACTATTAAGAGTCAACTGTTACAAACCATTTATCTATAAGATTATCAATTGCTCCAGACTCTCTCATGGCATATATCTGCACAGTAAGGTCCTCGGCATATAGTGATGACTTAGAGAGACCAAACCCATATCCAGCCATACCAAATCCATTGCTTACTACCTTTAAAAGACAATCCTGGCCTGGAAATATATTCATTTATAACTAAATTTAATTTTTCAAAAATCATTCATAACATTGCTTTAATAAAAAGACAATTAAAATGAAATAAGTAGTGACATTTTTAATTTGAGTTTTGTACATAAGGAGGATGGAAACTGTCGCAACAGATTTTAGACATTCATATGTTGGATTTTGTCTGTTTTCTGAGGATTGAAACAGGTGCATATGTTAGGCCAATACATTACCTACAGGAAAAGTATTATAGAGATGATGAAATTTTGTAATTTAATTTACTTAACAGCACCCATTTAAGACTTTCAAATGTTTCATGATTAAAGTTATTCAAACTGTTGGTCCATTTGGATTAATAATACAGTATGCCAGTGTGTCGATCATACCTTTCCAATAGTTGAGTAAGGGCAGATCGAGAAGTAACGCAAATGATCCATTGTTTTGTTGGGTATGATTTACTGCATCAAATGTAGTGTCAAAGTATGTCTCCCATTTTCTCATATTGTCACCCATTTGTCTGAAAAAATCATGATTTTATTCCACGATAAAGAAGCCAGTTATCTGTTTTTGAGACATTCAGATTACTATCCGCTTATACCTCACATTCAGCTATAAGACGGGCGAGGGGGCATAATCATAGCAAAGACACAGAGGCAAATCATTGTTGCATGCCATGTGTGATATACTATAGTACATTGTAGCTTCACGAAGGACAAATTGCAAAATAATAGCAAATGACGAATAAAAAGATTTTGATCAATATTGAAAATCACAAGGCAGGACTGTTAGACCGAAGTCAACTTACTTATAGGGGTCTCTCACTGATGTATCAAAGAACGTTTGTACTTGATGTTGATCAATGGTACCATACTTTAAATCTGATGCCTTGAGATCTTCGATTGAGTTGACATCCACGTTACTGGCCTTTATGGTCAAAAAAGCAGCCAGGTTGGCTGTATATGTAGCGATAATGATCAGCGCTCCAAACCACCATGCAGTAGCACCCACTCGACCTACAAATATTATATAGCCAAGCATGCATTATGAGAGCACAATGTAATACAATAGGGAAGTTTTGAAATACAATTCCTTTACATCATATTTATTAAGGAAATACAGAAAAGATTAGGATAGGAAACCCAAAATGGCGACCTTAGAATTTACCAAGCACACCGAAAAACAAATCAGCTTCGAAACCAGATGTTCATAAAAATGAAGATGAAATTAAGATTACAATCGAAATTACGACGAAAATTCCAAAAGGACCAGCAAGCCCAAAGTCTAATCAGTTCAAGATTGTCATACAAAGAAACATTCATGAAATTTAGAAATGATTCAGGAAGTGGCTTGGCTGAAAACGCCCGGACAAGAATTAACAAACAATTAGTTTTCCAACCATCTTTAATTAACCAAGCAAACCCAAAGTCCTATTCATTACAATTGTCCCCAAGGGTTCGAGAAAAATGTTTACACTACCTGACCAAGATTTTGGATGAACCTCTCCCCCTTGCTCGAACAATGATGCAAATGACCAGAATATTGCGTTGTGAATGTTGAAATTACGTTTCTCGCGTTTCCATTCCAGTACCTCCCAGTGATCTATTGTACCGTCCTCATTCTTGTCCATGGCTTCAAACTCGTCCTCGTGGGCAATTTGGGCTTTTTTACCTGCAAGTTATTCATCATTTAATAGTTTAAATGTTAATGCCCATATGCTTTAGCGAAGAGGAAGGGACTGAGTCGAAAAAGCACTTCGACCTCTTAAAAGTCATTGTTCACGAAAGCATGGGCTCTACCGCCCATGACGAAAGGTACAGAAATTGAAAGACGATGGGATCCCCTGAAACCACATTTCTAGTCAATTGACTAGAACCCTGTTAAACCTAACATAATTATCACATAAGTATACACTTGTCATTATTATAAGGTATGCAGAAAACATACTTTTCAGAAATAAACTACATGTATTGAAGCCTGTTAACTATGATTCATTAAAAAATACATTAAAATTAAGTAATCTTTATCGAAAATGAGCCTAAACCGCAGCAAACCTATTTGCCTTTGTCAAATTTGCTTCGATTTTCAATACGACGACCGGCCGATGGTTTTTTTGTTCACAGAAGCCGGTGTAGGACATAGGTGGTCCTATAAAGTTTTGGTCCTACTCTTCATTGATTTTGTATGGTGACCTAATTACAATTATTTTCCTTATTATTTATACACAGTCAGGGCCGGTAAGGGCCGTAAGGAAAGGGACCATAATCCCCAGGGGAGCATAATTTCTTTCACACCGGTGCTAGGGACATTGAAAAATCGGCAGATTCCTGCTTATCAGCCGGCGTCCGGAGCAAATGTGACCAAGGCATAAGGGTGCGAACCTGGATCCTCCTAAAAAGTTTAAAATGCATGTAGGATTGAATGTGTTTGACAGAGGGTACAGTATATAGAAAGACGAAATTAATGAAAATGAGGTAAGGCGTATAATGGAATTAACCCGAAAAGAGAGGCCTTGTTCAAATGTTGGATGGATCATCATGGGTATCATGTCTTGGGGAGTTCTGAGTCTTGATGTGAATGCATGTATGTGGAGTAACCACAGATCCAGAATAAACCAGGATTTGACAATAAACACTAACATGTCAGCTGTATTAACCCTGAAACGGTTAGGGGGAGAGCAGATCTGCCCTCAAGGAATTTTTTGATAGCCTTTTTCGTACTTTACCTGAAAAGTTCTGGGCTTTTAGCCAAAAACTCTACCCTCCCCCCGTAGGGGGAAAGTTAGAGCTTGCCAAAGTTACTGAAATACCCAAACTGTCAGTAGTTTTGACTTGAAACGATAAACCCCTATGTTCTTAGAATATGAACTTCTTCATCAATATGGCTCGATATAGTTATAAGTAAGCTCAAAATACCGATAATTGAAAAACCATTTCAATGGTACTTAATACACTCTCCTATGATTAATCATCTCCGTGATCATGCGGGGTATAATTCTCGATAGCCTAACTGTTTAAGGGTTAATTGTTAACGATGAAACTGGTTTACTGGTATTCGACAAGACATTTGATAAGACAAGATTACACTGTACATTTGAGTGTCGGGTTCACAGGAGAAATTAAACTTATACAGGGTGCTCCAAAAGTAGCGTGCTGCCATTTCACTTATACTGCATCAATCGAGGAACACTGTACTGTACAGTGTATGTAAATTCGAATACATCCAAGGCACGAAGGGTTGGGTTGATCGTTCACGTCTATAACAAACTTAATTATATCGTATGGTTTGGTTTTGCTCATCGTGCAATCAAGTCCTGATCAATCATATGCTTTGCTTTCTTCACGGACTTACAGAATATTCGTGCTTTCCCATACAGATTGGTTAATAATATTCAGATTGATGTCTCTCAAACCATATGATATCACTACCAACGATATATCTGGTAGCCCAACATACATGTACACCAAAAGGGAACATTTAATAGTACAATAACGTCATTTCAAAGGGCAATATTTAGAGATTATGTCACTATGACGTGAAATATGCCTGAGTTCTCCCAATATAGGCCGACCTTGGGAGGCTCTATATTTGGGCAAGAACGAAGGCATATTTCACGTCATAGTGACATAACTGATGTATTACATGCCTTTGTTCCCATGGTTACTTTGTATCAATGACGTGACGTCATGATATTATCATGGTTATTAAAGAAATCTAATATCAAAACGAGGTAAGCGGGCTATATCGGGGTAATCGGGCAATATCGGTGGATATAGCTCGCTAACTTTCCCATTGACTTCCATACAAATGCTTCGCTAGGTATGTAATACAGTGAAATATTGGACCAAGGGCCGCAGGCCCAAGGTCCAATCGCAGAAATGACGTTATTACTATTATTACCACCGTTAAAACCCCAAGAACAGGCCCTGCAAGGTGGTAATAATATGCATTGAGGCGGAGTTTCGCCGAGTCATATGCTATGCAACGGGTATTTTACTTGAAGTCTCGACAAGTCTATTGCGACACTTGTGTTGAACTAATTGAACTTTGTCTTGATGAGTCTATTCGAACGCCCGAAAAGCTATACAAATGAATACATATTCCGCCGTATGAGTCTATGACTCGTGGAATTCCTTTGGACAAAGTCCTGTACTGCCCCATTGATGTACGCAAGCCTTTGCTACTGTGGTTACCATCTGTAATGCCTGGGTCACATTTACCCCAATTCATCGGCCGGCGCCCGGCCGATTGAGTATCCTGTTTACAATTGTATTCAGTTTTGAACAGAACACTCAATCGGTCGAGCGCCAGCCGATGAATCGGAACAAATGCGACCAAGGCATAAGCGCAGAGGGGATTAGTAAGTACACACTACATTATAATAAAGGACCGAGAGCGATGTTCAGGGCTAACATAGAATAAACAAAGTGCATTGCATCATTGCATGGCTACAGTGTTTTATATGTCTGCTTGTATTTAAAGTCATTTCACTGCCATAGCATAGCAAAACATTCTTTACAATTAATATCGTTAAAAAAGATTGGAAATTTAAACACAACCTTCATAAATTTATTGTTTTGCATTCATCATGCTTTCCCTATAAAGGTGACTAGTTATTAAAGCCTTTGAAAATTGTGCAAATTGTCTGTTATAGAATAGCAATAGTGTGTTCTGATTGGCCAGAAAGTAATTGAATGCATACGTTCACATGTCTTGGTCACATTTGCTACGATTTTTAATACGGCGCCCGGCAGATTGAGTATTTTGTTCAAAATTGAATACAAATTTGCACAAAACACTCAATCTGGGCAAATGTGACCCAGGCATTAGTTCTGTGCGAATGTCTGATACGTTATTTATTGTAATACGTATATTTTAGCTTCGTATACTATGTTCTGATTGGTCAGAGAATGACAATGTACTTCTAGCTATGCGGGAATATTTGATAACTAAAGCAATGAAGATGTTAGAGTACAGGGTAAAACATAATAAGGCTGCGTTTTTGAATGCCCGCGGCGCAAGTCGGTTGCATAATACTTAATAAGTTTTCTCCCTAGTATCACGAAAAACAATAAGCCCAGCGGGGCAAATTACATGATGACACGTTTCCAATAAAAATAGCCCATCCAAGCGCACATACACTCACATATTTCTTTTGAAAGACATCGTGATATATTGCAATGAAACTTATGTGATGCACGAGCGAGTAGCCAACGCGATCGACACACGCGGTTAGCCGAAGTTTTACACAGCATAATTAGCGGTGTACGTGAGCTTGGATGAGCTGTTTTTGTTGTTAACGAGCGTGAGCATTTGCACTGCAGGAGCTTATTGTTTTAATTCGTGATACAAAGGGGGAAACTTGGGCAAAAACGCAGCCTGGATGAAGCAAAGGTATCCAACACCCGATTTTCCATGATATGGACTTAATACTTTAGTCTATGAAAAGAATAAAAAAGCGCTACAAAATCAATGTACTATGTGCTTTCAAACCTTCTTCACTTTTTTTGTGAACTGATTTATCTCGTGGAACAACCTGCGCTTTTCGCCCTATAATAAATAGGTTTAAATGATTAAATAATTACATTTCGGTCCCGCCTATATACAGCTAATAAGGCAAAATACAACAAAGGCTACAAATATTCTTCTAAAAATAAATAAAGACAACAAAGGCTTACGGATTACTTTACCTGTGTTTATGGTTTGGTCATGTTACAATTATGAATGATTGCTTACCTATAGTAGAGCAAACTAGGGTGATATAAACGACCTTCTCTGCACTAAGCTTCCAATTACACTGTTGGAAAGCTGAAAGGGTCAGCTTTAAGAATCTGACTTTCAGTCGAATTTTTAGTGAATGCTAAATAAGTTATTAATCCTTTCACCCCCAATGGGTCATTTATTAATTTTATCAAAATCAATTTCAAAATGACAAAAAACATGACCAGAATGGATTATTTTTAAGTTTACAATAACCAGTTCAATGTCAAATTATACTTTGGAGAATATTTAAGAGTTTCAAACCAGCTGGCTGAAATGGGGGTCATTAAGTGCAGTAACCCCATTATGCTACAAAATGCGTCAGAAGTTTTGTTTTCGGTAGAAATTAGATTTGATAATTGAAAATAGTGTGTACATTTGGGTATTTAGGAATGTAATATACAAATTACTAATTTTCTCCTGAGAATATCAAGATTGCAGCAAGTGTGTATTGACTTAACATGAGAATATGATGAAAACAAGAAAGTTGGCATTGTTTTCAACTATATTTTGGGTGGAAACTTCAATAAGAAAATGTTAACATAACCACGGAGTTTAAATATCATGATTATATACATGTACTATTATGCTGCTTAGACCACAAACTTTGTTGTTGTGACCATTTAGATTAATTAAATATAAAAACCGATTGTCAAAATTTGTTTGATTGAAAAAGCATGATCGATTTCTTAATTTACCCATTGGTGGTGAAAAGGTTAATTCAAATGAAGGTTAGATTCTTAAAGCTGACACTCTCTGCTTTCCAACGGTATATTGGAACCTTAGTGCAGAAGATGTAATTTAAAAATCACAGAGGAGCACACTTATAGGCTTTATTTTGCTCAAGTACAAGAATGTTGTCAATCGTATATTGAGAATGAAGATGACGATGATGTAAATGGATTATTACATTATTTACCCACATCTGAACCTACCATGATGCCCATAAGGACTGAGCTTATCAATACAGCTAAGAGTTAGGGCCACGGCCACCGTAGTACCGAGAATCAAACCCCACAACTCGTATGTGAATGGGATTAGGAACGACCACGGGCTGTAGGTAGGATCAGCCAGGGAGCCCATAAGAATGCCCATTTGGAAGTCCAGGAATGGTTTACTAAATGCAATCACTTGCTGACGTTCGTATGTGATTGTGAATGCACCAACGGCTAGGTCAGATTTCTAGAATAAAATAAAACAACAAAATACAGACCGACTTTGTCCATGAAACCTTACCCGTTCTCTTCGAAAGCACGTGCATACTGTCTTTGTGAATCACAGTCGAGAATGAGCTTCATTCGTTCAGGTTACATATTTACCAGAATTCATTGTAATGGTATCGTTTTAATGACCTTTTACCATACACATACCGTGTCACCATTATTATCTGCTATAAGCTCTGACACCATCCCTGTCCACTTTCCCGTTGACTCATTCCTCGAGCCATATGTGCTGGCCTCGTGTATGACGTAGTTAAACTGGAGCTCCTCCGCGATCTGCTTGAGGATATCAATAGCAAGTCCAGTGAAACAACTGTTGCCCTCACATGCCACACTGTCTGTGTAGGATATATTCGTGGAAGGCTCTTCTTTGAAAACGAATGGTGGATCCTAGAAAGATAGAGTCAACATCACTACTAGGGATACATCAATATTCTACTTGTTGAAACCCAATTACTTTGATATTTTTTGGGAAATGAGGATTTCAGCAAGGGTGTATTGACTTAACATGGGGATATCTCATCATATCATCATGAGGATAGATACAAAATCCTCAGAAGAGATGCATATTATTAGAATTTCATTTTTTGGCTAAACAATCAGTTTATAGTTAGTTATAATAAGATGTTTTAATAAGCTGTTTTATGCTTTATGGGATATCCTCATTCTCTATAAGTAAAAGTGACACTAGCTCTGAGACAAGTTAGGGATGTATGGTAAAATAGATTGATGACACCACGTTCTGGTAAATAAAAAGGTCAATATATTCTAGAGCTAGATGCCATGGGACCACAAATGAAAATTCAGTAAAATGGCCCAAACTGACAATCATAACAATTTCCATAAGCTTTACAGTTACACTGATTAATTAAACACAGAAGAAAATTCTGTGCGAAGGGCTAATGTAAAAATGTCAGTCTGTCCAAGTTGGGATCGAACCCACGATGATGTATTCAGGAGAACAGAGACTTACCACCACAACTGCCACTTTAAGTGTTTTGTTGTTGAGGTCACCTCTATAGTCCATTATATCCAGTAAAGGTTTACCTCCCAATGTGGTGATGTCAGTGATATTTGGAGTCAGTTTAAGTCTGTTCTCCTCATCCCAAGAACCAAACTGAAACGACACAAGTAGCCAATAAACAACCACCGAACACAGGAGGCCAGAATCCAGGTTAGGTCCTGTTAAAAAGGATCCATTCTGGTTGCTGCAGCTCTGCATTTGGAGGATGTCGATGCAATCAAATGATTGATTATGATATTAGATCATGATATTAGTACATCAGTATAGGTGGCGCTGGTGATTGCTATAATGATATTTACCTTTTCCCATCCTTGATTTGTAAAGCGCACAATTTCATACTTTGAGTGTAGAGGGGACCCATAACCGTTGAATCGCAACCGCATCCGTACACCGTCCGTATCCACCTTCAAAATAAAAAAGAACATTGAACGAACAGGTCTGGGAAAGATATGATTATTCCACAGCCATGTCGTGCACAGGAATCCTCATTGACCGTGTTTATAATGATCACCACGTTTGAAACCATTCGAATTTTATAAAGTTTTAGCTAATTGGACATTGTAAATATTGAGCTTTGGTATAATTAATCAAAGGAACCAATCAAATTATTTCACCGTTTCGCCGGTGGAATTTATTACAGAGTAATGGTTGTGATAAGTGTGTAGTAAATGTTACTTGTTTAAGATATTTGAGTAAGTCTTTCCCTTGATCCCAGGGCACAGCCGGAATCTGCTTGCAGTCAGAAACTTTGGTGGATAATCGGATGCCGTCCTCCTCCAGCATTGTGTGCATTGCACTGGCATAAACGAGCACAGCATCGTAGAAACTGAGCATACTACCCTGAAAAAAGAAATAGTCATTGAACAGTATTGCCCCTCGTTGGTAAGCATATGGAAGCCCAAAGTAAATGGGGCAAAACATAACCATTCTCTTTTGAGTCAGGTAGAGTGGCGCTTTTATTGCAAATACCAGGAACTATACGCAAATGTTAAATAAACTTTTAAAAATAAGGGTCTATCGATATATTTGGTCGCTACTTACAGTAAAACTAGTATTGTTGCCTGCCCCGTGGTACATTGTTCCGTTTGCTGCCTGCCAACGCTTCTTGAAGTCGTCATAAAGTGCGCCATCGAAGCTTGTGGGACGGATTCCTACAAACCCTTCCAAGAAGTCGTTTGATTCAAAATTATTTTCAAATGTGTCGCCCTGTAAAACGCATAACGCTTATTATATAAATTTCCGTCTCTAGGACGTGTTACAGACAATGGTCCACCACGTTGGAGCAGTGGCGGCAGAAAATGCAAAAGAAATCAGCGGCTTCTAGGCCTATTCGTTTTGTTAATTCGATAATTTAGGCATTCAATGGGCATTCGTTTGCTACCATTGATACGTACTATTTTGCTTACATAAGTTGTGATGCCATCGGTTCCGATCCAGAGCCAACCTCTGCCCATCATCCCCATGTTGTGCGCTTGTTTCAGTACAGAGAGCGCCATAGGGGTATATGTGTTCAACAATATCACACGGCAACCTAAGAATTAACAGTAGGCTAAATATTGCAAAGGGTCGCTTCTCACAGATGGGGACCCAAACGACGCTAAAAAGAGGGACTCTATAAATAATAATGCACCAAAAGAAAGGCATTTTTGTTTTGCTTTTAATGGAACAAGTTTGAAGAAAAACGGTGCAGTATGAGATACAATCCTTGATTTTTTTTAATGATCTGCAGTTTTGTATATGTATGACTTCCTGGGTGAGCAATCGTAGATTCAGATTCACTGGGTAAGGCAATGTATAGCAAACCATTGTGAGAACTATGGGCGATTTCCTGATGTTTAAAGAAGCACATATATGACATGTCTGTTCATGAATCACTAAAATAGGTATTAAAGTGGAAGAGGCCTAGGTAACTGTGTGTAATCATTGATTGTGTTTACCCGTCTCCTTGATGTGCCTCAGTTGATCAGTGGCGTCTACGTTTGATGCGTTATCTTGAGCTTCGAACTGTTGGACGCTGACCACTCTCCATTTATTTGAAGAGGCCAACGTCTGGAACTGCACAAGCCCATTGATACCTGGGTAATACAGTAAAACTAGTACACGTTCTAGGGAACTTGCATGTGAAAATGTAATAATTCTCCCCTTTATAGTATTCACTTGACTGAGTATCAAGTACATGTTCTCTTAATAGAATGTAAGAAGCTTTTTATCGATTTCATTTAATCGTGCGGAACCATATTACTTGAGCATGATAGAGACTCTAAGTCAGGCGTGAAAGAAATTATGGTCCCCGGGGATTATGGTCCCCCTTCTTAACGGCCCTTACTGGCCCTGATTGTGTATAAAATAATAAGGGAAAAAGGTCACCGTATAAATCAATGGAGAGTGGGACCATAAATTGATAGGACCTCTTACCCTTTTACACCTGCTCTAAGTGCGCTCCTTCGTGGTTTTAAAATTACCTCTTCTGCACTAAGGTTCCAATACACCATTGGAAAGCTGAAATGGTCAACTTTAAGAATCTAGCCTCCATTTGAAATTTCACTAAATGAAAAATTAGATATTAACCCTTTCATCACCAAGGGGAAAAAACACTTTCTCTTTGAAATTACCAAACAAATATCCATGAAAACAATACCAAGTTTCTTTTTTTACATCATAATTCTTCATATAAAACAGGAGAATGTACTTTATACTGGTACTGTATGAGTAAATAGGTGTGGCAATAAATGTCAAAGGTCAAATATTTGGCTTGATAGATTCCACTTAACCTTGAATAGTGTAGTGAGTCACCCATACTACTTGTTTAGATTGCGTGTGGTGCTCCTTTGGAATTAATTATAGCATTGATAAGTATATGGCATATTTAAAAAAGATAATAAAGTCAAAAGTGATATGATGGTACCCAATGTCAAATACAAAAAAGTCAAAGGTTGCTGAAATCTTAATATTTTCGGGAGAAAACAAAAATGCTGACGCATTTCGTAGCATAATGGGGTCACTGTACTCAATGACCCCTATTTTAGCCTCTATGGGTTCAAACTCTTAAATATTCTCAACTGCCAAAGTATAATTTGACACTGAATTAGTTATTGTAAACCTTGAAGTAATCCATTCTGGCCATAGGGGTATTTGTCATTTTGAAATTGATTTTCGTAAAATTAATAAATGAATTAATAAATGACACCTTGGAGATGAAAGAGTTATTTTCTATAGTATTCACTAAAAATCCGAATGGTGGTCCGATTCCTAAAGCTGGCCCTTTCAACTTTCCAACGGTGTATTGGAATCTTAGTGCAGAGGTGGTGATTTATACCACACTACTTTGCTCTACTATAAAGTCTATTCGTTCACAATAGATCTTATATCTTTTCTATTTCTGTGTTTATGCTAATTTTTACAGAGAATCATGCATCGCATACCGTAATCTGAATTGTCACTCAGTATTGCCACCGTGTCCCATCTGAACCACTTGACCAAGTCCACAAGGGCCTGGCTCTGCAATGAGTCCGGTGCAGATAGCCTCACAAGGTACTCGTACTCCATAACGTTCACCAGCGTGGGATCAGTAGCAGATGGGGCGATCATTGGCGTCTGGAAGCCTCCGCACATAGGATGGGATGCCTTCACTGATGTTGATGATAATGGCCCTATTATCGCAGTGATTCCCTGCTTTAGTTGGTCACACACTATAAACGTGAATTTGAATGAATGTATTGATTCAGTTTGTGACTGAATTAAGCACTGGAAATTACAAAAGTTATTTATACCTTCAATATGTAGCGTACGCTGCTTTGAAACTGGAGATAGCTCCATCAAATGTTTCAAGGCCACACATTTCCGCAACAATTTTTAAGTGAAGTTGGGACCCAAGAAATCAGGATCAAAATAATCCAAATGCCCCTTGCAATTACCTGCCATAATCGTATTGAACTTTCCCAACAGATTTGTAAAATTTGCTACATATTCAATGTTGTAGTTTGGTAAAAGATTGGGATCAGCGTTCACCGTGTCAATGGCGAATTTCATAGTTCCTTCCAGTTGATCCTCTTCCTCTGGAAAGATCCCACCTGCAGATAAATCAGAAATATTACTCATTCGGAGAGATTTTGCAACTCATTTATAACATATTTGTTTTTCATTGTCGTATAATGTTTTGCATGTAAGAAAGCAAATAGTTGGAAATATGTTGAGCACATCATGACCTAAAGGCATTGACAATAACTTAGATACTTTGATTGAACATTATGAATCATCTATTCAGAAGACCTGCGACCTGTTGATTGCAACAGGGGCTTTTGCCTTTAAAACGGGGTTAGATAAGGTACCCTTCTATACGCTATTTTTATATCCATTATTTTGCATGTTTGATAAAAGTAAAATAAGAGAATATGGAATTTGGAAAATATTGTCTCCTGACAGGCTGCAAACATCTGCAATAGTGAAAACTGAATTGGGCAATGTTTTGGTGAAACTACATTTTCAAGCTAATGCTTGAAAAAAGGTAATGCAAGGTGACATGTATAAAAGGTACATGGTGACAAAAACTTTATCCAAACTAATATCTATGATGGTTTATTAGGAATATGATGATAAACCAACACATGGACAACCAACTCCTTATATAGAGCTCTTAGAAAAATCAGCTCATTGACTCATAAAAATCTACAGCATTATCCAAAAATGATTTCTATTTTGCAAGTGCACGAATTCTTTCTCGGACTGGGAAACTAGGTCTTAAAGGTGAACCATATAAATGGGCAAATGTACAACTAAATAGCCCATTCTGTGATTCATGCTTTGATAGAGAATAGAGATTCACATATAGCTAGGCAAGGTGTGTCTGATTCCAGCCAATACAAACACAGTATTTCACATATAGAACAGTGTGTGAAATAATCAATAACACACTCAAGGTCACTAGTTAAACAGTTGTCATTTTCATTTTAATTACATATCTTACACAGACACCATAGGGCATATACGTGTGGTAGGATAATGTTACTTGATCTCTAAGGTAGAAACAGCTCCCCGTATTAACCTGACAGAAACTGGTATCTTTCTTCTGGCTAGAACCACAGACAGTTCAAGCCAGGACAGTTCAAGCCAGCACAGGCCTTTTATCGAGTTAGTATTACTCTAGTAATCAACTTCTCTGGTGTACTAGTTAGCATAAGCTGGCTCCTGTCGCCGCAAGCTGGGATTGAACCCAGGATCTTGGCATCAGGAGTCCAGAGTGATAACCTTTACACCACAGAACCGAAGACACAATTTCACAAATGGATTTGATGACTTGACCCTTGCAAAAAAGTCCATTGAAAATATGTTCTTTTAGTGATTTCGTTGAAAATATTTTGCAATGTGTGAAAATAATTTAAGCCCAAGACTCAATGCATTGTGGCTGCTTCATTCCACTCAGATGTTGTTTGCGGTCATGCAAAGATTTGGAAACAACAACTTCATGGAATGGTTCAGCACACAATGCACTGAGACCAAGGCTTATATCCTTAAACATCGGTTACTATTTTGTTATAACTTTGCAGGAGAAAGATCCAAAGGATTTGTATCGATATGGCGAACTGAATTCAACATTGTTTTTCTCTTAAACCAATTATTGAAAATATTCAGTAAAAAACACGTCCTTTATGTAATGGTCACTGATTGACAAAAATTTAATGCGAAAATAACTGTCTTTGTTAATATTTTTTGATTTTTAGTGCAATTGTTTTTTGTTCCTTTTGACTTGAGAATGAAATAAAATATCTTTCCGAACCTTGTTGGAACAAAATAGCATATACCATTTTCTTAGACCTCTCAATATTATAGTCACATAAAGGAATATTTGGTTGATCTAACAAATTTATTCAAATTATTTAAACAAAAAAAACAAAATAGGTAAAAATTAAAGTAAACTTTTTGTTTCATCAACAAGATACTTTTTTTAAATCAACCAAATTTTCCTTTGTGCAATTACAATATTGAGAAGCCTAAACACGCTGTGTCGTATATGTCGTTTTGTTCCAATGAGGTTCGGAAAGATGTTGTTTCGTTTTATTCTGAACATATAATGCTTAATATAGGCTTAATGCAGGTGTCGATATCGCAGGAGACAATGTAAGCATATTACTGTATGCTGATGATGTTGCATTGATCGCACCAACTGAATTAAAGCTGCAACAAATGCTGAACTGTCTTCATGATTGGATATATAAGTGGCGACTGACTGTAAATGTTGAAAAAACGAAAGTAGTGCACTTTAGGAGAGCGTCGACAATGTTAACAGAAACAATATTTGTGCTAGAGGATGCAAAAATAGGAAAAATAAACTCTTATCGCTATCTTGGAGTTGTTATGAATGAGACTCTCGACTACACTGAAATGGTTTCCACTCTAGCTGATGCAAGTTCTCGATCCCTTGGCGCTCTTATTGGAAAATATTATTCGATTAATGGACTTCATTATTCGACATTCACAAAGATGTATAATGCAACCGTTATCCCCATCATGGATTACGGGGCTGGAGTTTGGGGCTATAAAGACTACGACAAACCAAATACTGTCCAAAACCGTGCCATGAGAACATTTATGGGCTTAGGGAAATATGCTCCCATTCCAGCTATGTATGGAGATATAGGCTGGATACCACCATGTGTTAGGCACCATGTTGAAATGGTTCGTTTATTCATCCGACTTAGTAGAATGCCAAGAACAAGGATTACTCGAAGAATATTTGACTTTGACTATGCCAATGCTGAAAAAGGCCATAGAGGATGGTGTAAAGAGGTCAAAGATATATTTAAAAATTCTAACCTGTTAGACCTCTATAATGAACGTTTCTTTAATAATTCAAGTGCAAGGTCAACATTAAAAACTGTAAAAGATTCTGAAATGAATCGCTTTATACATAAATGGACAGCTCAAATAACTACAATGCCAAAGTTACGTACATATAAGTTAATTAAAGACAATTTTGGTACAGAGGATTATATAAAATTATTTTTATCAAGGAATCAAAGATCTGTTATTGCTAGAACTCGGTCAGGTACTCTTCACCTGAACATAGAAACTGGTCGATATAAAGGCCTTGCTGTTGAACAAAGACTCTGTGAGGCATGTAAATGTGGACATATAGAAACTGAGAAACATTTTCTTCTAGAATGCTCTTGTTACAAAGATTTGAGAAAAACTATAATCAGACCCACTATGGTTCATGATAATCAAGATTTACTGAAACATCTTCTTTCAAATAAAAATTGTGTAAAACTTACAGCAAAATTTATAATGTCAGCACTTGAAAAACGACAAAAAATTGTATAAATAACACACTGTAATTACATGTATATGTATTTGTATAGTGCCTCATAAGCCTGATAAGGCTGGGTGCCGATTAAGGTGCGTGGCACTTAATAAATAAATAAATAAAAAATTATAAAAATAAATATAATACCAGGATCAAAAGAAGTGTCTGATGTGTTTTCTAAAACAATATAGAGAAACACTGTGAGAAAGGTATATATTTTTTCAAATTCAAATGTTAACATTCAGAAGATGATCATTAGATTGACGGATGTGTAAAATTTTCAGAATTTTTTGATGACTGGTTTAAGAGAAACATGTGTTCAATTCAGTTCGCCCATCCTTTTATAGAATACTCGAGGATAAATTAAATAAATAAATATGAAGGGTTTGATTACGTCATCATTTATTGCGCAGCTCTATAAGTCCATAAGTGTGATATTCTTAAGTATTCTTACCCTGTGCGCAGAGTCACTAGTTAAAAACTACCGAAGACGAAGCTCTCTTTTAAGAAGCGAAGTCGAACGAATGCAAAGGGTATACGTATAGTAGTAGTAATAGTATATGGTCATTATTTGGCCTTTTTTGGCCTTTTTAGGCCAAATCATCAAAAAATCGGCGCGGAATTTTTGGGCATCTGAAATGTGCCCCCCCCCCCTGTTATCTTCTGGATCCGCCAGTACTCAAGGCTTTCTAAAGACTGAATATACAGTGCGTATAAAAAACGCAACAGATTGTTATCTCGGAAAAGAACAAAACCAGTGATAACAGCATTGATTTCATTCAATGCAACATAAAGCCATGTGTCTCCTCTTTACAATGATATTTCATTCATTGATATTTGGTCATGGTTGTGTGAGTAATCATTCCATTTGCAAAGTGGGCCAAAATTAGCTTTGGGCCAAGTTATAAACATCGCAAAACTCAGTGTACGGAGCCCGATGCAATATTGGAAGAAAACATAAAACCAATGCTGACTGCATCCTTTTCATTCAATGTGCCAAAAAGCCAAATTACTCCTCTTTGCAATGGAATATCATTCATTCACAGGAAGTCATGGCTGGCCGAATAATCATTAATTTTGCAAAGTGGGGCAAAATTCAGCTCGGACTCAAGTTTCAAACATCGAAAGTCAGTACAAGGGGCATAGGGGCTATTGGAAGAAGGTGTGACAGGTGTGGCATAGACAGTTAAGTGTTCATACTCATACTCTTGCAAGAATGCACCACCTCCTTGCACATAAAGATGCGCTCATCTGTCCACGTCATGCATGGTTCAGCACCGAGTCATCTGTGGGTAAAAGCAGAGAAAAGCAGCCCATGGGCAATTCTTTCTCGAGGTTTTGCAATATCTGGTGAAGGAATTGTAAGCACAGATGCTCCTGAGATAGCTCCAAAAGAAAAAGTCACAACAATTCAAGTCAGGGGAACTTCCATTGGCACTTAGCCCTCGCACTGATTTTTGCAATATCTAAAACCGATTTTGACCCACTGTGCAAATGGAAGGATTTCTCACCCAACCATTACCACATGTGAATGAATGACATATCATTGCAAAGAGGAGAGACGTGGCTTTATGGTACATTGAATGAAATTGATGTGGTCATCACTAGTTTTGTGATTTTACGAGATAACTAATTGTTGCGTTTTTTTTGATACGCCCTGTATTTTCAAAATTACAGCCGGTACATGGTCAAGATTAGTAAAATTCCAAAGATGATTTTTCAACCTTCTCACGAGATGATGCATTTGGAAAATAGAAATTGAGATGAATCAGTCCATGGGCTTTTAATATTGAAAGCCCATAATCAGTCATAGCAAGCAATATATTCTGCTGAAGCTATCCATTAGACACCGAAACATCCTGACAACAGTAAAGATGGCAAAGTCGGTTATCGTTGTCACAAATAATGGCGGTCACGGGATCGTATTCGATTGATTTTCATGAACTATTAGACAGGTTCCAATTTCAGAATATCTCAAGGGAAGGGGTTTTTGAGGCATTTTTTAGAAAAAGCAACAGACCTATTCTTTCTAGACCAGTTTGTCATGCTGATAAAGATATTAAAAGATGACAGCTCAATGGGATGGCCATGACACTGATTTCTAGCTTTTTTACCCCCCTAGGAAAATATTTTAATGGTACTATAATATTAGTTTATAATTTAAATGTTATTAAGAACTATTGTTCTGAGTTCTACAGCATACATTGTTAGTACAGAGATGAATACTTTCCTAAAGTTATAAGGTTGATATCTTTGTTGGTTTCGGAAAAATACAATTAATTAGAAAGAAATATGCAATTTTTGTCAACTTGATACGTATTTTGAATATATGCGATACCACGCATCTTTCGTTATACGGTACATGTATTTATGTGGGGTTTAGTCACGTGACAAAACCGAATGGTTTTATGACAAAACCAAATGACGTTTTGTAACTTTTGGTCATGCGTTAAACACATATACGTGTACATAAATCGAATGTACAGGGTGGTCAAAAAATGGAAACCCTGCATTTTCCTTATATCTTTGTCACTTTGAGGATTTACTCCCTGATATTTCACACATTTGTACATCATTCAATGTCCTACCACCCTACCATATTTCATGACCATCAGACTGATAGTCACAATTTTACAGCACTTTGAATAACATGTTCAGATTTGACCATTATCGCGCTGTAGGCAAAACAGCACAGTTGTCAATGAGCCGAATGCATTCCTCAGCAGGTATGGCCTGAATGAAACAGATGATCTCACTTTTGAGGTTCGCAATTATCCTGAGGTCATTCTCATATACTCTATCTCTGCCATATCCCCACAGGTAGGGACATTTTAGAGTACAGGTTTACCCACAACGCAATAGTGGCCACTGGGCATGTTCTTTAAAGTACTGTAACATTGTGACTATCAATCTGATGGTCATGAAATAAAGTAGGCTGGTAGCAAATTGAATGATGTACAAAAGTGTAAAATATCAGGGAGTTATTTTTTAAAATAAGAAAGATATGAGGAAAATGGTAATAGGGTTTCCTTTTTTTGACCACCCTGTATTTGTGTAAAAACGAATAGATGTAAATGTGTTTTGAAACGTTTTTAATAGAATGGAATGTCGAATGTCTATAATTGAATATCAAAGTGTAAAAATCGAATAAAGATGCAGAAAAAATTCCATAACATCCTATCATATGCCGTTGTTAATTATTTCAAATTCAGATTCCGTTGCCAATTGACGATATGGAAAACGGTGTATTGAAGCGATTCACGACCACATTTGATCGAAATTGGGATTTCATATATAATACACCATCACAAGAGCTAATACATGCAGAGAATTAGCGACGATAAAGTTCTATGAATTGAGAACCAAGTAATTAGAGAGTTAAAGCGACGGTTACGTCCGACATCTGTGACAACGGTATCTGACTTAACCGTTTTCAGGGTATTCCGGAGTGCATTAGGGATGAAATTAATATTAGGTTTCCAATTTATTAATCACTCTAAAACATCCATCTCAACGAGAAAAGCAATTAGTATATAGCAAGAGTCAGATTGTATCATTAATATTTTTACTCAGGTGGTTTAATGAATATAGTCTAGGCCTACTCAAATCGCTCTCATACATGGGAATGCAATTACCAGAGCGTCCTCGAGGGACCCACTAGATTGAAATACTTGATAGTGCAGTCTGACGCAACAGATATCGTGGCTGCTGCTATCGGATATGAGAGGCCTTTCCCTCATAAACTGGCCCCGATTGCCCGGATGCCTCTGGCGAAACTGAAGAGTTGACAACTTGGATATCTTTTCAATTCGATAATATTTCAGTTGGTAGCAGGCTATAATATTCGAAAGGTTTCTTGTTTTGGCTCTTATTTTAACATTTGACTTCATTATTCATCAAATTTTAATTTCATTGGTTGGATGATGAAATGAGAACTAAGCTGATAACTACATTCAGGGTAATAGTAGGGAAATAGAAATTGACACCCAAGATTCCTGCCCGTGTAAAGAAATCCGAAAGGTTAAGACAAGTGTTCTGAACACTTTTCATGACATTCAAATGTAAACCTTGCTCCGTGTGTTTGTTGATGTGAAAGAACACTGACACCATATGAGGAATACATGTATGCCTAATGGTTAGGTTCTCAGAATCACTGATCTATATGAGGAATACATGTAGCCTAATGGTGAGGTTCTCAGAATCACTGATCTATATGAGGAATACATGTAGCCTAATGGTGAGGTTCTCAGAATCACTGGATCTATATGAGGAATACATGTAGCCTAATGATGAGGTTCTCAGAATCACTGGATCTATATGAGGAATACATGTCTTGCCCGTAGCCAGCTTTTACCAGGAGGGGGAGCTTTTTTCCAGGGGGGAGCTTTTTCACAATTTTGGCCAAAAATCATGCAAAAAATTCTCAGAATGGTGAAAAACTGCATGATTTTGAAAGAATTTCTGGCCAGGGGGGAGAGCTTCCGCTCCCCCACTGGCTACGGCCCTGCATGTAGCCTAATGGTGAAGTTTCAAAAATAACTGGATTTATATGGATGCACAATGTACTCGTTAATTCGGATAGATGAAATCCAGTCTCAAAGTTCATAGGCGCTAGGCAATTTAAAGGGTTCACATTTATTCGCAGAGCCGTCGGCATAATCCATTAAATGCAATAGTTCACAATGTTCACCAGTGGCTAAAACTATGAAGTAATCAAACATGATATAGATGAAATTCACACATAGCTAGGCAAGGTGTGTATAACTGCACGACATTATATAATCAACAATCCACCCAAGGTCATTTGTTGAATGGTTGTCAAGGTGACAACTTGACTACAGATTGAAATTAATGCTTTGTCAATTTGACACTTGCTAAAAGTTTCATTGAAAATATGTTCCTTTAGTGATTTCGTATCTTTTAGGTGATTTTGCAATGTGTGAAAAGAATTTAAGCCCAAGACTTGATGCATTGTAGCCGATTCCTTCCATTCAGGCGTTATCAACATTCAAATAAGCCCAAAACATCGTCGTTTTCCGGAGATATAGACTCAGAGGGAAGAATAACTGAAAACTTGTGGCTCGAGATGTTCGAAGAATGTCAATCTTTACTGATTAAACAGTCATAAATCAAAGTTTCTTATCCATAATTTATCACAATAATTTTGGTTTCATCGATGAACACATTGGTCAGTTGTGGTCGCTTGTCTAGGCCTGCTAGTTTACTCTTCTGATGTTCATATAGTATTATTTATCTATTGTGGATGACAAACTCACCTATTCTCAACGTTTCCTTGGCAACAACCATGTTTAATCCATAAATCCAGTAGATAACGAGAAGCAGATACAGCATCGTCACGGCCATTGTGTTACCTGGTGATCATAGAGACGGCGTTAACCCTTTTTAGCAAATATGGATTGAACCCAAAGCGATAATATTCTTTAGTACATTTAGTTAATTCCAACTTGTACAATTCTTGTTGGATGGTTTATTGCTTTACTGCTATACTGCTAGTCCTGTTACAGTATATACCTGCATAAAACAGATCGAAAATTCAATATTTGCTGAGGTATTCAGACATAGGAAATCTTTGAATGATGTAGCAAGCACGAACATCGATCAGTCATTATAATAATGTGTGGCATTCAGGTGCGCCAGAAATCCGATTAGCGACTAACAGTCAGTAAAAGTATTGGGCATTGCACTGTATTGTACTCTATCAAAAGCTAAACATAAAACACATTACCAAAATAAGCATAAATTAATCTCTTTTGGAACGAAAACTTCGTGTTTGCTGAATTTCGACTCGTACTCATCCGTTCTCTGAAATGTATGTCTCATCTGCATCCTTGTAAATGTCATACTAAATTAAGTTTAGTTAAAAATAAAACTGGCAATTTGTCATGATAATTTCATTAATAGCATGCTATTCGTGTTTTGTGTAGTTTATAAATACATGCAAATTGAAAGTTATTCACGCAGCGAACTCGATAGGAGAAGTAATTTTATGATATTTTCTCAACTGATAAATTTTAAGGTGTGAGATCTATGAAGAAGGCGCAAAGCCACAAAAGTGCACAAGTCAACGTTTTTGCTAAATCAACCGGGGTCTACATGACCTGTAATAAATAGTTGTAAGTGACGTTATCATCATTGCAGCTTTAAAAATAAGTTTACATATCGTCCCATTATTTCCAAATTGTTATAACCATGGGCTTTCATCTAATTGAAAGCCCATGTTATAACTCATGTTTTGCAGGTTTTGAGTTAAAAGTATACTATCTTTTTCAATTTTTCACGCGAATTCATTTCTGAGGTCCATTTCAATGGATCTCATCTCCTTTTCTAGATATCCATAGCGTCACATTGTTATATAATAAGGGCAAAATGAGGAAAAATGCTAGGCCAACCTTGCCATATCCGTTTGGGTAGGCAGAATGCGAGCCAATCAGATTACATGAATTTGATCATGTGACTTACCATTTTGGTTGGCTTTATGTATTTTAAAATATTTTCCGTAAATCAGTAAATATAGAGCTGTAGAGCACAAAAATGTTATTCTATGTAATATTTTGGTATGTACCTATAGAAACGTATGGCATCTATAATTGGAATCAAAAGAAATGCTGCAACTTCTGGCTCAGATATGCTTATTTATGACGCGCGGCCAGTCGCGAGTTTACTGGTCGAGATGCACTAAAATGTTGTTTTTCTCAGCCAATACTCAACCAATGTCCAAAGTTTTTAATTATATTTTAAATTATTATAGCCAGGGATATTTTCTAGGAAGTTCATTTTGCAAAACTATTATTTGGTTAGTATTCCAGGTCCTAGACTGTGTTTTATTTCCCCTCCCCCATTTTCGATATTTTATTTTTTCAAATTTTCTACCAAATTACCTATCTCAAGATCTAGGAAAGGTATTTACCCACGGTTTTTTGTTCTAAAACGTTAGTTCCTATACATATCTATCACATTTATCACTCTTTTCTGGCTAAAAAATATTAAATGTCGTTTTTTCTAGAAATAGTAAAAAATAAAAACATACACCAAAAAATCGTCCCCTATGATACTTTGACCTACTTTTGACCCCATTTGACCTACTTTCTTTGAGATTTTATTACACCTTTCACGAGAATTTTTAATGACCTATAATATGCTACCTTAGTCTTTGCATTATCTCTTCAACTTTGGAAATGCCAGAGGGAAGGGGGGGGGGGTCATCTGTCCATTAGTTTAAAAAAAATGAAATATACATTGCACACATTAGGGACAATGGCATATGAGGGATAATGGTTTATGAGACAATAACAAAATGAAAGTGAATAAAAATTCAGTTTTCGGGGTTATTTTGGTATTTGAAAAACAAGAAACAATAAAAAGGTGTGTTTTATTTAAGGAGTAAAGACCGAGATTTTATGATTTATGGCGTAATATATGACCGAAAATTTTATTCTGTTCATTGTTAAAAGACCGAAATCGCGTAGCGATTGAGGTCTTTGGCAATGGCCAGAATAAATTTTGAGGTCATATATTTGACATAAATCATAAAATCGAGGTCTTTGTTACGATTCTAATATGATAAACTGACAAGAAACACGAAACATGACTTTACAAACAAGATTTTAGGACGGAAAATCCAAAATGGCTGCCTTGACATTTACCCAGAATGCCCAAAACCTAATCAGATCTAGATTTTTATACTAAGAATCATCCCTGAAAATTTGAAATTGATCTACCAAATGGTTCACCTAAAAACGCGTAGACAAGACTTTACAGGCAAGATTTTAAGACAGAAAAATTAGAAAATCCAAAATGGCTGCCTTGACATTTATTCAGAATGCCAAAAAACTAAATAGATCTAGATTTTCATACTAAGAATCATCCCTGAAATGCGTAGACAAGACCGTTTACAGATAAGATTTTAGGACAGAAAATCCAAAATGGCTGCCTTGACATTTACCCAGCATGCCCAAAAACTAATCAGATCTAGATTTTCATACTAAGAATCATCCCTGAAAATTTGAAATCGATCTACCATACGGTTAACCTAAAAATGCGTAGACAAGACTTTACGGGCAAGATTTTAAGATGGAAAATCCAAAATGGCTGCCTTGACATTTATCCAGAATGCCAAAATCTAATCAGATCTAGATTTTCATACTGAGAATCATCCCTGAAAATTTTTAATTGATCTACCACACAGATCACCTGGAAATGCGTAGACAAGACTTTACAGACAAGATTTTAGGACGGAAAAACCCAAAATGGCCGACAATAAAAAAGTGATTATGAGATTTTGCTGATTTCTTTTTACAAAATTATCACATATAACTACTGTTAACAATAACATAGGCTTTTACAACAAAGTACACCTGAAATTATTTATAAAGCTACTAAATAGTTAAAGTATGAAAACTGAAAAACACCATTCAATATGATACAAAGTATTATCGCGCGCTAACTTTTCTTAAAACATTCAAAATGGCTGACATGACTGAGTTAACAGGTCCAAAACATAATCAGATGTAGAATGAAGTGAGCTGAACAAGATGTTAAAGTTTCAAAAGCAACTGTGAAGCCATTTTCTTAAAGTTTGCAGACAAGGATTTTAGCATTTGACTTCAAAATGGCCGACAGGAAGTAGGTATCGAGTTAAATTTTTTTCATCCACATCTAGATGCACTCATAAGTTATCCCTGAAAATTTGAAGGTGATATCTGTAGCGGTTTTGGAGAAAACTGCCGGACGTACGGACGGACATCTTGTAATATATAGATACACTGTCCCACATGTTTTGTTAAAGAGCAACTGAAGCATACAATCTTTCCACAAAGACAGACGGACAGACGCGCCTAGGCCAACAATATGGCCCCACACTATGTGGTGGGGACATAAAAATGGACCGAGGGAGGGGGGTTGATAAAAGATGTTGCTTTACTTTATTTCCTATAACTCCAAATTTCCCCATTTTTAAGGAACATCCAGTTTCTTACTGAGTTCATTTTTCAAATAAACGAATTCGTCTAAACCCGTCCGTCCGGGTGATAACTCAAATACCGTTGGCTCAATTTTGTAGAAGTTCTGCTAGAAAGCCAATTTTCAAAAAGGACGCTCGTTTATAAATGACGGCAATTTTATTACCGATTTTACAGTAATTTTGGTAGAATATATGAAACTCTTATAGCAATATGTTGTATATGTAATTAATAAAGCTAGAAATATAGATACTTAAGAAACTCATGGTAGCTATCTTGAAATTACACATTATTTTGAGCGTTATATCGGGTGGGCATAAAAATTGGCCGTACGATGCTACATTTCTCCATTAAACTACAAATACTATGATATGATAGTATGATATTTACACAGGGTTAAAATAAATATATGGCCTCAAAAGTTCAGGTGACCAACACTTGATTAACGAATTGTCTTGGTCTAGTGTCAAATAAATTCTTCCAGATAGGCACAGATTTGCTGAATCAAGATGTTTTGCTATGTGGAGGACAAGGAATTCGCATCATGTTTTTATGAAAACGGTTGGATTTTGGAGAGGCAAAATGTGCAAAAAATTCACGGGGGAAAAATGGATAAAAGTTCTATAAACAATGTGATCAGAAAGTTCTGAAGAAAGGACCAGAAACAACTTAGGACTAAAATTGTGAGAGAATACGGTCGTTGAGAAGGGACGAAACGGTTTGACAGAATAGAAAATTGTGATGATGAGTTTTCAATGGAGAATGTGAAGTAAATTAGGTTCACGGATGAAATAGACTTCATTTGAGACTGCACGCAATAGACAGATGATCGCGATAATAACAAAGGAAAGCAGGACATTATTGTTAAAAGCCTACTGGAAAAATTTACTTTTAAGGAGATTCAAAATGAGATGTGCAAAATTTTCGAGGCCTGCTAATTATGAACTGGCGCCACTTTTCAACAACACTTCGTTAGATATCAAAAGTAAATGTATTAGTGATACTTCATGTTCTTAAGTCAAAAATGGTGCTATATACAGAGTGGGCCAAAAAACGCCACTTTTTTTCAAGACACTATAACGTTTTCATTTTACAACCTACATACACCAAATTTTGCAGTTATAGAGCCAGGGGTCCTGAGTAATAAAATAATGTAACAAGTCCTTCAACTTGGATTGTAAAAGAGGAGTTCAATTGGTCCGCCACCCTCTTTGGTTATTGCCTTAAGTCTTAGTTGCCATGCTAATATAGCAGTATCAATGAAATGTTGACTAAGTTTCTTTCAACCTGTCTTAATTGACAGCTTTGGTTGAGCAATTTTTGAGTTTGAGTGCCTTTATACCATCATTTGGAGTCCTTCTCGTATCCTATACTCACTGGGGTTTGCATCAGGACTACTAGCTCTGTGGTTATTAGGTTGTATCAGTTCAGGTACATTATGGAAATTCTGTTCATTTCTCATGGCACACAACATGTTTAGGTGAGACGGTGGTGACATATTTTATTCAAGTAAAAGTGTAAAATTCATAATCCATGGCTAGATTGCATCTTCAAGTTTAATTTGGTATGCAAATTACGATTTTGGATCAAAAATTAAAGTAATAGCATTTTGAAAAAGTGGTTTTTTAGCCCACCCTGTGTAAAGCGTGTGCAATTGAACACTTAACTGACTTCACTATATGTGTGCAGTATGCAGTGTCTGTCCCCTGACTGAAATTCTCCCATCTGTAGTAACACCTATTTTTCTCTATCCACAGAACACAAAGTTATTTTGATTCATTTATTTTCATTCCTTCTATGTAAAACCAACTAAAATGTCAGTTCTCCACTACATTAAATCATGTGAGTGGTTTCCTATATTTACACTGGACCCAGACTCTGTACATCTTTATCTGTCGACCCCGGTTCACCTGAAGTCGCCTGTCAATCAAATTTTGTTCCTCTACTAATCCTGCCTTTGTGAACAAATCCCTCAGTTCTTCTGAAATAAATTTAATGTCAGTTTAGATAATTGAATATTTCAGACATTAAAATAGAATCCCATATAAGGGCAATAATACATACATAAGGTAAAAGGATTTTTACACCATCAAAGCCTTTATCAAGTCATTAAACAGCATGCCATGTTTCAAGATTAGATAGCTCATTTCCTTTTTCAGTTATAGCAAAATATGTAAGATAACACACATAAAAATGGAAGCTTACTAGCCAAACTGTCATATGAAAGAAGTTGCTGTTTTCTTGTGATATCTAGGATGACTGTTGATGAGGGGACGGCTTACTCACTTCGAGAGCCATGTTAGATTTTGAACAACCTCTATCCTGAGACATCTTTTGGGAAAGTTTCTCACTTGATTGAATTTTGCTTTTAGTATTTACCTTGAGTGAAGAAATAGACCCTTGTGCCATCTCCTCGAACATAGAAATTATCAGATAGACATTTACCTGTAAATAAATTTTGATTTTATGCAGGGAATAGAAACGCTTCCAGTATTTTCGTCCGGTACAACCATTTTTGATCGAGAGAGAGGTAGGTGTACTTTTAATTGGTAGCCTGTGATCCTTTTACAGTGTTTCATTACTTAGCAACAGGCCCTTTTCGTTGTACAAGTTATATAATAACTTAAGTTATCACTGTTTGGCATTGGGCAGGGTTTACAACGACAAATGTTCAGGATATTGTATACTATTCTAGTACTATTACAGTACTTAAATGTACAGGGATTCCTCAAGGTTTTTTTAATATTCGTGTATGGCATTGTAACAACATTTTAAAAAATACAAATTTAACAGAACTGCATGTAAATAAGTGTATCTAGTGGAAACCCAAGGTAAAATTATGTTCTGCATACTGTAGCTATATAATATAGATTTTCTTGCGTCCAGTACATTTTCATTGCGTCCAGCATTTTTTCGAATTTCTGAAATTTCGTCATTACTCTACTATCAATCACTCCAAAGTTAAATTTGCTGACTGGATGGTGTATTTTTGTTCCAGACACAAGAAAATGGCATATATTGTCAATGAAAGGGTAAAGATGGCTGTCATTTTATAAGAACTGGATGTTCCAAAATATACTGGGAATCTGATGAGCCTGTTGCTAAGTAATGAAACACTGTAAAACGATCACAGACTACCAATTAAAAGTACACCTACCTCTCTCTCGATCAAAAATGGAGGTCTGCGTCAAGTATTTCTGGTTGTAACGGACAAAATTACTAGACGCCTTTCCATCCTGTTATGAGGACAACCAAAATAATACAAGATGGAACAACTTCTACATCTTCTAATCTTGCTATAGATGTTACTTCTGAAGCTTGAACCATGAATTTGAAGGATCTTTAGCAATATGTCCCTTCTCAAATCAAGCAATGAATAATTCTAACTTTTAATTCTTTTATTAATAAAAGAAAACATTTATTAAACTGATTTTAATATGCAGTCAGTGAGGATTAGTGAAGATTAAAAAAGATTTACCATTTTTGAAGCGAAGTTGAGCCATGTCATATCTGCCGTAATCCCTGAACATGATTTTTCCCCCAGGCTTCAGGTGTCTTGCTAGTCTATTCATAGCTTCTTGCATCCTTCAGGACATCAACAGCAAAAGAAGATTAAAACAAGACACATAGTGATAAATATTGCACTTTGAAGAGCAAAATGGTCAACATGTATTTTTCCCAATATGCTCAAAACCTAACTTGATAACAGCAATGCCAAAGCGTAGCTAATCCTATCAAACAGTCATTATTGCCATTTTTACAAAATCCTTCTTCTACTTTTAGCAAAATGGTCGCTTACTAGCCAAATTGTCATAATAAAATGTAACAACTGTAACATACTTCTAAGTCGGTAAGTAAATTAACTTTTTTGACCTTTCAAAGGTCACTGAAGGTCAAATCTCAAATTCAAGGTCAGATTTGAACTCCTGAGAACTTTTAGATAACTTTTTTAAATTGTGTCAGTTTGAAGCAGGTTGAAAAATTCAAAAGGGCAACCATGTAATTAAGCCAGAATACCTAAAACCTAATCAGATATTGGTCTGCTCTTACATCTGTACAAATTTTAAGTTGAACAGATAGGTGGCTTTCCTAGGATTTTGATGATGGAAAAAATTCAAAATGGCAGCCAAGTAATTAACAGAGCATGCCCTAAAACTAATAAGAGCTGCTCTTGCACCTGTAAATATTTCAAGTTGGACAGGTTCACAGTTTTCCTGAAATATTGATGACAAGAATTGATCTGTGGTCTCAAACTTTGAGAAATTAGAAAACATTATTTGTGACCTAGTATGATGACCTTGAACTTCTACCTCAAAAAGTTCACTTTTTCAGATCTCAGTAGGTCTTTTGACATACCCAGATGTGATAAGGTAGTTGAAAGCTCCACCACCAGGTGGCTTATTCAAGGAGGCGGTGTTCCTCGAATTTTGATGACAAGATGTGATTTATGTTTTTCAATTTTTCTGTACTTGAAGGAGCTAGGTCGTGTCAGAAACAATTTTTCAATATCATGACAAACCATGTCACAATTAATAGGTTTTATATATCTATTCTGATAACATATGTATACATATTTCAGTCACCTATCCTATTGTTTGATTTTATCATGGGCTTTCAAATTATTAATCCATGTCATTTTATGGGTGGGAACACACATTTTTTCTTACTCACGAGACTACTAGAATTCTACGCGACAATCTGCAAAATTCTACAAAAAATGGAAATTCTGCAAACCAAAATGTGAAATTCTGTAAAAATTCTGCATTTTATCAAAATAAATCTGCCATATTTGTTTCAATGTTTTTTCAACATTGAAATAAAGTTTTTAGTTTACTAGACTAAGTCTGTTGGCCAGGAGCAATAGAAAATGAGTATCTAGTCTTCACATATTTTGTAATTTACATTAGATGTTCCTCACAAAGTAAACTCAAAAAAATAAAATAAAACGTTTTCTGTTTAAATTGCTAAAAAGGTGAGCTACAAATGATACTTTCTCAAAGCATGAATTCAGCGAAAACCAACAGAAATTCAATGTTCTGCAAATTTTTGCAAAACTAAAAATTTTGCATTTTTTCTGCTGCGGTGCAGAGAAAAGGAATTCTATTAGCCCTGCTTGATCAGTGCAATGTGCAGAGTGCAGACCAAGAAATACATGATTGCAGGTGAATGCTAAAGAGATGTTATATGTGGCTTACTTATGTGGGTGAGTAGCTGACAGCACAAAGATCATGACAATTACATCCAGACTATTCTCAGGGAATGGTAGAGGGGCTGACATGTCTGTGATGTCACAATAGAAAGCATGACACCTCTCTGGATCGTAATCTGCATGCTCCTAAAATAAATACATTTTATGTTTGCATGTTTTCTTTGTAACACTGTGATATACAATTTACAATCTTATAATAGCACAAACAGACTTCCCTACATGGGCTTCCCAACAGTTACAGTTACTAAGATATTTCTGTTAAAGTCACTTTCAAGCACTTATAGAGAAAAATAAGAGATTTCAAACCGTTAGTCTCAAGAAAATAGTCCCACCTTTCTATAAAGGTTAAGGTGCCAAAACACTGATCCATGAGTATACATCATTTTGAACATTAAAATCGAAATAGAAGATTTTTGAGCCTTGCATTTTAAACTTGCCATGACAGGAAACTGATTCTTAAAATGAAAACTGGCTGAAGCATAATTAATTCTTAATTTGGCTAAGAATACTTACTCATTTTAAATTCATTTTAGTACAGTGATTCAACATTTTTCTAAGATTATTTATATATTTAAAAAATTACTCCGGAATACCATAAGCTAATGCAGTAGAGGTTAGCGAGCTTGTCTTTTAATACTTTTACTCTGACAAAGCAGGTAAGAATCCCTCTGCAAAGTCATTTGTTTTAATTTTTTCCTCATTATTGAACCACAATACATTTCTTCATCTCTTTTTAATAAGATAAAATGATTCTGCTTTTGTATGATCATGTCGTGAAACTACATGACCAAACTTACCTTCACAATATCAATTGCAGTGTTGGAGAAATCACAACAATATACAAACACACCAGGATCACTGCAAGAAGGCAAAATGTTACCATCAAGTTAGTTAATGCAAATGGTTACACAAGGCATTAACATGACAAAATGTCACCACCTAGTTGCTCACAATATTATTAACTCAATCTTAAGTTAGATTTGAATTTCTGAAAACTTGTAATGATTTCAAAAACATATTGGTCAATTTGAAGCAAGTTGAAAGAATACCTTTTTTACCCTGAGAAGTTCATTGAAGGTAAAATCTCAAATCTAAAGTCAGATTTGAACTTGTAAGAACTTGTAGATGATTTTGAAAAAAAATTGGACAATTTGAAGCAAATTGAAAAAATACCTTTTTGACCTTGAGATGGTCAATGAAGGTCAAATATTTTTTTGACCTTGAGAATGTCATTGAAGGTCAAATCTATAGTCAGATTTGAACTTTTGAGAACTTCTAGATGATTTTGAAAAAAAAATTGGTCAATTTGAAGCAAGTTAAAAAATACCTTTTTGACCTTGAAAAGGTCACTGAAGGTCAAATCTTCAATATAAAGTCAGATTTGAACTTCTGAAAACTTGTAGATAATTTTGGAAAAAACTGAAGTCAGTCTTAACAGTACTTGTTAAGTTATTGGAAGTTTTAAGAATTTGTTACGGACACCAACCGCCGATCGCCAACAAACGTCAAAATGGAGACCACCAAAATATGTCACCACATTTTGGTGGTGGCATAAAAAGTGTAACACAAATAACAATACGAGTATTTACAGAACCAAATCTTGGACATCCTAAACAGTCACAGAAAAATGTTAAAGGTCATAACATGTCTGTGTTCACAATAAAAATTTCAGGTCCATGTGAACACTACTTAAATTATTGCAAATGGCTACAAAATGTTACAAGCCCACTTTTTTGTTGCCACGGTAACAGATATTGGCAGAAATATGTTGGAACTCATAACATGTTCAGTGTTCACATTTAACATTTGAAGGCAATCTAAACTTGTTAAGTAATTGGACTTTTATAGACAGCGAATACCGTCCACAAAAAAGTTGGAGACAATAACAATATGTCACCACTTCTGATGGTGATGTTAAAATTGGAAAACTTATTAACAATGTCAAATGAATAATTAATTACAAGGCCGTAGGGAGAGGGGGTTCGAAGGGTTCATGTGAACCCCCCAAAATCTTGCCTAAAAAATTCGAATCCACCTATTCCGGCAAATATGCGAACCCCCCAAATTAAATTTTGCAGTATTTCAGTAATTTATTGTTTTTTTGATTAAGATATTCGAGGTATTAAGCAAATACAGAAAAACAATCTATTTTGACTGGATGGGCGATTATAGGTTTGCACTTTGCATTTTAAGCCTGAAATACTGTTCTAACACATCAAAAGGAATTCAAGTATAAACTTTTTATTGGGATATAAGGTCAAAATTGTCCCTAATTTATGATATAAATTTTGAACATGTGAAAGTTCAGTGATGCAATGCACATGATGCACCAAAGTTCTGAATGCTAAAAACTCTAATTCTGGTCAGGAGTCACTTTCAAAATTGTTAGTCTTCATTAGAACTCACATTTTTGCTATTTTTGCCTCTTATTTATTTGAAGAGTACATTGTGCAAATAATGGAAAATAGACGATTGAATTACAAAACCTATGATTGAATTAAATTGGGCAGTTTTTGTCTGATAATGATTAAATTAAAAGGGGTTATAACAGGCCTTTCTTGAAAAAAGTTCTAGATTTTTGTCCATAAATGTTCCAAATGAACGAAATTGGTCAAAAATTGGGATATTTCACTTATGATTTTGTTTTGCAATTGTTTGGCAAATGGCAAGGCAAAGGTAAAACTTTAGATTCCAGCAAACTGGCAAAATAATAAAATGGACCACAATTAAGTAAATTTGGCATAATTTAAGCAAAGGAGTGGTATTGCTATGGTGAACTTTTTGAACATGCATTTCTCTTTAACCAGTCATCAAAACATTCTGAAAATTTTACACATCGTCAATTTAATGGTCATCTTTTGGATGGTAACATTATAATTTGAAATATACATATACATGTTTACTTTTCTCTACATTGTTTTAGAAAACACATCAGACACTTCTTTTGTTCCTGGTATCAAATGTTTGGATTGAGATGAAACATCTATCCAAATCTCATCGGAACAAAACGACATAAACACAATGTGTGATTGTACAAAGGAAAATATGGTTGATTTCAAAAAAGTATCTCCTTCATGAAATAAAAGGTTTTTCTTAATTTTTATCTATTTTGGGCATTTTGTTTTAAGTTTTTGCATACTATTTGTTAAATCAACCAAAATTTCCTTTGTATAACTATAATATTGAGAGGTCTAAGAAAATGTTGTGTATGCTATTTTGTTCCAACAAGGTTCGGAAAGACATTTTATTTCATTCTCAAGAATTTGTAGAAAGGCACAAAAAACAATTGGACTAAAAAATGTTAACAAAAACAGTTATATAAAATGTATATAAATAATTTTTGCATTAAATTGTTGCCAATCAGTCAACATTACATAAAGGACCATGTTTTTTACAGAATGTTTTCAATAATTGGTTTAAGAGAAAAACAAATTCAGTTCACCATATCGATACCTATCCTTTGGCAAAATTTAAGCAAATTAGGGAGAGATTTAGCAAAGGAAGAGGCTCGATAGAGAGAGCTTTTTAGATGGGTACAACTTTTTTATTATTTCGATGATCAATATAAAATTGTAACACAATTTAGGAGATGAGGTGAATTTTCATATTCTAAAATATTATTTCTGAATCATCAAAATGGATTTTTCTACAACCTTTTTGGCGAATCGATGAACTCGTTTTTCAGGTTTAACCCTTTCTTTGTGGTTAAATATAATGCCCTTTATATAATTATAGAAATAAAATATTTTGTTTCTAGGTCTCTAATTATCTAAAGTTTTACATAATGTGGACACATATTTGTTGAACTGATCAGAAATATTTCTTTTCCCCATTCATCAATTTTTCCATGTTAAAGTATAGGGGGGCTGAGATCCCCGGGAATTCCTGAGGTTTGACCCATTATGTTATGGTTTTGAACCGATGATAAGTTTATAGAGGGAAATGCTGTTCCATCGAATTATTTGATTTTGACTGAAATTAACGCATTACGTTATTCACACTGGGAGCTACAAAATATTGGGTTACGGATTTATTAAAACGTACCTTTATCTCGCATTCTCGGTTTACCTGCGTATCATGATTTATGATCATGATTTATCGTTTATGCTTTGCTCACATAAGTTCAGATTCACCTTATGGGTGCCTACCGATTACGGTATTTTTCAACTGCCAACCGATCACCGGCAGACGTTGCGCCGGGAGAATTTTCACAATCAAAATGTAAATTACATTATAAAATATGTATCTAATGAAGAAAAGGATGTCCAGATGGGTGCTGTTCGGCAATTGTAAGATTATAGTGTTGCTTGTAATATCATAAGTTGAAGAAAATTGGGTTCTTGGAATACATGTTCGTTAATGTTTTGATTTTGATTGTATATATTTATAATTCATATGTAATATACGATTGACTGTACTTTGAAGAGAAAACAAGTATTTTACCAATTAATAGAACAATTCAAAAGCTCTAGCGAAGTAACCTCTTTAGTTTATATTCGCCAAAACGTAAAACGATAGAAAATCATATATTTTTGAAACATCGCTTATTGGAACCATTTCACTTGTCGACTAACTTGCGGTAAGTTAGTTGTACATGAACTGGGCAGGTCGTAATATCCCTTATGACCGAAATAATCAGTTACGATCCGTAGTATAATTAACAAATCCAGTGCCACGGAATAAATAACTTGAAAGTGGTGATAAGCCATTTAGGACTACTTAGATTATTCATTTATTTTATTTTTCTAGTTTATTGACGGCCATTTATGTTTGTTAAACATTTTCATCATATAAATATGTATCAAAATGTTTTGGTCTGCAATATTTCTTATTTAATAAATATTTTTCAAGCAAATGGAAATTGTTATCATAATTCCATCTGAAACAATGGAACAATCATATAAATATGAAATACAGGCATTTCACAGATAAAGTATAGTTAGCGTTGCTGCAGAAATAGGATTAAAATTCCAAGCGGGGCTATTGTAATACATATTATTGAAAAGGGAAATCTTAGACTGGCTGAAACTTATGTCCAAAAGATATATGAAGAATTGCCCCTAATTGAAATTGCAGCATTTTAAGAACTTACCAGGGTTTATCTATTCAAAACTAGCTACAGTTCATAAGATGCGAGGCATTTATAAAATAGTGAATCAATATTAACAACGAAAGCATATCTATACAAGGATGGATAAAAACATTAATGCCTGGTGTAAACGGGTAGGAGGTTCTATCAATTATGGTCCTACTCTCCATTGATTTATATGGTGACCTAAACTCTTTCCCTCATTATCTTATACGCAATCTGGGCCAATAAGGGCCGTTAAGAAAGGGGACCATAATCCCTGGGGGACCATCATTTCTTTCACACCTGGTCACATTTGCTCAGATTTATCGGCCGGCGTGGGGCCGATTGAGTATCCTGCTGACAATTGCATTCAGTTTTGAACAGAATATTTAATCTGTCGGCCGCCGGGCAATGAATCCGAGCAAATGTGGGATAACCAATTAACGAATATCTACAGACTGCTCATCTCTTGTATAATGGTACTGTATATGTCTATGAATTCCGTCTAAAAGAAGACGTTCTCTAAAACTTTCTAATGGAATACATGTATAGGACTAGAAACACAATGCAAATTCACGTTTATGCAATATAATTTCTTTTTTATTAAATTCAATCTTACAACACTTTATGGAGCTGTTACGTTAGACCACGTGGACTCACCGTTCGCTACAGTATGGATACGTTTTGCAGATGGCAGGGCTAGACATGGACATACGGTTGGCTAATAATCAAATAGTTTTAAAGCAGGATATTCCGAACGGTGAGCCCACACGGCCTAGTGCAATAGCCACTCATTACATTTCGATACTCATAACATCCTTCTGTTTCAACCGAAACTTGCTTTGATTTTATTAGGCATATTCTGTGATCTGAACACATCAGATGGGATGTGTTATAACTGTCAATAAGTGTGATAGTTATCATATACCTTAATGTCAATCCATTACATAATAGGCATTGTATTCAACCACATATAAATTAGCAAAGGCACAGATGCACAGTTTTAGTACAGGAGAAGAAATAAGATGTCATGATTTATCAGGACTCATTAGCTATTTACCATACTCTATATGTTAACATTATTATTGTATTTTGTTTCAATTCAAAAATTGAATTCAATTAATTTTAGTTGTACAATGATCACTGGTGATCCGCTCGATTACGCTGGTTACCGAAACGGTTCGTTTTGGTAACAATATGTCGGACATCGAAGGTACGATTTTTCTTTTTCCTTATTTCACGCGTTGAAGGCAGAATACCAACGACGTTTTTTGTCACAAACGTGTATCAGCATCATATGTTTTAGAAAATGTACATGTTTGCGAAAAAATAGCTCAGAAGACAACAGAATCGTCGATTTAATTCCTCACTTAAGTGCAGATCTTAACTGTTTTTCGAAAAACCGTTTATGTAACTTAAGTGAGAAATTAAATCGACGATTCTGTTGTCTTCTGAACTATTTGTTCGCAAATATGTACATTTTCTTAAACATATGATACTGATACACGTTTGTGTTAAAAATGTCGTCGGAATTCTGCCTACAACGTGTGAAATAAGGAAAAAAGTAAAATCGTACCTTCGATGTTCCGACATTTTGTTACCAAAACGAAACGAATCGTTTTGGTAACCAGCGTAATCGAGTGGATCACCAGTGATGGTTATCCCCGAACAATAACTCAACTGAGTCTACATTCAGCGCTTTATCGTATTCTATATGTGTTATTTTTAGTACCATCGTAAGTACATCTGTGAAGCCCCGTTGTGTAGCCTAACGTAGCTACTTGTACAATGGTAACTTTGTGAGTGTCTGTAAATGCCATGATGCAATATAAAACACTGTAAAAATCTGATAATTATTTTTGATTACTATGACAAGTAAAAGATTTATAACACTAACCTAATGCATAGTTTTACACATCTACATGCACACATTCTACTCGAATGTTACTATTTGAGATAATTCTTTTCGAAGCGATCGTACAGTCTTCATACATTGGAAGAATCACAATTGAGCATTGTTTTTTTATGATTATAATAAATATAAATATGATAAGGTTAATGGCATATCAAAATTCTTGTTGGAGTGGTCAAAATCATATACTCTCGATAAACATTGATAAACGATTTTTATTCATTATCCATGGAAGACAAAATATGGCATATCTACACCCTGATGTGGTGTTAAATTCATGTAGGCATATTATGTACATCTATATTTATGTTGATGTGAAATATAAAGTTATGATATTGGTCAACATGCAAAAAATGAACAAAAAATATTATTCGAAGCGTATTTCGAAAGTTTTGATGACGACATTTTGTTTTTCGATTTTGACCAATCAAAAACATATGTCATCTCAATAGGGGTTTACATGTTCATGTTCTCTACCTGGGAATGAGAGCCCATAGTTCAATTTTTGAACTAGTCTGAAGAGACCTACATGCAAAGTTCATAGAAAAAAGAAAATTCACAAATATGAATACAGTTTGATTATAAGTCTATTGGAATTTTCATCGTGTTGATTTTAAAGTCTATTACAGAAGTTACTGTTATGTTTACCACACTGGTACCAGTTAGTGGTATGTTGAATGGTACGAGTTGTTGAGTTTCACCTTCACCCAGATCATGCAGAATATCAACACGGCGTTCCTTGTAGAAAGTAGTTCTTGGTTTGTCTTACATATGATAGATAGTAAGATATGATAGGCAATATTCTCCTTTGACAAGATGTGACTGACACAGTTTTGTGTTGGAGTGTAGCAATATGCGGTGCAATCATACCATATCTAACATCACATAACATGCTCATCCCCGTGCTCATCACAGAAAGATGTCAACACGTATACCTCTCCATTAAATAATTCTTTTTTATATGCAGTATCTCGACCCGATCCTATCTGAAATATAAGAAATATATATAATCAAGTTACTTGTTGTATTTCCCATAACTTATATAAACATCCATGACCAATATTCCCATTCTATTGATATTGTTATCGTCTCGGGGTACCATAAATCGAAACAAGTAAATCCAAAATCGCAAGAAAAGATAAAGCTTGAAACAGGAACTACATGTTTCAAGACAGCTTGCAAATCCTATGGTTTTTCACATGATGAAATGGAAGAGCTAAAACTTATTCAAACATACTAGTTAATTAGTTCTAGTAATTCATCTAGTTTGTCATTATTTATTACATTAAATATGTCTAAAGCATCGAAAAGTAATGTTTTCACCGCATGAAAGTAAAGTTGATCGATTTGTCGTACATGTAGATCGAGAGAATTGTGTGAAATCAACCGGGCTTTCTTGTGTCATCTGGGCTTTGTTCAGAATTAGTGAAACTTGAAACATAGAAGCAAGAAAAGAAATGTACGGTTTCTGTTATTTTGCTAAAATATAGGTTTCATCGCTCTTATTTGAGGCAATGCCATGCCACATGGCAGTTGTTAATCTTATTCTTTCTTTCTTTCTTTCAATAACAAGCCACTTAAATGTCATGTCAAACTCTGTTTATTTCGTATTATCTTCAGTAATTGTTTAACCACTCTTCATGTTTCATAAGCTAATTCCACTCATATTGTCATGCCAAACACTGTTTATTTCATTTATCTACAAGTTGTCTATCGCATTGTTTCAAAAGCTAATCAAACAATTGTCATACCAAACTCTGTTTATTTCGTATTATATACATGTTTTTAATCGCTTTTTTATGTTTTACAAGCTAGCTCTACTCAATTGTCATGCCAAACTCAGTTTATTTCGTAATTTTCATATGCTAATTCCACTCAATTGTCATGCCAAACTCTGTTTATTTCATTTATCTACAAGTTGACAATCGCCTCTTCGTGTTTCACAAGCTAATTCCTGCCAAATGTCATGTCAAAATCAGTTTATTTCGTATTATCTACATTTTTTCAATCGCTTCTTTATTTTTTACAAGCTAGCTCCACTCAATTGTCATGCCCAACTCGGTTTATTTCATTTTAAGATACAGTTGTCAACCGCCCCTCGGGTCTCATAAGCGACAATCAATTGTCATGCCGAACTCAGTTTATTTCGTAATTTTCATATGCTATTTCCACTCAATTGTCATGCCAAACTCTGTTTATTTCATTTATCTACAAGTTGACAATCGCCTCTTCGTGTTTCACAAGCTAATTCCTGCCAATTGTCATGTCAAACTCTGTTCATTTCGTATTATCTACATGTTTTCAATCTCTTCTTTATCTTTTACAAGCTAGCTCCACTCAATTGTCATGCCAAACTCGGTTTATTTCGTTTTAAGATACAGTTGTCAACCGCCCCTCAAGTTTCATAAGCGAATTCCACTCAATTGTCATGCGAAACGTTTTATATTTCATTTATCTACAAGTTGTCAATCGCCTCTCCATGTTTCACAAGCTAATTCCACTCAATTGTCAAACATAATTTATCTACAAGTTGTTAATCGCCTCTTCATGTTTCAAAAGCTAATTCCACTCAATTGTCAAGCATCATTTATCTACAAGTTGTCAATCGCCTCTTCGTGTTTCACAAGCTAATTCCTGCCAATTGTCATGTCAAACGCTGTTCATTTCGTATTATCTACATGTTTTCAATCTCTTCTTCATCTTTTACAAGCTAGCTCCACTCAATTGTCATGCCAAACTCGGTTTATTTCGTTTTAAGATACAGTTGTCAACCGCCCCTCAAGTTTCATAAGCGAATTCCACTCAATTGTCATGCGAAACGTTTTATATTTCATTTATCTACAAGTTGTCAATCGCCTCTTCATGTTTCACAAGCTAATTCCACTCAATTGTCAAACATAATTTATCTACAAGTTGTTAATCGCCTCTTCATGTTTCAAAAGCTAATTCCACTCAATTATCAAGCATCATTTATCTACAAGTTGTCAATCGCCTCTTCATGTTTCACAAGCTAATTCCACCCAACAGTAATGTCAAATTCTGTTTATTTCGTATTATCTTCATGTTTTCAATCTCTTCTTTCTTTTTACAAGCTAGCTTCACTCAATTGCCATGCCAAACTCGGTTTATTTCGTATTAAGATACAGTTGTCAACCGCTCTTCAGGTTTCAAAAGCGAATTCCACTCAACTGTCATGCCAAATTCCGTTTATTTTTTTCTCTACATGTTGTCAATCGCCTCTTCATGTTTCAAAAGCTAATTCCACACGATTGTCATGCCAAACCCTGTTTATTTCCTATTATCTACATGTTTTCAACCTAACCTTCATTTTTTTACAAGTCAGCTCCGCTCAATTGTCATGCCAAACTCAGTTTATTATTTATTATCTACAGTTGTTAGCTGCTCTTCATGTTTCAATAGTTAATTCCACTCAATTGTCGTGCCAAACATGTTCCGGTGCTTTATAAGCTATAATTATGTACATGATATAAAAGCATCTTTTCAAGACTAATTATTACTACGAACAAATGACATTCAATACCTCTTCCCAAATAATATCTTCTCATCATAAACGATATCAACATCTTTGTTGCCATTGTTACACTCGTTATATTGAACCTGAACCTGATACGACTTGGATACATTTACCGAAGAGTACATAGAAAAAGACAAATATTTTTATAAACCCTAGAGATACATATATCGAAAGATATACAGGACTCTCTAGGATGTAACCAATGTGAACGTTCAAGATAAGTTTCACTTTCATAAATATATTGAAATACATACAAGAGCAATGAATCCGAGTTAGCCTGAGTCAATTGTCAGAGATAAAAGATTGCTTCAAGGACAACGTATTTCCCCAAATTAGTTTCTGAGTTCACACTTCGTATTTTAATCCTAATATCATTAGATCGTTTTGAGTATAGACATCACTTCAACACAAACAATCACAATGTTTAGATATGCCTCAAGCTACAAATCATATTAACGTCGTCGTCATCATGAGCACCATCAGTCATCGTTGTCGCCAGAGTTATCGTCGTCATCTTGCACCTGAAAGTACATTAATACATGTATGGATGCACACCATCTTCTCTTCAACTTGCATGCATTACAGACAACATTTGCATAATTTCAAACAGGCCTCGGTTCTGCTAAAAACTCCTGCCAAAGAACCCTACCTATTCGAACGAATTGGACTTATACATGTTAATACGTATAGCCTGTATTATTATTATTAGATTTATTTTCCCTCCATTGATTGGAGATAATATAATAATTATATATTACAGTATTATTGGATGCGTATCAAAATATAAACAATAGACAAAATAGAACTCTAATAAACACCAATAACATTATAAGTAAGATCTGAGAATTGATAAGAGTAGGTATAATACACAAATATGAATATAAGCTATGAAATACTTGGAACCGCATACATCTTCCCCAAGGTCGATGTTGCATGACCAGGAGGTCATTCTTGCTACGTGTTAAAATATTGTATGCAATTCATTGAGCTATACATGATTTGACAAAATAAAAATTTTCCTTATGAAAATACACCTGTATTCTATGATAACTGACGTTCCGTTGGTCACACACGGTGCCCATCACACACTCATTGTAGGGGGGGGGGCGGCCTGTTTATATATGCCTATTAACTTATACTAGGCCATAGCTATCCCAAGTAAATCTAATTGACTCCAATCCGGGCGAGGTACATGTTCTGTATAATAGTGCTCACACGTTTAAGTCCACTTTCGTTAATACAGTTGTCTCCCCCGAAGAGAGCTCGCAGTTTCATTGAATTTGACATTGCACTAATGTTTGGTACTCCATCTAGAATTGTATTTAATGTGCCCCTATTGTGCAGTCTACATTTTAAGACAAAGTGTTCAAGCGTTTCAATTTCCTCATAGCAGCTCTCACAAAACCTATCTCTCAACGGTATCCCCTCCCATTCGCCTGTGTTAATTCTTAAGCGGCCTTGTCCGACCATTAAGCGTACCATTAAGTTGCATCTTTTAATGAACCTTGAATCACTCCTAGCTATTGTCCACCATATACAGGGTTTCACACATTGGATAACTTCCTTATAGAGTGTTAGTTCTTTATATGTGTTAACTTCGTGTCTCCAACCATCCAAATCGCAATTCCTTATCACATTCTGCACATGGCGTTTCCATGTCAATTTTGATGGATTTGCACCATTGTCCAGTACTTGATATATCATGTCTGTCATTCCATATCGATTCACAAGCTCCATTATGTCTCGCAACGGTGACAGTCTGTTAAGTTTAACACCATGTCTGTACATTGTAATTCTCTTGATAGCAATGCTGCGATACACAGACCCAGATATTAGAAACAATAACTGTAAAATAATATAACTCGTTAAAACTCAATCAACTAATGTTCTTTTGAGATAATGAGGATGGTGTCGAAGAAAAAAAATAATTAAAAATTAAAAAATATCGGACACAGATAAGACACAAATAAAATCATCGATAATCAAACTGAAGAGGTTTTACAGGGCGTTCAATAAGTACTGATAAAAATGCTGTAACTTTTTATTTTTTCAGATATCTAACTAATTATTGTTGAGTAATATACAGTGTGTCTAAAAAAATATCTTACACTTACAAAAAGTTCAATATTTTTCATAATTTTGATTTTTCCCTAAAACATACTTTGGATATCAAAAGACAAATCTTTCTCGAATAATTTGACACCATTGAATTCAAAATCATCAAAATGAAAATTGTTCCTCAGTCAATTGTTTGCGCACTGATAGGAATTCATTCAATAAGTATATTGCATCAATCTGACAATGGGAAGTTACAGCTTTTGGTCACTCCTGTCTGGGTTCATCTTCAACTGACTTTCTCCCTATTTGAAATAGCAGAACCAATGATATATGCCAGGGATAGATATAGTGTCCTCCCCAAAACCTTCATTAATGTCCTTTGTTGCATCCTATTTTGATTAACTTATGGTTGCATGTATATAGAACTTGACACTGCTTCTAATTTGATGAATATCATTGATATATTCTGTTCAGCAGCCATGTTAAGTGATGCCAAGGTATCTTAGTACCAGTGTGTATTACCCAACTGTCAAAATCGATTCAAAATAAAATTATTAATGACTGTTCACATTTGAAGTGGTTCTTTTGAAAAGATTTTCGTGCAGATCTAAACCACGGCGAACCATCTTAGGCTCCATCCAGTACCACTTTCCTGTTAGAGTGCACTTCCTTGATGCCAAGGTATCTTAATATTATATTATGAAAATGTTCACATTTGAAGTGGTTCTTTTGAAAAGATTTTCGTGCATATCTAAACTACAGCGAACCATCTTAGGCTCCATCCAGTACCACCTTCCTGTTAGAGTGCATTCTTGTAATTCTCACAGCACAATACTCAACAACGTTCAGTAGAAAAGTTAGTCAGAAATATAAAAATTAGCAATTTTATCAGTATTTATTGAACGCCCTGTATATAGCTCTGATATGCAATATTTAGGCCTCTTGGATATAATCGCCTTTTTAAAAATCGCTTAAAATACTTCCTTGCTGACGTCCTTACTTTCGAAGACGAACACTAATCCAAATTGTTATAATAAGGGTTCCTAAATACGTAGGAGTTTTTACATGATTTATAAAGATTTTGGTTACATCTAGATAAGTATATTAAGCCTATACCGAGTTATATATTATAATTCGATAACCAGAGCCACTACAATATTATGTTTTAGATATGAAATGTCAAAATAAATTCTATGAATAAAAAATGATGATCAACTTTGTGTTTGTGAAATACCATGAACCACAAAATACCATAGACGCGGATAAATGATTAGTTTTGCGCTTAGATACATATTGAATTGAATAAAAATACTCAATCGGCCGGGCGTCGTAGTAAATATCGGAGCAATGTGACCACGGTATTACCAGGCCTGTTCTAGGGGTATAAGTGCTAGTTTAGAAGGCATTTATTTAAGGAATAAAGACCGATATTTTATAATTTATGGCGCAATGTATGACCAAAAATTATATTCTACTCATTGTTAAAAGACCGAAATCGCGTAGCAATTGCCAGAATAAAATCTGAGGTCATATATTTGACATTAATCATGAAATCAATTCTAATATGATAGACAGACAAGAAAAACAATTATTACCACCTTACCGGTCCTATTCTAGGGTTATGAGTGCTAGTTTAGAAGGCATTTATTTTACTATATCAACATGAGCAGTTACGTCATATTGGCGGGCCATATTGCCGGTCAATAAATAAGGGTTATGTACTGGGAGGTTTTGGGTATGGGGTTTATCCAGAGGGAGATATGCATATCTACCTGAGGGACCGTAGGGACTGATGGTAGATGTGCATATCTCACGAGGAATGAACCCAATATCCAAACCGACCGTACATAACTGCTTTATCGTATACCAAGTAGAGTTTTCAGGAGCATATGGCCATTTCAATAGTACAAGGTGTGAAAATAAACAAATCATTCATATGCAAAGTCATTTTATTGCATTACCGGAAGCGGGAAGATATGCACCGGAAGCGGGAAGATATGCACCGAAGCGGGAGATATGGCGGGAGATTTGGAGGTTCTGGATATGGAAACCTCAAAATCAGGATACGGGATATATATTACCAACTTATCTCCCTAAAACTCTACTTGGTATAGGATAATGCATTTTACAATCGGCAATTTTCCCCGAGAAATTAGATATCGTTCAGCGCGTAAGGTTTTCTTGCTATTTCAGCTCTGGTCATTAACGGTGGTAATACTCGTAGTAACGTCATTTCTGCGAGCAATATAGAAAAATATTGGACCTTGGGCCTTCGGCGCTCAATCCAATATTTCAGTATATTGCCCTTCGAAATGACGTTATTGTACTACTCTTTGTATTTATGAATTTTGGCGGCCATACATATTCCAATAAAGACCATTAATTCAATTGTTGTAGCTATTGTGACTTCACGTATCGTATTAGAATTTACTATATCGACTTGACCAGTATGTGGAAATAAGATGAAATGACGTTATTAGTACTATTCAACTTAGTTTAGCAGAAATCGGTATTTTCGAAAACGAAAGAATGTCGGCAACTATCTTGAATGAAGCTACAGTCAAAACAGAAATGTTTGGGAGTACTTTGAATTTAAAACTAAGCAATCAAATGACCATATTGAAACAGTTTATGTAAAAATCCTATACAGACCAGTTTAAGGTACAGCTGGAAAGTAACATTTTGGTAAAAAATTGCTAGTATATACCTGCACATGTTATTTTCTGGTACAAAATTAAGTATGAAGTCATGTGTGTATTTCCTTGCTTTTTTCAGGAAAGGATCATTACACTGTCTATTTTTAGTAAACCTGGAAACAGGTCAATGATAGTTCCTGTGTTGTCTGAAAACTTTGAAAGAAAAATAGAAAGTGTGGAATATCGGAATGTCCTGGAGTTCCCATTGAACTCCTACCAGATACTCTAAAAGAAGACAATGTAATGATACTTTCCTTAAAAAAGCAAGGAAATTGACACATGCCTTCATACTTTATTTTGTACCAGAAAATAACATGTGCAGGTATAGAAATGTTTTACCAAAATGTTACTTTCCAGCTGTACCTTATGGTCAGGGTGCATGATGGGAAATTTTCTGCATCCCTCAATTGAGTCACATGTTATTTTTCAAACAAGAATCACTCCTTCCCCACATTGTCTATATATTCCAGTTTTGCACAAAGAGTGCACTTATGTGCCTAGAAAAGACTTGTGAGAAGATTTGTTTTGTAAAATGTATAAAAAACGAGAAAATTCAGTCAAAAAAATTTCTGAAAATTTTCTGAATTTTTTCACTGAATTTTCTTGTTTTTTATACACTTCATCAAAACATTCTTCTCACAAGTCTTTTCTAGGCACATAAGTGCACTCTTTGTGCAAAACTGGAAGATATATACAATGTGGGGAAGGAGTGATTCTTGTTTGAAAAATAACATGTGACTCAATTGAGGGATGCAGAAAATTTCCCATCATGCACCCTGACCTTAAGACGTTTTCATCTGGGGTTTTGTAGTGACTTATTCCGTCCCTATTAATAAATGGAGGGCATCAATGATAACACCTCTCAACCAAATGCTCCAATTTACTTGACCCACACAAAAGCAATATCCAAAAACAATTATGTATATCATGATATCATGAGAGGTACGAGTGGTCGCACTTTATACGACCTTTCAAACGTTATTGGGGTGGGGGGGGGGCATACTCACTCTTGATTTGTGATGTGCCAGCTTTCAGAAGCATCACAGACAACTGTAGCCTTTCCCGTCTTGGGTCGGTCGCTTTTGCTTTTGGGTACGTTGCTGAGACTTATTAGACCTGATGCATTCGTTATAATATGTTTCTAAATTCAACTGTGCTTCAAGTACGAGGCTGAACACGGAAATCGATTCTGTACAAGTGTAAGTTCAATTCACTCCAGGGAGTGTATTCAGTTGTTATATGTTACGTACATATTCATTGATGCGTGCTAAATGTTCGAGCTTGTTCGGTCAACCTGTCCTTGAATGTAATACATAATGTATAATCATTGTGAACATAAAAACTCTTTTAGTCGTTAGTGTCCTAAACATTGTACCCCTAATTAACAAAACATTCTAGATTCTATGAGCATGTATTTTTGAAGTTATTGATTATATCAATCATACGAGTGTACGAAATAAACGTATCAAACAAAAAGCATCCATCGTTGACACACACATTCCGTGAACACTCAAATTAATCAATTTGATGCTTCAAGCAAGGTTGACATATAGAGATTTTGTTGGGACCGCCCTCAGTGATGTTTCAATACTAATATTATCTAAACGATGTTCATTCAACAAAGACCATATCAATATGTTTCTTTTCTGGAATATATTGATGGCAATTTCTTTCCCAATTTGTATATTACCTTGAAGTTAATTATGTCTGAAATCTGACAAAAAGTGCGAGGCGTATTTTTCATACGCTCTCTACATCTTTCACATTTACACAAAGAGTACACTAAAGGTAACCAGAAAAGAGCGTAGTGAACGTTTTGGATATTTTTATAGATATAAAAATTGGAAAATGAAGTAGCCGACTTATTTTTTATTTTTAAAAAGTAAGTCACTGGATTTTCTCGTTTTCATACATTTTATAAACGAAATATTGTCCACACTCTTTTCTCGCTACAATAGTGCAGTCTTTATGCAAAACTGAAAGTTGTAGACAACATTGGAAAGAGGTCCATATTTGAAAGTAATGTGTGGCTTCGTTAAAATTAGACTGTATAAAAATTCCCAAAAACACATCTACCTTAAAGTTGCTTGAGAGATTAAGAAAGTGTTTCCATGACTAACTTGGGGTCTGTTTTGAGAGAAAGTCCCTGGAATTAGAAATTCACAAAAATCGAGGGGATCACATTCTGCTCAATTTTGTTCATGACATTGCTAATGCGCATAAACATTACTAAGTACACCTTGCAACACCGTTGTGTTACAATGTAGGTACATACAATTAATGTAGTTACGTGTACAATACATAATACAACTTAATATCTTTAACGAGCAGGTTAGACTCTTCCATACTTTTTTAAAAACTTTTCAAAAGCAGTACTAGTTTTAATATGTATTCAGTCATAAATCACGTCAACACAACCAACGTGCAATATTTTGCCTAAACCTGTCATGAACACGTACAATCAAAATATTTGTGCGTCAATCAAGCCGTGAAAATAAGCAACCAATATCAAAATATAAGAAAGCCCAAGATACATTGTATTTGTAAAAAAGGGAACGTTACATAATGTCAGGTTCATATTTGCTGCGATTCATCGGTCGGACCTCGGCCGATTGAGTATTTTGTTTCAAACAAATACAATTTTGAACAAAACACTCAATCGGCCAGACACCTATGTGACCCAGCCATAACGTGGGCTAATTGTCACGAAATGGTTGTTCTAGCTAACTGTGATATAAATGCTAATTGCATATATTTTGTAATCTCTCAATTTATAACATGTTAGGCTATGTCAGATATGTGTGAGCGTAAAATATTAAATCGACTCCTGTATGATATATATATAGGTCACGTCTCACAAGGCTTATACCTTATCTCAAATCCAGCCTTTAAATATATTAAAACCTGTTGTACATTGTAGGGAGAAGTGTTAGTTTAAACAAGTCAGTCAATGGAAGTACTAGTGCTGTAACTCGACTAAAAACTAGCCATCATAATTACAAATAAAATTCATCTATGGTCATTACCCCATAACAAATCGTGGGAATACTAAAACCGATAAGACCGATATTTTATAATTTATGGCGCAATGTATGACCAAAAATTATATTCTACTCATTGTTAAAAGACCGAAATCGCGTAGCAATTGCCAGAATAAAATCTGAGGTCATATATTTGACATTAATCATGAAATCAATTCTAATATGATAGACAGACAAGAAAAACAATTATTACCACCTTACCGGTCCTATTCTAGGGTTATGAGTGCTAGTTTAGAAGGCATTTATTTTACTATATCAACATGAGCAGTTACGTCATATTGGCGGGCCATATTGCCGGTCAATAAATAAGGGTTATGTACTGGGAGGTTTTGGGTATGGGGTTTATCCAGAGGGAGATATGCATATCTACCTGAGGGACCGTAGGGACTGATGGTAGATGTGCATATCTCACGAGGAATGAACCCAATATCCAAACCGACCGTACATAACTGCTTTATCGTATACCAAGTAGAGTTTTCAGGAGCATATGGCCATTTCAATAGTACAAGGTGTGAAAATAAACAAATCATTCATATGCAAAGTCATTTTATTGCATTACCGGAAGCGGGAAGATATGCACCGGAAGCGGGAAGATATGCACCGAAGCGGGAGATATGGCGGGAGATTTGGAGGTTCTGGATATGGAAACCTCAAAATCAGGATACGGGATATATATTACCAACTTATCTCCCTAAAACTCTACTTGGTATAGGATAATGCATTTTACAATCGGCAATTTTCCCCGAGAAATTAGATATCGTTCAGCGCGTAAGGTTTTCTTGCTATTTCAGCTCTGGTCATTAACGGTGGTAATACTCGTAGTAACGTCATTTCTGCGAGCAATATAGAAAAATATTGGACCTTGGGCCTTCGGCGCTCAATCCAATATTTCAGTATATTGCCCTTCGAAATGACGTTATTGTACTACTCTTTGTATTTATGAATTTTGGCGGCCATACATATTCCAATAAAGACCATTAATTCAATTGTTGTAGCTATTGTGACTTCACGTATCGTATTAGAATTTACTATATCGACTTGACCAGTATGTGGAAATAAGATGAAATGACGTTATTAGTACTATTCAACTTAGTTTAGCAGAAATCGGTATTTTCGAAAACGAAAGAATGTCGGCAACTATCTTGAATGAAGCTACAGTCAAAACAGAAATGTTTGGGAGTACTTTGAATTTAAAACTAAGCAATCAAATGACCATATTGAAACAGTTTATGTAAAAATCCTATACAGACCAGTTTAAGGTACAGCTGGAAAGTAACATTTTGGTAAAAAATTGCTAGTATATACCTGCACATGTTATTTTCTGGTACAAAATTAAGTATGAAGTCATGTGTGTATTTCCTTGCTTTTTTCAGGAAAGGATCATTACACTGTCTATTTTTAGTAAACCTGGAAACAGGTCAATGATAGTTCCTGTGTTGTCTGAAAACTTTGAAAGAAAAATAGAAAGTGTGGAATATCGGAATGTCCTGGAGTTCCCATTGAACTCCTACCAGATACTCTAAAAGAAGACAATGTAATGATACTTTCCTTAAAAAAGCAAGGAAATTGACACATGCCTTCATACTTTATTTTGTACCAGAAAATAACATGTGCAGGTATAGAAATGTTTTACCAAAATGTTACTTTCCAGCTGTACCTTATGGTCAGGGTGCATGATGGGAAATTTTCTGCATCCCTCAATTGAGTCACATGTTATTTTTCAAACAAGAATCACTCCTTCCCCACATTGTCTATATATTCCAGTTTTGCACAAAGAGTGCACTTATGTGCCTAGAAAAGACTTGTGAGAAGATTTGTTTTGTAAAATGTATAAAAAACGAGAAAATTCAGTCAAAAAAATTTCTGAAAATTTTCTGAATTTTTTCACTGAATTTTCTTGTTTTTTATACACTTCATCAAAACATTCTTCTCACAAGTCTTTTCTAGGCACATAAGTGCACTCTTTGTGCAAAACTGGAAGATATATACAATGTGGGGAAGGAGTGATTCTTGTTTGAAAAATAACATGTGACTCAATTGAGGGATGCAGAAAATTTCCCATCATGCACCCTGACCTTAAGACGTTTTCATCTGGGGTTTTGTAGTGACTTATTCCGTCCCTATTAATAAATGGAGGGCATCAATGATAACACCTCTCAACCAAATGCTCCAATTTACTTGACCCACACAAAAGCAATATCCAAAAACAATTATGTATATCATGATATCATGAGAGGTACGAGTGGTCGCACTTTATACGACCTTTCAAACGTTATTGGGGTGGGGGGGGGGGGCATACTCACTCTTGATTTGTGATGTGCCAGCTTTCAGAAGCATCACAGACAACTGTAGCCTTTCCCGTCTTGGGTCGGTCGCTTTTGCTTTTGGGTACGTTGCTGAGACTTATTAGACCTGATGCATTCGTTATAATATGTTTCTAAATTCAACTGTGCTTCAAGTACGAGGCTGAACACGGAAATCGATTCTGTACAAGTGTAAGTTCAATTCACTCCAGGGAGTGTATTCAGTTGTTATATGTTACGTACATATTCATTGATGCGTGCTAAATGTTCGAGCTTGTTCGGTCAACCTGTCCTTGAATGTAATACATAATGTATAATCATTGTGAACATAAAAACTCTTTTAGTCGTTAGTGTCCTAAACATTGTACCCCTAATTAACAAAACATTCTAGATTCTATGAGCATGTATTTTTGAAGTTATTGATTATATCAATCATACGAGTGTACGAAATAAACGTATCAAACAAAAAGCATCCATCGTTGACACACACATTCCGTGAACACTCAAATTAATCAATTTGATGCTTCAAGCAAGGTTGACATATAGAGATTTTGTTGGGACCGCCCTCAGTGATGTTTCAATACTAATATTATCTAAACGATGTTCATTCAACAAAGACCATATCAATATGTTTCTTTTCTGGAATATATTGATGGCAATTTCTTTCCCAATTTGTATATTACCTTGAAGTTAATTATGTCTGAAATCTGACAAAAAGTGCGAGGCGTATTTTTCATACGCTCTCTACATCTTTCACATTTACACAAAGAGTACACTAAAGGTAACCAGAAAAGAGCGTAGTGAACGTTTTGGATATTTTTATAGATATAAAAATTGGAAAATGAAGTAGCCGACTTATTTTTTATTTTTAAAAAGTAAGTCACTGGATTTTCTCGTTTTCATACATTTTATAAACGAAATATTGTCCACACTCTTTTCTCGCTACAATAGTGCAGTCTTTATGCAAAACTGAAAGTTGTAGACAACATTGGAAAGAGGTCCATATTTGAAAGTAATGTGTGGCTTCGTTAAAATTAGACTGTATAAAAATTCCCAAAAACACATCTACCTTAAAGTTGCTTGAGAGATTAAGAAAGTGTTTCCATGACTAACTTGGGGTCTGTTTTGAGAGAAAGTCCCTGGAATTAGAAATTCACAAAAATCGAGGGGATCACATTCTGCTCAATTTTGTTCATGACATTGCTAATGCGCATAAACATTACTAAGTACACCTTGCAACACCGTTGTGTTACAATGTAGGTACATACAATTAATGTAGTTACGTGTACAATACATAATACAACTTAATATCTTTAACGAGCAGGTTAGACTCTTCCATACTTTTTTAAAAACTTTTCAAAAGCAGTACTAGTTTTAATATGTATTCAGTCATAAATCACGTCAACACAACCAACGTGCAATATTTTGCCTAAACCTGTCATGAGCACGTACAATCAAAATATTTGTGCGTCAATCAAGCCGTGAAAATAAGCAACCAATATCAAAATATAAGAAAGCCCAAGATACATTGTATTTGTAAAAAAGGGAACGTTACATAATGTCAGGTTCATATTTGCTGCGATTCATCGGTCGGACCTCGGCCGATTGAGTATTTTGTTTCAAACAAATACAATTTTGAACAAAACACTCAATCGGCCAGACACCTATGTGACCCAGCCATAACGTGGGCTAATTGTCACGAAATGGTTGTTCTAGCTAACTGTGATATAAATGCTAATTGCATATATTTTGTAATCTCTCAATTTATAACATGTTAGGCTATGTCAGATATGTGTGAGCGTAAAATATTAAATCGACTCCTGTATGATATATATATAGGTCACGTCTCACAAGGCTTATACCTTATCTCAAATCCAGCCTTTAAATATATTAAAACCTGTTGTACATTGTAGGGAGAAGTGTTAGTTTAAACAAGTCAGTCAATGGAAGTACTAGTGCTGTAACTCGACTAAAAACTAGCCATCATAATTACAAATAAAATTCATCTATGGTCATTACCCCATAACAAATCGTGGGAATACTAAAATAAATTTAAATGTATCAGGTCTTATCACTATACAAGAAATGTATTTTATTGCGTTTGAGTCACGTAGTACGAATTAGCAAGAAAATGATTTCTATTTGGTCGTTTAACGTTATGAAAATAGAACGGTAATTGTAAATGCAGTATTACTGAGTGAACGGTGTATGTATTAGTGAATAAGATCACTTAGGCTCTAAGCGGCGAGATAAACTAAGTCTATGTCTTTAAAATGTTTATGAAAAATTTTCGGACAAACCTTTTTCCTTATAACCTCAATTGTTGAGGATTTCAAAGATTTTTAGCATCATGTTCTCAACAGAATAATAATGGGCATTAATGAATTTGTGATGCTAAAGATAGAAAAGGTTTTACAGGTGGTCGGAAAGTTTTTAATTTTGAAATGAGATTTGTTATTACTACATTATCGAGAAAGCTTATCAATTGTCCATTATAAACATTTTTGTATATTGTCCAGCGGCGACACAGCCGCAGAGCCACATTTTGGCAACCAGCATGTATATACGACAACATTATTGTATGTAAATAATACACTCAGTTTTTCTGCAGCAGCCGCAGAGCCACATCCTAGTTAATGTTATGTTTCTTAAGTGAAGGTTAGAATAGAAATCTCAATACTTAACTTGAAAGGCGACTACGTCAACCGCAGATCAATTTACCCCCCAGTCACATTTGCCGCACAGTGGCCGTAAGTAGACCGCAGATCAATTATATCAGTGAAGGGAAGCCGTAGATTTTATAACTCGGAGTTACAATATTTGTTGATTTCTGCGGTCCCCGTAGAAATCAAGAGGCCGTACGTAGCCAGACCGCATAAAGGTCATTTCATTGCAATCCGTTCAAATCGTTAGCTACAAAAAATTGATTGACTAAACGTATGATACATAAATGAGAGCTAAGAAAAAAGCGCAAGAAAAAACAGTGAAATGTACTTGAAGTGGCGATTGTGTTTTCTGCTTACCAGTTACCCAGCTCTAATAGTGCGATATAAGGTGACTTGATTATGCAGATGAGAAGACCCCATTGGTTTCCCGGTCAAACAATCAAAACAGACGGGGACAAGCTTTGTTTGAACTGTTACTATCAGACTATATCTAGTATTTCTTTGTTTCGTGACCAGAAATCCACTTCAACTATAGGGAATATATTCCGTTATAAAGATAGATTGTTTTCACTTACCAATCATTCACTAACATGTGCTGTCATATTCAGCTCTGGCCTCCATGTCAAAAGGGGGAAGGGTAACCCCCACACTGAATAAATTCAAAGTTCGCGCACCCTTCTTTTTCATTGATGATAGAACAGTTTACGATAAAAGGCCGAACGCAGAAAACATTGAAATTACGAACGCGGTACGTTCGGGGTATTTCTCTCGGCCTTGGAATTACTTAAGAAAAATAGACCATCCATAGACGACATGGCAACGACATCTAATTTTCGTCGAGTGAATCATTTCCAAAGATAATCAATTTTAAGAGAAAATTGCACATAATGGTTTTGCGAGACGACCTCTATCTAACACAAGTAAAATTCTACTAAAGAGATCGCTCAAAAATATTGAAAAAATGTAACCATTTTTCTCATCAATTTTAAGACATACTTCTCATGGATCGAATCACGATTTCTTTACAGAAAATAAGACTTTGCTTTATTATGTGGTTACGATATATGTTATTTTGCTGCTTAAAAAACGTTAAGTCATTCTATTTACGCACTGAAAAACGGTACAAAATATAAGATGGAATTTCATCACTTCGCCAAAAAAGTTCTACAAAATGCGTTTTTCATAATTCAACAATAATATTTTAGAATATAAAAATTCATCACACCTCCGATATTGTCTGAAAATTCCATAATGATCGTGTAGAAAATAAAAAAGTTGTACTCATCTAAAAAGCTCTCTCTATCGAGCCTCTTCTTTTCACCAAACTCACCGTTAGGTGGTTACTAAAAAATTTTGCTGAAAATATTCGAACCCCTCCTGTCAAATCCGAATTAAAATGATATCAGCATTTATACGAGGGTTGATCCAAAAGTTCCGAACCGTTTGCTCTAAAAATCTTAATATTTTATGAATATTGTTCATATTTGGCCTCAACCACCCCATATATAGTAGTTCCATTTTGTGTAAAAATAAACAATTAATTTGACAAGTAACATAGGTATCTGGTTACCATAGCAACATGACAACAGGGTATGTGGAGCAAGAGAATGATACATTGTAGAGTTGGAAAAAAGTTGACACTTGAAGAGTGTATATAGGGTATCAAATGTATTTCAAATTTGTTACTCATGCCTATTAATCAATTATTCTTTCATTAGACCAATGCTATACGTTTGATCTGATATCATACAAGCTACAGTTGGCAACTATGATATCATTGACCAGAAGAATGCCTTGCGCCAAAAGCAGTCAAATTAAAGCATAAAATCCAGTTCGATTTTGACAATGCGAAATTCCATTCCTCAATACTTACTCAAACGTCAATGAAAATATGCACATGCCTTTGCTTACCCTTGCATCCTTCTCACTATATCTGCCTCCCTCTGACGTTGATCTTTATATTAACCTGAAGTACTTACAAGACAAGACAAGACATGCTTTTGAATATTAAATGAAGTCTCTCTTGCTGTTCTTGAGTGGCTTTCTGAGACAGGTGATGGTGAATTTAAAGATGGGTTTGATCAAAGGGTCAGCAGATATACTAAGTGTATATAAGGGGATAAGAGACTTTTTTTGCGAAATTAAATCAAGAACTAACAATGAAATATGGACAAATTGAAAAAATAATTGGTTAATAGGCAGGCATGACTGACACATTTGAAATTTGGTACCCTGTAACACTCTTTTAGAGTCAACTTTTTTCCACCTCTACTATATGTCGTACTATTGCTCCACATACCCTGTTGTCGTGTTACTATGGTAACCAGTTACCTATGTTGCTGGTCACATTAATTGCTTATTTTTACACATAATGAAACTACTATTTATAGGGTGGTTATGGCCAAATATGAACAATTTTCATAAAGTATTAAGATTTTTAGAGCAAACGGTTCGGAACTTTTGGATCAACCCTCGTATATTTAATAATAACAAAATCACATTCAAATGATTTATTCACCTGATCTTATTCAATGACTTTTCTTGAATGATATAGGGGATTCATTGCGCAGGGAACAGGCGATTTTTTCTCCATCTGGTTCACCCTAAATACTATTGTGGACTCTTTCCATTATTAAATTATTGATGCTAATAATTTTCCCTATTATTTTATTTGCTATTAAAAAATTGGCAGTTGTTTCAACTTGTTTGGGAACATTAACAACTTAATATTCAACTAAACAACAAAATTTGGTAGACTTACTTGTTGGTTTGGAGGACAGGAAAAACTGTATTGCCAACTCCACATCCAACTTCTAGTATTCTCATGTGAGCCTTCTCACCAGGATATACATCACCTTCACCTTTATCACCTGTAATGGTATCATTTGAACCTTCCTCATAACACACTTCAGGTTCTTTTGTTTTCAAATCATTAGCTAAAGAACTCGAAGCTTTATCTATCTGTGCACTGTCTGATTTGGGTTCATTGTTTATCTCTCTTGCAGTGTTTAATGAAAATTTTGTCTTTTCTTTATCATCATTAGTGTTAGTTGTATCTCCTATTTTTAGAACGGTCTCTTTTGCAGTCAATATTGTTGAATTGGATTCTGAGCTGTCTTCATCTATGTTTGACGCTTCCATAGCATCAGTCAGTGTTGGAGGGGCAAGTTCTGGAAATTCTGTGAATAACCAGTGTCGATCTTTAAAAAATCTATTTTGATGTATTGTATAGAAACTGTCCCAATAATCCCCAGCTTCATTTTCATATTTCTCTGAAATAATGATAATAGTAACTTAATTTAACAAGCAATCTATCTATTAATTTGAAATGATATTGATTACCTAAATATTTCAACTTTTAAATATAAAATATAAATTACATCCAGGTTCAAATACTTACCAAACATTTCCTGGCTGACAAGATTAATTGAGTTTGCTTTGACTTTCTCCAATGCCTCTTTCTCTTGCTCTTCATCCCAGACCACATTGTCCCTTAAATATGAAGTGTCAGTTTTTTGTTAAAATCATTTGTCTTTCACTAAGTTATATGTCGCCATGTGATTTTTATTGGAACTATGTGAATTAATGCAATTATTCACTGCTATTAAAGCAGTCAAGTGTAACAGGAGAATTAGAAGAAATAATAGGAATAAGATTGATGAAGCCTGTATCTGGAAAAACAGCACCTCTCTGAAATAACAAATCCCACTAAACAAAACACATTTTATCAAATCAGTCATCATTTAGAACGAAACATGATAACTAGGTAATAGTTACATGACCACAACACACCACAACGCATAAGCCCACAAAGTTCTGAGAGCATATGCGTTATCAGGAAAATATTTTTCCTGAAAAATGCAGCCATTTCAAATACAAATTCCTTCAGGAGAATCTCTAATCTATAAAGGAATTAAATCTTACAATTTTTCAATACAGAGCTGTCACATTCTGAGACAGGCATTTTTTGAACTTTTGTTTTGGTTGTTGTGATCCTTGTCATGTAAATGTTCTGTGGAACTAAAACCCACACGCTTTTGTCACATCCTGTTATGTCATTTCCTGTTAGGTTAACTACCAGGAGACCTCAAGGTCTTGAGGTAGTTTAACACCAAACAAGAAATGAAAAGCATGAGTATTTCAAAATTTTTTGAACTGAGATAACAGAGTTCTGCATTGACCTTCAGTTAGTTTTACTATACAGGGTGTTCCACAAGTAACAGGACTGGTGCTGGTATTTTGTTAAAAATTTTTTTTTTTTTTTTTTTTAATTTTTATATTTCCTTTATTTCATAATACATCATACAAACAGATACAGATACAGATTGTTAAATATGCACCAATCGTCCTCAAAAGTTTACATGATGTACTTTTATGTATCGTTACTAAGACTGCAAAGTGTCGACAAAATATATGAAACTCGGGTAGAGTTATGGTTGCTATAGTAACATGACATCGCAATACCCGGGGCAACATTCCAAGCAAAAAGTTACAGAGACATTAAGCATTTTGTACATCCCATATCATTTTGTACATGCCATATCAAATTTGAAATGCAACAACTGGTGGGAATTACATTTGTTTTACATCATTTGATATTCCTATGTATCCTCTACTTTGAAAATAGGCTCCTCTTTGGTCAGTACAAGAGAAGTTCTCTGTATCCATGACCCAAACACATGAGTGAACCCATTTGAGGACATGTCACGCAGGGTCGATTGGACAATTTGTAGAAGGTCATTCTCATCTTTAAAGGTCTTAATGCACTGATTAGCATTCCGTTCTCAATATAAGTAAAAATTAGATATTGCATGATCAGAAGAGTATGGTGCATGATTTTAGACCTCAAGACCTAGCTCCTCTATAGCTGCATGGTCTTTAATGGTGACCTGCGGGTAGGTGCGCTATCAAAGTGGATGACTGGCTCCAAATTTGGTCTTTTTAAAAATTCAACCGTGAATTGTTCAGACTGTTATACATATTTATATTTCAGAAAATTGAATAAATATTATTATCATTATGAAATTATACTTGAATCTGCTTGTATCTGGTTGTATAGCAACATCTTAACAACAAAGCAACTTATAAAATAAACAAGAAATGTTGTATTATAATAGGTGAATTAGATACTTTATTCAGTAATACAAAAATGTTAGATAACACATTTTCAGAAAAAAAGTTGCCCCAGGTATTGGGATGTCATGTTACTATAGTAACCATAACTCTAAGCGCATTTCATCATTTTCTCTGAAACTTTATAATTTTAGTTACAATACTTCAAAGTACAATTTGCAAAAATTTGAAGACACTCAGTGCAAATTTGACAAAATGCCAGCACCAGTCCTGTTACTTTTGGAACACCCTATACTCATATATAAATTACTGGGGTTTCATTAACAGCAGGGAACATATGATTTTCAATGATTGTTTTCACACAATCACTTTTCAACTTTTCCATATTAAAAAAAATATATGATTTCCATTAAGTTTGCCTGTTGTTTTCATTTGTTTAGCAATGTGTGCCAAGCTTAGTATTCACATATCAAATATGAAACAAAATCGCTCCATTACTTTTCAAACAATATCGCTCCATTACTTTTCAAACTAAAGTAATAAATAGTACAGTGGATACTGGGCTCACATGGTGTTTTGTTAAAAAGAGAAAAGGAATGATGGCTAAAATGGCAGAAAAGAAAAACATTAATGTAATTTTTGCTGATTTTTTGTAACAAAATGATTTCATACAACTACTCTTTACAGTGACATGGCTTTTTACAATGCAGGACACCTGGAATTATTTATAAAGTTAGGAGATGGGCCAAAAGTGAATTTCGCGATATAAATATGGTGACCATTTTGAAATTACAGTGCTGGTATATATATACAGGGTGTCCCGAAAGTATGGGGCCCCCCCTAGGCAGACATATTCCAGAGTCCTCATAGTATGTGTCATATATCATTTTAAAGCTTATCCAAAGTTACATTGATTCGCCAAGTATCATGGTTTAACTCCCAAATGGGAAAAAGTTACAGTCATTTTAAAAGTTAGTGTTTTATCAAAATAAAGTTCAATTTTACACCACATTACGAGTCAATGAGTCCCCCCTTGGACATGTTAACAGCCGCAATTATTTTCAAATATGACCTTAAAAGCCCTTCAAATAGGGGTGTGGAATTTTATAACCCTCTTAAAACCTGTTAAGGCACTTTAGAAGAGGTTCCTTGGAGTTTCTACCCTCACCGTTCTATTTTTCCAACTCAATATCTATCCGACCCAAAAAGAATTGCCGCTGTTAAGATGGCCCGGGAGGACAAATTGACTAGTGATTTGGTGTAAAATTGAACTTAATTTTGACCAAACACTAAATTTTGAAATGCCTGTAACTTTTTCACATTTGAGAGTTGAACCATGATACTTGGCGAATCAATGTAACTTTGGATAAGCCTTAAAATGATATATGACACATACTATGATGACACTGGTATATGTCTGCCTAGGGGGGGGCCCCATACTTTCGGGACACCCTGTATATTAATTGATAAGTCGTTTAATTGGCATATTTTCTTGAATTTTAACATTTAATGTCCTAAACTCCCACAAACTGCAGAAAAGTATACATCAAAAATCATATTTACCAAAATGAGTGTCTCCAAGGCTTCATACCAGCGTATGCATAATTCATTTGTCACGAGTTTGAGCTGAGATTTCGCCAAAATGAAGTAGGCTTAGGGTAGTCATTGCCAGGTTAAAATGTTTATTGTGGTAAGCTTGTAAGTGCTCAGAAGTAAATAATTCATGTGCGCAAAATAATCAAATAATCTGATTGGTTTAAACTTTGCTGCGCACTAGATGTGTGCCATGTTTTTTTCTAGTGATTTCGTTTCGTTTCATGGAGTTTGCATGTCAGTGTAACTTCCGCAAAAATGGCAGACCATGGACAGAACTAACAAGTAGAATCACTTTGACATTTCATGAGAACTTTTTACCTATATTAGCAAAACTTTTGTTTTATTTGTGCATTCTTATCTATCAGATAAGAGTCTCAGGGGTATGTAGGCAAATTCATTTTGATAGGAGCACTCTGTTTAGTTTGAAAATGCACCCTTTTTATTACAGTGGGGAGCATAAAGAATTACAAAAGCTATGAAAATTACATGCTGTCACACATGTAATTAATTTTTACCTCAGTGTATTCAGTGCTCTATTTTCTCCGTCCTAGTAAGTCCAAATATAGTGGAATTTGTGTTCATAATGACAAATAAGAGCTTAAAAATTTGAAGTGGATATTCACATGTAAATATTCACGAATGAAAACATTCGTTCGATTTGGTAGGAATTTATCCATCATTTGCAGGTATGAAGCTGTGGATTCATTTATTGTGCTTCTTGAAGTGAATGGGAATTATTTTTCTACTGCTTGGGAGAGTTTGAGACTTGAAACTTAGAATTTAGCTCATTGTGACAACTTTTGAGGGTTGAGTTTTATTTTTGGTCCACACTTTATATATCAGCTCTTTACATTTGTATCAGCACTTTAGAGTCAATATGTCTAAATCCAAACAAACCTGAACGGGTTGCAAACAATGGCAAGCAAATCATTGAATTGAATAATAGCCCCTCGCCCTCTACTACCTCTATATAACATTTATATCCTGAAAGATACCATATAATGATATATACCAACACTCTTGTCTTAAATGATAAAATGATCAATTATGATGATTTAGGTGTTTGGAATTACCCCCACAAACCCTATGCCTTGAAATAAATAGATGACACTTATAAATCAATTATATTTGGGGTTATTGATATGCAGGGGTGTTAGGATCCAGTATCATTACTTCAGAGTACCATATTATGATATACCATCAATCTAACAAGTAAAACAATGAAGTTTAGTTAAGGTGCTATGGAACTTAACAGGAAATGACAAAACAGGAAGTGACAATTTTTTTTGCATTTTTAGACATTTTTTGAACAAAGATAACAGAGTTCTGTTTTGACCTCCAGTCAATTCAACTAGTTCCAAATACCATTTACAGGTCCAGGATCACAATGTGCATGGTCAGAATGACCCTAAACATGATGAAATAACGTTTTCAGCCCTATGAAAATGTGACTGAAAAATAGCTAAAAGTAGGAGGGTAGGAAAGGTGAAAGGTCACTGAACAGAATCTTTTGAATTTTTCAGAAAATGTGCCCAATATATTACTCTAAATGATACAATCTTTGAAATTTTAAAAGCGATTTATTTTCCTTTTTATGACTGTCATTTTTGTTTAAGACAATTTTCTAAAATTTTAAAGATTGTATCAGTTGGAGCATTATATTGGGCACATTTTCTGAAAAATTCAAAAGATTCTGTTCAGTGACCTTCCCTAGCTCCTACTTTTAGCTTTTTTTTCAGTCACACTTTCAAAGGGCTAAAAAGGTTATTTCATCATGTTTAGGGTCATTCTGACCCTGCACATTGTGATCCTGGACCTGTAAATGGTAATTGGAACTAGTTGAATCGACTGGAGGTCAAAACACAACTCTGTTATCTTTGTTCAAAAAATGTCTAAAAATGCAAAAAAAATTGTGACTTCCTGTTTTGTCATTTCCTGTTAACTTCCATAGCACCTTAAGTGTTTGGAAATACCCCCATGCAAGTGTTCGGAATTACCCCCTAAAAATCTCCTGTTTGGATTTACCCCCATAAAATACATTGTATTTAAAGTGGTATAACCCAGATTTTTGACAATTTATCGGAATATTTTTTTTTCAAATGCATTATACAGCGTCTAATTCACATAACATATATATAAAATTATTCCACAGATGTGCAGTACAGCCATGCAAGCTAACTACATTTTTTGATGGGGGTGTTTGGAAATAGACGTATTGACTCTAAGATTTTCGACATCTATTTAGAATATTTATTTTCATCTTGTCCAGTCCTGTATACAATCTGCCCTTATCTTTTTGCTGTAGTAATGTTGAAATTATGGAATAGATTCTCTGAGAGTGGCGACATGTCTTCATCTCTACCATTTTGCGTTTGACACCCCTCGTTTTGGGCGAGTCCAAGTAAACTGCACATCCGGGTGATTAGAAAAGGGACATTTTTTTTTAAATCGAGCGGCAACAAAGATACTTCTGGTCAAACTGAGTTTATGACGAAACTTATGAAAGAATCAATAAAAGGTAAGTGGTATACATTAGGCGGATGCCAAAAATTAAACGTGGAGCCAATTTGAAACTTCAGAATGCTTTCTTTGATTCAAAATCACAAAAAAGTCGAAAATCTTAGTCGTAATAAATTTTACCAGGCATTGTGTTCAAACACATTGTTTGACTCCGTCAGGAATCTGTTACCAAATTGAGGTCGTTTGTCTTCCATCTTCTGCTTGACTTCAGTCCTCGAAGTTCTTGAGATTTTTCTTGAAATAGAAAAAAAATGAAGAAGTCTGAAAATTTTGAGAGAAAACATGAGTTGCATAAAAATTCCGAACGCATTTCATTGTTGGAAGCGAATAGGTTTGGATTCCAAGATCCCTAAAATTTTCGAAAATAAATGTTCTTATTTATATTTTCAATTCTATGCTACTTGCACTTGACTTGTCGTTGGTAAAATGTCATTAAAGTAGACTAACATGTCCTTCATTACCTATCTTACTATCTACTTTTTACTTCCGGTTAAACAAAACCGTAAACAAAAAGCGTTCGTTAATTTTATCCACAGCTTAACCTTCAGCCATTTTTACAAAAAGTTGCAAATTGCCGTATTTGAAGAAGAAGAACGTATTTTGTGTATCTTCATGGTGCTATAACTTGTGTTATGACGTACTGCGATCAACGAATAAATCTCCAACATTGAGAATCATAGGTAAGGAAGTACATTTACTGACATTTTTTGGGCATAATTTGATAGTAAATGATACATATTTGCAGTAATGGTTAAGGTTCAGCTGGAAAGTAACATTTTGGTAAAAAATTGCTATACCTGCACATGTTATTTTCTGGTACATAATTAAGTATGAAGGCATGTGTGTATTTCCTTGTTTTTTTCAGGAAAGTATCATTACACTGTCTACTTTTAGTAAACCTGGAAACATGTCAATGGTAGCTCCTGTGTTGTCTGGAAACTTTGAAAGAAAATTTGGAAAAACAGGAAGTGTGTAATATCAGAATTCCCTGGAGTTCCCTTTGAACGCCTACCAGATATTCTAAAAGAAGACAATGTAATGATACTTTCCTGAAAAAAGCAAGGAAATTGATACATGCCTTCATACTTTATTTTGTACCGGAAAATAACATGTGCAGGTATAGCAATTTTTTACCAAAATGTTACTTTCCAGCTGTACCTTAAAATAACGAAATAATGAAATGTTACCGTGTGTCTACTGAGCAATTCGTTCTATGTCATCTCTCCTGCTAGGTTACATTGTGGACTGCAGCCAAACAAGACAACGAAGGTAACAACATTTCGATATTGATCTTAGCAGAATTTTTGGAAATTTAGATCGTCCATTTTGCAAGCTTACATGACTGATCGCGTAACACGTGTCTGATCACGTGACACATGTCTGATCACGTGACTAGTTACTGTATCGATAATGACGTGTCACCCAACCATGTCTTCAAGGAAAGCGGTAGTAAATATTTTGGAAAATGTTTTGCGAGGATGACTACTCATAGAAGAGGGCACGCCGAGATAGCAATGTCAAACATTGTAGGGAGGGCTGCTAAAGTCACTGGGTATTCCAAATCAGTTTTTTCAATGAAACTGCTCAATTGTAATTTTTGTCTGCGTATTGATCTATTGATTCATAAAGACCTGAAATGATGCATTCAAATAAGACCGCCTCTTGAAAGAAAACACTACTAATAAAGTGGTGAAAAAACAACGAACTAAAGTTGAAAGATCGCAACGTTCGCTACTTTCCCGGGGGGTTCACTATATATAAACCTTGACGGGGATCCTCGGCGCATGTGGGGTACCTTTTTCAACGTTTGGTATGGCAATGGACCCATATTTTAGGATTTGGTATGGGAATGCCTGGAAATTTCTGACTTCTGAGGTATGGCAATGGTCGGACTTTTGCTCTTCTGGTATGAGAATTGTCGTTGTAGATACATTACCTAACATTCGTGGTATGGCATTGGTCCAGTAGTTGCAAATTTGAAGTTGTTTTGGATCATTTCCCGAAGTATCTTCTTTTCCAGGGCCTTCTTCACTTTTGAATTTTATATGGTATGGCATTGGTCCTACATTTTGACATTTGGTATGGCATTGGTCCCATAATTGGGCATTTGGTATGGCATTGGTCCTATATTTGGACATTTGGTATGGCATTGGTCCTATATTTGGACATTTGGTATGGCCTTTGGGCGTTATTTTGGTTGGTATGGGAACATATTGAAATTTGACAGATTGGTATGGGAACATATTGATATTTGAGGCTTCAGCCTAGGACCCCCGTCGAGTTTTACATACAGTGAACCCCCCGGGGCTACTTTGTTCTATTCCGGAAATCTCCAAGGGGCTGCAAATGGGAAATTTTTAAGATTTAGATTTTATAACCTCAGAATACTGCCTTCAGCGTCGTGTTTGCCTGAGTTCCACAATGTAACCTAGCAGGAGGGATGACATAGAACAAACTGCTAAGTAGACAAACGGTTAACATTTCATTATTTCATTATTTTAACCATATGAACTTATCTGTCGAATAAGTGTTTTATTTTTAGTAATATAAATCCGACCGTTGTATGCTGTTTTTCGATGTTCCTTGTTCTTATTTGGATATTTATTTTATATCATTTTCTTTGTATAGTGTTGTAGATATAATATGTAACAAATTGTGGGAAACGCTTTCTTGGCCTGTCTGGGTAACCATACCAACCAAAGTCACACAAATTATTGATTTATTACGACACTGCTTTTCTTCCGTCTGAATCTTCGTGCAACAAATACTTATGATTTCGTTTTAATATAGTTTTACATCTAGACTATAAGATTAACCCGGAAGTGACCTTGGTGGGCGATAATGAGAAAATATTAAAAGTCATATGAGTTTCGTTGTGAAATTAATATACATTTTTATTTATCAATGAACATGAGTACCATGTACATGTATATTAGTCTTGATTTACATATTTAGGGTAGTTGAACACGAAGAAAATTGTTATTACAGTGTTGTCTTGCTACTTTAATACAACTATTGTCACGGTCAAATCAGGCTTTAACATTACCACGGTCATGACAGGCCTTGCAATATAATAAAGCGTTGTCACGGTTATACCAGGCTTACACAACAAAAACACTACCACGGTCATGGCAGGATCCTTGGGCTACTTAAAAACACTGAATAACATGGTGACAGTTACGCCAGGCGTAAGTCTTGCAATAGATAGCATGTGTATTTGCATGTAAAATTTTAAATGTTTGGAACTAAATTGAAAGCCCATAGAACTACAGTGCTGACAGTAAATAAAAAGGGTGGGTTTTCAAACTTAACAGAGTGCTCCTACCAAAATGGATTCGCCTATATACCCCTGACACTCTTATCTGGTAGATTATTAAGAATGCACAAATAAAACAAAAGTTTTGCTATTATAGCATGGAGCTGAAGTCCGTGATTATAGGTGAAAAAGTTCTCTAAATTTCGAAGTGATTTTACCTGTAATTCTGTCATTGGTCCATCATTTTTGCTGAAGTTACACTGAAACACAAACGCCATGGAACGAAACAAAATCACTAGAAAAAAACATGGCACACACTGTGCGCATGCGCGGTAAAGTTAAAACCAAACAGATTCTTTGATTATTTTGCGCACATGAATTATTTGCTTCTGAGCACTTACCATTAAAACCTAACTACAATAAAAATAAACTGGCGGAGATAACCCTTACTTCATTTTTGCGAAATTTCAGGTCAGACTCGTGACAAATGCATTATGCTGGTATGAAGCCTTGTAGACACTCATTTTGGTAAATATGATTTACGGTGTATACTTTTCTGCAGTTTGGGACATTAAATTCAAGATAATATGCGAACTATACAACTTATCAATTTATTTATATCAGCATTGTAGCCTACTTTGAATTTAAAAAACAAGAAAATGCAGCAAACTCCTTGAGTCGAGGTCTCCAAGTCAAAAAGTTGCCTGACCCCGTCTTACATCTGTTGATTCTCCCTGTTTATAATTGATTCAAGAGCATGGTACTGAACGAACCTACATGCTTATTTGTTATTTGTTTCGTTGTTGGTTGGGTAACATGTTAATGACATCACAAATGATATGAAGAATCTTAAAACCAATAAGTGAAGTCTATATTGTTTGTTTAGTTGTTGATGTGGCAGTCTGACATCACGGTGATTGCATCATATTCCAGTCACGCCATTTTACGACATTGCAAAATTTTAGCTGATTTTGACTTCATTTCACTTTATTTTAAAGATTTTTAAAAATATAATAATGAGTCAGTATTTTTTTTTTAATATTAATGTTTTAATTGAGGTCAAAGTCCGGAAATTTGATCAACTGAATTAAATCACGTTTTAAAGAGGTGAAGAAGTGAATAATTACAGGAGCAAACCTGATGAATGGTACGAGGTCTCCCGCAAAGTAGTCGCTATGTACACTCCTACTTTGTGCTGCCTTCAGCAGAGGAGACCTTGAAATAAGCAATCAAATGACTATTACAACAGTATAGATTTAGATTTAGATTTATGAACTTTATTACACATTCATACCCATAAAAGGTTAAGTGTACACAAAGTAAACACTAATTTTACAATATATCAATACAACAGAAAACAGTATATATAACAACACACAAAATTAACACTTCATAATAAATAAATAAGTGAATAAATGAACAAATAAATATGCATCATGGATAAGCACATGAATGGTGATTGTGATACGCGTCCATTGTTTATGTCATATATCACACCCTTCTATGTTATATTACATTTATGAATAAATTCTGCTACAATTTCAATTTCTTTATTTTCACAAGACATACAATATTGGAAAAAAAGTGAATCGTCCTCCATGTTGAAAAGGTGTTTAATTGGGTTGCCGTGTGATACAAGTTTATCGAGCATTTTCTTTCTATATATACTGTATTTTTTACATGAACGCATTATGTGTTTTTCGTTTTCTATTAAATTGTATATGAAAAATAGAAACAATGTACAAGATATTTCAGATAGTTATATATATAGTGTGGGTCTTACGATTTTTCTATTACTCGCCAATTGCCTAGTAACTTGTGTTTTTACACTCGCCAGTGAAAAATTACGTTCGCCAGTATATATCTTTATTTTTCCGAAATGTTACCCATTGTCCAATTTGGTCAAAGCTATAAACAATCATTCAACCAAGTGGTGGAAGCTTAATTTAATTGACTTCATGTCAGAGGTCCATACTAAAAAAAAATTAGCTAGCCAAAATGGCTAATAAAAAAAAAATATATTTGCAAAAATATCAATTATTAACCGCTTTACCCAATTCAGGTCAAGACTCAAGAGTCATCCATCTTGCCATTTCCCTGTCTGTTCTTTACCAATCAACAAAAAACAGTGAAATTACAGTCTAAAAATACATTTTTACTTAAAAATGTTGAATCATGGAATAGTCAGGGCTCAAGTTATTACAGCTCTGCAAGTTTCAGTTACCAACATGAGCTAATTAGGCAAGAATCGGGAAACAAAAAAGGTAACATCATTTTTTAAATAATTCTTGTTGCAATCCTCAAGTTAAATTATGTCTGAGTTTCGATAGAAGGTCACTCCTGTCTGTGCCCCTGAGATTTTGGTAAATATGATTACATCGTGTACACTTTTATGCAGTTTGTGGGAGTTTGGAACATTAAATATTAAAATTCAAGAAAAAATGCCAACTATACGACTTATCAATTAATTTGTATCAGCACTGTAAATAGTGATTCGCTATGAAAAACACATTCTGTCCCACATGTAATGAATTCTTACCTCTGTTAATTGAATGCTCTATTTTCTATGTCCTGGTATGTACAGATATAGTGGATTTTTGTCCATAGTGACAATTAGGAACTTAAAAATTGGAAGTGATATTCACATGTTAAGGTCAGGTTGCACTTTGATGAAATTTCATGATCATAAACATTCCACACATATCTTACATTCTTGCACAAAAGATGCATTACAGTCAAAACAGAAATGTTTGTGACTACTTTGAATTTAAAAAATGAGCATATATGTATATTTTATAGTTTGTTTTGTAGTTTAACTATTATATCTGTGTCCTCTTATATTTTGATACTTCTCTGCCATGTTATTTTTCGGAAAAATTAACATGGCTTAAACTCCCTAAATTATAAAAGGCCACAGCTTTGCTGCACATTATACATTACTATCTGAAATATACAAAAGTTAGGATAAATATAAATGTTTCTATTTTTACATAAACTGTTTCAATACGGTCATTTGATTGCTTATTTTTTAAATTCAAAGTAGTCACAAACATTTCTGTTTTGACTACAGTGTACCTAGACTATTAATTGTGGGTTGATAATTCTTCAGAATCTTTGAATAACTAGAATAATCAGTGGTTTACTTTTCATAATTGCAAAAAAATTCCAACATGCATCTAATGGCCTTAACCCTAGAAGCCCTAAGGGGGGGTCAAAATGACCCCCCCTGGGAAGTTTTTTCCCCATAACTTTTTATTGGCATCTGGTAGGGTCTTCAAATTTTCAGTAGCTGAAGCTACAGATACAAGACATGTTTTCTGAAAAAATCAGCAGAATTGTACATAGGGTTACTGATTTATCATGATGTAATCATCAGCTGCAATAGACAAAATCGGAAAAAGCTAGCACTATTTCTACCATATGTGTTATCTTTCGAATAAGATTACACAATCTTCCATCATCATAGTTGTTAAAGTTATTACACCAAGTTGTAGATAATTGAATGAAGTATATTTTGGTAAAAGTTTGAACTTCCTAGCTTTACTAATTTGTTATTTATTTATTATGATGTAATCATCAGCTCCAATAGACAAAATCAGAAAAAAGCTAGCACTAATTCTACCATACGTGTTGTCTTAAGAATAAAATTACGCAATCTCACATCATCGTAGTTGTTAAAACTTTTATACCAAGTTGTAGATAATTGAATGAAGTATATGTGGAAAAAGTTTGAACATCCTAGCTCTACTAATAAAAATTTTACAAGGGGGGTGCCCTTTTGACCCCCCTTAGGTGTTCGTGTGACTATTTTTACCTTAGGGCTTCTAGGGTTAAGGGGAAGGCTAAGTAAATCAAATGTACAAAAAATCGCAACCATATTTTTTTTGATAAAGACACATGGTTTTAAAATCTGTTTACCTTATATATGAATTGTATATATACTACTTCGGTGTCACATTTGTATTACTCTAAAATGTCCACAAGTCATCTTACCTTTGTGATTTTATTGGATTCTATAGGGAATCTCTCCGATGTAGAAATCACATATTCAACGGAAATCAACTTTCCAAAGTTGATAAACACTCTTGAAACTCTTGAGATATTTGATGTCAAAAACAGTAAAAATATGTCATTTTTTTCAAGTTGCTTCAATTTGAGAGAATTTTTAAAAACTCATCTCCAAATTCTCAGGAGTTCAATTATGACCTCAGAATTAAGATCTGACCTTTTGTTGACCTCCAATGACCTTCAAAAGGTCTTAAAAGTTAATTGATTTTTTATTCACAATTAGGGCCAGTTTAATCACAGAAGAAAAGACCTAATGAGCTCTGAAAAAGTAAAATTTCCATGGTTAACGGTCATCAAACTAGGTCCAAAACTGTGCTATCTAAGTTTTTCAAAGTTTGAAACTACAAATCAATATTTTGGTTGAAAATCAGGATATACGTCTAGAGGTTCTACATATATAAGCAATTGACTATCTATTAAATTTTTGCAGTGGTATTGTAGAGCTCAAAAACTGAAAAGGTCAATTTTCAAAAATATTCAAGACCAAATTTTAACTTCTTCACATTTACCCTTTTTCAATCATCTACAAGTATTCACATTTTTGGATAAACATGCCAGTTCTAGAAACATATTCAATCTAGTTAGAACATATACTAGGAACTAAAACATATTTGGAATCTTTTTGTATTAATCTTTATGAAATTCAAAATAGACAACTACTGTTTCAACAGACTTGAATACTTCTATTAAAGCAATCCAAAAATGAAAAAGTGGTAGATTTCAAATACAAACTTTAACATTACATTTCACCCTGCAAACAATTACTTCTAAGATGGAAAATAAGTGTTAATGACAAGAGTGATATTTGCGGACAAGTTGAAGACTATAAACATTTCTTTAGTTACTAAGAGATTATGCAATTGTGTTAGAAACTGCCAGAAATAAGTGGAAACAAGGATTTTGAGAAATCTCCTAATGTAATCATTGTTACCTAGAATATAAAAATCGGCATTTGTTTTTTATAAATCATCTACAACTTCTCAGGAGCTCAAATCTTACTTTAGTTTTGAGATTTGACCTTCAGTGACATTCTCAATGTCAGACAAAGGTCAAAAGGGTATTTTTTCAACTTGCTTCAAATTGACCTATTTTTCAAAATCACCTACAAGTTCTCAGAAGTTCAAATCTGACTTTAGATTTCAGAGCAACATTTTGCATGTTAATGCCTTGTTTGGACTTGATAATTTTCAGGGAACTTTCTCTTGTATTTAAAAGTCAATGGCAGGTTTTGTGATTGAAAGTTGTTTTAATGTAAATAAGTAACTGAGTAGCAAACTCAATAACTTGGTACCTACCTAAGTCTAAGTCTAAGTAAATTTAACCTAACTCGTAATTTGGACAAAAAGATGTTTCTTCTGTACAAAATCAATTCATTCCAAACATAATGTGCTTTCAATTCACTGTGTCAACACAGCAGTAAGCCCTTCATATTTTCTGTAAATTTGGGAGGCTGATAAAAAATACAAGGAGATAAATGGAAAATACAGTATGGGGTGACATGTCTTTTCTTGGTATACAGAAAGTGGAGGGAGGGGGTTACAGGATAACTCTGCTCTTTGTTCCAGTGAGTAGTACATGTAAATTTGGCTGAATTTTCATCTTATCAAGGTTCAGTTATTACTCTATATCTACTTCCTTTTGGTTGAAAGTTAGTGCTCATAGGCATCTTAGAGATGATATTATTCTGAGTCTTGTGATGCATACAGTGTCATTCATACATATTGTAATGTACATGGCACTCCTTCAAAAATTGTAGAAATAGAAATACACTAAACAAAGATGCAGATGAAACAATATTCAGCGATCATACACAGAATATATTTAAATGTAAATATTAGAATGAAAGTCTTTTACTGACAGACAATTATTTAAGAGCTGAAGGTAAAATAATTATTCAAATGTTTTTTAGCAAAAACTGGCGTAGCTTGTTGGCACAAATCAAAATACAAAGAGCAATCTTCTGTGGACCAGCTACTGGATCTGATAGGTTAGGATTAGGTGTCACTTTGCGAAGCCTTAGTGGATCAGAGACTAAATATTCTTATGAAGGATTTCCTAGTGCCTGCTTCGTCTAGTACAAAAAACTAGTTATGGAAGTGGATACAAAGGAGATGCATACACAAAGCAAATCAAATAATGCTGTTACAGATAGTATTGAGACTGATAAATCTGTTGAGGAGAATCTCACTGATGGTTTGTTGGCGCATTTCCTTCCTGAATGTGACAAAGCCAAGTCAACCATCTCTGAACTTACAGAGAACCAACGTATATTAATCGAAACCATCTTGCAAGAGAACTCAAAATTCTCAGAATGTCACACTATTAGTGATCTTGCTAAAATAATGACTCAGTCTAAGGTGTATCGTGCTAAGTTGCTCCATATTAAGAAAGAAATGGTTCAGCTAACAGAGAAGTCATCAAAGTTAAAACATAAGGCTATAAAGATTCAACAGGACAAACAGAAGGAAGCACTACAGAAGGAGCAACAGAAAGAAAAAGATCTCGAGAGGGAGAGACATTTGGTAGCAAAGACTGCTAAGAAGCCTCAACAACATAATGATGTGTTGTGAATAATATCATTTATATTAAATGCAATTTTTGTGGATCTTAACATTTGAAATTAATCAGATTTACATTTGCAGTTTATGAAACTAATTATTGCATTCAACAATTGTTAAATTCATACAATTACAAAGCATATCTAGTGTCATCGCAGGTTCGAGATATATCAAGATCATTATCAAAATGATTCTGACGTTGCACGCAATCGATTTCTGAAAGTACTGTATACAGCATATTTTTTGAAAAAGATTTACTAAAAATCTATTTCCATTTTCCGATGTCATTTTCATGCAGATATCTTACCAGTATTTATACTGCAATGTTACATGAAATCATGCTTCCATTTTTAAGATATTTTACCTTGTTGATATGATGCAATCATTCCATCTTTCTAATATCTGTTTTGCAATCTGACGACTGTAAGTATCTATTGCTTTTTGCATGATGAGTATTTTAGGTTCAGAACTCTGCACAGATATAGTAGGTGCTGAATTTCAAATAACTGAAAATCAGCAAAAATCAATAGCTGGGAAATATAATGGCATTGAATGAATGTATATTAGTGGGAGTACAGTAGTTAAATTATAATGAAATTGTTATATATTAGCTTGTTAATATTGCTTCTGAATAAACATTGTCATAACTTTAAATAATCATCCTGTTTGGTGTTGCCCTGATAGCTTAGTTATCCTAATCATCAAGGATGCCATTTGCCCATCAGTTGTGGTTAGATTTTAAATTTGCTTGATTTTCAGGTGAAATTATTGTCACCATAATCACCCTTTAATCCCCATCTTATTCAACCCCAGCGTGAACCCCATTTCATTCACAATCTTTTAGAAAAAATTTCTACTACAAGTAATATTACATCCCATCCCAAATTAATCACTTCAGAGAATTGTATACTCTAAAGCAGTCACAGTAATCTTACCAAGGCAATCGCACATTCATTCAGGTACTGCACCCTTCAAACTCTTCTTCACCATGACATTTTCATCATAATAAATCATGTATCATTATCATATCTTTAAAAGAAAATCTACATGTTTGCGAACAAATAATTCAGAAGATGACAGAATCATCACTATATGATACCCACTGGCGAATCCAGAAGCTAACAAGAGTGGTGCCCACATTTCAAGTCAGGAAATAAAATTTCCGGAAAATCTTTTTGGGCCCTTAAAACCTAAAATTTGGCCCAAAGGTCCATGTGCAGTATGGCAAATGATTTTAGGCGATCATGTTTTTTACCATGATTATTTTCTGGTCATAAATACAGTGTTTTTTATAAAAAGAATATGTTTTCTTTCAAGTGAAGTACCCATAGTGATGAAAATATCCATCGAACAATTCCCAAAATTATGAATAGGGACCCCAGTTTTTCAAAATGTTGAACCTATTACTCAAAAGAGGATCTCCTTTTTCTGATTTTTATTGCATGAAAACATTGTTCAATAAGGGATCTAAAACTTCTTCAAAAGCAGAATGGTATTGAAAATCTAGTTTTGAAGATATTAATTTTTGATGACCAAAATTATGCTGAAAATAATGTATAGCATGAGTTTTCCATGCATGAGAAAATAACACAGGATATGTGGTTTTTAACTTTAGCACATTTCAATACCAATCCCCTTTTCATAAGTTGTAAATATAGTGTGGAAGAAGCCTTTGATATGGTTAAATTGAGAAAAAGAAGATCCTCTTTTTAGAAAATAAGCCTAATCTTTTTTAAAAGTGCCAAGGTGGGGTCCTAAACCATAATTTTTCAGAGAGTTGGATAGATATTTTACTATCATGGGGACTTCAATTGAAAGAAAACATATTGTTTCAATAAAAACCATTGTATTTATGGCCAGGAAGTACTCACAGTGAAAGATATGACCTTCTAAATACACCTGCAATACTGCACATGGACCTTTTGAAAATTTAAGGCTCATTTTTTGATAATTTGGCCTATAGAGACCCTCCTAAATTTTGGGGCTCTAAAAAAATTTTCTGGGTTGCGATATAAATCAAAACAACCTAATAAGGTGTGTGTTAAAGATTTACTCTCCTGTTATCTCAAAATCTGCTTGGAACTGTACCATTGGATTTCTATGGGAAATTCCCCAAAGAGAAAATTCTAGGGATTAAGGACTTGAGAAATTATTGGCATACACATATAAACCTATTCAAAACAGCATTTATATTATTCAAAAGCAAATAGGATCGATGATTCCCAGTCCTCTGAAGTTTGAAAAATTAAAATACCTGGGTGTTATCTATAGATAATCCTTGAAAATGAGAGATATATTTTTAGGATTATATGGTGCAATCTTATAGTCAATAAAATGTGTATTGATGTATTTTGAAAGAAAAACATAAGGGAATGCTTAAAAAACTCCCCTGATAAGTTGATGGATATTCTTAAGTATTTAGCTCAGCTTTCCCTTGTAAATCAAGTTTTGTAAGGCAACATTGTTGATGTAAATATGTTTGGAAAAAAAATTGAAAATTGAAATGTACTCACATAGAAATAATGTGGTAATAAAGGATACAATACAATACAATACAAGTAAGGCATTATAAACAATATTAAACATAGATCAAATTGATGTGTGGATGTTCCCAAAACAATTTTGCTATGTTCTGTTTGGACTGAAAACAGATGATATGGATCAAAGCAGTCTGTATATGCATTGCCTAAAATTAACCTTGGAATGAATAAGATTGTGTGTCAGAAAGCAGGAAAGGTCACCATTCTAGCCCACCCAAGCAAAATAATATTACATCTATTATTTGACATTGTGGAAGTGAGGAGTGCACCAATCTTTTTAAGAGGGAAATCAATATATGTTTTAAGGAAAACCAATAGTCCTAACCCTAAGTATACATGTCCCTGAGCATATGATATAGAAATGGTACTGTTAGTCAATTTAATTTAGGGACTGATTTGATTTGGTGACTTCGCCAGTTTTTCAGAAATTCCAGGAAATTTTCTTCCAGTGTAATTTATGTTCTGAAAAACGGTGTAAAGCGGTTCAAGATCTGATTTATCCAATAAGTTGGACCATTTGGTGTTAGAAAGTCACAATTAGATAGCACCCACTTGATAAGTAGAGCTTATTTATTTAATTGGATAAATTTTCAATGAACGAAAGCATTACTTTGGGTCTAAGTGATTGATTTTTTTCTGCTAACTCTATCACCATCCATCTAAATAAAACAATTTTCTGAAGGAAATAAGTGTAAAATGCACGTTGATTCAATTTTAATTGCCACATTGACTTTATGTTTCAATTTTTTTATCTATCTGGCTTATGTTTACATCGAATGACAACCGTAAATCACCTGTGAAATTTTCGAATTTCAAAGCCATTTATTCTTGCTAAATTTGCCCGATTCGCCAAATTAAATCGTGCCAAATTAAGTTGATCAACAGTACGCATATTACTGTCATTAGAAAGGTGCGCAATTAATATGGGTTTTACTAAACTGTACTGTTTTTAGCTCACACGAGTTGTTATCACCCACTTGTCTGTCTGTCCATCTGCAAAAACCAGGTTTCAGCTCTTTTTTATTACTCCACAAGTTTTTCACCAATTTGCTTCAAATTTTTCAGCTACCCCAATTTATATGCTATCAATAATGCCTACAAGTTTCGGCAAAACAAGTCGCAAACAAGTCAAGATGGTGACCACTTTTATTGCGGAAAAACAGGTTTTCCTTTTTGGTCATGACTCCACAAGTGTTCCCTCAAATTATTTGAAATTATACAGATACCCTTATTTCTAGATTATCAACAATGTCCACAAGCCCAGTACCCATGGTACTATTTATTTAACCATAATTTTTGTATTTACAGGGTGTTCCACATGTTTCAGGAATGATGCTGTATTTTAGTTGTTTTCTTTTCAATCTAGCTGAATTTTTAACAAAATGTGACCCTTGTTAGTTGTGAATGAATTGAGAAAGTTTCATATTGTGAAGGTCAGTAGACCTAATAATATGGTTGCTATAGTAACTCAGGGGTAGGGTAGGTGGAGCAGGTGTAACAACAGGCAAAATATATGTCATATTTGTAAAAATAGTCGTTTTTTGTATGAAGTGTGGGTTAAGTATTAGGTTGTCATAGTCAAAGCATATGACAACATATAGCATCAAAGTCAGAAATTAAGCAAAAATGAAAATGAATTCCTGGAAATTAAAAAGAACTGTCATCATTGTTGATATATCACAATTGAAAAACCTGTCATGTCATGGGTACCATAGGAGAATAATCACAGGTCATTTTGACTGAGTGGCCATCTTGAACAGTGAAAATGTCATCAGTAAAAGATGAATTTCAACTAAGGTAACGCACAACAGTCCAAGACTGTGAAAAATAAGTTTTCTGCAGCAGTTATAATTAAATACCTTGGGAGTATATATGGGAACGTAATGACAACAACCTCAAGAGTGGTATAAGGGATTCAAATCAAGGGAATCTGAGACAGATAATCCAAAACATCTGATATGGCTGCACACTCAGCCAAAATGACCAGTGATCATTCTCCTTTGTGACTCATGTCATGTCATGCCATGGATGTCAATTGTGATACCATCAATAACGACAATTTTCTTATTTCAAAGACTCCACCTTAATTTTTCCTTTAATTTTTGACAATTTTGATGTAACTATGACAACCTAATACTTTCTAACACTTCATACAAAAACGACTGTTTTTACAAATATTTCATGTTTTGGGCGTTGCCACACCTGCTCCACCTATCTTACCCCTGGGTTACTATAGCAACTGTATCATTAAGTCTGTTTAGCTTTATGATATGAAACTTGCCCAACTTATTCACAACATATTTGGGCACATTTTGTTAAACATTCAGCTCGATTGAAAGGAAAACCACTAAAATACAGCATCATTCCTGAAACATATGGAACACCCTGTACTTTATGTTTTCTAAATTTTGAGATTTTATTAAAGCATTAAGTGTTGATGAAATTACTAACAATTAAAAATTGGATTAACAGTTGCTTTATCCTCTAGTTTTCTTGTGTAACAATTTTCTCCATTAGATTTCTTTTCTATTTGCAGCCTGGCTATCCCAATATGTGGAGAATTGGTTATCATAGATTAAATGAAAACTAAGTCACCTTAGAAATGGCAAATAATATAGAAAGTGGAGAAGTGGAATTGTCAATGTCCTCTGAGACAACTAAGAAAGAAAGTGAGACTTCAACATCAAGCAAACATCCCGAAGTTCCAAACAATATAGCATTTCCTGTAAATGATGTTACAGTTTCTATTAATAAAGTGAGTATTCCTGATGAAGCAAAGCCCAACATTGCAAGGAGTACAAAGTCTGGAAATCTAGGTAATATAGACATCAATGTAACTGACACTAGTGGGGTTATTATTGACAGCTCAAGTAATATCAAAAATAAGACATTCACACAAGCAAAAGAAGATGATATATCTGATACAGCCACAGATCACAGCTGTAGTACAAAGGACTCTAACAGTACTCTAACAGACTTTGCTGATCTTAACTTTCACTCACCAACTGATGGTCCAGGCTTGGTGGTCACTGATACATCTAATCAAATTGATTCTTCAGCAATAATAACTGATCTCACTGATAATACCAAAGTGTATGATGAGCCACAATGTCAAAGACATGTGCACATTTCTGCTGAAGCTATCAAAGAAGAATCACAAGATACCGGAAGTAGAGCTTCATTCTATCTCCATGATGACTTCAGTGTGAATGATGTTGATTGCAATAGAAGATCTAATAGTTCAACCCCTCCAGTAAGTATCTGGTACTCAGCCAGAAGTGATTAAACTCAATGATTTATAACCTCAGCTTGGAACAATGAGATCCTGTTTTGATAGATGTTGATACATTATACCATTATGCATGTACATACTGTAGCTCTTGAATTATAGCATTTTTTAGCCCAAATGTTTTCATATTTCAGGAGAGAGCCAATGTTGATGGAAGGAGGGTCATTGTAGGTATTTGTGCAATGAAGAAGAAATCAAGCTCAAGACCAATGCAAGAAATTCTCGAACGTTTAGAACTATTTCAATACATAGAGACCTTAATCTTTGATGAAGATGTGATCTTAAAGAGTCCAATTGAGGATTGGCCAATATGTGACGGATTGATATCATTCTTTTCCAAGGGATTTCCGTTGGATAAGGCTGTGCGATATGCTAAACTCAGGAAACCATTTCTTATCAATGACCTTAAAATGCAGTATTTTTTACAAGACAGGTAACTTTTCTGTTACTTATGATTTTAATTAATTTAATTTTACATTGATTATTTCTTAACTTGTTTTCCTCAATAATTTTGCTTTGATGATCATCATTTTTATTGGCTCAAACAGTGAGCCTATCGACCAGGCGTCCGTCCGTCCGTTGGTCCGTCCGTCCGTTGGTCCGTCCGTCCGTACGTCCCTCCGTCCGTCCGTCCGTCCGTCCGTCAACATTGGCCGCACAAATTAAAACTGCTATTCGGATTGAGTCATATCCACAGTCATTTTATGCATATCCATAAAGCCTATTTGACCTATCATCGCCATTTCCCAAGTTCGCCCGGTTTCCGAGAAATTGCTGATTTTGATGTCAAAAAGTCAAATTTTCTGTAAATACTAGACACTTTGTTGAAGTAGAACTTTCAAATAACTTGTAGTAGTTGCTGTATATGCAACTTATGTCTTCTGAAGATTTCAAAGCTCATGGAATTACAGTTTTTGGTGTTTACTCTATAAAATTTGACAAAAAGTAGGACTTAATCATTTTCAGGAAACTTCCTTATGTATAAAGGTTTTGTGATTGACAAGTTTCTCAAAGTTTGCCTTATACTTGATTATTTCTTGCAATGAATTACATCATAACTGGATTTAAGCATTCCCTACATATTGCTCAATATATGTCAGCATCAAATTTTTACAGTTTTTGAGATATTTGACGTCAAAAAACAGTAAAAATAAGTTATTTTTCAACTTGCTTCAATTTGACCAAATTTTTTTTGAAAATCATCTACAAATTACCAGGAGTTCAAATCTGACATTAGTTTTAGGATTTGACCTTTACTTGACCTTCAGTGACCTTTGAAAGGTCAAAAAAGTTGATTTTTCAAATTGATTTTTGGATGTAAATTTTGGTCAGCTTAATCACAAAAGACCTTACTGAGCTCTAAATAAGTAAAATTTTCAAGGTCAAAGGTCATCAAACTAGGTCACACAACTGTGCTGTCTATAAGTTTCTTAAAGTTCGAGACTACAAATCCAAATGAATATTTTTGTTTGAAAGTCAGGATATACATTCCTCTGAAGGTTCCAAACTGTGTAAGCACAGGACCGTGGGTCCTATTTTTGACTTAGTTGAAATAATTTGAAGGTGTAGCCTGGACAAGGAATTTTTTTTGTTTTTGTTTTGTTTTGATTATAACAGTATTGTGATAATTAAGGAATTGAACATCAAGTTGAACCCTGAAAACAATAGAAAAAATTGACTTGATTGTATTTATACAATACAATGATAATTATTAGTGATGGTTTGTAACTATAGACCACAGTCCAAGTCGAAATAATCTTGATCAAAATTTAGTCAAAATGATATCCTATTTGAGATCTATATTCATATGAAAATCCAGAAATTTGGTTGTTAAAATTGTAAATTTTGCTTTTAAAATTTTAGTTTTTGAAAATATGATTTTCAGGTTGAGTTGAATCCCACAAGAGCCCATGTTTTAAAATCATGAAAAGATAATAATTATTTTTCATAATTCTTTTAGTGAAAAATGGTATATTATCAAACTCAATAATGTAAAATGAGAATCAATCCTCCAAATCTATTAATATTTAAGGGAAGTTCTGGGCTGAGTTTGACAAAATGTTATGAAACTGGGAAGTTCCTTTTATACTGGCACCTAGGACTGACTAGGGTAGTTAATTTCATTTGAGCACACATTACATAGTAAAGGGTTTGTTACTTAACTAGTCTACAAAATATTCCCTGGTTTTCAAGAATTAAAGTACAGTCACTGGTCCCGTTCTTGTTATAAAAATGTTAATGTACATCTTTATAAATTCTTATTTCCATCATGTTCACCAAAAAGGAGGTATATTTGTACCCATATATTTTACCCTTGTGTTAATAGCTGCATCTGATTATTGAATAGTGAATCAGTCACAAGTATATACATACAAGGACTCCAATAATCAAATGAGAATTCCTCACTTCAGCAACCAGGAAATTAATAGGCCATAACACAAAACAACCAAGACATTATGAAATTCACCAGATAATGTCCTGGTTGCTGAAGTTAGGAGGAATCCTCTCCTCACTTGATTAGCTGCTAATATATTTGCTTTTGATTGATTAGATTTTTAGCAACAGATGTTACTATTAAGAACAATATTTGGATACGAATCGATTTCTTTCTTGGTTAAAATGATGAAAATAATGGATGGATGTTCATCCAGACATGCACCAGTGACAGTGTACATGTTCAATAAAGAATATTTAATTATTGATGTACATGTAATATAATTTTCAAACTTGTTTTTATGTCACCACAACTTTTTTGTGGACGATGTCAGCATTCGGCATTCAGAGGTCAATCTCTGTAACAAATGGCATGTTCAGATGCCTTGTTAGAGTTGTCAACTAAAATTTTATATAAACCACTTTGATGTTCATATTATTTATCTTTTTATTTTATCCTACTCCAGGCGGGAGGTTTACAAGATCCTGGAGAAGGAAGGAATAGACCAGCCAAGATATGCTGTTCTTGAACGTGACTCTGATAATCCTCATAGTAAGGAATAAGGACAGTTTGATAAGATTTACAGAGATGGCTTTTTATATTGGGAGGGATGATAAAGCTGAACAATACATTGAAAGTGAAATGACCTGTTTATCCCACGATATCAAATGTGCTTAAAAATGATTATATGGATCGGAAAACTTTGTTAACCAGACAAATAATGAAAATTTTGAAAAGATAAATGAATGTTGTAAAATTCCATAATAACTGTTCTCTTATTGAGATGGAGATCTAGGCTTGTATTTCTGCTTCTATAGAGTGTGAACTAGTCCAGACAGAAGACAGTATTGAAGTGAATGGAGTCACCTTCCAGAAGCCATTTGTAGAGAAACCAGTGTCAGCAGAAGATCACAATGTTTACATCTACTTCCCAACTAGCGCAGGTGGTGGAAGCCAACGCTTATTCAGAAAGGTATAACCACGTACTACATACTAACCAAGAAGTGCTTCCAATAATGTAACAGACACCATTTTTGAGACCATTTGTTTTTAAGTTAGAGAATCTTGGTCAGCATTTTAAAAAAATGTTAAACTTTTGTTACAATTTGCAATAACTTACTGGATGATTACATTTTGTAATTTGATTAAATGCTTTGTTTTTGCTAGAATGATTCAACTTTTCTTATGTTAAATGTATGCATATACGCTCACATCCATGAGTTTGGAAACTTCTCTCCACAATAAACTAGTAATGGAATTTTGCCCTCACTTTCAAAACTTACTTAGGCTTTGATGACACATTTGATTAACTTTTGAAACTTTCAGTTGTGTTAGCATCTTCTAAAAACACTTTCAAAATATTAAAAAATATTTATTTGCAGAATATTTTAAATTGTTGTTCTTTTTTGACAGCTGATACACTTTATGTAAAATGATAATATGTATTAAAAGTATTTTATTATAGATTGGAAGTCGTAGTAGTGTCTACTCCCCAGTGAGTCGTATACGCCAGACAGGGTCCTACATCTATGAAGATTTCATGCCTACCGATGGTACAGATGTGAAGGTACATGTAAATAAAGCAAATGTCTTGTGGATTATCATTTATATTCAAAACAAGCACATCTATGGAGTTGGAAATAAAAGATAATAGCATTGAAACCCACAAGTTTCATGGACAAGTTAAGTTGTGACTTTGAAATTGTGAAAAAAACAGTTTTTGGTCGAAAGGTATTGTATTGCACGTATAAAAATGTTTAATGGAATTGGTTAAGGAGTCTAGCTTTAAGCATAACAAACTGTTCATTCATTGATATTTTATACCGAGCACCGAACGCTAAAAGTGGGGAAAATACACTTTTAAGTAGTCTATTCATATCATTGTAAAATATAAAACATATCTTGAAAGTAAGAATGAAACATTTGCCTCCACTCAGGTGTATACTCTGGGTCCAGACTATGCCCATGCTGAGGCCAGGAAGTCCCCAGCTTTGGATGGGAAGGTTGAAAGGGACAAACAAGGGAAGGAGATACGCTATCCAGTCATCCTTAGTGCCAGTGAAAAACTGATTGCACGCAAAGTTTGCATTGCATTCAAGGTAGAAAAAGGGGCTCAGTACCTAACTCATATTTCTGTTAATATTACAGTTTTAAAAATAAGTTAACAAAAGGAACTTTAACTGTTCTAAGTTGTGCATGCATCACTTTTCATGCCATTTACTAGCAAGTTCTTTCAAGCTAATAGATATTTTATCACTGTCATATTTCTTACTCTCTGATTGGTCCATGTCCTTCCTATACATGACTAAAAAATAATAAGTCATGTGTGACTTCCATTGGATATCAAATGATATTCACTAGTCACGAGTCCAGTGTAATTTTAATTATGTGTAAGAAGCTCTGTTCGAGAAGATATTTCCAATATGGCCGCTCAATGTGTTTGATATGTTTGATAACTCAAATACTAGCTGATGGATTGTGTTCAAAAATATGCTGATGCCTATGGTCAAAGGGGCTTTGCTCGAGAATAGGTTTTCAAGATGGTGGCCGAATTTCAAAATGGCCACTATTTATTGGAAAATAACATAATCTTTCATAACTCAAATTCCAAACAAAACATGTATTGTTCTGTGGGATTTGCTACTCTGTTGCTGTTTTTCAAGTTGAAATTAACATGATGAAATAGTTTTTTATAGATTTATTGGAGAGAGTGAGATATGTGTTAGATATTTTTGATATTTATATATGTAACTCAATTGTCAATTTAGTTTTGAGTACACTCACGTTTGCAAATCAAGTTTAACAAGTACAGTAGAACCTGTGTAAGTTGAACAACCTTTGGACCATGGGAGGTGTTGTTATTACAAATAATGTATTATGCATTATATTTATTATATTGTTTTATTCATTAATCTCAGCAAACTGTGTGTGGATTTGACTTACTAAGGGCCAATGGCAAATCTTATGTCTGTGATGTCAATGGATTCAGCTTTGTGAAGAACTCTATGAAATATTATGATGATTCAGCAAAAATACTTGGGTAAATACTTTTTTGTATCTTATCAAATATAATGGGAACTTAAATCATCTTAATAATTGAATAGTCAACTGCTAATAAATTCCATACATTGAACACGATGGGGAATCAAAATGATGGCACAACCACGGACTGCATCTCGCGTAATTCAAAACGAGGTTACAATGCATTATTGCTGTACAATGGCGGTAACTCTTAACTTAAATTAGAGGGCTTGTTAAGATTTGGGGTAAATCATTGCTTTGGATAGATTGCACAAGAGCAGGTATGTCCCATTCGGTGATCAACATACATATCCTCCACCTGCAATAACATTATTGTTGCTCAGCTATCCAATAGCTTAGCATGAACACACACATTCGAAATCTGTCACAAAAATGTGGTTTTGTAAAATTTTGTTCCTATTTATCAATTTAAACAAAAGAATCAGAAGTATCATTGCATTGTTATCAAAATACTGTACTGTTATCAAAGTACTGTACATGTACGCGCAATTACATCTTTGTGTGATCTTTGGTAAGTAAAAAACATACCATTTCTGAAAAAATTGAGTTTAGTAATTTCCATCTACCCAATGCAGCCCGGCACTCAGTGTTGCTTTATAAATAAACCTCAACACAAGCACACAGCCCAGCCAAAGGTAGATAGGACAATTTGCATAAATGTGACCAAAATGAAGCTTTATTTTTATATTTATTTATTTTTTTAATTTTTTATTTGATTGATGGGATAAAGAAGGTTGATCTATTTGGTGAAGTGCTGTCCGGATGGTACTGTAGAAGATAAATGAGATGGTGCTGGCCTATTACTTCTCATTTCAAATAAAGTGGTGGATTATTTCATTTTCGTCAAACAATAAGAGCATGGATATAACTTACACTATCTGAAATTTTGTGTATTCGCAGCTGGACTGCGTTGCACAGAATGCCAGTGGAGGCTGTGTTGCGTTGTTAAAATAAAATTGTTAAAATTGTTAACTTGACTGCTACCACTGTGAATGCGCAGTTTGAATCTAATTTTCTCCTCAAAACACATTGTATTATCACATCATTCTCACAAATCACTTGGAGTTTCAAGTATGGTAAAGTTCAATGATATGTAAAGGTTTTACTGGCAAAATCAAACTTTTGCTACTGTTTTAGCTTAATCTGGACAACTGCTTATTTTCTTATCAACATAACAACAATGGATACAGAAAAATCTCTTCGTCACCAAAAAGACCCTAAAATAGCATTTAAAATACCTGGGTTTTTCAGTTTAGTCCATCGATTGGAAGGAACTGCCAGAATTCTGTCCCTCCATTTTGGCTCTGAACTGCTTAGAACAGTTTCGTGAGTCACAGTCTGTGACTGTGCCATCGTTTTGATTCTACACCTTGTTGAAACAGTTATTGTAGTTTTTAAATAGATATATAAATACACCACATTTAAACAATATAGCCCCATGCAAATCCTAGCCATGAAGTCATGATCCAATTGTCAGTATTAAAAATAAATCTCATACAATAAAAAGAAAATTCCAAAGAGTAGATATCTTAATATCAGTGTATGTTTCAGAAATCTTGTGCTGCGTAATTTGGCTCCGCAGCTGTCTATCCCCTGGTCTATCACATTCCAGCCTGAAGATATACCTATAGTGCCTACCACATATGGCACCATGTAAGTCCTGTTCATGGTCACACCTCTTAGTTTGCTATTTCTATGATACATTGATCAAAATTATTTTGTCTGCAGATTTGCAGAATCTTGCAATTTGACATAGAGAACTTGACAGTATCACTGAATACTTGTAAGATAAGATGTAATAATTAATTAATATTATTACTCTTCTTACCAATTGTAAGTTTGCATTCTAAACATTGTCCCATTCACAGTTATCTACAAAAGTTAACCTGAACAAGGGCCTGATGATGACAATGTATCTTTTTCTTTAATATTTTCCAACACTAGGATGGAACTGAGATGCGTTATTGCAGTTATCAGACATGGGGACAGGACACCAAAACAGAAGATGAAAATGGAGGTTAAACATAAGAAGTATGCTTTGTATCTTTATTTAAATGCACTGAGGTACATTACCAAGAGTTAACTGTAACAATGACATCATTATTCCCATGGCTACACCAATTGATTTGAGGATAAAGCTAGGAATGTGGTTTCAATATTCATATGAAATGTAAAGTCCACTGGAGAGTATTTTCAAGAACAATCAGTAAAAATACAGATTCCTGCTATTAATGAAACAAATGTCTATCTCCATGAAGCAAAATAAGGGAAAGTAGATTAGACTATAAGGAAGGACTTTACAATTTGAATGTTTTCTTTTTAGATTTTTTGACCTATTTGAAAAATATGATGGATTTAAAACTGGCCAATTGAAACTTAAGCGCCCGAAGCAGCTCCAAGAAGTTCTTGACATTGCTCGCTACCTATTGGCTGAAATACGTACTAGATCAGATCCAGAAATTGAAGAAAAGAAATCCAAATTAGAACAACTAAAATCTGTGTTAGAAATGTAAGAAATTTTTGATTCATATAAATATATCATTGATGAATATGATGCATACATTGTAGAGAAGGGTCGGTTAAAGTTCCATCCAGTTCATTTTCATATTTTGTCTCATGTTCAAAGGCTGCGAACTGTCAGATCCTCCTACACCAAGTCTGAAGGAGTTAGATTGTTCTTATGGAAAATTTTCTTTTTTATCCAATGTAGTGCTGTGAGTTATTTTAATGTTACATATAATGTTAAGCAGATCATCCTCATTTTAATAAGGTAGGCATTTTTTCGTAAAAAATATAATTTCTGAATGTTGATGCCTTATGAGAATAAGATTAAGATGATAATGATGCAAATACCAGTTCATCATTTGGTCAAATTTCTGGGCAATCCACAAAGAATAAGGTAACTTATACTTCAGACAGTTATATTTTTGGTTGTATGTGTTTTCTGTCAATAAATAGAAATGTATATCTGTAAGGCCAATCTATTAGAATCTTTAAACCTGCACATCTCTCTAAAATGCAATATATTAACATATTATCTTTACATTTTCATACAGCCAACATTATTAATGCTCTAATCCAAGGCAAGCATTCTACCCCAAGACCATCAACTCATTTGTTAATCACAAGAGTAATTTAACACATATTATTTTGAATGTTCTAGTTCAGTAGTGACATCGTATTTAAATTTAAAAACGTTCCAAAAATCCAATTGTTTGCGACAATCCTAGCAATCCAAGGAACAATTCTCCAAATGACACATTTATATATATAAGAACTTATCGCAGCAATTATGGGATGCATTTATAGTTTTGGTATGCTATATGTGACATATTAACCTTAATTAACATGAAATGCATTCACTTAAATAAAACCTCAATGTATGCCATTTATGGAGCTTATGATTGTATCTTCAGGTTGTTTCATGAAAAGGTGTGTATCACATATCTCCCCAACAGTTTTCAATTTTGGTCTCCATTTTAAAACAGGAAAAAGGTGTTAATGGGTTAATATGATTAATTGTGGCCTATGAGAAAATCCATTTGACTTACATGTCCATGATATCATTCTGTGATCTGTTATTGAAGATTATAGACTGGCAAATATATTACAGGTACAATGAACATTTAATTGTTTTCATTGTCAGGAAGCACCTACAAACAGAAATACAAAGTTGGCTGCTCTATCCTACATGCATTATTTATAACCTAATACCTTATGGGCATTAGACTAAAATATTTCTTCTTGAGGGATTAGCTGTTTTTCTAGTTTTGGTATCACATAGCCTCACTCAATTGCCAGCCAACTTCAAGCAAGTTTGCCACTTACATGATAACCCATATGTACAACATTATGTAAACCGACAACCAAATTAAAGCCAAAGTCAAGAAGTGAGCTGAACCAAATGGAACTGTAACTATGTACATGGCCTTTCTTGAGAAAATTGGAATAAAATTGTTATAATGTTATCTGTTGAGATATGAATTAATTGGCAAACACATATACATGTACTTATGATATAATTAGAATTAACACTTATATGTTTGTATGTTACATATATTTAAGAAACTAATATCTTACTAATAATGCCAATTTTAGGTATGGTTATTTTTCTGGCATTAATCGTAAAGTACAGCTCAAGTATCAACCTAAGGGTAGGCCCAGGAAGTCAAGCGAAGATGATGGTGGGTATTCTTTAACTCAGTAAATCACATTTTTCATATTTAGCATGTCAGTCAACAATTCATTCAGCCATTTTGAAATTTGCTTATCTTGCGGTTTACATGAAGATATATTTTTATTCATCACTATTCAAAATTCAAAAGATATTGTGCTATCATTGCCTCTACGATACATACTGATCATATGCCTGAAATATATGAGGTCAATCAATACGTTTCCAGAAAAAACTTAATCAAGAGTCTTGTGACTTTTTGTTTTTTTACTTTCACATGGGAATGCTCATTGATGTGATGGATGGGAATACTGCTGAATTGTTTTTTGAAAACTGAATACTGTTGATTAAGAGAATTCTCAAAGCTTATTGATGGATCTTGTAGATCTTGTATATCATAATTTGAAAATGGCTGATATATAGATGATAGATGGATACTGCATGCAATAACATAAGATGTAAAGGTGCTTAGATTTGCTGTTTCTAAGAAATATAGAAATCGGAGTAATTGCATGCTCTGGAATAATATAGGAATATCCTATGGTTTGAAAAAATATCATTTATATCATGGGTACAGCTAATGCGTGACAAAATTGTTATCCATGAGTAGATATAATTGATATTTTTGAAATTTTTTTTAAATTTTTTTGCTAAAATATGATATCTTGATCCACATACCAATATATCTTCATGTGAAATATATCTTCATGTGATATTTGATCTATATTCTTGCAACCATGGGATAATTATTATATTTATACCATGGTCAGAGCAATATCAGTTATATAATAGCAAGTGATAAATCACATATTTGGGACAGCGATGATACCAGGATTAGAGGGATGATATCAGGGATGATATCAGGGATGATATTAATATCATTCCTGGTAAATTCAATAAAAATTTCATTCTTTCAAAAAATTTAAATTTTTCCAAAATTCTTCATTTTTTCAAAAATTGTATATTTCAATTTTTTGGGGTTTTAAAAATAATTTTTCAATTTTTTTAAAGTATTATGTTTTTCTTTTTCCTAAATTCTCAATGCGCATTAGGTGGGGATTATATTTAACTTTGATATTCCTGAGAGTCAAACATTTTTTTTCTCTCATTCAACAGAGGACTTTAGATAGATATTGCTCTTCATCGTGGTAAGCCAAGCCCTCTCCATCTCTATCCTTCTGGACAGCATCTGCGATGCAACAGAAAGAGATGCTATGAGTATCAGAATGATAGCTCAAAGGTTGTTATTCACCTGTTGAGATGATATGAGGAATGTCCCTCGGATGATATCAATATTTCCCTCAGAATAAGGTTAATAATGTCCTTTTTATATTACCCATATCAAGTACCTCCTGGTGGATAACTTCTTTATATCTTGAGCAATCAACAATTACAAACTGCATATCATATGAAGAAAATAATTATTAAATGTTTTTCAATTTGAATCCGAGTTGTAGCAAAATAAAACCAACCCTTTTCATACTAGTAAAATGTAGAACTTTCTGGGAGATTATTTACTATATGATGGCATTTTAGGTATTCATTTTCTGGTATCAACCGTAAGGTCCAACTGAAATATCAGCCCAATGGCTATCCATGCTGCAGTGAAGATGGTTGGTGAACTACTGTTTCCAATGTTGTTTTTCTTTACATTGTTCTAGTCAAATATAAAGCAACCTTGTATCAATGTTGAGAAATGCTCTCTTGATAATTTACAAGGTAGTGACAGTGCATTAATATGTCGCTTGTACACAAGGTAGTGACAGACCATTCATGCCTTGCTTGTACACAAGGTAGTGACAGTGCATTAATGCCTTGTTTGTACACAAGTGACAGTGCATTTATGCCTTGCTTGTACACAAGGAAGTGACAATGCATTTATGCCTTGCTTGCACACAAGGTAGTGACAGTCCATTCATGCCTTGCTTGTATACAGTGTAGTGACAGTGCATTCATGCCTTGCTTGTACGCAAGGTTGTGATAGTGCATTCATGCCTTGCTTGTACACAAGGTAGTGACAGTCCATTCATGCCTTGCTTGTACATAAGGCAGTGACAGTGCATTCATGCCTTGTTTGTACACAAGGTACTGACAGTGCATTCATGCCTTGCTTGTATACAGTGTAGTGACAGTGCATTCATGCCTTGCTTGTACGCAAGGTAGTGACAGTGCATTCATGCCTTGCTTGTACGCAAGGTTGTGACAGTGCATTTATGCCTTGCGTGTACACAAGGTAGTGACAGTCCATTCATGCCTTGCTTGTACATAAGGCAGTGACAGTGCATTTATGCCTTGTTTGTACACAAGGTAGTGACAGTCCATTCATGCCAATGCTTGTACACAAGGTACTGACAGTGCATTTATGCCTTGCTTGTACACAAGGTACTGACAGTGCATTCATGCCTTGCTTGTATACAGTGTAGTGACAGTGCATTCATGCCTTGCTTGTACGCAAGGTAGTGACAGTGCATTCATGCCTTGCTTGTACGCAAGGTTGTGACAGTGCATTTATGCCTTGCGTGTACACAAGTGGCAGTGCATTTATGCCTTGCTTGTACATAAGGTAGTGACAGTGCATTCATGCCTTGCTTGTACGCAAGGAAGTGACAGTACATTCATGCCTTGCTTGTACACAAGGAAGTGGCACTGCATTTATGCCTTGCTTGTTCACAAGGTTGTGACAGTGCATTTATGCCTTGCTTGTACACAAGGAAGTGGCAGTGCATTTATGCCTTGCTTGTACATAAGGTAGTGACAGTTCATTCATGCCTTGCTTGTACCCAAGGTTGTGACAGTGTATTTATGCCTTGCTTGTACACAGGGTTGTGACAGTGCATTTATGCCTTGCTTGTACACAAGGAAGTGGCAGTGTATTCATGCCTTGCTTGTACGCAAGGTTGTGACAGTGCATTTATGCCTTGCTTGTACATAAGGTAGTGACAGTGCATTCATGCCTTGCTTGTACACAAGGACGTGGCAGTGCATTCATGCCTTGCTTGTACGCAAGGTTGTGACAGTGCATTCATGCCTTGTTTGTACGCAAGGTTGTGACAGTGCATTTATGCCTTGCTTGTACACAAGGAAGTGGCAGTGCATTCATGCCTTGCTTGTACGCAAGGTTGTGACAGTGCATTTATGCCTTGCTTGTACATAAGGTAGTGACAGTGCATTCATGCCTTGCTTGTACGCAAGGTAGTGACAGTGCATTCATGCCAATGCTTGCACACAAGGTAGTGACAGTGCATTTATGCCTTGCTTGTACGCAAGGTTGTGATAGTTCATTCATGCCTTGCTTGTACGCAAGGTTGTGACAGTGCATTTATGCCTTGCATGTACATAAGGTAGTGACAGTGCATTCATGCCTTGCTTGTACACAAGTGACAGTGCATTTATGCCTTGCTTGTACATAAGTGACAGTGCATTTATGCCTTGCTTGTACATAAGTGGCACTGCATTTATGCCTTGCTTGTACACACGGTTGTGAAAGTGCATTCATGTCTTGCTTGTACGCAAGGTTGTGACAGTTCATTTATGCCTTGCTTGTACATTAGGTAGTGACACTGCATTCATGCCTTGCTTGTACGCAAGGTTGTGATAGTGCATTCATGCCTTGCTTGTACGCAAGGTTGTGACAGTGCATTTATGCCTTGCTTGTACATAAGGTAGTGACAGTGCATGCATGCCTTGCTTGTACACAAGTGACAGTGCATTTATGCCTTGCTTGTACACAAGGACGTGGCAGTGCATTTATGCCTTGCTTGCACACAAGGTTGTGAAAGTGCATTCATGCCTTGCTTGTACGCAAGGTTGTAACAGTGCATTTATGCCTTGCTTGTACATAAGGTAGTGACAGTGCATTCATGCCTTGCTTGTACACAAGTGTCAGTGCATTTATGCTTGCTTATACTATGCAGTGAGCTCTTTATCCAAAAACTTCAAAATTAAGCATTTTTATGTTACCACCAGAAGTGGTTACATTGATATTTGATATTTGGTTGACCTTCCTCTCTAGCAATTGTTACACTTTTGCAATCATTGGCAGGTGGTGACATTTTTTCAATGCCTTGTTAAATTAAGTCTAGCATCTCCATGTTCATTGAATGCTGCTTACATGCGAACAGTGCAAACATGTTTCTACCATCAATATATTTCAGACTCAGAGCATATGTTTATGGTTGCTTCATATTTGGATTTTTATTCTAAAGTTCTTCCATGTTCTAAGTTGATGAGTTAAAATTTAAATCCCAGTATAAGTTCCTTTAAAGAGGCTTTGTCTGTATTTGTTCCTCCAAAATCATTTAAGTTGTAAGTTTTAATTTTTTAAATCAAATTTTTTCATTGAAATATCAACAGCGACTGTCATTGACTGCAATTTTGGGCTTCAAAACAGCTTATACAATCTCCAACCAAAGCACACTTATAGTTTGAAGAGATAAACAGACAATGTCACTTTAAACAATATATTTTCAGAATTCATCATGACTAGCTCCATACTTTTAATCACTCATGTTTTCAGATGTTTTCTTTACCTATGACTTCGAGTATACAGGTACAGTGTGGCACAAATTAATATAAGAATTTTGTTGAAAAGATGCATACTAAAATGATGGCCTAAAACTAAACTAAGTAAAATGATATACAGGGTGTCAAAAAACAATGGCACCTCCTCTACAGTAAAAACTCCTGAATGTCACATGACCTGTCATATCTCAGTTGAAAGATAATTTCATTCTGGAGTTTCTCATCAAGGACCAGGTATAGTATGGCAAGTGATTTTTGACGTCATTTCTTTTACCATGAGTACTTTCTGGACAGTGGTTTTTATTAAAACAACATGTTTTTTAGGTTAAGTCTTGGTGAGGATAAAGATATTAACTCAATTCTCTGAAAAATTATGGTTTAGGAACCCACCTTGTTCCTTTTTTAAAAATGTTAGGCTTATTTTCTAAAAGGAGGATCTTGTTTTTCTCAATTTACAATCAACTACTAATCTGTAAAATTTTATGATACAACACTGAATTTTCTCCAGATTAACTCCAGAATTAGATTGCTTTAAAATGAGATATGAAACACCATGTAATATGGAGTAAGTTTTGCTGTAGAGGGGGATGCCATTTTTTTAAACCCTGTAGAGTTGAATTTTACCATAGATCCCAGCCAGATTCTTTTGTAGAAGGATCAGAAGCTCAAAGAATAATTTAGAAGATATGACACCTAAGAAAATTTCAGATTCTAAAATGACGATTGTGCAGCCATTTCTGAAAAATGTGAGACAAATCATACCTCATTCGAAGCGTCTTGTTTTTCTTTAACTTTTTTTATCACTAATGAGTTATTTGAGTGATACTGCGTTAATAAGAGGCCAAAACAGTGATATTTTATCGACAGGCTCTTGTCTGTCCAAATCCGAATGGTACTCCTGTGATTCCAGAGATGTGACATCAGAATTACTGTACAATGATATACAAGATTCTGGATCAAGTGAAAAATATTTGCCGTATTAAAAATCAAATTACTGCGTTCATAGGTTATTTGCTCGAACTAAACAAATAGAAATAGAAAGATGAAGATCTCAGGTGGTCACTTTTTTTGAAATTTTCCAATTTAGTGACGCATCTTCTGAATTATTCTTTGAGCCTATCGAGATCCGACTACAAAACGATCTGGCCAACATCTATGAATTTTACTGACACAAGATTTACATGAATAAAAAATGGAAAACACAATTTGAAGACAAAGGAAGTCTGTTTTTTTTTAGTTATATTGAAGCTATATTTACTTTAAGGTGGCCATTACATGTTTAGTTATTTGTTATATATGCCACTTGTCGAACCCGATATATATATGTAATGCATAATATTATTGCCAGTGATTGGAACAGTTTGATGTCTCACTTTTGCATTTTGCATTTTCACCTCTTATATTTAGAAGAGTGCTTCATATCTTACGAATGCAGTGCAAGCTTCATCCTTACATGTTTAGATATTATGTAACACCCAATATATATACTTACATAAGGAAATGCAGATGATGTTGTAACATGGGTGAAACGATCGCATTCATGTAAGAGGAGAATGCAAAGCAAGTTGGCCAATTACAATTGATAAATACGAGTAGTATGCATTATTGCGACTTGGAAGGTCAAGATTGTGATGGTGAATTAAAATATATAACATAATAAGACATGTATTTTGAGGGAGGAATGGGCGACTTCAACACATCAATTATTTGTCCTGGCCATAGGAATGGGGGAATTCAACAAATCAATTGTTTGTCCTGGTCACAGGAATGGGGAATTCAACACATCATTCATTTGTCCTGGCCATAGGAATGGGGGAATTCAATAAATCAATTGTTTGTCCTGGCCATAGGAATGGGGGAATTCAACAAATCAATTGTTTGTCCTGGCCATAGGAATGGGGGAATTCAACACATCATTCATTTGTCCTGGCCAAAGGAATGGGGGAATTCAACACATCATTCATTTGTCCTGGCCATAGGAATGGGGGAATTCAACACATCATTCATTTGTCCTGGCCATAGGAATGGGGGAATTCAACACATCATTCATTTGTCCTGGCCATAGGAATGGGGGAATTCAACAAATCAATTATTTGTCCTGGCCATAGGAATGGGGGAATTCAACACATCATTCATTTGTCCTGGCCAAAGGAATGGGGGAATTCAACACATCATTCATTTGTCCTGGCCATAGGAATGGGGGAATTCAACACATCATTCATTTGTCCTGGCCATAGGAATGGGGGAATTCAACACATCATTCATTTGTCTTAGCCATAGGAATGGGGGAATTCAACAAATCAATAGTTTGTCCTGGCCATCGGAATGGGGGAATTCAACAAAACAATCATTTGTCCTGGCCATAGGAATGGGGGAATTCAACACATCATTCATTTGTCCTGGCCATAGGAATGGGGGAATTCAACAAATCAATTGTTTGTCCTGGCCATAGGAATGGGGGGATTCAACACATCATTCATTTGTCCTGGCCATAGGAATGGGGGGAATTAACACATCAATCATTTGTCCTGGCCATAGGAATGGGGGAATTCAACAAATCAATCATTTGTCCTGGCCAAAGGAATGGGGGAATTCAACACATCATTCATTTGTCCTGGCCATAGGAATGGGGGAATTCAACACATCATTCATTTGTCCTGGCCATAGGAATGGGGGAATTCAACACATCATTCATTTGTCCTGGCCATAGGAATGGGGGGAATTAACACATCAATCATTTGTCCTGGCCATAGGAATGGGGGAATTCAACACATCATTCATTTGTCCTGGCCAAAGGAATGGGGGAATTCAACACATCATTCATTTGTCCTGGCCATAGGAATGGGGGAATTCAACACATCATTCATTTGTCCTGGCCATAGGAATGGGGGAATTCAACACATCATTCATTTGTCTTAGCCATAGGAATGGGGGAATTCAACAAATCAATAGTTTGTCCTGGCCATCGGAATGGGGGAATTCAACAAAACAATCATTTGTCCTGGCCATAGGAATGGGGGAATTCAACACATCATTCATTTGTCCTGGCCATAGGAATGGGGGAATTCAACAAATCAATTGTTTGTCCTGGCCATAGGAATTGGGGGAATTCAACAAATCAATTGTTTGTCCTGGCCATCGGAATGGGGGAATTCAACAAAACAATCATTTGTCCTGGCCATAGGAATGGGGGAATTCAACACATCATTCATTTGTCCTGGCCAAAGGAATGGGGGAATTCAACACATCATTCATTTGTCTTAGCCATAGGAATGGGGGAATTCAACAAATCAATTGTTTGTCCTGGCCATCGGAATGGGGGAATTCAACAAAACAATCATTTGTCCTGGCCATAGGAATGGGGGAATTCAACACATCATTCATTTGTCCTGGCCAAAGGAATGGGGGAATTCAACACATCATTCATTTGTCTTAGCCATAGGAATGGGGGAATTCAACAAATCAATAGTTTGTCCTGGCCATCGGAATGGGGGAATTCAACAAAACAATCATTTGTCCTGGCCATAGGAATGGGGGAATTCAACACATCATTCATTTGTCCTGGCCATAGGAATGGGGGAATTCAACAAATCAATTGTTTGTCCTGGCCATAGGAATTGGGGGGGGGATCCAACACATCATTCATATGTCCTGGCCATAGGAATGGGGGGAATTAACACATCAATCATTTGTCCTGGCCATAGGAATGGGGGAATTCAACAAATCAATTGTTTGTCCTGGCCATAGGAATGGGGGGATTCAACACATCATTCATTTGTCCTGGCCATAGGAATTAGGGAAGTTTTGGGAGGACTTCCTGAAATGCTGTGAAAACATTTGCAACTATAATTAGCTGGGATTTATTGACAGTGCACTGGAGTTATTAATCTGATTTCAAGCTTCAAGCCATATTTGAATTACATTTAAACAACACAATTTTTGTTTGAATATTCTTGCTGTTTTGCTGTGTCTTTATTTTCTCAATGACTAACCCAGTTATTTCTGATATTGACAGATGTCTCGGGATCGGACGCAGATGTTGACACATACCCAGGACAATTTGGTATCATTATTTTATATTAGCTCTGCTCCCATGCCCCTTAGCACCATACATCTTTAGGCAATCTTATCTTGAAATGTGTTTTTAATATAAAGAAAGTTCATTCAAAATCAGTGTATCTGGAAATGGGATAGTTCAAAAAAATTTACTCTTTTGACCATATCTTGAATGATCCAGAGAGTTTTCTTAGTCAGAAGCTCAAAATGAATAGCTTCTCTTTAAAGTTGTTAACTACGGAAAAATTGAATGCAAGTTAACTTGAAAGATTAATCCTTTTGATGGCTTCTTTTTGTAATTTTGCATTTTTGACATTGGAGTCAGATTAATTATATGTGGCCTTCAATGTGTCTACTCCAAGACCTTAATAATAACTATGTTTACTTATTTGAAGCCAGGCCTGTTCCTTTCACTATGTGGCTGTTCTTAATATTGGAAGTTAAAGTGACAAGTTGTAATTCCAGATACAATTGGCCTTCTAAGTTAAAAGTGGAAACAACATACATTTATAAGTATCCCAACGAACAAAGTTTGGTAGGGATATAATGAAGCCCTCTATCCATCCATCTGGAAGACAACTCAAATACTGGTGCCCAAATTTCCTTCATATTTGGTGGAAAGATGAATGTTGGTAAATATTTTTACTCAAAAAATTGTTCAAGATGGCCACCACTTTATCTGGGGTTGGAAAACCACATTGTTAATATTGAGATTTTTCTGAAGTATAGTTTTACTATACTCAAATGCAATTTAGAGTAGATTACAAATATTGTATTGTTTGGGCTCCTAATGTTGTTTTTTGGTCACCCAATGTGGGATTTTGCAAAATTTTTCTGATCTCTTGGCTATGTTATTCTCAAATTGAAGGAATTTTAGTATAGAGTAGATCACATTAAAGATCTCTTCAAAGTATGATTATTTTATACTCTTTTAGATCTCAAACATTGTAATGTCTCTATGATTTGTGCCTTTGAAACTCCTAAATGGAATATCTGCCAATTTAATCAAGGGTAAGAGTAGATGGTAAATATTACATCGTGACACATATACAAATTCATGAATACAGTGTTCGGTGGGATTTGCTACTCTGTGGAATTGCCAATTTCCAGTTATGTATTGCTTAAAACAGAATGATTAAGGGCATGGGGGTGTTAGGATATTATAGGACCCTTACTCCAGATGTTATGACTGTTAACATGTAAACAAGTAGCCACATTATATAGAAAACGCTATTTATCACTTCCCTATTTCCTTTATTCACACAAAATATTTGGTGGATTTACACTAGCGCGCTAAGACGTCTTAGCTAAAACGTTTTAGCGTTAAAACGTTTTACAAATGTAATGTAAATCCAGATTTACTCAAGAGCTCTCGGCTAAGAGCGCTTAGCTAAAATGTTTTAGGACCCTAGTCATAGCCAAGACGTCTTAACATTAAAACGTTTTACAATCAAGTGTAAATCCATCGGTTTTAGCTAAGAGCTCTTAGCCCGGTTTTTTGCGTTGCGCCGAACGAAACATTTGAAACTTTCCATTTACATAAGTCGCATGGTCCTTTATTTTGTCTTATCCCTTGTTCCCAATATCATCCCAAAATTATTGAGAATAACTTATTTGCCTGGCGATTTATCATAATCCTAATTTGTGCATAAACTCTTCCTGCTCTCTTTCATGCTTTTAACAATGCTGTCTTTAGGACATATTTTTCTGAAATCGATGCATTCTTCAGTACAAAGTCGGGTACAAAGTATAGAAGCGGGAAAGGAATAGCTACATAGACTGAACCGTCCTTCAACCAGTACTGAACTGCTTTTTTCATTTTACATGTATACCTACATATCTCTAAGACATTTTAGGAAAACAGGTGTAAACTCGATCTTATTTCCTAAAACGTCTTGAAAATGGTAATGTAAACTCAACTTAGTTTTTTTAAAACGTTTTAGCCAAAACGTCTTGGAATGCTGCGCGTAGTGTAAATTGGGCTATTGTAAGGTAGTGTAATATTTGCAAAAATTTAGTTTATATGCTTTATACATGTAATTACACTCTTTAGATTATTTACCAATTATTGCCAGAATCTAGAAATTCACTAGAAGTATTATCTGATGCAGAAACATTTACTTCCATAGTGCTTTTGTGTTTGCTTATCATTGCTTTGTTTTTAATATTTTTAATAAATGTTGGGCACATATGGGGGTCTATAGGAGGTCCCTGAATGTTTTTAAAAGCTATTAATTTGTGCTCTTTTTCTCTTTTATCTCAATAGAACCTTCATTAGTGGAGAAGGTGTTGTAGAGCCCAGTTATTACATGAAAATGTTTTGATTGACCCCTCATTTTGTAGGTGATTTGATTTTTTACAAATAGTGATATTAGAACATATATGATTAAACTAATGTAGTTGCAAAAATGTAAAAAATAGTTATTGAACTGATTAAAAAAAGCATAGTTATGTTCCATCCTAATTATTGCCAAAAAATCAATGTAAATATTGCATGCTTTAACCAGATTTTTATGTCACCACTTTTTGGTATATATATATATTGTTATGGTCTCCGTTTTTTTTTTGTGACAGCGGTTGGTGGTTGGTGTCTGTAGCAAACTCGTAACTTGCAATATCTAAACAAATAGTCAGTTTAGACTGACTATTTGGGTAACAATTGGCGGGTAGCGTCTGTAACAAATTCTAACAACTTTCAATAACATAACAAATACTGTTTTCAGAAGTTCAAAGCTGATTTAAGATATAAGATTTGACCCTCAATGACCTTTAGAAGGTCAAAAAGGTTAAAAAAAGGTCAAAAAGTTTGCTTGAAATTGGCTTAAATTCTTTTCAAAATCATCTACAAGTTCTCAGAATTCAAATCTGACTTTAGATTTGACCTGGTAAAAAGGTCTACAAGGTCTTTAGGTTAAAAAGAAAAGGTATTTTCAACTTGCTTCAAATTGATCAAATTTTCAAGGTGGTTGTGACATTTTGTCATGTTAATATTTTTTCAAACATATGGAATTTCTTAATTATCCCAACGAACGAAGTTCGGTAGGGATATAGTGAAGCCCTCCGTCCGTCCGTCCGTCCGTCCGTCTGTCCGTCCGGAAGATAACTCAAATATTAGTTGACGGATTTTCTTCATATTTAGTGGAAAGATGTATATTGATGAATAGTTTTACGCAAAAAAACTTGACTATAAAAAATAGATCTCATATCTTAGAAGCGTATCAGTTCACTAAAAATACTAGAAGACCTGACATATTTTGCCATGCACTGCGCCTATTCATTTGGCAATTCAGTTGTAAATTTTCTCTTGAAAAAATAAAACTTCCAAATTTGTTGAGTTTTCTTGCAGAAATCACCCACTCCCCCATCCATTTTGTACGATCACCGGGCGTGACCATAAGACATTGGCATGCTGATCATTACCATTAGTTTTATTAAAAAATGACTATTTTTACCTAATTGAAATATCTAACAAAATTAGTTTAGCAATTCAATTTTCTACCAAAATGTTAAAATATGCAACTGGCATAATGTGATAAAAACTTATTTTTGAAAATGTAATTGTTGTAGATATGCCCCGTGATCCAAGCCTTGTTTTGATCCTGAAGTGGGGTGGTGAGCTGACCCCTGCAGGGAAGACACAAGCAGAGCAGCTTGGGAAGGCATTCAGATGCATGTATCCAGGTGGCCAAGGTGAGATCAATCTCTCATGTTAAAGTTTAAATGAATTTGTTTAAAATACAATTAATTTGAGCTTCATTCTGAGTCAATTGCAGTTAATTCTAGTATTCACACTTACAAATTAAAATTGTTTCAATAAATTGGTCATTCAAATTGAGATAAAACTATATTTAAAATGAAAATATTCAAACCATTTAATAGGATTACATGGTATAAGTTAATTTGTCAGTTATATGATATTGCAAGCTAGTAGGAAAGCATTGTAACGACCCTGGAAGTCTTGATCGCTCAGTCTGACCACTGACAAGAGCATGAGACTCTGAACTGGGAGATCATGGTGTTCCATTTCGGCATTGGGATTATTGAATAGCACACTCCCATTCATGTCTCTGGCTTGTTGCATTGCAGCTCCCTGGAGGTGCCTTCGGGTCATTACAGTATTATTTTTTCCCCAAGCAAATCCAACTAGATTGGTTTTTAAATTAATATTTATAGTAGATTGTAACTGAAAAAGTTTGACGAGAGAATAAAACAGTTTCACTATTGTGTATTAATCAAGAACATTTTGTCTCTTGTTTTGAAACTTCTTGCTTTGTGAAATCTGCATAATGAATTAAGAAAGAGGAATAACTTTTTGTAAATGTAAAGCATTATGAATTCTGTTTTTATTTGTGATTTGATAATTAGCTAGCTTGATTTTGCAAAAAAGCATCATGATGTGTTTATGATTGATGTATGCTTGATTAAGGCCATGGTAAATCCATAAAGTGTTAAACCTTCTATATAACAACTCTTCAAACCTCTATGGCAAAGGGGCGTAAAGTCGATGTGTGAGGTAATGTCGACATGACAAATGGGGTAACTTCGACACTTACTAAATAAGAATTTTGAATTTCCGTTTTCCGACATGTTTGATTTCTGGATAGATAAAATCTCACGAGATCTCGATCCATGTGAGTAAAAAAATATGGCTTCCTCCTAGATCAGAAATTAGAGGAAATAAACAACAAGGTGTCGAAGTTACCCCAAAATGGTGTTGACGTTATGCCCCTTCACCCTACCCCTAAGAGTGGACTAAGAGTTCTCATTTCTCTTAGTCCACTCTTATTTCTTCATAAAAGAATAAGTTTATTATTAATTAATTAAAAAACATTTATTTATTTACTTTGGCCTTTTATATTATTTGAGTATATACTAAATGAGGTCAGCCTATATGTAGGTGATGATGGAGAGAGGGGGCTCAGCCTATTACAATTACATAACCATTGTCGACATGACATCCAACTGTATGCATCTGATGAGGGCAGGGTCCAGATGACTGCAGCAGCTTTCTCAAAGGTAGCCACTGCTCCATGCCCAGATCTGCTCCAGCCACCCACTGTTATGCACAGCTACCAATGCTTGGCACCCTTTGTTTTCTGCAAATTGAGAAAGCTTTATACACTTTGTTTCCAAGTATCTTCAAGGGAGATAAACTTGCTAACCCTTTTTTGAAACATAGATGTCACTAAATTCTTCCATACTCACATTCTGAAGTGGAAAATACTGTACAAGTGAGAAAAGAGGAATTGCAATTAAACGACAAAAACAGGCATTAGCGCTCAAATGATAATCAAATCAAATAATTTTGGACAGCACCAAGCTTGTTTGAAAATTTTACTCACCCGGTAATTTACTAATCATAATGAAGTCATCGTGTCTGCCAGGCATTGTATAGCAGTGCTTTGTAATGTGTAAGTCTACTACTAGCAGTCTACTGCTATATGAAGTGTCCTCAACCCTGTGTGACAAATACAAATGCAAAGGAAAATGTCAAGTTGTAAAACATTGTAAAGTGTGCTGGTTAAAATCAGTATTAGTGAGAACAGTGTCACCAGTTCAACAGCCCTATCACGAGTGCTTTTTAAATATGTGCAGCTTGATTGCCTTGAATTCACTGTGGGCTATTTGAACTGTATACGTAAAATTTAAATTTGTGGATTTGTGCCTCAGAAAATTCAAAATGGCTGCCTAGAACAGGAATTCACCTTTACTTAGAGATATCTTTAAAGTATGGTTACATGATACCACAATGATCTCAAGTATTTATTGGAGGGAAGAGTTGATGGTAAATATTACATTGTGACCGTACAGATTCATTATTTATAGTCAAGTGTTCTTCAAGTGTTCTTCAATCTACGAGGGTTGATCATAAAGTTCTCATAATATCTCTCATAATATCTTTTCAATATTTTCTTATGAAATCTTGACAGAATGTGCAGCATGAGTTTTATTGATCCAGAGAAAAATATTTAGAATAACAGAAAAGTTAGACAAGAAAACGTTGCCATAGTAACTTGAAATCAAGGCACCCGGGGTAAATAAAGAAATTAGCTAAAATAGCCCTCCTTAACCATGTTTAAATACATAATAAGTTGTTATGTCACCACCAAAAGTGGTGACATATTGTTATGGTCTCCGTTTTTTTTTATGTCACCACCAAAAGTGGTGACATATTGTTATGGTCTCCGTTTTTTTGCGACGGCGGTTGGTGGTTGGCGGTTGGTGGTTGGCGGTTGGTGGTTGGCGTCCGGCATCCGGCGTCTGTAACAATTTCTTACAACTTCCTATAACTTAACAAATACTGTTTAGACTGACTTCAAATTTTTTTCTAAATCATCTACATGTTCTCAGAAGTTCAAATCTGACTTTAGATTTGACATTTGACCTTCAATGACCTTCTCAAGGTCAAAAAGGTCTTTTTTCAACTTGCTTCACATTGACTAAATTTTTTTTCAAAATCATCTACATGTTCTCAGAAATTCAAATCTGACTTTAGATTTGACATTTGACCTTCAAATCTGACTTTAGATTTGACATTTGACCTCCAATGACCTTCTCAAGGTCAAAAAAGGTCAAAAAGGTCTGTTTTCAACTTGCTTCAAATTGACTAAATTTTTTTTTCAAAATCATCTACGTGTTCTCAGAAATTCAAATCTGACTTAAGATTTGACATTTGACCTTCTCAAGGTCAAAAAAGGTCAAAAAGGTATGTTTTCAACTTGCTTCAAATTGACTAAAAAAATTTTTCAAAATCATCTACGTGTTCTCAGAAATTCAAATCTGACTTTAGATTTGACTTAAGATTTGACATTTGACCTTCAATGACCTTCTCAAAGTCAAAAAAGGTCTTTTTTCAACTTGCTTCAAATTGACTAATTTTTTTTTTCAAAATCATCTACATGTTCTCAGAAATTCAAATCTGACTTTAGATTTGACCTTCAATGACCTTCTCAAAGTCAAACAAGGTCAAAAAGGTCTTTTTTCAACTTGCTTCAAATTGACTAATTTTTTTTTTCAAAATCATCTACATGTTCTCAGAAATTCAAATCTGACTTTAGATTTGACATTTGACCTTCAATGACCTTCACAATGTCAAAAAAGGTCAAAAAGGTATTTTTTCATCTTGCTTCAAATTGACTAAATTTTTTTTCAAAATCATCTACATGTTCTCAGAAATTTAAATATGACTAGATTTGACATTTTGAAGCAAGTTGAAAACCTTGCTTCAAATTGACTAAATTTTTTTTTCAAAATCATCTACATGTTCTCAGAAATTCAAATCTGACTTTAGATTTGACATTTGACCTTCAATGACCTTCACAATGTCAAAAAAGGTCAAAAAGGTATTTTTTCATCTTGCTTCAAATTGACTAAATTTTTTTTTCAAAATCATCTACATGTTCTCAGAAATTCAAATATGACTTTAGATTTGACATTTGACCTTCAATGACCTTCTCAAGGTCAAAAAAGGTCGAAAAGGTCTTTTTCAACTTGCTTCAAATTGACTTTTTTTTTTTCAAAATCATCTACATGTTCTCAGAAATTCAAATCTGACTTTAGATTTGACATTTGACCTTTAATGAGCTTCTCAAGGTCAAAAAAGGTCAAAAAGGTCTGTTTTCAACTTGCTTCAAATTGACCAAATTTTTTTTCAAAATCATCTACATCTTTTCAGAAGTTCAAATTTGACTTTACAAGTTCTCAGAAGTTCAAATCTGACTTTAGATTTGACCTTCAATGACCTTCTCAAGGTCAAAAGGTATTTTCCAACTTGCTTTAAATTGACCAAATTGTTTTAGGTGGTGACATTTTGTCATGTTAATGCCTTGTCAAATAAGCTATCAAACATCTTAAATTGTCAAATAATATGTGCTTTTGACTGTTGTGAACTATTATAATGGTCATGTGAATTGTATGGTCTCATAATGGATGATTGTTATGCTTCATTAGAAGTGACTGTTAGACCCTATGACTGTTTTGTCAAATATTCCGAGGAAAATTGATTTTGCCCCTTTAGATCATTTTTAACATGTTCAGACCACACACAGGGTATAATTCAGTTGATATCTTAGCAATATATTTGTTTTAGATCATGCTTAGTCTGACCAAAGAATCTACACATTTTGTCAGTATGAATTTTATTTTTATGAAGATCTCTGCATCTATTGCATTCTCTTACTCAGTCATTTCTAATCATTAGCTTTGAGTCTCAGACTCTGGTATCACATCTAATGAAGCATGAAAGCATCCCCCATGACATCACACAATCCACATGATCAATTTTTTTAATAGTAAAAGCATTTAACAACATATTCAAGTTAACATTTGAACGTGTTTGGTAATTTATGAGAGTTTATTATGTGTTTTAACATGGTTAATTTAGAGCTATTCTCTCAATTACTTTTATTTGCCCCTGGTGCCTTGATTTCCTGTTACCATGGCAACCATTTCTTATTTAATATTTCTGTTTGACTAAATATGTTTTGCTGAGTTAATAAGACGGTCTATGCTGCAAATTCTCTGAAAATTTCATTAGAATATATTGAAAAATAAAGAAATTAGAGAGATATTATGAGAACTTTATGATCAACCCTCGTATATCCAAAAGTTTTGTGAATATTTTGCATATTTTATGTTTTGTGTAGTAAGATTGTAATTTTTTATTTCACTTCAAACAACTTTTCTAACGGTTACTTATTATTTCAATATCAAGAAGAATCCGCCACTACATTTGAAAATAATTCAGATTTAGTCACCTTTTCCCATTGAGCTTCAGAACAAAAAGAAAGGTTGTCACTTGGAAGTTAATTGAGCATCTCTAAGTTGTCAACGGAGAAAGAAGGCCAGCTTTATTTTGCTTCCAAAGATTCATACATAGAAATTATAATGAAGTTATACAATCACAATAAGAACAGTTTGTTGGTAGAGGTATAAGAGAGTGGTCTCCTAAAAGAAATTAGTTGATTCTACATGATGACTGTGACCTTTCCAGCAGTGAAGTAATTACCAGATGCACTACGCATCCTGGACACAAACCCCACCAATTGTGCTCTACAAAAGGAATTCTCTGAAATGTAGTTCGACCCAAATGAGGTTTTGAAAGATGGGTATTTGTTACAAAATGTCTCGTTCTAGTTAGATGTAATACACTTTGACAATTAAACAGAATACATAAAATGGAAATTTTGTGTATGCATGGGTCTGCATCTTTATTTAGGAATATTCACTAATATATCCTTTCTTTCATCTTTCTATTTTATGTTATCCATTAATGCTTGTTCCTTTAGCTTCTACCCTCTTGCTGACATATCGGCTTATGTTCTGTAGCAACTGGGCTAGGTCTGGGCAAGGTCTGGGCTAGGTCGTGGCTAGGTCTTGCCTCAGTCGGGGCTAGGTCGTGGCTAGGTCTTGCCTCAGTCGGGGCTAGGTCACTGCTAAGTTGGAGAGTGCTGCCTGCACATGCTGCCGTGAACGTATGAAATATTCCACAATGGTCACGTCATCTCAGTTGTCATCTATGTATTCAATTTGATTACTCTTCATTGGATACTACATGTGCATTTATTTTAAAGATGTATGAATATCTGATTTTAATATTGTAATATTATGTATTGTGATATATAATTGAAAACAATTTTGTGAGCAATGACCATCACTGGTCAGTATCAAGCAATTGTAATGGCCGTCACCTTTGCATTTAGGATGACAGACAGGAAGTGTTGATTTTGAGTTTTCATCGAATTTAACTACTTAGTAGTTGATGTAATGCTTTGATATTTGAACTAAACCAGGCTTATATGACACAAAAATTCTGGAGTATGATCAATTGACCTTTTGCGATCAGAATTCGGGAATTTTGTTTATGGATACTGTTGTCATGTATTTCGTCTTATTGGTGTGACGTCATATAGAAATGATATTAGACATGATGGAATCACGAAATGGCGGACACGTGGCAGTTTTGAGCTAAAAACATTATCGTTTCTTTTATGAAAACCATGGGTCGAATATTTACCAGGATTGCCGATTTGACTAGATCATGAGTATAATTCAATAAAGTACGAAATAGTGAAGATAATCTCTCAAAATCAAAAAGTTATAGCAGTGTGGCATAATTGTGACGTCACTACAAGATAGAATCCATCCGGTGATCGCAAATCATCAATTGTTAATATATTGTGCGTAGGTGCCACAATTCAATGATATCTTCCACGGCTTGAGGGAAGGTTACTTGAAATGCATTAAAGCATTCCGTCAACTATACAGTTAAGTAGTTTAATGCAATGAAAACTAAAAATAATGAAATAGACACTTCCCATCCGCCATCTTTAATGCGAAGGTGACGGCCATTACCATTGCTTGATACTGACCAGTGATTATGTTCTGCTTAAAATAAATTTTGCTTACAGATAATTTGTATATGGATAGTAAGACAACCATAATAAATTTGACACAAAATTTTGAAGAGTTTAATTGAGGTGTAACTAACAGCTAAGCTTTGTATGTGAACACCTTGAAATGTGAACACTTTTTCTTAATGTTGTAGAATCTTAATTCTCTTTGACTATAAAGTAATGAGAACTTTTGAGAGTGTGCATCTCTCATTGCAGATGAACAGATTGTCCCTTATAGCTGTTTTAATTGAGCTTTCCATGTTGTACATGTTGAATGCTAAAATGACATGACCATTGTGCAATGTTCTTATGGTTAGGATATCTGAGATTAAACCAAATCTGCGATATCTGCGATGTTTTTTGTATTCTGTCTAATCCAGGAGACTATAACACACCTGGCCTTGGCCTATTGAGGCTCCACAGTACATTCAGACATGATCTGAAGATTTATGCCTCTGATGAGGGCAGAGTTCAAACAACGGCAGCTGCGTTTGCTAAGGTACAATAGCCTTTCAACTGTTCCTGGGGAGTTGATGTTCAAGTGCAAGTGTCTCAGCTATATACATACGAGTATCAGCAGAAGGCCTTTTTACAAGCTTCTTCACTTTCTAGATATTTTTTTTACTCTATGAATAAGTTTTTAGCAAAACTTAATATTTTAATTAGAGCTATATTTTTTTATGTCATTGTGTCCTACATTATTCACAATATAGATCTGCGGCATATATATCTGCTTTCAAAGTATAGGTTTAATTTTGATTCTGGGTCAGTCAATCCCAAAATGTGTTATTTTTCCTGCCAAAGATTATCCTGACTGATCTAGTCAACCCCCCAGGCAACTGTTCCTTTTATTTCTTTTGCGACAAGGTAAACCATATAACACTCTAAATGTCTTGTTCTAAAAGCTTATGTTTAAATTATAAGTTCTCTATGTTTAAACATTTATTTTTTTGTATATTGCAAATATAACTTTAAGCCTGAAGCCATCATTTATATTAATACTATTCTAAGGTATTAATTTGGTTTTAGTTACAATTCATCTTCATTTTTAATTATGCAGGAATAAATATTCATTTTTTGTTCATGATTTATGTGTTCCTAATGATGTTTACCTTTTCGAATGCAAAAAGACACTTTCATTTCAGTTTTATTTATATTGCATGTATGTTAAAGCTTATTTCTTGAGTTATAATCTAAACATTTCTCTGCTGGTATTGCTTTGATAAAACATTGACTACTCCACTCAAACATTTTGTTACACATGTATATATGTTAAGTAACATAAAACATAGTAAATGGGACATACAAGCTGTACCAACATAGAAATGTTTTGCCTGATGCCAGCTTAATTTAATTAAGAACACTTTCTGTAGACCTCATTCCTTTTGTAAGGTTCTTACTAGCCAAATGTGTTTCCTTGCTCCTACTTACTTCAAGATACTAAGGGCTACAATTGAATGAATTTGTTTTATAAAAAGTATAATATATGCCTTTGTCATAATGTATTACGACTGAGATGTAATCTGAGCCAGATGTTGTATATAGTTGGAAATGTTAAATAGCCTCTTAGTTTAAATTAAGTTCCCTGCATAATGTAAAGTTCTTATTTAGGAAATCTCATTGATCTTCTCACATGTACAGTTTTTGATGTCATTATGTACAACGATAGTGATTTGCAACTGCACATGGTTATCTGGTTATTCTGCAGGGCCTGCTTGCACTAGAAGGTGAATTAACGCCTATCCTGGTACAGATGGTGAAAAGTGCAAACATGAATGGACTACTGGATAATGACAATGAATCTTCTAAGTATCAGAACAAGTATGTATTGGTCTTTTAAGTGTGGACCATCCGAGCTATAATCTAAGTTTATGGGTCTTAACAGAGCATCTAAAAGTGTTAAATTCATAGCATTTGAAAAAAGTACAGAGGGGGATTTTATTCATCATTTCGAGGACTTAGCATTTTCAGGAAAATAACCATGGACTATTGAAGAAAATTAAACAAAATAGATTTATATCTGAAGTTCTTTCCCGGGGGTTTCACTCCAATACATCTCTTAATACCTATGTGCCGCGCCAAAGACCCCCTTTTTGAGCTCTTTTCCCATGTCCATTTCCTCTCAAGATTGAAAGTTTCCATATTTAATTCCTTGGAACTTCATAGATATGACCAGCTAGGATTAAATTCCCTAAAATATCATTAAAGCTGCTGTTTGCCCCGAAACGCAATCTTGGGTTGTTTAGGGGGTAAACTTTATCATTTTGAGCTTAATGAAAGATTATAGAATGATGAACAAATGGGGAAAATCTTGTGTACAAATACTTACGATAAATGTGTCATTTCAAAGATTGTTCATTGAATTGGTTCGATTGTCATCGACGATATGATTTTTGGAAGGTTTCTAAATTAAGAACGTGATGTCACTTCCGAATTATAGCATTCAAGAAGTAGCGTTTAATTAGTCCCATCATTCATAATAACTTGGTAGCCTTGCGGTACAATGCTCGCTCAGCACACAGGCGGCCCGAGTTTGAATCCCGCACTCATTTTTTTACTTTTTTAATTAAATGATTGTGCTTTGATATTACGCAGAAAAAACAATTTTTATTTACATAAACTTTATATTAGAGCTTGAAAATGTAAAAACAATAAATGTCAACATATTGTGTTTTGGAGCGATGTGCAGGTTTAAAAAGTGATTTGCCACAGGCCTAGGTAACTGATTTCACGAGTTAAATACAATTTTTCGTAGAAAAACTGAATTTTGACCTAAAAAGGGTACTTTCTTAGAGAATTTTTTCCTCTCAGTTTGGCCAATATCCATGTTTTATGCTCAAAGCCAAAATTACCCAAATTACCATACCCAAATTATTTGGAGTGAACTCTGGGAGCTCTTTAAACTGAAAAATTTTGAGGCTTTGATTGGAAAGAACCAAATATGGTGAATCCTGTTTATAAGCACAACTCTTTAATTAAAAGACCTCTCAATCTACGCACTTTCCTCACTTCCAAAAATTGGTATTGTGTGATAGGGGCAAGTGATATTGTAACATTGTGACAATGTTTTGGTATTGAGTGATGAGAGCAAGAGATATTGTAACATTGTGACAATGTTTTGGTATTGAGTGATGAAAGCAAGAGATATTGTAAAATTGTGACAATGTTTTGGTATTGAGTGATAGGGGCAAGTGATATTGTTAAATTGTGACAATGTTTTGGTATTGAGTGATGAGAGCAAGTGATATTGTAACATTGTGACAATGTTTTGGTATTGAGTGATGAAAGCAAGAGATATTGTAAAATTGTGACAATGTTTTGCAATCTCCTCTTAATTTATCTCTATCCCTCTATTCATTTAACTTAGCCATGATGAAGACTTGTGTTAATATACATTTCAGTGTTAAGGAGAAGCTGAGGACAACATTGCATCAAGACCATGTGTTTACAGAGGATGATATTAATGCTGTAAGTATACTTTCAGCATTGTCCCTACTTATGTGTTTTAATAATCCTTATTAGTGAATGTAGTAGAGATACAGATGTGCTCATACTACTCAAAAATATATAGGTCAGTGTATCTAATAACAAGCATTTAGTTTGTTGTTCTACCTGTCTGCTGGCAATATATGATTTTAGTATTATGTTTTTAATGATTTTCCATTTCAAGGGTGCATTGTAATGATAAATGGTTTCAATCAAAGTATTTTTATTTCAACTTTACTTTATTACTGTAATGGCTAGCTAGCAGGTGCAATTCCTGGAGAAAAACTATTATGAAAAATGGAGGCAGAAGTCAATCAAAAACATGTCTTTTTACATCTTTATTTAATTGTTAAATTAAAAAAGTATATTTAAAGATGCAATGCTTTGTTAGTAAAATATAGCACAAGCGGATTGTAAATGCTTCCCTAAACCAATGCCAAGTCGAGGTAAGGCTAGCACACAATTCATGAGTAATATATAGCATAAAGCCAGAATCCACTGAAAATGCTTTTCTGACATGACATAACATCTAGATGATTAAACAAATATTTGCATATTTTGTTGTGTTTTTATTGTTCAAAATGAAGAGTGATTTCATAAACTATGTTTTGTTCAGTGGAATCTGCTACTCTTGTGAGTTCCTTTTTTGGCTCACACAATGAGCCTATGGGATCAACTAGGCATCTGTCTATCCATCCGTTGGTCCATCCATCCGCCAACATTGGCCGCAAAAATTAAAACTGCCATTCGTCATATCCACATTCATTCTATATATCAATGGCGCCTATTTGACATGTCATCCCAATTTTTCAAGTTTGCCCAGTTTCCGAGAATTTGCCGTATTTGACGTAGAAAAGTCCAATTTTCTTAAAATCTCAGACACTATGTTTAAGTTGAACCTTTACATAAATAATTGGTCAAAAAGTGGTTTTTCTGTACAAAGTCAATCATTTCCAAACATGATGTGGTTACAATTCACTGTGTGAGCACAGGGCCATGGGCCCTTCATTCTAGTTTTTATTTTGAATTAGGATGATCAACTGAAAACAGGAATTATTTGGCTTCACTACTCTATAGAGTTTTTTTACAAGTGGTAACATTAAGTCTCCAACTTTTTTCTGAATTGTGTTCTGCATCCGGCAGTTGGCATCTGTAACAAATGGTAGGTGGTAATATTTTATATATATGTTAATGCCTTCTTTATAAATATTATTGATATATGATGCCATTTCATTTTAGCTTGCCCCTACCAACAGTACATCATTAACTAACTCTCTTAAGTTCATAAAGAACCCAGTGACTGTGTTGAAGCGAGTACATGAGCTCATACACAACCTTGTGGCAAGGATCAAGAAACTTAAGGAAGACCTTAGCTGTAGTTCAAAAGGTAACATTGCCCATTTTGATTTTATATTAGATAGATTTAATGGAATATTAATGTTTGAAATCACTAAAAGTTTAAACATCTGAATTCCACTCTTCAAGATCACACAATGACTTCAAATCAAAGTACAAAGATGATGCTCAATACAAGTTGTTCTAAAATTTTACAGTCTGTCATCAGTTTTCCTTATTCCAGAGAAGAAGTTGTATCATGGAGAATCCTGGGAGTTACTTCTGCGAAGATGGGCAAAACTTGAGAAGGACTTCAAGCTGAAGAATGGCATGTATGACGTGTCTAAGATCCCAGATGTCTATGACTGTATAAAGTATGACCTCCAACATAACCAGAAGATCTTGAAGTATGACCAGGCAGAGGAATTGTATGCTTGTTCTAAGGCACTAGCAGATATAGTTATACCTCAGGTAAGGAATGTTCTCTCAATATATTTGTAGGAAAACATCATAAATTAATGTTACATTTGGTCATTGCCTGATTTTCCACTTTAAGTATGAATCTGAACCTTTACCTGTCCAAGTTGAAATTCTTCAAACTTGATATGTGCTTCAAGATGTACATATAGACATAGATACATGGTCTACCTCATATATTGTAGGAATATGGTATCACAAAAGAGGAGAAGTTAAAAATAGCCAAAAGTGTGTGTACGCCACTGTTAAAGAAGATCTTAGCAGACTTACAGAGGAATGCGGATGAGGATTCCACGAGGTTGGATTCAAGGTAATATCATTCCACATTTTACATTATATACAATAGATAGTTATGTTTAGGATAATAGTAAACTTTACATGAGGTAGTCATTGTGAAGGAATGTGTACAAATGTAAGTTGACTGTAAGATAGAAATGTTTATCTGCCAAGACTAGATAATATTTTTGCCTCTATAAAGACTTAGAGTCATTCTTCTTTTTTCAACTTTATAGTAAATACGAGTACCTAAGGCAGAATCAGATCTATCTGGGTGACAAAATTAAAAGCAACATGTACAATTGACCTACCAATCTATTCCTCAAATACAATATCTCCCAAAAGATTCATGATATTTATATGTCATAAATAAAATTGGTGAAGTTATAATGGATTCAAAGTGCAAAAATGGGTGAAAAATGTTTAAATTCTCCCAAATGATAAGAATAATAACCATTCTTATAGAAAAGTAATACATTATTGTAAAAATCTTTAGTTCTTTGGGGATTTTTAGAAAAAAGACATGAAAAGGAATGACACAAGCCAGAAAATCTAAAATTTAAACAATCTTTTGTTAGACTACTTGCCAGATCTGATTCTCTCTTTGATATTTCATTGCAGATATTCTAAGGGAGTGGCAAGTCCCCATAGACATGTGAAGACAAGACTTTACTTCACCAGTGAGAGCCACATCCACTCACTGATGACTACCCTGAGATATGGAGGCCTAGGGGACAACATTAAACTATCCCCAGATCAACAGGTGAAAATATCATCTGAGGCTGGGCTAGCACAGAATGGAATAATTGTAATAGCGAAAAATTGGCTACCTTCTTAGGTTCTTACTCAGCTCTTTACTCAACTATCTAGGTCAATTAAATTATCCAGGGCTTATCCAAGGGACAGTAACCTCAAGGCTGAACCTCCTACCTCAGTCCATGATATAAACATGATATGTATTTGGAGGTTATGTCACTATGACATGAATTATACCTGGGTTCTCCAAATATAGGCTGACCTTTGGAGGCTCTATATTTGGGCAAGAACGAAGAAATTTCACGTCATACATGTAGTGACATAACTGATGTACTACATACAAATTCAGTATCCATGGGATAAAGCCCACCAACTTTCCCCTTGACTTCCATACAAATGCTTCGCTAGGTATGTAATACGTTAACTTATTTCTTTTGTTGTACCCTAGCCTACTTGCAGCTAACAATGACTATGTATGTTAGTTAGCTAATTAGGTCCGAAATTCTGAAAGTTCTGAATTGTGAAGACAGGATCTGAAATCCATTCTGTTCCATGCCAGCCCTCCTGAAAGATTTTCCCTGTATCAACCCAACAGGTGAATTAAGACCTTATACCAGGCTCAAGAACAACATCTATCTCAAAATCCTCTTCTGGATGAGAAAACGATAACTGATAATCTTTGAAATATTAATATTATAATTATTTCAAGTATATAACAGTTGCTATTATATACCTGATTTCCTCTGACCATGGTATATCAACTTAATTAAACCATCCCCAGATGAACAGGTATTTTATCTCCTATCATATTAAGCTATCCCCAGATGAACAGGTATTTTATCTCCTATCATATTAAGCTACCCCAGTAGATCAACAGATATTAATTAACAATATTTGGGGAAAAGCCGATATTGAAAATGGCCGTCATTTTAGTGTCAGTTTAATAGTATTTTAGGTTGTAACCTATGAAACTGTACTGTTGATATGTTTCAAATGCAAAAAGTTATATAGGATATTGATTTAATTGAAAATCTAATTTAAAAAACAACAATATGGCAGCCATCTTGAAATATGGTGGCTGATGAATGCTTTTTCTTTACAATTGTAGCTGTAACTTGTAGAAAAGCTGAAATTATTAATAAGATGTGTTTACCAACTTAGAGTCTGTTAGACCATAACATGTCCAGAAAAAAAACATTTCATTGAGTGAATCAGTAATTGAATCAGTATTTTATGTTAGGATATTATCCCTACTGTTAACTTGGAGATTGAATAAATTAATTGACATTAAAAAAGAAACATATGAATCAATATTTTGTAATATGAAATGCTTTCCATTGTGATACTTGAATTGAATTGTTGAATTTTAGTCTATAAATGATGAGCAATGGCAGAGGGCCATGGATTATGTTGCTGCTGTGTCAGAGTTCAACTACATGTCACAGATTGTCATCATGCTCTATGAAGATCCAAATAAGGTAAAGAAAATCTAAAACTTGCTCTATGAAGATCCAAATAAGGTAAAGAAAATCTAAAACTTGCTCTATGAAGATCCAAATAAGGTAAAGAAAATCTAAAACTTGCTCTATGAAGATCCAAATAAGGTAAAGAAAATCTAAAACTTGCTCTATGAAGATCCAAATAAGGTAAAGAAAATCTAAAACTTGCTCTATGAAGATCCAAATATGGTAAAGAAAATCTAAAACTTGCTCTATGAAGATCCAAATAAGGTAAAGAAAATCTAAAACTTGAGTACTGTATGTTATCATATTCTCAAACGTACATGTGTAAAAAAGGCACAATTTTTAAATCCCAAATAAAGTGGATTCAATAAAAGATTTCTGGAGACAAAGATAGTTTCATTTGATATCTTGTGGGAAAAATGCAATTCAAATGCTTGCGAGGGGGATATTTTTGACAATGGAGACTTTAAGCAGTGCATATAAGATCGAATGGGGAACCTGTATGCATAAATCGCCCTATACAAATGCATGAAGTTTTCTCACATAAAATAATCATGTTACAGTGTTTACTTAGTTTGTTATTTAGACTACACGTCATCATGTACTATGCCATTGATAGTTATATAGCTGGTTTCTATGATACATATTTTAAACATGCTTGTTTTGGAAGATATTTGGAGCTAAAACATGTATGACATACATCATTTTCTTCAGATAGCATTATACTATGCATCAAAATCAAAATTGCCAGCATAGTATTCAATAGACATGAGTATAATGATTCCCGTTCCCACCAACATGAAATTGCAAATCTCCCGTTCTAAACACAGCTATGAAGCTGATCAGGTATCTGTAGTAGACTAATATTTCTCTATATGTCATTGTTTGGAATGCTTGGGGACTGTTACCTTAACAGCCATTTGTAAATCTTCTTTTCCTAACTGATTTTTAATAATTTCCTGTCTCTACCCGTCTGGGAATAATTATATGATTTGGCTTCTTTGGGTCATGCAAAAAAAACTATATTTCCATCTTACATTTTACTTTGTTCTGTTGTAGGATCCTGACTCAGATGAGAGGTTCCATGTAGAGCTTCACTTCAGTCCAGGTGCAGTAACTAAAGAGAATGACATCATTCCTGCAGGCTCAGGCTATAGGCCTCACTCTAGGCGTGGCCAGGTATGACATATATATATATAGAGAGAGTAAAACATGTGTATTAAGTGAACATATTTTTGCCGAGAAAAAATGTTCACTGTTGGTAGGTGTTCACTACAGCAAAGATTTGATTTTACGGCCTATAAAGAGACCAGCTAATAAAAGAGAGGAGGGAATAATCAATTTAATTTGTATTTTCTACCCATGATAACCAATGACACCAGCAATAAGTTTTTGTTTTGTTGTTGTGTTATATAAACTGACTTCATATTTTAGACTGACAGTCATCTGAATGGTTCATCCTTTTACTGTCAAATTTCAATCTCTTTGAAACTCTATATAATCTCATTGAGATGGTCCTTTAAATTGTGGAATCCTTGACACATTTGAGTCAATTGAAGGACTTTATTGAATTAATTAAAGGACATGATAGAGGCAAATAAAGGTGATCATTTTAATTTTAATCCAATAATAGTTAACCAGATTAGATTATCTAGAGATACCGTAGGTGTTCAGTATAGGTTTATACTTTAACATGGGAGTCAATGGGAGAAAAAGATTTTACGGTACTGATTGTTTGTAAATCAAAGAGAATGTGTACAGTACCATCATTCAAAACTGCAACTACTATTGTTTGAATAATTCATTGAATTGTAAATTAAAATGAATATTGAGAATGGATTTGACATGATTGTAGTGACAGCACTGTTTGCTTTAAAAATTTGATTCCATTATTATATTCTTTACAGTCTTCTCAGTGAAGTTTTGTACCATTTTATATGTCAAGTGGTTTCAAACTTTTTGTTAAAGGTGTTTGGCAACTTGTGGTTGTGTCTGTAATAAATGACATGTGGTGACATTTTGCATGTTAATGCCTTGTTCACTAATTGTCAATTCCACAATGGGATTTTAACTTCACCATATTTTCCTAATTCTGAAAATCTTGTTAGTTTTAGAACTGTATCGAACTACAAATAAGCTTGGGACAAAAATTGAGATGGATATTTGCATTAACTACTCTTCCAAACATCTTGGATACAACATCATTTTTTTCTTGAAAATTCCAGCAAAAAGCCAAGGAGCCTGAGGCAGGTAGAACTACAGTAGCAGGTGTAGCAAATAGTAGTATTGATGATCAAGTATTCCAACCTACACCTGCTGAGAGGGTAGTGAAGGTACTTGGTGGGCCAGCAGGTAGCCCTAGAGGAGCCAGTGACCATGATCTAGCTGACTTGCCTGAAGAACCAGAAGATCTTAAGTCACCAAACTCTTCAAAGGTAAGCTCAACATTCGACAATGAATTGAAGTAGTTAAAATTGGAATAGTTATTTAAACAACTAATTGAAAAGCATTTTTATTACACCACCACAAGTGTTAATGCCTTTTTGCACTTTGAAACTTAAACAAATTCACCAATTGATAACATATCCTGGTTCTTTTGGGAGATATCATATTTGAAATTATTAGGAATATATTATTGGGTCGTCTGTACTGTTGCTTGCAATTTTGTCTGATTCTGCCTGTAATAGAAATATTGATAAATAACCTCGCATATTTAAAGGGTCCACTGGAAAGTGCTCCAGATGTGCAACAAATCCTACATTCAACAACAGAAACAGCTTTAGACGATCAGCCAATCAGACGCGTTGAATCTGAACCAATAACAATTGATGTTCACAAACGCAAACGTCACCATTCACATCAGGGTATGAGAAATATTAGATTAGCATCAGATTATGAAAAATATTATTTTGATGTATTTGATGAAAGAGTGAATGAAAGTGATGAAAATGGAATCACCTACTCTCTTTTTGAAAATTCTGCCCTTTGTGGCCCTTTGTTTTCATAAGTCTGTTTCATTCATAGTTTTCCCCAACAGATAATCATTGTGTTGCAGTTAGTGTTAAGTATGAGCTTCCCACCAGGTTGAATGGGTTCCTCTGGGCAGTCTATATCTATTAATGCAATAAATTTGACAATGTTACTTACACAATCATTCCATGTTAGACTACATGTACTTCTATTCATCATATTCAATTTTTGGATCATCCAGTGAGCCTATGGGATGGACTAAGGCATCTATCCATCCATTGGTCTGCCATTTTATGCATATCCATAAGGTAATCAACATTGGTCACAAACTGTGCTATCCTAGTTTCTCAAAGTTCAAGAATCAATATTTTTGTTGAAAGTCAGGATGTACATTCCTCTAACAAGGTTCTACACTGTGTGAGCACAGAATCCCTGGGTCGTGGGTCCTTCATTCCTATTTTGTTATACAGGTCTTCCTTATCCATGATATACATGTACAATAAACCTGTATAATTGGAACATCATAAGAAGCGTTTGGATTAGGGTGTGTTCACATTTCAAGGTTTTTGCATTCGCGAGATTCTGGATTTTCAAGAAATGATGTGAACACAATCTAAATATATAAAAATATTTATATTTATTTCCTTTGACCACATAGCTTTATGGAATTCCAGTAATTTGAAAATTCGATTCAAATAAAAGGTAATCATGCTTGAAACCCCCATTATGATTGAGACCATTGTTCAGATTGAGACCAGTGTTCAGATTTGAAAGGTTTAAGCTTTTCAAATATGGCTGTTCACTCTTCAGATTGTGTTCACATTGCAAGGTCTTTTTAACATGTGAGTCAATAAGAGGAAAAATGGGACCAAAAGTGTTCAGATTATGGGGAGGTGTTTGGATTCGCCAGGTGTTTGGATATACATGTTTTACTGTATTTGTTGTTTGCTCAGCCATATATTTTGCAACTTGACATATTCTTTAAAAGTGATAAGGCATCACCATGTGAGTCCAACACTGAAAGGTGCCATTTTTGTTCATATATGGATATGAATTACCAAATTAAATGGTCACTGGTGGCCATTGTATGAAACATGTATGTCATAGACAGAAGTGTGATTTTCATGTAAATGTTTACCCCAGATTGAATTGTTGCTTCAAAAAGTCTAATCTTCTTTAAATACCATACACTTTTTTAAACTAGAACTTTCAGATAAGTGGTAGTAGTTGCTGTATGTGCAACAATATTGTCCTTTGAAGGATCGTCATTTTCATGGAAATTTCTCATGTATATTTAGTCAATAGCAGATTTGGTGATTGACAAGTTTCTCAAAGTTCAATATTTCTTGCTATGAATTAAATTGTAAGTAGATTCAAGCATTCTCTACAAATAAACTATATACACGATAGAAGAAAACATGGAATTTTATTGCCCACATGTGCCTTACTTCTTCTTTAGTTAATATGAATTTACCACATAAATATTATTTCTTGATTGTGTAAAACAATACATTTTTCAAAAGTTTTAACTCTGTATACTATCAGATAGCGCAACTGCATCAGCTGCAAACTCACTAACAGAGGATAACACAAGGGACTTGAGGTCAGAAGCTAACTCATACGAATCTAGAAGGCACAGCTTTGATGAAAATTTACCCATGTCATTAGAGCGCAAAAATAGTGCAGGTAAAATTGTTTATTTAAAGTATTCAAGTTTAAATGATATGTACATGTGAAATCCATGCCTTGGCATCTTAAAAGACATTTGACTTTCATTTAATCCATTTTCATACATTTTGATTTCCATTGATGGACCTGAATAGGCAGTTTGCTTTTACATGTATCTATCTTTTTGTTGAAGTTGTGGGGGATTAAATAAGAGTTGTATCTTGATAGTGTATTGACTATGATAGTGCAATGAAAACACTTTAAAGTAATCTACTAATAACCTTTTAGATGTTTATACTGAATATAACAATTAAGCATTCTTTTCAGAAATTATTTGGTGATTTGATGTTCCATTTTATTTAACATTTATGTGCATTGGATCTTGGGCTATTTTATCACCTAACACTAATTTAAAAACAAATTGATGTCAGTTTTTTCACTTTTCTTAATACGTCTTTGTATTTAGAAGTGTCCTCAAAAAGTCACTACATTTTCCACTTCCAAAAGTTGAAAAAGGTATATTTTTCAGAACATTTTTGTACTAAATGTCCTTAAAATGTCAGTATATCTTTCAGTACATATTGGTCTTAGATTTTGTACTGAAAAAGTACTTTTTTCAGCATGCAAAAATGATGTACTAAAAAATAACTACATTTTTCAGTACAAAAAAATGTATATATTTTCGGTATATTTTTATGTCACCACCAAAAGTGGTGACATATTGTTATGGTCTCCGTTTTTTTGCGACGGCGGTTGGTGGTTGGTGGTTGGAGGTTGGCGTCCGGCGTCCGGCGTCTGTAACAATTTCTTACAACTTCCTATAACTTAACAAATACTGTTTAGACTGACTTAAATTTTTTTCTAAATCATCTACATGTTCTCAGAAGTTCAAATCTGACTTTAGATTTGACATTTGACCTTCAATGACCTTCTCAAGGTCAAAAAGGTATTTTTTCAACTTGCTTCACATTGACTAAATTTTTTTTCAAAATCATCTACATGTTCTCAGAAATTCATATCTGACTTTAGATTTGACTTTAGATTTGACATTTGACCTTCAAATCTGACTTTAGATTTGACATTTGACCTTCAATGACCTTCTCAAGGTCAAAAAAGATCAAAAAGGTCTGTTTTCAACTTGCTTCAAATTGACTAAATTTTTTTTTCAAAATCATCTATGTGTTCTCAGAAATTCAAATCTGACTTAAGATTTGACTTAAGATTTGACATTTGACCTTCAATGACCTTCTCAAGGTCAAAAAAGGTCTGTTTTCAACTTGCTTCAAATTGACTAAAAAAGTTTTTCAAAATCATCTACGTGTTCTCAGAAACTCAAATCTGACTAGATTTGACTTAAGATTTGACATTTGACCTTCAATGACCTTCTCAAAGTCAAAAATGGTCAAAAAGGTCTTTTTCAACTTGCTTCAAATTGACTAAATTTTTTTTCAAAATCATCTACATGTTCTCAGAAATTCAAATCTGACTTTAGATTTGACATTTGACCTTCAATGACCTTCTCAATGTCAAAAAAGGTCAAAAAGGTATTTTTTCATCTTGCTTCAAATTGACTAATTTTTTTTTTCAAAATCATCTACATGTTCTCAGAAATTCAAATATGACTTTAGATTTGACTTTAGATTTGACATTTGACCTTCAATGACCTTCTCAAGGTCAAAAAGGTATTTTTTCAACTTGCTTCAAATTGACTAATTTTTTTTTTCAAAATCATCTACATGTTCTCAGAAATTCAAATCTGACTTTAGATTTGACATTTGACCTTCAATGACCTTCTCAATGTCAAAAAAGGTCAAAAAGGTATTTTTTCAACTTGCTTCAAATTGACTAATTTTTTTTTTCAAAATCATCTACATGTTCTCAGAAATTCAAATCTGACTTTAGATTTGACATTTGACCTTTAATGACCTTCTCAAGGTCAAAAAAGGTCAAAAAGGTCTGTTTTCAACTTGCTTCAAATTGACCAATTTTTTTTTTCAAAATCATCTACATCTTTTCAGAAGTTCAAATTTGACTTTACAAGTTCTCAGAAGTTCAAATCCGACTTAAGATTTGACCTTTGACCTTCTCAAGGTCAAAAAGGTCTTTTTTCAACTTGCTTCAAATTGACTAATTTTTTTCAAAATCATCTACATGTTCTCAGAAGTTCAAATCTGACTTTAGATTTGACATTTGACCTTCAATGACCTATTCAAGGTCAAAAAGGTCTTTTTTCAACTTGCTTCAAATTTACTTAATTTTTTTTTCAAAATCACCTACATGTTCTCAGAAGTTCAAATCTGACTTTACATTTGACATTTGACCTTCAATGACCTTCTCAATGTCAAAAAAGGTCAAAGAGGTATTTTTTCAACTTGCTTCAAATTGACGAATTTTTTTTTCAAAATCATCTACATGTTCTAAGAAGTTCAAATCAAACCTTCTTAAGGTCAAAAGGTATTTTCCAACTTGCTTTAAATTGACCAAATTGTTTTAGGTGGTGACATTTTGTCATGTTAATGCCTTGTCGTTGCTTATGAAAGTACAATTTATACAGATACATTGTATGTTTGTATTTATCCTATGACAAGTGAGGTTTTAGGTACATAACAGTGGTATATAGAATTGGTACCTTAGTGAAGTGAAACATAAATATCTCCCTCTGTATATCTCCCCCTATGTATCTCCCATTGTATATCTCCCCCTATGTATCTCCCATTGTATATCTCCCCCTATGTATCTCCCATTGTATATCTCCCCCTATGTTTACTCCCATTGTATATCTCCTCCTATGTATCTTCCATTGTATATCTCCCCCTATGTATCTCCCATTGTATATCTCCCCCTATGTATCTCCCATTGTATATCTCCCCCTATGTTTACTGCCATTGTATATCTCCCCCTATGTATCTTCCATTGTATATCTCCCCCAATGTATCTCGCATTGTATATCTCTCCCTATGTTATCTCCCATTGTATATCTCCCCCTATGTATCTCCCATTGTATATCTCCCCCTATGTATCTTCCATTGTATATCTCCCCCTATGTATCTCCCTTTGTATATCTCCCCCTATCTTTACTCCCATTGTATATCTCCTTGTATGTATTTCCCATTGTATATCTCCCCCTATGTATCTCGCATTGTATATCTCCCCCTATGTATCTTCCATTGTATATCTCCCCCTATGTTTCTCCCATTGTATATCTCCCCCTATCTTTACTCCCATTGTATATCTCCTCCTATGTATCTTCCATTGTATATCTCCCCCAATGTATCTCGCATTGTATATCTCTCCCTATGTATCTCCCATTGTATATCTCCCCCTATGTATCTCCCATTGTATATCTCCCCCTATTTATCTTCCATTGTATATCTCCCCCAATGTATCTCGCATTGTATATCTCTCCCTATGTATCTCCCATTGTATATCTCCCCCTATGTATCTCCCATTGTATATCTCCCCCTATGTATCTCCCATTGTATATCTCCCCCTATGTTTACTCCCATTGTATATCTCCCCCTATGTATCTCCCATTGTATATCTCCCCCTATGTATCTTCCATTGTATATCTCCCCCAATGTATCTCGCATTGTATATCTCTCCCTATGTATCTCCCATTGTATATCTCCCCCTATGTATCTCCCATTGTATATCTCCCCCTATGTATCTTCCATTGTATATCTCCCCCTATGTATCTTCCATTGTATATCTCCCCCTATGTATCTCCCATTGTATATCTCCCCCAATGTATCTCGCATTGTATATCTCTCCCTATGTATCTCCCATTGTATATCTCCCCCTATTTATCTCCCATTGTATATCTCCCCCTATGTTTAATGCCATTGTATATCTCCCCCTATGTATCTTCCATTGTATATCTCCCCCAATGTATCTCCCATTGTATATCTCCCCCTATTTATCTCCCATTGTATATCTCCCCCTATGTTTACTCCCATTGTACGAGGGGTGATCAGGAATTTCTGGACCGTTGGCTCTATTTTTGCCATTTTTTATCCTTTCTTACTGATTTTTTCACATAATATAACCCAAATAAATAGCATCACATCATGAAGATGGTAATCGGTGACGCGACAAGGTGGAGCTCAGAAAAATGTGTGTACCACACGCACCGTATTCCCAATGCCGTGTACCACACGCACCGTATTCCCCAGACTTAGCTGACTGTGATTTCTATCTTTTCCCAACAGTGAAGACAAAATTATGAGGTATCCACTTTGAGGCCAGTAATGAGATCATTCAGGAATTCACACACCACGTCTTTCAGGACTGGGTTACAAAGTACTGGTAACTACTTTGAAGTATTATAAATGATGGAAGAATAATGACAGATGCACATTAATGAATATACTTAATGAAATAATACAACCTAGACAGTATGTCACATATTCAGCAATGAATACAGTGTCCAAACATCATATAAAATTACTGTTGTTTTTCAAATTTGGTATTTTTTCATATTACTGTTGTTTTTCAAATTTGGTATTTTTTCTGAGCTCCACCTTGTCGCGTCACCGGTTACCATGGTAACAAAAATAATAAGATAATGATGGCATAGAACAATGAAATCTTCGTGAGGTGATCCTATATATTTGGGTTATATTATGTGAAAAAATCAGTAAGAAAGGATAAAAAATGGCAAAAATAGAGCCAACGGTCCAGAAATTCCTGATCACCCCTCGTATATCTCCCCCTATGTATCTTCCATTCTATATCTCCCCCTATGTATCTCCCATTGTATATCTCCCCCTATGTATCTTCCATTGTATATCTCCCCCTATGTATCTTCCATTGTATATCTCCCCTATGCATCTCCCATTGTAAATCTTTCGGCCCCCTATTTATCTCCCATTGTATATCTCCTTGTATGTATTTCCCATTGTATATCTCCCCCTATGTATCTCCCATTGTATATCTCCCCCTATGTATCCCCCATTGTATATCTCCCCCTTTGCATCTCCCATTGTAAATCTCCCCCTATGTGCTCAATTTTTGCAAGCTTGCTTCCAGATCTCGATCTTACAGTATTTTAGAACCACTTTTAAGTGCTTAGCCAAAGTTGGTACTGTAGGAAATGGCTTATGTACACATATTATCAGCTGTTTTACAGTGTCACTTGTCATAGAATAAATTACTTATGTGATGGTTGGTTTTGGATATGGGGTTTCTCCCTTAGGAAATATGATGTCTTACCTTGGACCCTCCATGCCCTCTCGAAGGATATACCCCATATCCAAAAACCCCATAACATAGAGTAGATGTAGTGTAGAGTATTTTCTATGCAAAGAGTTTACTCACATCTTCTAATTTATTGTTATATTGTATTTCTAAAATAATAAATTATGTGGAATAGACTGTATGAAGTGTGGCACTTTCAAGCAGGTTTCATTGCTATCCTGACCAATTGTTTCATCAGTCTTATTCAGTTCATGATGATGTAATACCAACTTATATTTAGTTCAGCATCTTTTTAACTGATTGACTAATTTGCTGATTGACTGGTTTTAACTGATTGATTAATTGATTTACTGCATGATTTGTGTTGGTTTGCAGACATGATTAAGCAGCACCCATTGGCTGATTCGCAGCATCGTCACTCATTTGCTGGTTTATTTGCACCATATATCACAGAACCTATCAATAAAGGTATGCTTTATCTTATTTTATTTCTGTGATAGTAAAACAGTAGATAAAGACCCTTTAACATGTTCCCTTGGCTACAATATTGGCCCCTCCTGGTTAATTGTCTGCAGGAGTTATTTTGAAAAACATAATGGCTAGGCTTTATCGTTTACTCCACCAGAGTATGTAGTGGTCACACCAATTTCAAACGGTAGTGGTAAAGACGAGCCACAATGAACAAAAACAAAATATTTAAGTCATATTTCTATAGCACTCTCTGTGATGATTATTTCAGATTCTATGCTGTTTTAGAAGTGGAAGATATTACACTATGCATGCCATGTGTTTTCAATGTAATCAAACGCATAGTAAAGATAAAACAGTCGTATGAATACACACTTTGAATTTCCTGCAATAAATTATGATAATTATAACATGGTCAAAATGCGCACTCAGCTATGCTATATTACTGCTAAGCTGTTCAGAAAAAGTCAACTAAGTCATCGTCATGGTTCGTCTTTACCACTATCATTTGAAATTGGTGTGATCACTACGTATAGGGTATAATCTTAAATTATAAAATCACAATTGCAGGAAGAAAGGAAACCCTAAAATTCTTAAAAAAAGAAAAGGGTTTCAAACAGAAAGGTTTTTAAGTGCAGTGGTCAGAACTGCTTTAACAAGTTGAATTACAACACAAAGAACTAGTTATGAAGACACACTGTACTCCCTGTTAATTTCGCAAATTTTGAGTCAACACAATTTCGTAGCTATTAAATTTTCATGAATTTCACAAGTTAAAATCTCATTATTCTCTGAATCCTCAAGCTCTGTTATAAAGTAACCTCATGTACAGTAAGTACACCTACCTAATGTTATCTTTGTCAATGGCACGCAGCACCTTAACCTCTATTACATGTCATTTTAGGGGTTTATAAGCCACTGTAACAGATATTGTTACTTAGTATCCCATTTATCGCCTGTTAACAGTGGACAAACATTTTACAAAACACAATTGAGTTCCTGGTAATGAAAGATTTCACAAATTGGCAGGGATTTAATTGACAATTTTGCAAAGATTAATTTTTGCGATTTTTCATTATCGCGAAAAGCGTGAAACTAAATCGCACGCGAAAAATACCGGGAGTACAGTATATAATTATGACTAAATGTGTAATTGTCTCGCCTAATAGACCATAATGTTAAAAATGCTATGTAAATCTGAGAATAAGAGAACCACTTCTGCATCATGCAGAGGAAGAGATTTCCAAAATCATCTGAGAGATGCCACTGTCACCTTCGATGACCTATTTTCTAAACTGGAATCATTTCCCATTAAAATTGAACTCAGAATGTTTGCTATTGTTTTCTGAATATTCTGTTACAGTTAAATAGCATAACTGAAATAGTATTATTATAGTTTAGAATTGCTAATGAAATAAATGGAGATAACTGCCATCTCATGATTTCAAATTTTACTTTGTGCATGCGCGGCTTTTATATTAATTTATTTCTCAATAGCAGCTTCAAGTCTATTCTTAGTGTATACACAATAGTACACCAGATAAAGATGTAAAAATTAAAATCAATGATGCAAGAGCATTGCGTGTTTTGTGATAAAACATTTTAGTTAACTTAAGGTCCATTTTGTCATTGTGGAGTTGACTCCCAACTTTTTTAAATGATATGCATAACTAGATTAATACCAGAAAATTACTGATTTGTCTTTCTTCAGTATAGACTTATACAAGATAGTTCAGAATTACAAAAACATTCTCATCTCCCATGTTGAAGAGCTCACATTTTAGGTACAGTGTACATTCGGGTTTTTCCCATTGAAATATACAGGATTTTGAATGCAGCATTTCACCTTTATTTGACACTTTTTGTCACATATATTTGCACAATCGATAAAGACATATGTCCTTATGACAAACTGCAAAGCTTTTCACGAATACCTTTCAAAACTGACTATTGAAAATCATGTAATACATTATCGTGACGTCACTGACTTCATTCCCAGAGGTCGAGATCCAATAACTCGATATGAAACAAGAAGCAAGTTCTCTGGTACATAACATGGGTTGGATTATATGTTTATATATATACTGTATAATATTTATATTTGATTTGTATTTATTGTGAGTGTTGTAATTTGTTATTAGTATAAACGTGATTGTCCTGACAATACAAAAAAACATGGTTTAAGGTTGGGAGAATTTGATATTGATAGACCAATGAAAATTTGTCCTACTTGATGTGATGCATTGTGGGAGATGTTGTCCATGTTTTTTTCTATCGCTAATACTATTCCCTCCTATTTTCATTTATTCTTCTATGAATAGAGTTTGACCCCGATATAAATGTGCCATTATCATGCTTATATTTCATAATTTTGCAGTGTGCTGTGGATCGTTCATTGAAAACTGTTCATTTGTAAATGACATGCATGAAATTTTATGTTTGGGTTTGTTCTAATTTTGAATGGGTTGTTGAAACTATAATAGGCTATCTTCTGATATTCTTGTCTAAATGTTTGACATACTTTATGCCAGTTTGTTCAGCTGTTATGTATGAAGTAGTTTTATCATTAATGTCCTTCATATATCACCATGTAAAGTATACCCTTACTTAACCTATAGAATGATAACTTTGCAAATAAAATAGAGGCTTTCAGGAATTACTAAGTGTTCTTAAGATTTAGGTTGCAAGTAGATGCATGTTACCTTACACGCATGACATTTCTTAGTCTTATTGCATTAATTAAAAAGTCAATTTCTAATTCCATTTTCTCCATGTTATATTCTTTATTATCCCAACGAACTAAGTTCGATAGGGATATAGTGAAGTCCTACTTCCATCAATCAGTCTGTCCCTATGTCCGTCAGTCGGTCGGTCGGTCAGTTGGTCGGTCAGACTGTCCGTCTGTCCTGATGATAACTCAAATGCAAGTTGATGGATTTTCTGCATATTTGGTTGAAAGATGTTTATTGGTGAATAGATTTGCACAAAAATATTTTTTCCAAGATGCCCGCTGATTTGAAAATGGTAGGATTTTTGTGCAAAATCTAATTTTTTTCTTTTTCAACCAAAATTTATAAATATTACTATCTGAGATTTTGGTAGTGTATTCACAACATATATTTACATGTATTTCACATATTTTCGATGTTTTCCAACCTGACCCTATGAAAGGCAATTTAGAGTAGATTGTCTCATGTCGGATTTTGCATGGCTATATCATTCTCAAATTAAAGGAATTTTGAAGTAGATCACAATTATGGTATTTTTCTGATTTATGCCTGAGAAAATTCAAAATGGCTACTGATGATGATAAAGCAAGAATTTATTATAATTTAGAGATCTCTTCGAAATAGGATTATATTACACTATGTTAGGTCTCAAATATTGTATTTTCTTTATGATTTGAGCCTTTGATACTTCTTAATGGTCACCAAAATGCTTAAATTTATGGAAATTCTGATATATGTCCAATGTCTGTCTTTTATCATCTGCAAATCAAGGGTAGAGTAGATGGTAAATACTACATTTTGATAGAAACAGATTCATGCTAATAATGTCCGTTGGGATTTGCTACTCCATGGCATTGCCAATTTCTAGTTGTTAAACATATATGTGTTTTTGTAGCTTTAATGAATTGAAGGTTCTCAAGTCACTTTTTCTTACATCAAAAATGATCACCTGCTCTTTTCTGTTGTTGGGCTCAACCTCAAGTAGCTGAATGGTGGGTGGTGTATGTGCCTTATCCGTGCTTTCTTCTGCCTTATTTCCAAGGTAGCTGTGTATGGATGTTTCTTTCTATATGTATTTAGGCTCCAGGACAAGCCTTATAAGTACTAGGGTGATCCGAGGGTCAAGTAGTGCTCCAAACCTCATGGATGGATTTGATACTCCAGGCTTTAATATTACAGATTCACAGGGTATGGACTAGTCATTAGTCAGCTATGTTAATGTGTTTGGACTGCATTAATTAATAATTATCATGTCTGCTTCTGGTGTGGTTGTCACTGATGCTGTAAAATGCAATATGTCAAAAGAAAAGAAATATTTAGTGCCAAAATCGTACCAAACAGTGTAGAAAATGAACCAAATTCATTGGTAACTGAAAGCCAACATGTTTTTCCTAAATTATCATGAGAATACTGTATAAACATATCAGCATTGAAATGGCACTGACTTGCAGTGTACAGCCAATCCAAATGCAAACTTAAGTGCGGTCCTTTGTGATTTTTAGATTACCTCTTCTGTGGTGCAGAGGTTCCATAATACCCTTGGGAAGCTGAGACTGTCAGATTTAAGAATCTAAGTTCCATTTAAATTTTCTACTATATGCAAAATTAGGTATTAACCCTTTCATCACCAAGGGGTAAAATTAAGAAATCAATTGGGCCTTTTCAATCAAAAAATGTTTTGGCAATTGATTTCTATCTTCACTCTTAAAGTCCATAACAAGAAAGTTTGTGGTCTAAGCAACACAACAGTATATAATTAGGATGTTTTAACTTTGTGGTTGTGTTTACATTTTCTCTTTGAAATTACCACCCAAATATCCATGAAAACAATTTGCAAGTTTCTAGTTTGCTTCATAATTTTTCATTGCAATCTAATATTTTTAGGAGAAAATAAGTAATTTGTATTCTACATTTCTCGATACTTAACTAATTCGACATTAGGTTCATAATTGTTAACCTAAATATAATCCATTCTGGCCATAGGGGTATTTATTTTCATAAAATTAATAAATGACCCCTTGTGGATGAAAGGGTTAATATCTATTTTTGCAATCACCAAAAATTCTAATGGCGGTCTGATTCTTAAAGCTGACACTCTCACTCTCTTTCCAATGGTATATTGGACCTTAGTGCAGATGAGGTCATTTATTTGAGCCTTACTTTGCACTACTACATGTACTAGGTGATGGTTCCTAAAAATGTCATGAATTGTGATTTTTAATAAGGTATGTATGGGTATCTTATATTCTATAGCAATTGTCAGGTAACGTTCAGATAACTCAACATTTGATAACAAGCAAAGCAATAGTCTTGTGGCCACAGTATACTCAACAGAATATAAATTTCAAATAAACATGTGCTATAATGAGTTCAATAATCACAATTCATTATATTTTGCTAGATTTTAACGAGTGGGTTTAACAGAAGTTCATAAAGTTAGGAAATCCTGAATAGAAGAGAACATTGAAATTTAGGAATTCTCAACTTTACAAAGCATCTGTTAAGTCCACCAAACTAGTATTGCTTTACTACTAGACCCTAGTTTTGATTACTTAAGCCTACCATTATATTAAGCAGCTCAATACTTTCTAGTAGGATCGGTTATCATATTAATAATTACTAACTGTTTTCGAATGGTAAGACAAAATTGCTTCCATGATTGAGTGAAATATTTATTGTTAGAGATATAATGAAAGAACGATTTTCTATCCACGGACATTTCCTCTGAAGTTATTGTTTTCCCTGTATTGACCAATACTAATCAACATTCAATTGCATTTTTGTATTCTGCTTGCTGATTGGTTGAGAAAATGTTAGCATGGTTGGTTTGAATTGATTTATGACTGGACTGTGTGGGCAGCGAGGGCTCCTACTTTGTAAAAGTGTCTCATCTGTTCAGAGGTTACTTTTTAGCTAATCTTTGCACCCATGGTATAACTATAACTGTTTATCCATAAAATATATCTATTTCACATGCATTTCATGTTTTCAGCCCGATCGGGAAAACAGAAAGGAGGAGGGAAATTAGCGCAACAGATTTTGGACAGTCATATGTTGGATTTTGGCCATTTTCTGAGGATTTAAACAATTGCATATGTTAGGCAAATGCATTACCTCCAGGAAAATCACTTCTAGATATGATAAAATAATTTGGACTTTGAGATGCAAACAACCCACCCACATGTTTTTTCTGAAATGTTTTCCTAATTTTGGACCCCTTCCATCCCTGCTTTTTATTAATTTTTCTTGCATCAATATGTTGCATTTTGAAACATAGTTAACCACTTTAAAGGAATAAGTGATTCCTTTTGGGGTTTTAAAGATACCCATTATGGGTGACCAAACTTAGCTGAAAGCAATGATTTTTCCTATGGGAAAATAACATGGGAAATATTGTTTTCCACTTTATCTAAAAGGAATCATTTATTCCTTTTAAGGGATTAACTGTGTGTCAAAAAGCAAAATATTGATGCAAGAAAAATTAAAAAAGCAAGGATGGAAGGGGTCCAAAATCAGGAAAACATTTCAGAAAAAACATGTGGGTGGGTTGTTTGCATCTACCCTGTCTCAAAGTCGAAATTATTTTATCATCTCTAGAAGTGATTTTCCTGGAGGTAATGCATTCGCCTAACATATGCACCTGTTTAAATCCCCATGAAATGGCCAAAATCAAACATATGACTGTCCAAAATCTGTTGCGCTAACTTCCCTCCTCCTTTTCATTAATTTTGAGATTGATTTAGAGTTGATTGCAAATGTATCATTTTTCAGATTTGTGCCTCATAAAATAAGATCCAAAATGGCAGCATGATGTTTATTTTTTCATTTGCAACCAAAGTAACAGGGGTATAAGTGATTAGAATATTGGCACTTTGCTAAGAAATTACATTTATTTCAAACTGGAAGTCATTAGTCTGATATTACTTGTGAAAGATTGGTGAATGAGAACACAGAATTAAATCCTGCATGCTCTTAGTACTGTAGTGTCATGTGAAAGGTCAGTCCACACTGATGGGGATTGAACCCACAACCCCTTGCTTTTTTATATTGCCATGCAAGAACAGCCATCATCACTTTCACATGTGTTAAATTTTCTAAACACCTTTACACAGCAGTTTGGATATGAATTGATGAGAATGTCCACTAGCAATTCAATGGTACTTATAATCTCCCACCTTATAACTTCAAAAACGATGGTTTGGGTATATTGGATTTCAGTTCAATGCGCATTGGTACAATGTTTTCTGATACAATGTACATCTCATCGAATAAGTGAATGCATTATGTGTTAAACTTTGTTTTTACATAGAGTCATAGACCAACCTTAGGTAATACTAATTAATAGTTCCTACATGTTCAAACAAGTATGCTTTTTACTCTTCACATACAAAGTTTTATGCTTCGTGTTAGCAACCATCCTCATATTCTGTTATATTCCATAACATATCACACTCCCTCATTCCCTCACTCATGGCTATCTTATATTGTATATATATGCTGTAGTTATAAGCCCCAGCAAGCTTATATCCTGGATCTAAAGGTTACTAATATAGTATCTTGTTTTTCACGGCTAAATGTTTTAGCTTTTCATTTATTTGATGAATAAGGTTCTTGAATAAACCATCTTATCATACAATGAATGGATCCACTAATGGAATGTGTCTTTTGCTTATAGCGCTTGAATGAAACTGAATCTCTGGCACAATCGCTTGTATTTACTTGTTATCTGACAGTACATGTAGGTGCATTGTGTATGTGTGTATTTGCACTTTTTACTCCCATTATTATGCTTCATTGCAATACAGAATTCTATGTTGATGCAGAATACTCAATTTTAACTCATGATACAATAAGTCACTAGAAAGAAATGTACGCTACTATAATGTAATAGCATATTCAATTGAGTATCCCTAATTTCTTCAAACCTTTAAGTACCAAAAGTGTGATTATTTAGACAATGTGTGTCATTTTTTCATATTTTTCATATTTCAGCTCCTATGTGGGCTAATATTCCTGCAATCAGACCACTTGAGACACTACACAATGCCTTGACATTGAGGCAAATTGAGGAGTTCTTCCAGCGAATGACCAACCGGACCCCAGGATCAAGCACACCCCGACAACCATCCACTCCAGGTTCTTACTATAATCCTAAGACAGTATCTAGTCCAGGTTCTATGGCCATGCATGTCCCTGTTCAAGGTAATACAGTATCTAGGCTTTGTGGCCATGCATGTCCCTGTTAAAGGTAATACAGTATCTACGCTTTATGGGCATGCATGTCCCTGCTAAAGGTAATACAATATCTAGACTTTATGCCCATGCATGTCCCTGTACAAGGTAATACAGTATCTAGGCTTTATGGGCATGCATGTCCCTGCTAAAGGTAATACAATATCTAGACTTTATGGCCATGCATGTCCCTGTTCAAGGTAATACGTATCTAGGCTTTATGGCCATGCATGTCCCTGTTCAAGGTAATACAGTATCCAGACTTTATGGCCATGCATGTCCCTGTTCAAGGTAATACATTATCTAGACTTTATGGTCATGCATGTCCCTGCTAAAGGTAATACAATATCTAGACTTTATGGCCATGCATGTCCCTGTTCAAGGTAATACGTATCTAGGCTTTATGGCCATGCATGTCCCTGTTCAAGGTAATACAGTATCCAGACTTTATGGCCATGCATGTCCCTGTTCAAGGTAATACATTATCTAGACTTTATGGCCATGCATGTCCCTGCTAAAGGTAATACAATATCTAGACTTTATGCCCATGCATGTCCCTGTACAAGGTAATACAGTATCTAGGCTTTATGGGCATGCATGTCCCTGTTCAAGGTAATACTCATCTAGGCTTTGTGGCCATGCATGTCCCTGTAAAAGGTAATGCAGTATCTAGGCTTTATGGCCATGCATGTCCCTGTTCAAGGTAATACAGTATCTAGGCTTCGTGGCCATGCATGTCCCTGTTCAAGGTAATGCAGTATCTAGGCTTTATGGCCATGCATGTCCCTGTTCAAGGTAATGCAGTATCTAGGCTTTATGGCCATGCATGTCCCTATTCAAGGTAATGCAGTATCTAGGCTTTATGGCCATGCATGTCCCTATTCAAGGTAATACAGTATGTAGACTTCATGGCCATACATGTCCCTGTTCAAGGTAATACAATATCTATCATAAATATACAATAAATCCTGCAGTCCAATATTGTCCTGCATACTGTATGTATGTCCAGTATGTTCCTGCTTAGTATGACTAACGGTATCCCTGCTCCTTATACTAGTGCAGTAGTTCTCTGTCCTTGACTGGCCTAGTTCAAGGTAAGAGATTAATGTATTTGGTCTACAGCCATGCTATGCTTACATCACCCTTGTTTAGGTAAGACATTATATGGTAAGCTCTGTGACAGTGCATGTTTTAGCCCATTGCCATACATTGTCCCTGTTTAGGTTAGATATTATATGCTATGTGACAATGCATGTTAACCCCGTTCAAGGTAAGTCTCATACCACTAATCAAGAAACTGCCAGTTGTACCCCATGCAAGATATAGTGGTAATCGTGTTGAAGACGAGATAAAGAAACATTATCAATACTCATCAAGAAATGGACAATTTTGCACAGGATGAGTACATGAATGTTTTTTCTCATATAACTGTATAATCCTATATTTTCACCTTTTTATTGACAAAACTAAGTAAAACTTGATGTAAAACAGCTTCAGATTAATGGAACCCCAACTTTCCATTGTTATGACATCACAACATATATTGTAGAAAATGCATGGATATGCATGGTAACAAAGCTCCATTGTTATGACATCACACTTATATCTGTGAAAAAAGCATTGATACTCAATCATACCATACTCAGTGAAAACAACAGTTCGCTATGTAATATTGTTTTCATAAAAATATTACCATCATTATAACTAAAGTTAAAGAGGACATTTAAATCTACAAAACGTAAAAATATGAAAATCTTTGGCGACATTGATAACGTTGAAATATGCAGATGAAGTTGGTTCTCCAAACTGAAAATCTTCCTTTTAGATATGTTGAGCTTATCCTTCGTATCATTTTTCGCTGTGGTTCCTCGAAAAATATCATATAGACAATTGTAAATTTTTGTAAGGTTTTGGACGAACGGGAGACGGACAATTGGGATTTGAACCATTGAGATTCAGAGAATTGGGATTCAGACGATTGGGATTCAGAAGTTTTGGATTTGGACCAATGGGATTTTGTCCAACAGGATTTGGACTATAGGGGTTTCGGACCAATGATGTGTCCTCGCTTTGACATGTTTGATATTCTTTCTATATCTCATCTTCAACTAAAAAACAATATCAAAGCTTATCAAGACTTAAAATTGATTTATTTGCAAGAACCTCTAAATTCATATTCTAGAGCCTGTTGTTCTTTGTGTAGCACTAGAAATAAAGAATATGCTATAACATTGGAAGCATCATCTGTGTGTCATTGTTTGATCATTAGATCAGTAGAAAGGTCCAATAAGTATGTGAGTAAAAATGAATCTAACCATTGAAATAATGGATACATAATGATTTGTAATTCACCCCTGCTTATATGTTATTTGAGTAATGAGTAAATTTTTTCCTTGTCTTTCAGCTAATGTGTATAGTGTGCCATCTAGCACCTGTTCAAGCAGTGGCCCCTCTTCCCCCACAGCCGCCTCAAACCCTGATGACATCATGCTCAAACTGAAAGAACTTATTAAAGCAGAAAAAAGTAAAGTTCCTGAGACTAATAAAGATGGAGCTGAATCAGATACTCTAGAATCACCACGGACTTGAGCTTTGTTCCTTGACTTTAACAATTACATGTACCTATTTAAAATATATGAATGAATGGTCTCAGAAAGGTCAATGTATACTCCTCACAGGGAGAACTTGAGTGTCTATAGGGTGATAAAAATCATTTAGAAAAATCACTGCATGATCAGACAAACTTCCCATGCTAATACAATAGCCTCATCATATTAACAATACTTCACTAGACTTACAGGTCCTGCTTTTCAGGAGAAAATAATCCCTTACTCATGCCTGATGTATTATTGCATGGTTATATTTCATTAACTTAGGCAAGTGAAGTGAGCGAGATATGCCGTATATTGGTTCAACTTTGATTGCATTCTAGGGGACCAGCTCAATATGTCCAAAAAAGATAATTCAAATTTGATTTTGACCATTCATTGATTTTTGGAAATTGCTTTACTTTAAAATTAAATGTACAATATACTGGATAAGGGTTATGTACTTGGAGGTTTAGAGGATACAGAGTTTATCTCATAAGAAATCTGTGTATCTCCTGAGGGGCTGCCGGAAATGAGGATGATATACATGTTTCCTGAGGGATAAAACCTACATCCAAAACCGACTGTAGATAACAGGTGTTTTCCATACCTATTGTGGTTCTATGTACATTCTACTTTGTTAGGTTCTAGAATTCAAAAACATACTTAAGGTACAGAGTCTTAAAAAGGTTGTTCATGTTTGTGAGATCTGATATCAAGATTTAAAACATACAATGTACAACATAACTTCAAAATATACCTTTATTGAGTTCGTTTTTCAGGAGTGGGACAGGGATGAATACAGCCTGTATCCATCCCAGTCCTTGGCCTTGGATATCGCTTCTTAGATACACAATATATTCCCCCTCAGTGTGTACCTAGAACCTCAGTAGGTATGGAATACAACAATATAATAGCATTTACCCCTTATAACGAGCATTATTGATTATCGTTTGTGGGCTTATGTTGTGATATTGTTGATCTTTGTCCTTTAAGACTTTTCATTCTGAAAGACACTTGGCTTGAGAGAAATTGTAATGTAAAAGATGAAATCATGAGGCAATCATGAGGCAACATATAAATTGTACTTGCTCAAATAACACAATTGTGGTGCTAATCGCTGAACAAGATAGACATACATGTACATTACATAATATAAGCAATGACAAATTATTGATTCATTTATTGTTGATCAGTTTTACATTGCAAAAATGATTGTATTTGTATACACAAGGCCTAGTAAGTATTTATACGTACAGAGTGGGCAATAGAAAATGGGACACTTTGTTAATACAGTCATGTTCGAATTAGATATAATATCATCACAGTGATTATGTGACTTATCTTCAATGTTGTAGAAATTGTGATGGTTTTCTTGCTTCAAATTGACCAATTTTTTTTTTTTAATCATCTACAAGTTATCAGAAGTTCAAATCTGACCATAGATTTGACCTTCAATAACCTTCTCAAGGTCAAAAAGGTCATTTTTAAACTTGCTTCAGGAATTCAAATCTGGCTTAACATTGAAACAATATTGTGAGAAACTAGTTGGTGACATTTTGTCATGTTAATGCTTTGTTGATTGTGATCTCAAAATTCATAAAAACAGATATTACAATCTAAAAATGAAGAAATTCATGAAAAGTATGTCATTAGACATGTCTGCCTCTATCTGTGATACTTGCTCTCAGTTTCAGAAAGTCAATATGTGCATTATGTATGCCTTCCTGAAACGTTTGCTACCATTCATGAGTCATCATACCTTAGATCAATTTTTGCATAGAAACCCCAATTTCCAAGCGTTTTTGGAACAATTCATACAAAATGCCGTTAAACGTTAGTTTCTGAAATAAAAAGTTAAATGTTTTCACAATTTTATTAACATATAAAGGAGATTGTCTAGGCAACAAATAATAATGATAATGATTTATTACAAAAAGAGTTTGTTCTGTACAAGTTAATCCTTTCCAAACATAATCTGGTTACAACTCATAGCTTGCCCATAGCCAGCTTTTACCAGGAGGGGGAGCTTTTTTCCAGGGGGGAGCCCGGGAGCTTTCTCACAATTTTGGCTCAAAATCATGTGAAAAATTCTCAGAATGGTGAAAAACTGCATGATTTTGAAAGAATTTCTGGCCAGGGGGGAGCTTCCGCTCCCCCAGCTCCCCCTCTGACTACAGGCCTGCATAGTGTGGGTACAGGGACATTATAATAGTACTACCAAAGGTTTATTTTGAGCCGAATACTGATTTTAATTGTCTCTCTTTGAAGAAGGAGGTGGAGTAATGTAAAAAGCCCTTACATAAAATTGCAATAATCTGAAACAAGTTCAGGCCTTTCTTTCAGTATAAAGCGAGTATAAGCCTCCTTACCCGAGCGTTCAAAATAAGTTTGCAGATATGTAATCTTATATTCTTTAAAGTTCTAACCCGAGACTTGCCCCATTTTAAAAGATCTGCAGAATTCTATGCTTATACTAATTGTCGAGAATATGATGTCAATCCTCATTGAAATTACTGGGATGGATTTTGTCGCTCACCAGTCATCGCCTTTCAAAGGGGAATCTGCATTAAACTGTTTGAAAATGAATTTGATTTTAATTGTACCTATTTTCATCAGATTGTCGGGTGGGCGGCGTCTCACTTTTCTTGTCATCGCGATTCCAGGAAAATCAATTAACGGATTTACTTTAAAGTTTCATAAATGTTACATGGTAAGACGTTCTAGAGCTGATTAACTTTTTGGTGGCCATCTTGCATTCTAGCGGCCATTTTGGAAGTTTTTTAGATAAATTTCGTCATCGCGATTCCAGGAAAACCACTGACAGATTGACATCAAATTTTCATAAATGTAACATGGTAAGACGTTAGAGCTGATTAACTTTTAGGTGCCAATATTGCATTCTGGCGGCCATCTTGGAAGGTTTTAAATAGATCTTGTTTTCGAGAGTCATTCCAGGAAAATCACAGATTTACTCCTTTTCACACATGTTACATGGTAAGAAGTTCTAGAGCTGTTTAACTTTTCGGTGGCCATCTTGCATTCTGGCGGCCTTTTTGAAAGCTTCTTTTAGATAAATCTTGTCATCCAGATTCCAGGAAAACCACTAAACGGAGTTACTTCAAATTTTTACACATGTTAAAGGGTAAAAAGTTCTAGAGCGGATTAACTTTTCAGTGGCCATCTTGCATTCTGGCAGCCAAGTTTTTAGATAAATCTTGTCATCACGATTCCAGGAAAACCATGATTACCATGTGCCTTGTTCTGCTTTAGTTTATTGGGCACGTGCCAAGTTTGTTTCTTAACGAAATTACAAATTTCGAAACTTTGGTCGATTTTTAAAGCTTATCGCAGGTTTCGAACTGATGACGGGTCTTACATACGTATATTATTGTGAACAAATTGCATAAAGATAATGAAACATAAAGATAATGAAACAACTCTGATATTTGCTACTGTACGATTATTATTTATTGTGAACAAATTGCATAAAGATAATGAAACAACTCTGATATTTGCTACTGTACGATTATTATTTATTGTGAACAAATTGCATAAAGATAATGAAACAACTCTGATATTTGCTACTGTACGATTATTATTTATTGTGAACAAATTGCATAAAGATAATGAAACAACTCTGATATTTGCTACTGTACGATTATTATTTATTTTGAACAATTGAAGATTACCAAGAAAACGAACATTTACTTCTCTGACTGATATGATTTAATAAATACATCCCTATTTTTCAGATATTTGTTACTTGATTTTTAGTAAAGTGGGGTATATGGGATAATTCCAAGACTACTTACTGTTCAACATAATGAGACACATATCCTAATAATGATTACTATAAACTATATTTCACAAACATTTTTGAAGTGTACGCTACGTCAGGTCATAGCCTTTGGATGAAAGTGATGCCTCCATTGTGAACAATATCTAAATTTATCAGGCTAATGTATAAGTCTTCTATTATTTGTTAGCATTAAATATATCCCAATGTAGAAGCCATTCTCCCTTTGTTTTTTTCCACACCACAATGGCCCTGCAAAAACAAGGAGTTCAAATACTGAATACTCTTCAACCACCGCCTTGAAAAGCGAAAACTGCTATATCTTGTTTTTCTGTAAAAAGAAGTGAAGTGAAAATAAACTAAAATCTTACTATTCATTTTTTGCCAAACCATTTTAATTTGATGATATTATTTATTCCCCTGAACGAAGTTCTATAAGGATGTTCAACCGCCCACCCGTTGCGCGGTACGTCCGTTGAAAACTAAGATTTCGTTAAAATTATATAAACTGATTTTGATTTCATCTCCAAAGAACTATCTGAATTATCTCCAATAAAATCTTGGAAACTTACTTGCCGTGTTCCATGATGTTTCCCGATGGCTTGAGTAACTTGTAGGATGCGAGTTCGACCCCTAACTCACCGCAACACATCACTTCGTCTGTACTGTTCACCAGCGTCTCTGCCCCACATGCATACGTCTTAGAGTAGACGTCTATTACGCCTGGAAATGATTAAGTTTCACTTTATTTATACAGACCATGTCCACTGGTCTTATGTTTGTATTCTGAACCGGTATATATATGCCGATCCGGAAAATCAAATCAAAAACGACACAAATCAGCCTATTTTCAATTAATTGACTGACCTAGGTCTGTACAACGTAGAAAATACATTGAATGTCATGCTTAAACACACCGTGTCTACCTTGTCGCCCGGGTGTGGCTGGAGCCCCGGGTGGAAATATCTGACAATCTTCGCTGTACAGTTCCGCACAAGCCGGGAAGTTCTTTGCCTTATATGCGGCCATTAGTTTCTCATTTTTGGCAACTACCACATCTTTGAAATCTGCAATCATAAAGAGATTGTAAATATATCGAGTCTCCCCAAAAGGTGAATCTCTTTTTGACAACTACATTATGTATCTTTGAGCAATAGTTAGGCCGAAAGAGATCGGTGACAAATTATTATGCGATTTTTCTCAAATTAAAAACCGCATGCCAAAATATCCAATATCAACGGAAAAGTCACTTATTTCAGTCTGAAAGAAGCCGTTTTTCCAAGTAGATATGCTTTGGTGCATTTCTTCCAATGATATCACCTCCCATGTCAAAATTATCTCCTTAAATATTATTTAATTAATTATTAATCTACATTTACAATTACATGACTCCAACTTTTGCACCTAATTTCTAAACGATTCATTTCCCATCCACTACAACTTCTCATAAGTTCAAATCTGACTTTGGATTTGAATTGACCCTCAATGACATTGTTAATTTACAGGTTTAATAAGTATTCTTCGAACTTCTTCAATTGACCAATTTTTTCATCTACAAGCTCTCAATGACCTTTTAAAGGTCAAAAGGGTATTTTTCGAACTTCAAATTGATATTTTTTCAAAATCAATTAGTTCTCAGAAATTCAAATCTGACTATAGATTTAAAATTCGACATTCGTCTGGAACAATTGTTATTACACATTTGTATTCATTCGCAGGTCGTGACATTTTCTCATGCTAGAGCCTAATGTTTATGAATATTTTACACTTATATTTTGCGTAAAATAGGACGGTAATTTATCTTTATTTCACTGCTCGTTGTTTCTATAAATATCAAGAAAATTGCGCTGTTATTCGTTAATTCAGAATAAGTGAAAGTTACTCCAGCAACTCTTTAAAAAGTAAAACAGACCTATTTGAAAAACTATCTTTATAATATATATAATTTCCCAACACTGACCAAGATGATTTACATTAGGCTACAGCGGACGTTTCGGCTGCTTCAAATGCAATCGTATTTCTAATGATGCCGTATAAGTTATAAGTCGCTGAAACGCCAGTAGAAATGCACTAACAATAAAAATCTAACTAAATAAAATTAATATACATGTATACTTGCTAAACTTCTGTTTGTGTACGTGTAATTTCCTTTTATTTACCTTGGCCATCCATGGTTGAAAATTTCCTCTTTGATAGGTAGCACACGAAGTTTCTCACTGATGCTCCGAAACTGCCGAACGAGTGGGATCTAATCTGCGCACAAATCTCATCGGGCTCTGGTTGCGACATCGATTAATACGACTATGCTCCTCGAATCTAACGATCTAATCCAATGCGATTTAATACATCTCTTATCCAGAGAAGGCCATTTATCACATTTTATTGAAATTCCAAAATTAATCGTTTTTCATTTAACATTCGTATGGAATTGGCAGTTTAATTATCTGTATTGAGCAATTGCTTCTATTCATGTCATTTCTGCTGTCTTGGACAATTATTCCCCAACCATGCTTAAGTTTAGCTCATGCAAATCAATTAATTAATTAATTGCATAAATCGTTTCTCTCCCATCATCTCTCCCCTCTCTTTATCCGATATGGGTAATACACGTAGCTAAAATAAGATATTAATAAAGCTCCAAAATAACTGCTTAAAATCGAAGGATTGCTTTACTAAAGAATTTCATATCGAATTAATCAATTCATTCAAATCGCTCAGATGATCTGATATGACTTTTAATATATGCCAATAAAAAGAAGGCAAATCCCAGAAATAGATCTCAGTGTAGGTTATGTTTTATTTCATTATTTTTTAATACTCTTACATCCAAGCAAGAATCAATAATATCCCTCAAAATCAGATTTTTAATTACAATCGCTAACATTTCAGTTGTACAGAATATATTTCGAATTCATTTTTATGTATCATTCCCATCGTCGATCAGAATCTCGGACTTTTGGTCCTTGAAATTCCCATTTTATTATGATTGAATTTTCTTTTAAACACTTCACAAATGATGTGTTTGTGTTTATATTTTTGTTGTCAATTGCTGACAACGAGAATGTGCTAATTGGTATTTTATGAGTGTTTAAAGTTTAAGTGATGAGATAGTACAGCAAGTTGTGTTAAATACATTGGCAAAGTACAGTACTGTGTCAGGGAAATAAATTAGATCTCTTATTAGGACAAATGAAAATATAGAATAACAGAGAAAAGCTATTAACTCTACAAAATGCAAGCATTATTTACAGATTGACCGATAATTTTCCATCTGACAAAGGATTTATAAACGAAAAAGATGCACGTGATTGGATTAATATTTGGTACGTATACGATTCATTAATATTTGGTACGTATACGATTCATTAATATTTGGTACGTATACGATTCATTAATATTTGGTACGTATACGATTCATTAATATTTGGTACGTATACGATTCATTAATATTTGGTACGTATACGATTCATTAATATTTGGTACGTATACGATTCATTATTTTGGATTAATATTTGGTACGTATACGATTCATTAATATTTGGTACGTATACGATTCATTAATATTTGGTACGTATACGATTCATTAATGTATACGATTCATTATTTTGGATTAATATTTGGTACGTATACGATTCATTAATATTTGGTACGTATACGATTCATTAATATTTGGTACGTATACGATTCATTATTTTGGATTAATATTTGGTACGTATACGATTCATTAATATTTGGTACGTATACGATTCATTAATATTTGGTACGTATACGATTCATTAATGTATACGATTCATTATTTTGGATTAATATTTGGTACGTATACGATTCATTAATATTTGGTACGTATACGATTCATTAATATTTGGTACGTATACGATTCATTAATATTTGGTACGTATACGATTCATTATTTTGGATTAATATTTGGTACGTATACGATTCATTATTCAACTTCAAAAATGCTAAATAGATTTCAATGAAAATTGAGCTAATCTGCAAAAATGTGTATATGGCTATTCGGAAGTTTTGAATCTATAGCCATTTGAAATCCAGCAGCTTGATTTCAGCAAATGTTGCCGGTGCCACTGGCCACGGTGCCTCTCTCTTTGGGGTGTTATATCTTGGGTTTCCCTTGTTTTTGGATTACGATGTAAGCTTACGTCCAAGCACATATCAATAATGACAGTTTAAACAAAAGATAATCAGATTGATCGGACTCTTTGTCAATGAAAATGCAATTTACTCATGAAGGTACTTTTCAAGATTACTCATTGCAAAATCATCAATACGAAGCTTTTTGACAGAATGACACCATTTGTCTTCATGGTCAGAAAATCACCATAGTCAAAGATAGCAGTTTGAAGTCGGCTGCATAATCCTATGGGCTCCTTTACTTCATCAATTTTCATGGTCGACAAGGTCGAGACTGGTTCTTACAGCGTATCACCATATAAACATTATATTTGCAATACTGAATCGAAAGCGAACTTATCTTAACTTTCTATCCGAAGGCATTTAACTTCTTTAGTATGTTCAAATACATTATAACGCATTCCTGCAACAATACAACAAAGAAAAGAACAATAGTTTAACAACTACTGAAACCTTTGACAGTTGAAGGTTATCACAAAGGATAAAGATGACTTACAAAAGAATAATTTAAACAGATGCAGGGATATATGAATATGGTACATATTAGAGTGTGTTATTATTCAAATTGATAAATAACGTACATAAATAATTAACATGACAAAGTGAATGTTATTATACGTACGGGTAGCCCCTGGCGAAGGTTGTAAATCAAATAAGACTTACGTACTCATGCCCATTTTTGAAATGAAAATATAGTCATTGAATCTATTTTTTATTGTTATACAACTATCCGTGGATTTTGGTTCCTCAACTACAATGAAACAGCTTTTGTGTGTGTGCCTGCCTTATTTATGAGTTATTTTATGTACTTTTTTTATTGTGCGAATGTTTAGTTAAAGTAAAAGAGTACTGTGGCCTATATATTCGCATTAAAGCAAATAACAACTGAACTGTGGTTTCTTTTCTTCATCATGTACATGTGTTGTACTCGATCATTCAATATCATCGTCCCAAATAACTAATAAGATCAAAGTTGCTTTGCATTGCAGCAGTTAAATAGTTCTGCAGTTTCTCATTTTAACATTTAACCCTAATGCCTGCAGGGGGTGGAGGTCAATCCGCCCCCCCCCCCTCTCTCGATTTTTCAAGAGTACTTTTTGCAATAAATGTTTGCGTCTCCGTAGTAACTAGTAGCATTAACTATACACCATTTTGGTGTAAAACCCAAGGTGATTGGGAGTAGAGGGGCAAAGTTATGATAGTTTGAACTTAATGCCAATAAAATTGAAATTCATAAAATATTGATTGTTACTTCATGAAATACAAAAATATGATTATTGCTCTGTTTGATAGATCATTTAGCATATTGAATTTTCTTTCCAATATGCTTTGTTTCATGAAAATCAAGCCACTATTGCCTATGTTATGAATGATTATGCATTTTCCAAATTTTAGATAATTGTTTTTAATCTCCCCTACCCCCAATTTTTCAATTTCAGGTTTTCGATGTTTGTGTCGTTGCTAGGTGGTTGCTAGGCAACACCATGGACTGAAATTACAATTCCAAGTCATACATATGCATACCAAATGACTGATTGGCGTTTGCTTTACATCTTGAAATATGAATGCTAAAGACAAAAACAATTGAAATTAAAATTGCTGACTATTCCATTTCACGTTACATTGATTTCGCGGATTTCGAGATAACTGCTATTTTTGAAAGCGTATAACTTTAGCTTTTATCATGCTTTTAGTTATTATTTGAAAATTGATAGATTATTCTTTAAGGCAACGAAGCACTTTTTGGCACCAAAAGCTCTCTTTTAAGAAGTAGAGTCGAACGAATGCAAATGGTACTTTATATCTTTTTATGTCTACTTAGACGCTAGTCATGCATTGTACATGTGATAGTGCATGGTTATATACCGCGTTCTGTAATCGTTGGATCTGGATTACATTTTACACTTGTTATATTTCTAATTTAGGATTATTCTGGAATTCTGAGTTGCTCCTGTCAGCTCATGGTCACAATGTTGCACTTAAATCTCCAATTAAAGAACCCAACACACAGGGTCTAGATATAAACGTTAACTTCACTCTGAAGATGGAAGTTGCTGGTGTACAGGAGAAGGACATCAACGATGAATCATCAACAGTCTATGAAGATCTAAAAGAGCAAATCCAAACGGCAGTAAGTTTTTCTTGAAACGCACGTTTAGATCAATAATCCTTCCTTGCTTGCTGTTCAATGATTCCTACATGCCAAAATACGAACATAATAAGCAACTATAATCTATACATTCTTTGAGGAAATCATGCGGATAATGTGCAGCCCGTCCTTTGTTTCAGGTCTATGCTTACCTCATGACCCAAAGCATAGCTGATTTAGTAAAAGAAGTACAAGTGACAAGATTAAGGTGAGTTGCAATATTGTCTGAATTCGAAGAGATTGTCATTCTCTTTGGTATAAGGTATACAATTAGATAAACGTTTTTCGCACAGTCTTTTCACTCCTTCCACTCTCTAAAATCTTGCCCAACAAAAGAACGTTTAATACATAGTTAACTTTGAATGGTCAAGGAAGATATAATACAAAATGGTTATTTCAATAGGCACTAAATATACAGGGTGAAAGCGAGCCCTGCAACTGGCCATATTTCCCGTATTACTTGCAGGAATTATTTTTTATTTTCACATGCTGTAGAGGAAGGTCTAAAATTTATGTTGGTACCATACATTTTTCTTAGTCTTGAAATTTGCAGAAATCATAAGCCCTAACCAAACATTACTGAAAATGGACAAATTGTGATTTTCAATATCCGCGATTCTTCAACCCTTTAACACCTTTCCCCTGAGAATTTTTTAAGCTGCAGTCTTAAAGAACTAATATCTTCTGACTTTGTTCAATTTTAAATCTTGCATATTATGGCTTAAAACTAGCATCCTACATTTGTTAGTTGCAAAGTTATTGTGATCCAAAGAGATGTGCTAAGCTTCCACAGACGAAAACATTTTCCAGTGAAATCATGAACATACCCCTATATGATCTTGAAATGTCAATATCTTCATAAATCATGGACCAATTCTAATGATATATGGCTCAAAACATTGAATATTGAATTTTCTTTTGATTTTTTAAAGATATTTGATGAAGAGGTTATCAGATTCCTGGTCACAGGGGGCAACTTCCTTCCATAAGAAGCCCCCCTCTAACTGTTGGTGTAGGTAATATACCCCTGAACTGTTGAACAGTTAAAAATGCTTCAAAACGATCAATGAAAGTGTGAAATGTGTTTTCTGCTTGAATAGTGTCCCCTTTGTCATATGGTAGGGTTTTAAACTTGTATCTCTAACTGAAAGCTGTTTAACATCATCCAATGTGTTTCAACAATTTCCGTGAATCACATTTGTAAAATTTTGTACAATATCTAATTTCCATGCATGTTTGTTAAATGCTTGTAATTTTTTCAAAATTTAAGACTGAGAATAAATTATGACATCAACCAAAATTTTAGACCTTTCTCTACAACATGTGATAATATGAGCCAATTCATGCATGTATTAAGAAAATTGTAGCCTGTTGCAGGGGTTCACTTTTTTTGGACCACCCTGTATACTTTTTGTTAGTATTTATCCATATAGTTTGCTAATATGTGCACCAGCTGATAAAATAAGCATTCCATTTAGGTGGGGAAGTGTCAAAGCTGATGTCACATTAATTCTGGATTTCCATCAGGGCCTACTATGGTGGCCACATAATACAATTGAGAGCTTGCTGGCTGCTTCGCGGAATAGTTTTCTAGCCCTCTTCGTCCTTCCGGTCGAGGGCTATCCCACTGTCGTCGACTTGCACTATTTGTATAATCAGGGGGTGCAACTTGAAAAGTGTAAGTTCAGTTATGTAATTTTGAGGACGCTAACAGGCTATACATGAATATCCATGATAGGGGTCCATGGATTATCACATTGTCCTTAGGAAGTCAACACACTCAACACATCAACAGCAACACATCTACTGTACTCACCTGGACTGTCTAGGTGACTGTGTTTAAAGTAGCTGTCACATATCATAGTCGTGTCGGTTCACCGTTCGCCACCGGGTGAATAAATTTGGGCAGATGGCGATGTACGGCATGGATACACGGTGGGACGTTACCCGTTACGTTCAGGGAACTTTGCCATCATTGTACCGACAACCACCGTTCGCTGCCGAACGGTATTCGGCATGCTCAATAATCCCGCCGGGTACAGATTGCTAGAACTCTACGAGTACGGTAAGCCTGGTACCCCAGGCCAGTGAGAACCCAATATACAGGGTGGGCCAAAAAATACCCAAGTTTAAAGATGAATGATTCATATGATATATGTTAAACCATGCTATGTATTCTATATCATTTGAAAGATAAATCATTTCCTAACAAAATGACACCATCCAATTTAAAATTCTTTGTTTTCTCGTGGATTTAGAGACTAAAAGTGACACCAGGGCTGCCGTGAGCGACCAAAACTTAAAAATTGTAAATTCACAAAGGACCTTACACACTTCTTTGGGATCTCCCCATGGGAAAAAAATAATTCATCTGATTTTTCAAAATGAGTATTCTGCTTCAATTATTACATTTATATGCACACTAGTATCTTGTTGACCTATATTCAGCACTGTATTGATGTATAGGCCACTTATTAGGGTCATAATTCAATCATGAAGTGTAGAGGCATAGATTCCAAACCGGGAGTATTTTTGTGTCTGTCAAAATCCATTTACATCCTACGCATCCCTGCATCTTATCCAAATATGTTACTACATAATGAAATATAATAGTATAATCTTTAGTTTTACAAACTTTTATGATATTTGATAAGTGTAAAAGTTGTTTTTGGAGCATTTTTCTATAGCCATTTTGTAGGGGAAAAAAATGATGAAAAAATGTACAATCTTTTAATTTTAAGTATGACCTGAATCGATTGCAAACTTCATATTTGCACATTTGATGAGATAAACCATTTGTGTCGTATTGTGAAATTATTAAGTTTGCAATCGATTCAGGTCATAGTGTATTTTTGGTATTTCTGTGATAATCAATGGAAACCAATGGCCTCTATTGGGATCTGCTGATATCCTCATGTTAAGTCAATGGTGCACAGCCCCATGTAGGTCAATACAACCTTACTGAACGAAATGATCCCTATCTCAGCTTATGTGTGTCCGAGCACTTTAATATTTTCCAAAGTATTATATGACATTTCATTCTTCATGTTACACCTACGAATGATTCATTTTGACCATAGGGATATTTGCCAATAATTGCACCTTGTCCTTTCCCCCTATTGCAATCACAGCTGCATTCAATTATGCTTGACTGAATCATCATAAATTAAGAGTAAGACACAATTGATAATTAGTTAAAATATATATCAGTATTATTGCTGGATTGTGCACTATATTTGTATAAATGTGCCTCTTTTGAAGGTGCCAAAGTTCAAATTTCCCTCGATTTTCCACAATTTGGAAATCTGCAGTGAATAATTTTTTGGTCACTCATGACACCCTTGTTGTCAATATTAGCCTCTAGCTCCACAAGAAAACAATGGGTTTTCAATCAGATGGTGTCATATTGTTAGGAAATGAAATACGATACATGGCATGGTCTAACGTTGTATCATACGATATTCATCCTTAAACTTGGGTATTGGTTTTTTGGCCCACCCTGTACAATGTAGAAACTAAAGGTATAAACTCGTTCAAAAACAAGCACAATGCAGCCGTCGCTGGTTCATCCAGCTGGTTCATTACCGTGTTGGATTCTTTTTTTCGATAAACGACGATCGGGCCCGTTCAGCCCACACGGCAATACGTGACAGTTACTCAAGGACAAGCTCGATCTCGAACTAAATCTCTTAAAAACGTGTAGCTCAACCTCACTATTGCTATACATACATGTAGCATAAAAAAGCCTCGTCGTCAGAATAAAGATGTCACTGGACGAAAACTCGAGGCAACACGAAATTCAACACTTGATACTTTTATTAACTTTGTCAATGGTGAAGGAATCTTGATGCTCTTCTTTGCTTGAGTTGTATGCGGAAAGTAGTGTTCTTCAATAACATCTAAGACTTAAAATCCATTAGACCAATCCAAGAATCGATCAAGGTTTAGTTTTTTTTTTAGTTTTTTTTATTTATTTATTTATTCATTCAGTAAGCTAAGTTTTGAAATACAGACAATGAGCGGGTGACACAAATTGTGTATATTCCAGACAGGGTAGTTAGTTGCCTACATAGAAACAGAGGGGGATAATTGTGCCAATTATGACTTTAAATCAATTTTAAATAACATACATTTGTTTGGATTACATTTAAGCTCACCCTGTATTTGAAACGTTGGCAGTCTTGATGGACATGATGAACTTTGCTTGTGCCATATTTCAAATAGCTCTCAAATTGTGAGTCAGTATTGACATTTTATTTATGTGTTGCATCTTCGTGTCACTCGTTACATAATCAAACAGTTCGTTCTGCTGCAGTAGACTCTAGTACAAGCCCGAGTACAAGATGCAATATTCAAACAATCATCCTCATTACCAGTCCGACTTTTGAAAACTACACCTATTTTATTTCAGCTCTACAGCTATATCAGAACTACTGTCTGTCTATGGACAATTTATGTGATTTGGGATATACCTGCAGTCAGACTTCCTTAGATGACATCTCCAGTGTTACCTGTCAACACCTCTGTCAGACACACGTGTGTGACATTGGCGAAAATGGCCATTGCGTCTTAGATGGCAACTTAACCCCACTTTGTAGGTATGTGATTTTGGAAAACTTTCCTGAACGTATTGTTTGACTAAAAACATTTCTATAAAAATACCTTAATTGGTATGCAAATAACTTGGGTTTCTTGAGCTATATTTATGAAGAAATGGAAGATGGAATAAGTCCCTCATTTTAAATGTCAGTGGCACTATCATTGTCTCGTCAATTTTGGATTTATTTTCAAAATTTATGTCTATCACATTTTTTATCGAGAGATAAAATGACTCCAAGATAGCCGATAAAATGCAATGGCCAGGCTCCCTTAGTTTCTATCACGGTATCTGTATATCAGCTTTGGAGAAGTTATCGAATACAAGACTAAAAAATTAATAGAGCAAATAGCACAAGTCTTTGGGATAATTTAAGGAATGAGGTTAGGGTCATTATTGGTACTTTTATTCCAGATGTGACGACCATCATTCTCGTATAGGTGGCAACTGTGTCTCCAATAATGTGATCATTGGCGTGTCAGGCGCTGTCATTGGGACATTACTCATCATTATAAGTCTCTTCGTAACGTACTGCGTCTGGAGGCAAAATGTCAGACGAAACAGAATCAAGCGAATCTCAGGGTAGTTCTGAAAAATTATCTTCAGTCATTTCCTCTTTAAGCAAAATTATGTACAGTGAAATCTGCTTTAAAGTATACCTTTCTTGAATTGGGAAACGCTTGCATATCATGAAATAGTATGTTGCAACATAAAAATTGTTATGCGTAATACACCGCTTGGTTTTTTGACGTTATTAATATTTTCTATACTTAGATACATGTCAGCCCGGAATGAGTCAATTCGTAGATATATGGAAATAGATAAAGAGCTGAAACAAAAGGAAAAAAACATTGAAGATTCCCTTTCACAAATTGATGGAAAAATCTCGGATCAAAATGACGACCACGACAAGATCACAGATACAAACGAAACAGATTTAAAGTCTAATGGGCATACTAGCAGTAAAGATGGTGCCGATGAGAACGATGCTCCCGAGTGCGATATGATTGGCTCATGGGCGGATTACGTCGATAAACAAATGGGCCTAGAATCTAAGCCTACAATAAAAGAACATTTGACCATAAGAGATGGGCAAATATTAATTAACGAGGGTGTCTTCAATAGGGTAAACTACAGTGCTGATATATAATAATTAAGGGTGCGTTTTCAAACTAAACAGAGTGCTCCTATCAAAATGAATTTGCCTACATACCCCTGAGACTATTATCTGATAGATAGAATGCACAAATAAAACAAAAGTTTTGCTATTATAGGTAAAAAGTTCTCTTGAAATTTTGGAGTGATTTTACCTGTTAATTCTGTCCATGGTCCGCCATTTTTGCGGAAGTTACACTGAAACGCAAACTCCATGAAACGAAACGAAATCACTAGAAAAAACATGGCACACATTGCGCGCATGTGCAGCAAAGTTTAGACCAATCAGATTATTTTGCGCATATGAATTATTTGCTTCTGAGCACTTACAAGCTTACCACAATAAACAAACCTGGCAGAGACTACCCTTAGCCTACTCCATTTTGGCGAAATTTCAGCTCAAACTCGTGACAAATGCATTATACATACGCTGGTGTGAAGCCTTGGAGACACTCATTTTGGTAAATATGATTTATGGGGTATACTTTTCTACAGTTTGTGGGAGTTTGGAACATTAAATGTTAAAATTCAAGAAAATATGCCAATTAAACGACTGATCAATTAATATATACCAGCACTGTATAACTATAAATATACTTGTAAATCTGATTTAGAAATTAATGAAGTGACATTACATATGCTTGAGTCAAATTTGCTCAGATTTCGATCTGCGCCTGGCCGATTGAGTATTTTGTTCAAAGCTATATGCAGTTTTGAACAAAATATTCATCAGCCGGGCGCCGGTGTGAAAGAAATGATGGTCCCCCAGGGTTTATGGTCCCCTTTCTTAACGGCCCTTACTGGCCCTGATTGCGTATAAGATAATGAGGAAAAGAGTTGTATTTAGGTCACCATATAAATCAATGGAGAGTAGGACCATAATTTGATAGGACATCCTACCCTTTTACACCGGCGTTGAAGATCAGAGCAGATGTGACCACAGCATTAGTCATATGCATCCCAACGGACGATATTCGGTAGGGGTATATAAAGTGAAGCCCTCTGTACGTCCGTCAGTCAGTCCGTCCGTCCGTCCATCTGACTGGAAGATGACTCAAATACTAGTGAATAGATTTCCTTAATATTTGGTGCAAAGATGTATATTGGTGAACAGTTTTAATCAAAAAAATTCAAGATGGCCGCCACTTTAACAATGGCGGGACTTTTTCGCGAAAGGTTTTTCATTTTAAACCCAAGTAATAAATATTATTGTTTGATATTTTGGTAGTATATTCACAACATCTATCCATTTCACATACATTCCGTGTTTTTGACCCTTTCCCCCAGGGGCTGCGTATGGGGTAGGGAAACAGGAATTTGCGTCAGTTGAGAGAACTTTCTGAAGTATAACTTTATACTCAAACGAAAGGAATTTTTTTATTATCCCTTTTTTATTCATTGAAAAAACATTTTAAAGCAGTTACATTAACATATACAATATACATAATATCATAGGAGTCACACAATTTTCCATCATATTCTTTTTTGAATTTTGATTAGATTGCAAATGCTGTATCGTTTTTCTGATTCGGGCCTCGTAAAATTCAAATTGACCGCCTAAATTTCGCAATAATTTTCTCATCTGTTCAAAGAATTATACTCAAATGGAAGGAATTTTATAGTAAATCACAATCATGGTATTTTTCTGATTTGTGAAAATTCAAAATGGCTGCCTGGAACACTATTATTTAATATATCTGTTAAACGTATCGTTACACTATACTATATTATATCTCAAATATAGTATTGTTTTTCAAGATTTGTGCCTTGAAACTCCTAAATGGTCACCAAAATGCTTAAATCGGTGGAAATACTGATATATTAAATATTTCTAATGTTTGTCTTTTACATCTGCCAATTTAATCACAAGGGTAGACATGGTAGAGTCATATCATATCATATCAATATTTATTTCAAGTCGGATAATTTTTGTACAATAAACAGTAGATGGTAAATATTACATTGTGACACATACAGATTCATGGACATAGTGTTCGTTGGAATTTGCTACTCCGTGGAGTTCCGTTTCTAGCTGATCTTGTTATTCTTTATGACATCAGACTATAAAATATATCTGTTGTTTTAATAGTAGGCTATATTTAAGGAATAAATAATGATAGGCCATTCAATATGGTGAAATTCAGCACGAGTTGGACAGAATGTTGTACAAAGCACGAACCGAAGGTGAGTGCATTTGTACTAACATTCTGTCCAACGAGTGCTGAATTTCACCATATTGAATGGCCTATCATTATTTATTCCGATTCAAACATAAAAATTAGTAAAAGCCGTGTCTGTGGAACGGGCATGAAGGAAGAATACGCATGCTGTCAAGATTCTGAAGTCGGCCGGAAAAATTTTAGAATTTGTTTGGGCTGTTCTATTTTACTCCCCGTTTTAGATTTTATACGGTGTATGCAAACATGGGGTGTTGATAAAATAAAAATTACGAAGGGAGTAAAAAAGAACAGCTATCCCCGGACAGAGCCCCAGATGTGCAGCTGAGATGTGACGTCACTCAAAACAATGCAAATTGCAGATTGAATAGAGCATGGTCGTGCATCTATGGAGAATTAGAGAACGTTCTATATTGGCTATGCTGCATTCTGATTGGTTGAGAAATTCAAATAGAGCACGGTCATGTTTGAATGTGCGATAAAACACCTTCAATTGCTACAATTTCAGGGATTTAGAGATGAGTGTGAGAACCCTGAAAATAATACGAACCGTTTGAACAATGATTCCAGTGGCACTGATGAAGACGAAATTGACATGGTAAGGGACATTGATAACAAACAGAAACATTGGATAACTTAAAGTGTGTGCGAGATTCGAGCCTTTTTAAAATAAGAGGACAGTGTTTTTATTGTCATCATATGTAAAACGATAGGTCATGGACATGTTTAAAATTCGTTACCATTTTTACTTTATTTCTATTTGTACTAACTACAGTGTAGTATTTCTATTTGCAAAGATTTAAAGATCTTCTACATTGCATCTTCTTGTCAAGATGATGTAGCTATGCCTTTGTGATTGTAAAGAAAAGGGTCGAGAACTAATGCGACATTAACGTTTTCTCTATATTTAGGCTCTTGAAGGTGGATCATTAACGTCTCTCTCTACCACAAGTAGTGGGCGCAAGAAGTACATCTCTGTCATCAAGATAAACTCTGGATCGTCTGACAATGACTAGCAAAATGATGGTGTCATCTGCTTCAATTAATGGTGGACTTTGGACTGCCTGTACCAACAGAACATTATGGGACACACTTGTGGATTCAGGGGGGGGGGGCATGGGGCCCTCCCCTCCCCTAAGGTGGGCCCAGAAATAAATTATAGGGCCTCAAAAAATGGGACATTTTTGGCATAACCAAAAATCAGATCACCACTGAGTCTTTTTGTCAATTGGAAGTTAGAAAACATTTATTTATTTATAATATATTGATTGATTGATTTCAGTCGTGAAACTATTGCCAAACAGATGTGGACATATTTGTAGGATATATTTAATTTTGAACATCTGGAAGTAACGGCAGAGTTATATTTGATGGATTCGAGTCAAAAGAATTATATTTATGTGTCAATTTATACTATTGTTTATGTAATTATTATTCTATTTTTGAATTATAACATTGTTGAATTAGTTGAATTAGAAGTGGTAGATGAGCCTAAGGTGGGCTTGGTTATTATAAAATGTATCTTTACTTTGTATAAAATGTAGAACTATGAATGACAAATAAAAACAAGTAAATATGTAGTTATACCATTTGAAAATGATAACGTTAGTCAAATTATGACTATCATTATTTTGGCATCAAGTGAAAGTAACCTCTCCACTTCATTTAGACTCAATGAATATCCTATTTCTAATATTTTGTGACGGTTGAAAATATGTGGATTTTTTCCTTTCTCATGATTTCAATTCATTATTTCTAAGAGCTTTTGGCGAATTCAATTACAATAACAAGCCACAAACTTTGATCATGTTTGATCTAGTCATCAACAGGCCCATGGAACACCATTTTAAATGTGAAAGGAGTGGTATCGATATGGTGAACTTTTTGAACATTCGTTTCTCTTAATCCAGTCATCAAAACATTCTGAAAATTTTACACATCGTCAATTTAATGGTCATCTTTAGGATGGTAGCATTATAATTTGAAATATATATATATCCTTTTCTCTTTATTGTTTTAGAAAACACATCAGCCACTTCTTTTGTTCTCAGTATCATATGTTCGGGATGAAATGAAACATCTTTCCGAAGCTCATTGGAACAAAACGGCATAAACACAAGTTGTGTTTAGGTCTCTCAATATTGTAATTGTACAAATTAAATTTTCGTTGATTTTAAAAAAGTATCATGTTAATAAAATAAACGGTTTATCTTAGTTTTTATCTATTTTGGTTTTTTTTGCATACTTTTTGTTAAATCAACCAAAATGTCCTTTGTATAACTGTATTGAGAGGTCTAAGAAAATGTTGTATATGCTATTTTGTTCCAACGAGGTTCGGAAAGACATTTTATTTCATTCTCAAGAATTGGTAGAAAGGAACAAAAAACAATTGCACTAAAAACAAAAAAATGTTAACAAAAACAGTTATACAAGTATAAAATATATATAAATAGTTTTTCCATTAAATTGTTGCCAATCAGTCAACATTACAAAAAGGGCTGTGTTTTTACAGAATGTTTTCAATAATTGGTTAAAGAGAAAAACATTGTTGAATTCAGTTCACCATATCGATATCTATCCTTTGATACATTTCTCTGTGAGGTAAAATCTTCATGAAACTCGAAACATTTTGTAATTCCCATGTAGCAAACTATTTTTGCTCAATGACTGGTGAATGACGGTCATATCTAGTTCTACAATTATGAAAATAGGATAATATTTTCACAGTTCAGGGTAACTCGTTTGAAAAGTTCTAATTACCACTGGTTGCATTAACATTATTTGAATAGAATAGAATTTGAATAGAATATCGGCCATTCTCTTGCAGTCGTAGAAATATGCAGATATGATCAGCACTGAACAAATTCCTTTGAGATTAAAATATCGAGTTGAAACCCTGAGGGTCAATGCTCCTTGGTAACACACAACCAATTGATCCTGCCGCTTGAGTGGGAATGTAAAAATATGTAAAAAATGTCGTTATCTAAAACAACAATTAAGATAAATAAATAGTATAGAAATGCAAAAAATACATGCCAATGAGACTCATACATACTAAGGATTAAGGTAAGTCTGCATGTTCGGAATTTTGCTGCATTCCTCAATATTGAGATGGCAAGCAAGAATATAGTCCAGTTATTGTTTTTTGATTTTGGTAAGTCTAATAATTAAAAAGTGCATATATGGATCAACTCTAACACATGATTTGATATGACTAAGGTGTATTTTCTCTGAAACTTTATGACCTTTTTGACCTCCTTCTGTCAAAATCAGAATGACAACTTTTGACATTTTAGTTGGCGTATTCAAGAGGTGAGATCCTTTGATTTTCGTGGGGAGTTTTGATTCAAACTTTTTTTGCTGACAGAGGGCATACTTGGGTGTGATGGGATTATAGAAAAACATGGCAACAAATATTAAACTATGTGCATTAATATAAATTACATACTTCATTCGCTAAATGATATGTTTTTTGCGTAAATTGTTATGGTATTCCTTAAGAGTGACACATTATCTGCACAATATCGAATTTCTATTTGAACCCTACCGAAATAAGTTTGCCTATATTTACCAAATGGTTTATTTTTCTAGAACATAGTTAATGCATTTACCGAAAGCTAATTTGATATTTACCGAATGCAATAAAGTAATATTCGATAACTTCCGTTGTTGTTCGATACTTTGTCACGTAACCTCGAGATTTGCAAAATGGCCGCGCAGCTATTCTACATCGTTCAAATATATCACGTGACAGGAAGTCTCGTAAAGAATCGAAAAATAACGAAATTTATCGAATGTGGCATTCGGAATTTACCGAATATAAACAATTTAAATACCTAATGTACAAATAATTAATTGAATTATACGTGCTTTAAGGAAAACAAATTGATTCGCTGCATTACACGAAAACATGTATAAATATCAAATGTTCAGCCAACACAAAGAACAAGTGAAACTCTTTAGCGAATATAAAGTGTATAGATTATTACATTCGATAAAATATTCGATAGATTGGGTAAAGGTTTGGTAAATTGTTTGTTTTATTTGGTATTTATGGAATATTTAATGTACCGAAATAAAGACGTAGTTTAAACACCATATCCATAATAAGGCATACGACAATGTGAACCAACTCCGTCGACGGTAGTTGAGTTATCGCACGGACAAAGTAACGAACAGACGGCTTCTCTATAACCCTACACATTTTGTTTGGTGGAATAATTAAGGCATACTGGCAATAATAGCTCAGTCATAGCTTTATGCTATATAGTATTGGCATGAAAGATGACCTTCCCCCGCTTTTAGATTGATAGGAAAATGTCAGAACGTATTATTCTCATCTTCGTGTTGCATGATTAACTTAAGAACTAAATGCACGATGACACACCATCATCATTGTACGCATCAACTATGACAGTATATCCTTTCTTGGAATTCGGGATTGTATCGCCCTATTTATTCAATTCTCTTATTCTTAATGTAGTGGTTATTAGCCAGACGGTTATAATTTCAACATTTTTGATACCAGTTCTAATAAATGATTAATCAAATTGTGCTAAATAGTAGGCGTTTATAAACTATGAATACATTGATTCATCATCGTAGAATCATCTGATTTGTGTCTAGAACAATTCATAAACCAGACAATATGAAAATAAGTTCTAATCGCTGTATTGGAAAAACAATTGAAACATCACATTCCAATAGGACATTTCATTTCAAAAGACAATCTAATGACTTAAATGAATCGTTCGACTCTTGATGCGGTTTAACTTCAATGGGTTGCCTACTGCTGTTTCACAATAATACCATTTCATCCCATTTGTTATAATTTGCTCAATATCCTCGTCAACTATGAATTATTAATTATGATTTTTAATTCGACAATTAAGGGGGTAGCATTAGGCACGATGCAGTGACGATAATCGATTCTCCAGAGCAGAGATTTTACAAACCCCTTTACTTGATTTTCAGGGTCTGACGGATTTGATTTTGGAGAAATTGAAAAAAATCAATCCATAAAGGGAATGTATCAATAAATTGATTCACAATAGAAAACACGCTTAACTTTCCTTTAACTAAAGCAAGAAGGCTAAAATGTATCAAAGTGGCTAGGCTAGGCACCAGTCATTTGGGCCTCTTTTCCACTAAGATGTATCTATCAATAGTCTGAAATTTTCCACCTCAAAATAATTTCCCCACTAAGATTGCATATTATACGTTGATCTATATGTCGTGTTAGCGTACATAGCCTACTTTCATAGGGCGGCAAGAGAATTCGATCCTTGTTTTATGAATTGTGTAAAAACGTTTATATGTTGCTTAGGACATAGCCACGATAAAGTACCGCGAGTTGTTTGTAGAATGAATCTGGGAAGCTTTTTTGCTTTTGTTTTTCATCTAAAAAACATCAATACACCTTAAAACATTTTTTGACTATAAGATTGCACCATATAATCCTAAAAAAATATTTCTCATTTTCAAGGATTATCTATATAGATTAACACCCAGGTATTGTTATTTTTCAAACTTCAGAGGGCCGGGAATCGTTATTACGATAACTTTTGAATAATATCAATGCTGTTTTAAATAGGTTTCATGTATGCCAATAATTTCTCAAATTGTGTAAAGGTACCCCTTCCTTAATCCCAAGAATTTTTTCTTTAAGGAATTTCCCATAGTAATCCAATGGTATAGTTCCAAGCAGATTCTGAAATAACAGGAAAGATAATCATTAATAAACACCTCATTGGCTTGAAATATAAGCCAAAACAACTCGATTTATTCTACAAACAACTCGCGGTCCTTTGAGATGAATCAAATACTTCCATTGATAGTTTTAAATGGTATCCCATCTCGTATTTAGAATACTAAAGTAAAATAGTAAATACTATTTTATCTGTAAATTAACTTTGTGTTGCTAAGGTTTCGGACCCATTTGCTACGTACGGCGACCGTTCAGTTTTTATCTACGGCCAATAGCAATTCTGCTGATGTCATGGAAATTCTACGGTCAGATACCATGGCTTGGCTACAGCTTGTTCAACTTCTACGGTGAAAAAAATTGAAGTGAAAAAAGTTTGAACTCCGATTTATAATTTCCACGTTGACTCTACGGCCTTGAACAATGGATACGCCGTACGGAGCTCGAGATTGTAAGGCGATCGTAGATTTTACATGCTCGCTATAGTTGATACTATACCAGACTCCGAAATCCAAGTACCCTAAAAGTAAAACGCCATACTTTACAATGCAAAATCACTTGCAATTTGCGTTTTAGGGAAAGAGAGTAGGTCAACCTAATGTAATAATTACTTTGTTCTTTTTTCGTTAACCATTACATTGATACGTTCCCTAACCATGACGTCATTATGATTCTTGGATACCGGACACCTAACCCATCAATTGCAAGTCACGTGTTTCAATTTAGCCAACCAGACTTGAGGATTGTAATTGGGTAACGATAAATCATGATGGGAATGGTCTACTTTTGATGACGATACCTGTTCACTGGCCAAGCCCAATAATAGACCCTCCTTCAATAATTCCCCGGAATCCCAGCCTACAATCTGAAATATGTCTATAAAATAACATTAATAATCGAAGTTAATGAATTTAAACACGTTTATTAGCACCAGGGGAAAACCGAGACAAAATCACCATTTATATAATTGAACTCCAACCCATTAGCGAAACACTAAAACACGGATGTTAATTCCGTGTTCTCCAAGCAGATTCTGAAATAACAGGAAAGATAATCATTAATAAACACCTCATTGGCTTGAAATATAAGCCAAAACAACTCGATTTATTCTACAAACAACTCGCGGTCCTTTGAGATGAATCAAATACTTCCATTGATAGTTTTAAATGGTATCCCATCTCGTATTTAGAATACTAAAGTAAAATAGTAAATACTATTTTATCTGTAAATTAACTTTGTGTTGCTAAGGTTTCGGACCCATTTGCTACGTACGGCGACCGTTCAGTTTTTATCTACGGCCAATAGCAATTCTGCTGATGTCATGGAAATTCTACGGTCAGATACCATGGCTTGGCTACAGCTTGTTCAACTTCTACGGTGAAAAAAATTGAAGTGAAAAAAGTTTGAACTCCGATTTATAATTTCCACGTTGACTCTACGGCCTTGAACAATGGATACGCCGTACGGAGCTCGAGATTGTAAGGCGATCGTAGATTTTACATGCTCGCTATAGTTGATACTATACCAGACTCCGAAATCCAAGTACCCTAAAAGTAAAACGCCATACTTTACAATGCAAAATCACTTGCAATTTGCGTTTTAGGGAAAGAGAGTAGGTCAACCTAATGTAATAATTACTTTGTTCTTTTTTCGTTAACCATTACATTGATACGTTCCCTAACCATGACGTAGCAATCATTATGATTCTTGGATACCGGACACCTAACCCATCAATTGCAAGTCACGTGTTTCAATTTAGCCAACCAGACTTGAGGATTGTAATTGGGTAACGATAAATCATGATGGGAATGGTCTACTTTTGATGACGATACCTGTTCACTGGCCAAGCCCAATAATAGACCCTCCTTCAATAATTCCCCGGAATCCCAGCCTACAATCTGAAATATGTCTATAAAATAACATTAATAATCGAAGTTAATGAATTTAAACACGTTTATTAGCACCAGGGGAAAACCGAGACAAAATCACCATTTATATAATTGAACTCCAACCCATTAGCGAAACACTAAAACACGGATGTTAATTCTGTTATCAAAGCGCATTGGACGTGTGGGGAGGGACTGAAAAGTTGATATAAAAGTTGTAGAATTGAGTAGACTTTCATCAAGAACGAACGTGAACTTCAGGAGGATCGAAATAAAATCTCAGGATGAGGTGGTTGATTATAGCGATAGTTTCAGCAACTGTTATTGTAGCAATAACACAAGGAATGGAAGGTGAATATGTTTTATCAAAATTGTTCAATTTGGAATTGTATAGCTTTTAAGATATCATTGTAAAGTAAGTATTTAACTTTAGTTGGTCTCATTAGCCGAATGCCGACTGTCGCAATATTTTACGTATTATATCAAACAACGAGCGTATCCTAAGCTTACTTTCGCAAATGAACAATAAAACTGAACGTTTTTATATAACTGAAACAAGTGAAGAAGATATTGTTTTTGAACAATCGATCTCAAGCCTTTCATCATCAAGGTTTGCAAAAGCCAGTCCTCGAATTTTTTCTAGGTAATTCCACCCACATAATTGACTGGTCGAAAATGTTGGTTATATTCACGTGGACTTGGGTGGAATTACCTTGAAAAAGCTCGTGCTCTGCTTGAGAATCTGTTAACGTAATTAGAAAGTTAAACGTCTTGCCAAGAGCATGCACATGAAATTAAGAATGGAATACTTCATCATATTTCCTTAGATAAATCTTTTAAAACCTAGTATCAAAAGGTTGCTTTCTAAAAACAACTTTTAATGATATTTTCTACTTTTTACCACATAATTGCATTTAGTATGATATCAATTGATTTTGATAAAGATTAAGTTAAATGTATTCACGAGAGAATATAGAATTTGAAAAAATGTCAATAAGATGGTGCCCACATGGTGCAAACGTCTGCAATAGTAGAAATCTACATGGCGCAATGTTTTGGTGTTAACGTAATAAAAATACAAAGCCTAATGCTTCAAAAAGGTAATGTCCACACAGTGGTATGTATAAAAGGTCAGGGTGACAAAAACTGGACCCAAATAAATATCTATGATGGCTTGGGAATATGATGATATCCCTCTGTTAAGACTGTCAAGTCAATGCATCCTTGCTCAAATCCCCATTTCCTAAGTGAATTTCCCTGTTACCCGAAAATGTAACATTACCTGGTGTAGACCATATGTAGGAACACTATGCAGTAGTTGGGTTTTGTGGCGGACACCCTGACAACAAACTCCTTATCTAAAGCTCTTAGGAAAATCAGATCAGGGACTGGTAATACTATATGCGGTTATGAATATTGGGATTATCCCACATACTCGTTGATTATCCCAAGTTCGGTATAACATCTTCTCGAGGGATGTGGACCGACTATATTATGATCTCTCTGACGTTTTAAATTCTCATACTTTATGAGCTATAAATTCACATACTAGTATTTTTCACTATTTACCATTGCTTCACCAAAAATATCCACAATTTTATTTGACCAAAGTGTAATTTTTGATGGGTAAGCGCGGGTTCGAGAGAATATATTTGCAGGTATTCATTCATCTCAATATACAGTTAATGCTAAACATGTTGTTATTATTTATATCAAAAAGAACAAAAAGACATCTGCCTCGCGTAAATTCTGTCAATAGCATTGTCTAACATAAATGAACTTGCCATTTATTCCAATAAACGATAAATGAGTGACGAGTGAAACTTCAGTGAGTAAAAGTTTACAATCGTTATTTATAATCGTTGCCATGAAACAACATAACGCATATCATAATTCACTGTGATAATTGCATGGCATTATACTAGGCCTACTCTTATGCATCGAACTATTTAGAGACTCTATTTTTAAGCCCTTACTCAATCTTATTTAGTAAAGTGCTTAAATTATTTTCAAATATTGCAAAATATGTTATTACAGTCATCAATTTCACGTTTGTATAATAACATATTTTGCAATATTTGAAAATAATTTAAGCACTTTACTAAATGCGCATGGTGAATGATTTAGTCCGACTCGTGAGTTGTTTCCTAGACTTTGCATTCATGCTGCATGCGCAAAGGTGAAACAACACATGAGTGAGATTGAGTAAGGGCTTAAACCCTTTAACATCACTTCAAAACAGAGGGGATGGGGATAATGCTTAAAACCTCGACCCTCCACAATTATGTATAAATTATATATAATTCATTATGCAAATCAAAACAATTAACCATTAAAAACAGAAATCTGAGTACTGGGATACCCTGAATAATTACAAAGTATAGGCATTGATGAGTCACGAAAACAATTAATTATTGTTTGCATTAATTGAAGGCATCAGTAATACATGATATATCTAAGAAGATAAAGATGACTATATTCATAATTAATGTATCGATATGATAAAAAATAAAAAGCAAATTTGCTTGGACTAAAGTGCGAGTAAATATAGTAACCCAGGAGAATCATTAGTAACCAAGTGAAAATAAAGAAACAAAATATAATCAGGATATAATCTTAAAATCATCATCTATTTATATATAACTTGTTTTTGATGTTTGATCCGAGCGCTTACAATATCATTACGATGCATTATATCTGAGGTGAAAAATGTGATTGTTGAAAATATAGAATTAGTGCTTGATCGCACTACCTGATATAGAATCATGCTGAGTAAACTGTTAATACGAGAATAATATGAGAATTCGAAGTAGAAGGGATGATAACATCCATCATTTTAAAACCAATAATTCACGCGTACCATTCAGTTGGTGAAGTTACTTACAATGTTTGTAAAAATATGTACTTTGGTCCTTTGCAAGCCACTCCTTTATCTCATCGAACGGAATTCGGGGGGATATAGAGAACGGCTGTCGGCGTCCTCCCGACCGTCTGTCTGTCCGGACAAAAGTTCGAATATCGTTGGTCTGATATCGCTTATATTTTATACGTATATATGCCCCATGTCAGTACAAGTTCTGCTCGAGAGCAAGTTTTTAAATTGGCCACCCGTTAGAATGGTGGCCATTTTTGTGTCAGTTTTACAGTATTTTAGATACAACATATTAAAGTGTAACATACTAACATTGATATATTTTAAATACCAAAAGTTATATAGGATATTGACTAAGTTGAAAATCTAATTATTTTAAAAATCATGGCGGCCATTTTGAAAAATAATGGCCATTACGCAATGTTTTGCGATATTTACTATAACTGATCCAAAAAGGTGTGGAGCGATTTTGTTTTTTACGTGTGTTTTTTACGTTTTTTCCTGCTCAAACTACATTACTCCTACTCAAAAAGTATCGAAGCAATTCCGTTGAATTATATATGACTTACAAAATTTCAAAACTATGAATACCATACTACAATTTTTAAGATAATTTGGCCAATGAAAAATGAACGTTTTGCAAACTAAAACCTAGTGTATCAATTTTAAGAAGAATGTTCCAATGTCTAATGACAATTTGGCTAATTGGTGGCCGTTTCCAAAAATAGCACCGTGGCCGTTCGATGGGATAAATAATGATTAAGATATTCGATTATCAATACAGTAATGACTCAGTACTTTCATTAATAGGAGGTATTTTTATTATGAAAAACCTACCTTTTTGTCAACAAAAATTATACACCAAAGATGTAAATTGTGTTACGGTAGCTAGAAATACTCATTTAAATGTGCTTGACAGATGACATTATTAATAAACAGTGCTTCCTCTTTGAACACAATATATATTTAAAGTATGGTATTTACTCTTTACATGTTTTGAGTAATACTGATCGAAAACAAACGTTTCTTAACGTGTGGAACTTCTATTTTGTTTTTATTTAGTGACTGACCAAGAGCAAACTGGTGCAGTTGACACTGTATTAGAAAGAATGGACTCTGAATTATTCCTCTTGAAAAGATTAATAGACTTGAAAAGAAATCGTGAACCTAATGACAATATGGTGCAGAAAAAATCTTTATACGGAAATCTTGATGACGAGGGAATATTTGTGAAACGACGATCTTGTGTTCAGAGCTGCCTCAACTCACCGCACGGCATGACTCTAATGGGCTGCAGAACCATGTGTAACTAAGAAGAGGAACACCTTGGCGTTCGTCCTTTGCAGGTAATTGCTGTTTTTTAGATAACAGGAATTTATTAGTACTGATGCCATTTTAAGGCCAAGCGTACATCCAGTAAATTCAAGTTTCAAATACAATAAAAATAGTAATGATTATAAAACGACAATCTTCAAATGACGTATAAAATGTTACTTTGAGATAAGAATCCTGTCTCTACCAATCATTAGATATTTTATCATGTCAGCACATTCTTTTAATATGTTCCCCTCACTTGTCAATAGAAACATTATTTTTTGTGGTCATTCATGGTTTTTTTTAATATTCCTTCACGGGTTTTTAGGTTTTTTTAATGTGAGATATCCTCTAATAGTTTACATTTTGCTAGATTTATTTGAAATCTCGTTAGTTTGGAAGACTTACATGTACATATTCAATTACTGACTTTCCAGTACTTCCTGATGAAATATCTGGTCTCGGTACTATCTTTATTTTGTTTTTGGAAAAAGTATGATTTACGAAATAATAACCCTGTGATCATCAATCTACCAGACTCGCTCATAACATAAACTTTTGATACACCTTTATAATATCATTTTTGATATATCTATATTTCATCTATTTTACATGGTGTAGGGACATTTTACAAGACAATTCAGCTATTTTTATAATGTAGCTATAATTTAAATGAATTCTTAAGGTGATGGAGATGACAGGAGCTTGAGATCATGGAAGCAGCTAAAAGAAACAAGATCACCTCATAGATGTATTGCCAGAGTAGGCGCAACTACAGTATTACACAAACCATCCGATGCAAACTGCCTTATGAAATACCGTTGCTAATAAAGTACTTGGAGAATTTTGGAAGATGCAGAAGAGACAGTTCATATTATTTGGTGTATTTGAACTACGTAATTATAAACTTCACGAAGCAGCATTTCTATTTGAAATAACAACGGATGTAAAACTGAACTCATGATACGTACCGATTACGAATCACATGAGTAAGGACTTCACTACAAAATATGATATAGACAGACAACGATATGCTATTTGATTAAATTAAACCTTGTCTACTTATTCTGGAAAGACTTGATTTAGAGCGTAATGGATTCTAAAACATTATGCTAAATCTATTAGTGAGTAATGACTAGACTTGTAAATATAAGACATTCGATGACAAGTTATTCTTCATACAATACGAACTAAACTATCTTCAAACATTGACGACGGCTAGTACTGTGGGGGTGCTAGTGATCCATATAATTCTTTAAATTTCATGCATGGATAGTATTCTCTGGATAACCGTAAAATCGAAGTTACAATAAACACAATCTGCAAAAATCCCTGATGTTTGGTTGTTGTAAGTGTCTTGATGAAATAAAACTAGACCGATGAGCTCCCAGTGCTGAACTAAACCTTTAACAGGCCTAGCTTTTTGTCTTGACCTTTGATTTTTACAGGCTCTATACTCGCGATAACCTAGTATAAAGTTAACTTTTTGAATGTCTGACCATTCTGGCATAAATACAATTTCAATCGGAGTAGGGTTTCAATTTTGATAAAAGATTCTGAATCGTGAGAACATTTTACATCATTACCGGAAACCGTATTGTGTTGACCTAGATTTTGGACAAGGTTATTTCAGGATCGGGTGAAAATATCATATCTCCTGTCGGCTATAGATTGAAGCCATTACTCTTAAGTGAAGAATCAGGATCGCAAAAACAAAAATTCGATATGATTTACATATTGACATTACGCATTTAGATGTGAATGAAAGGGTGGCAGGTACTATTCATATTTAAATGAGATGAACTTTCAGAAAGGTTGTTAAACTTTCAACATCAAATATTTAAAGTTTTTGTAATTTTAGCAGCAAACGGTTATCGTATATTCTATGGCATATTATCATTAGGTAACGCTGAGATGCCACTTTATGAAGTTAAGGTGCATACTTTTTTCTCTTAAAATCTTCGCAATAAAACATAAAATAATGTTTGCCCCATCAAAGTTGAAAAGGTGTTTATCATGTCTTAAATATTTTAAACGATTGGAGTCAATGAGACATCAAATTTTCAAAGTTTTATTAATTTTTCTGTGAATCACTTTTTGCGCTTATGAGTTAATGACTGTCTCTCTTCAGCCAAATGCGTTTGTGACCTGCTCTCCGAAGTGCGTTGTATGATAGTTCTTAGTTATCATATTAAAAATGTTTTAGTACGTGTACATATACGATTTGTCAAAAACTTGTATCCCCAGAGCACCGAATTTGTATATATTGGTAATACATGCTTTATTTTGGCAAACACTACTGCAGAAAATGCCCTTGAGTAATCCTTCAAATAGCAGCCATATCGAAGAGAAGACAGATAGACCACTAGTTCTTTTGTTGTTCTTTAAAGTAAACTTCATTCTGCTGTCAAATAAATGGAATCCAAAGAAAACAAATTTCTTTGGATTTCTTTGGATCTTCATTCCCAAATGAAAGGGAATTGTAAGTATCAAAAACTATTAACTATTTTAGAAATATCAGTTCCTAGATTTTCCCCAATATATCATCACTTTGTAAATGGGCTCATATACAGGTGTCATGGTACTGTCTTTTATGAACAAAACTCCTCTTTCCTCAATTATTTTTCCTCACTTTTATTGTAACTTTTGATAATTCATTAGAGTTAAAAGAAAACATGTTCTCGCTGAATATTTTCAATTAGCCTTTTGGGCCTAACAGGTTAGGACTGAAAACTCATAATTCAGGACTTGTAGCCACATTCTTGCTATAAGAAATATTTCGACTTGATTTGCACTTTTTGAATACACATTGCGTTGATATAAGCTAATTGCTTTATATCTATAATAAATTGACAAGGTGACGGTGACTAGTTGAAACCGATCAGACAATCTAGACCGGGTATAATGGCCCCTGGGGATTAGAAACCATTTTTCAATCCTTGCGAGTTGGAGATTATTAAGTTCAGGAGTTGTTTAACTTCGTTAGCTCTGATATCAGGGATAGGTTAATGAAGTGATATCATTGTCGTGATAGTGGTTTATTTCAGTAAAGTATTTTTCATTAATAATGAATATATAATTTAGCAAATGGTTGTTTATGTGCTATAGTAGGATGGTGAGTGAAATACAAAACGGTAATAATATGTAATGTGGCATTTTATCCATTTGCGACACAATAATGTCATAAATTGTGAAGTACTAGACACATGTGTTTTATTTTTGAAAAGCTTCCTGAATCTGATAATCACGGGGGACTAACTATACGGGACGTATCGAAACCACTAGCACTACGTCCTGCAAAACCATTACTTTGAATTTTAAACCTACCAAGTGTTTGAAAATCAAGGATTGCGAGTCTCATACTGCACCGTTTTTCTTCAAAGTTATGCCATTAAAAGCAAAACAAAAATACCTCTCTGTCGGTGCATTGCTTAAGTGAGCAAAGTTCCTCGTTCTAGCGGCGTTTTTGGTCCCCAGCTGCGAGATCAAGCAATTTTTCATAGCTTTCAACTATAAGTCTAGTTTTTTCATTCTAAAGCATTTGTCCATCGGTGTGTCCATTTGTAGGTTTGCCATGGTCGATTCTAAACACGACTTGTGTTTTAAGAATAACCCTGTCTTGTCCATTATACCACGTCTTAAGTTTAGCATACATACGATTATAGTTAACTCAATATCAATTTATCGTGTTCAATCATTCCAATTGGATACGTTTCCATTAATAGATGGACTGGCAATGAAAAACACTTTATAGAAAATGACTCCACAAACCACGTACCACTTCCAGATTCATATATAACTCAGAAATCATGTAAACAGAGACAAAATATGGATAAGGTTGTTAATGAATATGGGAAATGGCTTAATAGCACATGCATAAGTAAGCAATTGTTAATATTAAATGGAAGAGTAACAGGTGATTCTATTGGCAATTTTACTTACTATGGACCTCAGGGTTCCAGTACTATTGATTACTTTATCATAAACGAGGAATTATTTAAATCTGTCAATTACATGAAAGTAGAACATCTAACTCCTATATCAGACCACTGCCCTGTTACTCTCTCAATTGACATATTTAAAACACAGAACTTTAGTACATGTTCTAAGGACACCTCAAATTATAAACTTAATCCAAAGCCCATGAAGTTCATAATTGATAAGCAATCTAAAGAAAAATTTCAAGAAGCATTGGCAAACGACCCTGACATTTTTAACCATATTGTAACTAAATATAGCTATGACATCACAAATACTACAACAATCGACAACATAATCTCAGACTTTAATGAGATAACTATTTCAATTGCCAAAAATCTCTAAAGCCAGTATATTCTAAAAAGAGGAAAAAATTAAGTACTCCTGTAAAAAGCTACTTTGATACTGACTGCTTTGAAATGAAGAAAGAACTAGCATACAAATTAAAATTAATGGTAAAATACCCTAACTCTAGAATTAACAGGGAAGTGTACTATAAATTCAGGTCAACCTATAGGAAACTCATTAAACAGAAAGAACGTAAATTTAAAGATGGCGTTATAAAACAATTGGAAACACTTAAATCTAATAATCCAAAATCTTATTGGAATCTAGTTAAATAATTGAAACCAAAAAAGCAAACAAATGATACCGAATATGTGTCTGCTAGGCAGTGGCATGAATATTTTAAAAAACTGAATTCATCAACGGATGACAACAATTTAATGTCACAGATAGCAAAGTTAGAAAATGATAATAGCTCTATTAATAAACTTGATTATAATATAAGCCACAAAGAGATATATGAAAATATAAACTCCATGAAGAATGGTAAAAGTAGAGGGCCTGATTTATTGCTAAATGAGATGCTAAAATACGGAAAATATTACATGGTCCCATGTATTATGAAAATACTGAATACATGTTTGAACAATTGTTATTTTATATTTTCCAAAGATATGGAGTAAAGGTATCATTGTTCCAATTCATAAAAAAGAAAGTAAAAAAGATCCCAACAATTTTAGAGGCATTACCCTAACAAGTTGTTTTGGTAAACTTTTCACGTCAATTTTGAAAGGAAGGCTTGTCAAATACCTAACTAGTGAAGAAAAACTTCATCAGAACCAAGCCGACTTTCTCCCAAAATTTAGAACCACAGACAACCTCTTCATCTTATCCCACATTATGTCAGATCTAAAACAACGGAAAATACCTTTATTTTTAGCTCTCATTGACCTAAAAAAGGCATTTGACACTGTGAATCACGATGGTCTCATGCTAAAACTTCTAAAAATTGGTCTTGGTGGAAAATTTAACAGAACGGTGAAATCCATGTATAAAGGAGAGGAGGGAAGAGAAGCGAATTACTCTGTAATACCTAACTCAGAAGAGAGACAATAATATGTTGAAAATACCAATCCCCCATCAAATGAACACCAAGAGACTTCTAAATTACAATCTTGTGTATCTCTGTCAAATGGAACCACCTATTTTTTTCCCCTCTACAGTAGGCGTAAAACAAGGTGATGGACTTAGTCCAATCCTTTTCAACATTTTCATTAATGATGTTGTAGATGTTCTTGGAGATGATGCTAAATATGGATACAAAGTTGACTCCAAAATGACTATTAATACCCTATTATTCATAGAGATGCAAAATAACATTAACAAACTTGAGTCATATTGTGCTGAATGGAAATTACAAATAAGCATTAAAAATCAAAAATCCTTTACACTGGAAATAAAAAATTCCCTTCTATTAAGTGTGGTAACTCAAAACTTGATTATGTCTCATCTTTTACTTATCTAGGAATAACTCTGGTATAACTCAAAATACGAAAAGGATTCTTGTACTTAAGGCTCAAAAAGCTTGGTTTCACCTTAAGCACACTCTATACTCTAACAGCATAAAATCGATAAATTTAATCTTGCACTTATTTGACTCTTGTATTAAGCCCATTATTACATATGGCAGTGAGGTATGGGGCCTCATTGATAACCCCCAAACAAATTTATTTCAACTCAATGATTGCAAAGAAAAACTATTTCTGCAATGTTGTAAATGGTCTCTAAATGTCTCTACTAAATGCCCCAATCTCGGAGTCTTGGGAGAGCTAGGTAGATTTCAAATAAATATGATATACAAATAGCTATGTTGAAATATTGGCTTCATTTAGAAACTTTGCCTAAGCAGCGTTTACTTTATAAAATATTTCAGAATGCAAAACTAAATAATTCACAGTGGTATAAGGCAATCAAACAAATATTAAAGAGTGTAGATATGGATGTAACAAATATAAAAATACCTAACACTGTATCGTCTAAAAACTTGCTTATCACTAGAATTAAGAGCAAAATTGCAAATAACTTCAAAAAAGAATGGAAAATGCGTCTTCCTAACAGCACATCCCAGAAGTATGCACAGGGAAAACTCAGAACTTATGACACCTTTAAGCATTCATTTGCTCCTGAAAAGTACTTAACTGAAAATGTTTCACTTCAACTTAGACAAGTTTTTACTAAATTTAGACTAAGCAATCACTGCCTTGAAATTGAAGATGGTAGATTGAAAAATAAAACAGTCACAGAACGAAAATGTGTATATTGTAATGATAATAGTGTGGAAGATGAAATGCACTTTGTGACACAATGTAAATTATATGCCAATGAAAGGTACTCATCAATCCAAAAATCGCGTCCATCTTTCACCACGTTAGACAATGCTAAAAAATTCACATTTATCATGCAATATAAAACTAATTGATATACTCAACTTCATCAATACATGCTATCAGAAAAGAATCAATGAAACCATTTAAGTACATAATCTTCCAAACTAGTGTCAAACAAACTTCTCAAAGTTCATGTATTTTATTGTATTATATACACCCTTATTTAAACAGTGTAGTATTGTAGTAGTTTGTTTTATCATCTTATATTGTAGATTTTAGCTATACCCATGTACATTGTATTTGTGGTAATGCAATAAATAAATATAAAATTAATACTTGTAACTAGAACAAACAATCAAGTATCTGGACTATACTTGGATATGTATCGGCCACTGAATTTCATAACGTCTTATAAACGTAAACTTCAGTTGTATGATCAAAAAGCTCCAATGGCATATGTTGTAAACATGTCTTTCAACATGAATAAATTATCGGCCCAAACATGAAGACGTCGCTCTGGGGGGTTGTAATGGGGGTCAATTCTGGAATTATGGGCGAGAATGAGTAAACGATTGGCGAAAAAACTAGACTTATAGTTTAGAGCTATGAAAATTTGCTTGATCTCACAGCTGGGGACCAAAACGCCGCTAGAACGAGGAACTTTGTACACTAAAGGTATGCACCGATAGAGAGGCATTTTTGTTCTGCTTTTAATGGCACAACTTTGAAGAAAAACGGTGCAGTATGAGACTCATAATCCTTGATTTTCAAACATCTGGTAGGTTGAAAATTCAAATTAACGGTTATTGCGGGACGTAGTGGTTTCGATACGTCCCGTATAGTTGGTACCCCGTGATAGTGGGTGAAACATATGGTTGGCCTATTAGTATAAAGAATGCATGCGTTGTTTACGGGTGTGTAGGCGTTAATTACGCTCGTGTAGATGTAAAATTACGCCCGTGCTGACGTAAAATTACGCCTGTGTAGGCGTAAATTACGCCCGTGAAGAAGTAAATTCTACGGGCGTTCAGAATACATTTACAGGCGTGAACTTACGGCGTTTAAATTATTAATTACGGGCGTTAAGACTGTTATTTTACACGCGCTGAGAAACATCTTCACGCCCGTGGAGTTTATTTTTAGCGCCGTAAATTATAAACCAATCAGAACCTTACTTACATGATGATTTAATGCATCCTTGCTAAAAGAGCAACTCCGAGATACTTGCACTTGTAAACAACAATCAGAAGCCTGCTTACATTTTAGTGTGTTGCATTGAGGTCCTTAAATATTCGTTCAAGATTGAACTAGATTTAACCAAAGAGATTTTTTAGTAAATCATATTAAAAGGCAAATTGAAGAGACGTGTACTGTGTTGGCAGTTATCAACACCCATTGTAGAAACGACAAAATTGCAGAATATTTTGAGAAGGTATACATGTTTGGTTTCTAAATACGATGATTTTTGGATAATTCTCCAATCTAGGCGTCGGCTTCAGAGGTAGGCTAGGTAGGGACTTATTAAGCTCACACGCATTGCAGCTTACAGTCTCATTATACAGTCAGATCGCTAGTGTATCCCTCTAAAGGATGTGTCCAGATACTAGAATTATAGTATCTGATCAACTGCAAATTGACTCTAGACTATATCCTGCAGATGTGGCATTTTTTGAAAATGTACTGAAAATGTCAAATGAGCCTATATACCTAGTATACCTAGCCAACATATGTTCAAATTTGGTGTTAGGGAGATGTGTACTTTTTGGAATCTTTTAAAGCAGCCGTCTTTATATGTCACATGTTATTTCCAGGAATACATAACTCATTTAATATACGATGTACATCTTTCACATTTGCACAAATAGTGCACCGAGATACCCAGAAAAGAAATAATATTTCATATGCCTCCAATTGCAACAGTTGTTCCTGGCACAATCATGAGTATGTTATTAACTTGCACAAGGATCTTGGAGTTGTACTTTTAGCTATAATGCATCGTGTCATCATGTAAGCAAGATGCTGATTGGTTCATAATTCACGGCGCTAAAATGAACTCGACGGGCGTATAGATGTTTTTCAACGGGTGTTAGATACTGTCTTGACGCCCGCTATTGAACATTTTGACGCCGTTAGTTTACGCCTGTATTTGTTTTAACGCGTATAGAATTCACTTCTTAACGGGCGTAATTAACGCTTTGACGGGCGTAATTAACGCCTACACAGGCGTAATTAACGCCTACACGGGCGTAATTAACGCCTACACACCCGTAAACAACGCATGTATTCTTTATACTAATAGGCCAACCATAGAAACACTTCTTGGTCATCTTTCTTTAACATTAAACATTAGAAACACAAACAATAACGTGAGCAGCTTTTGAAAGTAGAGTTGCCGCTTGCAGGATATCAAACAATCAACTCAGGTCATGTAATCCGCGGGGTAATCCGACCATTGGTCTTTATGAATAAAAAGTATTTACTTATATATGATGTGAGTACAACGAAATGTCATCCAAAATCTATTAGTATTACGATTTCAATATCAGAGACAAACAGGAGAATACGATTTTTGAGGAGGGATTTTTTTCAATATAAACGTACTGTCAACGTATTTTGATTGCATTCAATCATCACGCATTAATCAACGGAAGAGTGCAAATTGAAACAGTTATTAATATGCAACTAATAAACAAAGTGTCCATCCTAAACACCCCTTGGCAATATTCTAATTTATAATTTTTTATAATTGATGTTAATGGTGCAATGATAGTTTATTAAATAAATGCCAGTATTACATGCATATAGATTCTTTTGCAAGTAGGGTCCATAGTGGACATCATAATAAAAATCATCTTAAATACTAAGCTGATGGATTGGATTTAATTAGGTAAGTTATGTATAGAATTGTACTTAAAGGAATATATACACACCGATCGTGAGGTGAGATTCTCTACCTTATGTATCAACTGTCAACTAAAAATAGTTTAATTCTGTTCATTTTGGGGGATTGATCATGATGTAGGAAGTAACGATAGAATCCACATCTCATTCTATTACACTTCGTACAACCGGAAACGTGCAAAGTTATTTGCAATTGAAAGAATGAATATCATTATGAGCCTTCCTTTTCTCACAGAAACATCGACTGTGTTCTACTGGGGTCCCCTGAGTATCACTACGTTGGTGCAGTTCGTTTAATAGGACTTAAAATACTTCTGAAACTTTGCTGTGATAAAAGTGGTGACTATTTTGAATTTTTGGAAGAACTTATGTCAAAACTATATGTGAATTAATATATGATTAGACAGACGATCGTCTTTCAGTCAGATGTTTCGCAGAACTTTGCTATGTGCACTACTTCTATGTGCGATTGTGACTCAAACAGAAGCCAACACATGCACCACTGCTGACCTGGCAGCCGGATGCACCGTGGTAGGATATGACCAGGCTGCCGCTACTGGTGAGTGTGATTGCGCTTCGGTTTACAATTGGCAATAAAAATGCTGCAGCACTTATATCCACTGGGTCCACTTTTCAACACCACATCGGTAGATATTAAAAATATATTACGTATTAATGATTCTTAAGTTAAAAATAGTGCTTTACATACATATACTGTACATATAGAATGTGCAATTCTATCATGTTTTTATTCCCATAAATAGCTCCACTATCACTGCTCCACAACTAGTTAATTTGACGGAACGTCAAAATGGATAAACTTCCTGGATACGATATTTTTTCTCGATTTAAACTTACGTATAAGTCATGCTGTGTATTATCATTTGGCACAACGTTAGACAACATAGTCTAGCTCTCTGTTTTGGAATTTGATTTTTAAATACAGCTGTAATTCATGCATTTTGATCATCGCTTTTGTTACATTGACGTACATTGGTAATATAACGGTCTTTCGTCAATGTAACGAGAGCTAGGGGCTAAATATATGAATTGCAACTTCATTTACAAGACAAATTCCAAATCGAAGAAACTTATTTAAAGATTTAAATCGAGAAAACAAAAACTCGTAACCAGGGAGTTCATCCATTTTGTGACATTGACGTTCCGTCAAAGTAACTAGTTGTGGAACAGTGACTATAGGCTGATTGAATACTGTTAAACATATGATGAAGATCGGGAAAGCAAATGTCAGCTATTATATTTCACATACATTACTTTAAATTGTTTAATTTCAGCGGCGTGTGGTACTAGTAATAGTGCAGTTGATGACACAAGCAATTGTGGACAGTACTATGCGTGTTCCACTATTATTGCTGATACTCTGCAAACGTGCCCTTCTGGTTATAAAGTTGATCTTGTATCAGGAGGAGACAAGTGTGTCGTTGATGCGACGTGCAATGCAGGTACGCGTATTTCTTTATTTCTTTATTACTGGCAAATGATTCACTATACTGTTCTATGTAGAGAATAAAAAGAACCTATCTGTCTAAGAACATGAACATAAGTTTAAATGTAAGGTAGCGGGTTTCACCAAAACAAAGTAGAATAACACTTTTATAATGAAGAGAGACAACGCGTCCTTATATGGCTAAAGAGCAAACCACAAAAGTACAATAAATGCCTCGCTTCAATTCCAAATTGATAGTGTTTAAATGTACGTAGGCTCAACTTGATCGTAATGCCGCTTACCAGTCTGTGCTAAAAATGTTAATGGACAAGGTAGTAAATATACATATTAATCCAAAAATGTTACCCCTTGATTCATTTCTCTTTTTTCTGAATGTTGACTTCCAGATGGCCCACCGGGTACAGGCGGACCACCGGGATTAAAGGGTCCACAGGGGACGCTTAATTATGGAACATTCGGCCCTCCCGGAACAGGTGGACCACCTGCAACAGGAGGGCCACCTGCAACAGGAGGTCCACCCGGAACTGGCGGTCCACCAGGAACAGTTGGTCCACCAGGAACAGAAGGTCCACCAGGAACATCGGGTCCTCCTGGTACAGGTGGTCCCCCAGGAACAGGAGGACCACCAGGAACAGGAGGTCCCCCCGCAACAGGAGGACCCCCTGGAACTGGGGGTCCACCCGGAACAGGGGGTCCACCAGGAACTGTCGGCCCACCTGGCACAGGAGGACCACCTGGTACAGGTGGTCCTCCAGCTACAGGTGGTCCACCAGCGACGGGGGGACCTCCCGGCACAGGGGGTCCACCAGGAACTGTCGGTCCACCTGGAACTGTAGGTCCTCCTGGAACAGGAGGACCACCTGGAACTGGGGGACCGCCTGCAACAGGAGGTCCACCCGGAACTGGTGGACCACCTGGAACAAGTGGTCCACCAGGAACAATTGGACCACCGGGAACAGTTGGACCACCAGGAACAGGTGGACCTCCAGGTACCGGTGGTCCACCTGGACTTACAGCAACAGGAGGTCCACCAGGAACAGGGGGTCCACCAGGAACAGTCGGTCCACCAGGCACAAGTGGTCCACCAGGAACGGTTGGTCCCCCAGGAACAAATGGTCCGCCCGGATCAGGAGGTCCTCCTGGTACCGAAGGCCCACCTGGTACGGTAGGTCCACCTGGTACCATAGGTCCACCAGGAACAAGTGGGCCATATACTGGAGGTCCACCTGGGACATCGGGTCCACCAGGAACCATTGGAACAGGCGGTCCACCTGGAACAGGAAATTCGGTTCAGGGCACAAAGGGAGAGTCTGGACCACCCGGAACGGTTGGACCAACGGGACTACCCGGGACTGAAGGACAAAAAGGAATACAGGGAGAATTTGGAAGCAAGGGAATGCCCGGCGCAAAGGGAATGAAGGGTGCAGCAGGGTCAGTTCATGCAATGCAAGTGGCTATGCATCAAGTCAATATCGAAGGTAAGCTCATTAAATAAATATATAAGGGTTTTATACTGGGAGGTTTTGGATATTGGGTATATCCTGAGGGATTTGAATTAAAACTATTAAACAATTTGACCAAAGAACTATTTTAGTATTAGTTTCTTTAATTAAAATGTAAGTTTATAATTTATCTATACTTTTCTAGAGAATTACTTAATATGTCTCAGCTGGTTACAACAATAGCTTATTGTACATTGTATAAACTGAAAATAACACAAATGAAAAGTAAATGAAAACATATAAGAAATTAAATGTTCTTAAGGTTTCTGTGGTCAGGAGTATAACCGCTACATACGAAGGTTCAAGACATATCACCTGATACAAGGCTTACCATGCGAGGAGTACGTCGTCTGCTACCTTGGTTCCGGTGTCACGAAAAGATGCCCTGCTGGACTAAGGCTTGATACTAACACCGCTACATGTACCCTTCTTTGTGACGAAAAAAGTAAGAATTTAATACCAACAAAAAGTTCGAAGAAGCAAGTCCAATGCTTAAATAACATTTATAAATTATACTGATTTAAATTAAATAGAAATAGGCTAAACATTAACGTTTATCAACAGAAATTCAAAATTCGCCGTGCGGCAGACGTAGGAAATGTGACTGCATAATTATCCGACCGCAGAAATTCTACGGCTAGCGTAGAAATATTACGACCGCAGAAATGACAAACCGCACTGTCGCCGTAGGAAATGTGACTGTGGTGTATTTTACAATACACGTAGAAATAAATCGTAAGACCATGTCGCGATCGGATGTTAAAGAGCTTTTATCGAGATTAGCCTGATGAAATAGCAAAATTGATGTGAAATGAAATCATTTTGTTTTCAGCTTTAGAGCATGCAGTGATAGGAGCTCTCATCATTACTGGCTTCGTGTTCCTGTGTGGCGCCCTGGTTATTTTCCGGTCTAAACAAAGACTTAACAGATACTTACCGCAGAAACAAGTTGAAGATGTGGCTCTATTCTAAATATATCAAGAACTAACTTCAAAATCATTATTAATGATTTATTTCAATTTGAACTCTGAGATGTATCTCATATTTATTCATCGTTGACTAATAGAACAATAATAACGTCATTTCGAAGGGCAATATTGTGAAATATTGGACCGAGGTCCGAATGCAAGAGGGGGAGAAACCCCAGGGTTCAAAGATGATGTAAATCTGTATTGAGATGACATCGTCGCTGATTGGTTTAGCGAGTCGATCGTTGATTGGTTTAAAACTAGGTCAATTTGAAAACTTTGAAAACCAAGATGGAGGGAAGTATAAATATACGTACTTCCGGGAAAGGAGGTGCGCGAAGGAGGAAATCGTATGTCATCAATTGAATCATGGGGTTTTCCCTCCTCTTATGAATGCCTTCTAAACTAGCACTAAAACCCATAGAACTGGCCTGGCAAGGTGGTAATAATAACATACATGTATATTTTATGAAATAAACACAGGGTAGCTAATGTTTCAAAGCGCGCAATTTCAGTTTTATTTACACCTCGCCGAGGGAAAATGTGTCAAACACTAAAGTATGTAATTACATGTTTTCTTCAACATGTATCTTATTGGTTTTCAGTATAAATGAAATATTCCTTGGTCTTGTGGCTTTGGATTTCGATGATGGTTCCTGAATGGTGGGGGAAGGGATATTGTTTCTTTTTTTAAGTTCGATTATTGAATTGCAATTTGGGGTTTGTTTTCCCTTATGACTGGCTGTACTCTTGGATGTTACATTTTCTTGCTATGTTTTGTAACACTTTTCAGTGTTTTCCCTTTGGCAATAATGCATACATACTATTTATTTAGCCTGCTATCAACTATAATTTTTCTTCAACATTCTCAGAAAGTAATTTGTACGAAAGATTTTATTTTTACATGTCTATTTTTATGTCAGTTCAGCCAAATCATAATGTACAGAAAATGATTACATTGATTCAATATATAGTACTATTAAATTCAATTAAACATTTCTTTTGTTAAGTATACCACAGTAACTTCCAGCGTCATCTACTGGTGATAGTCACATTGGCAATATTCATGGAGACCGTCAACGTAACAAAAGCGAGGGACTAAATATGTAAATTGCGTCTTCGTTGATATACCAAACATAGAACCGCCTGCATATTCTAAAACTAGACTACCTTCCTCAACTTTGAGCCAAATTATTGTCCACAACACAAGTGGTGTAGAATCGAGAAATAAAAATATCTTACCGAAAACGAAACCCGGAAGTTCTTCCATCTTGTTACGCTGACGTATCGTCAGCGTTACTAGGTGAGTACCAGTGATTAAGTGAGACTTAAAAGTTAAAAGCTAAGTTTGATTGTAATTCTAACGTAGTACTTTGACAAAAATAGGTTACATGAGCTAGTTCTGCGCATGCGTCAAATCACCCTGAAGAAATAATGCTGTTACCAGATATAATCCTAGTCATTAATAAATCCATTATGATCTAGTCATGGCGTAGAATAATGGAAATAGTGCTATGAATCCCGGGACAATGAATCTCGGATCCAAGTACGTCATTAATTGTCGAAAATCAAAATATTGACATTATAATTATAATTATAATTATATTATGCAGCAAATATTGAAACGGGAGTTGTTGTCAACATATTGTATTAGCTTTGATCTCTTAGAATCCGTTGAATCCTAAGCGATTTGAGTTGTTTAGATCACTTAAAGATGCATTATACCATATGTTTCCCAGACAATCAATGATGTCCAATTGTTATTGCTCATATAATATCTCACATACCATGGATATATCTTGAGAATAACTTTTCGGTATATTATTGCCGAAATATGGAAATGATCAACAGAACAACCAACCTCCAGAGGGTTTGTAGAAAAAAACGGGTACCGGGTAGTAAATCCTCCATGCTGGGTTCAAACTTGGTACCCGGTACTCGGTCGAAAAAACCGGGTACCCAAAAAACGAAAAATACGAATATATAACATAATTATAGATCATTAGAAAACGTGTAAGATTTGTTTTGAATTTACAAAAATGTATGTAACTTCCTTCAAAATTGAGCTAGAAGCTTCAAATAAAAAGCATTTTAAGGCTCTTTTCGTGTATCATCGATGTGGTCATATTTTCATTGGTTATGGGGGGGGTGCGATCGCACCATCGAACCCCCTCCTGGCTACGCCTATGACATTGTAAGACGATTTGAAAAACGACAAATCAATCTTACTCTTTCTTCAATAGTTCGTATATTGGTACGTGAATTGTTTTGATTATGATTTAAATCTGTAAATAGCTATCGTTACTTTAGCAGAGAGGTGACGTGTGTCAATTTACATGATGCAACGTATAAGATTTTGATTATTAATCATAATTTAAGTTATCCCAATTTTCGACGAAACGTTCACTGAGTTAAATTGTTACGTCTTACGATGTCATAGGCGTAGCGATGGTGCGATCGCAACACCCCCCCCCCCCATAACCAATGGAAATATGACCATGATGACACAGGACGAAATTGATTCCTTTCGTCTATCATCAGTGTGGTCATAAAATGCTTTTTATTTGAAGCTTCTAGCTCAATTTTGAAGGAAGTTACATACATTTTTCAATTTTTGTATATTCAAAACAAGTCTTACACGTTTTCTAATGTTCTATTTATGTTATATATTCGTATTTTTCTTTTTTTGGGGTACCCGGTTTTTTCGACCGGGTAACGGGTACCAAGTTTGAACCCAGCATGGAGGATTTACAACCCGGTACCCGGTTTTTTTCTACAAACCCAACCTCCAGAATTAAACGTAATCGATTCCTCGGCTAGCGAGGGGAATCCCCATTGAGTCACACAAGCGCCCACAAGCGCCTTGAACCAGGCAGCAAATTCAACGACCAATCAGATAACAGGAGAACTTTCCCGGTATATTCAAACTTCAGATTGAATTAATTACTGCGAAAATAATTAGATCGGCCAGCACGATCGCAAAATTAACACTGAAAGAGGGGAACTAGGGACTCCTTCTTTGGTAAGTAGATGGGTGAATATGTGGTGAAACTCAATATGCAAGAGTCCAGGGGGGTCTTGATTGTGCTATCCTATGACATAGAGCCTCATTAACGCATGATATGAAATGATGATGATTTGAATTTTTTTCAAAGTTTATAATGGCGGCCAATGGGGGACTTTAGCGAAATATCCCAAAAATTAAATTATTAAAAGGCCAAAAGATCTAAGGATGAATTTTGCTGATTTATATATCCATTATTCTACGACATGTAAAAGCATGGACTTGTAAATATCTTCAATTTTTCCGAAAAGGTATGGCATATGAAGTAAAATTATAGCCAGATAATATTCAACATATGTACGAGTTAACATGTGAGTGAGTTTTTGAATATTTGCAAAATTTAGGTTAAGTCAGTAAGGATGATACCGTGTGACTGGAGGCCATTGCTCAAAACTATTCGTTTTTACAAATAGTTAATTCAGTTGTTGGTAACGGTTTCAGTTATAGATTAAGTAGATATAGCGTGCAAACTTTGGCCAGACCTTGTCAATCCCGGATACCCAAACGTCTCAGGGACACATAGTTACTCGAATGAATATAAACAAGTCGCAGTCCAACGGCAGGGACTTGGAAATCATTGTTCACCATCGCCAATGACGTGGAAACAAACACTGTCACTGCAATGAAGATATGTACACAACTCAGTTCTAGTCAGGTTTCTACGATGAACTTTATTTGAAGTCATTTTCCGGAAAATGGGAATTTTCAAGAAAACAGACACATCTTTCACAAATAGAGAAATTGTCAATTTATAAATCAATATTTACAAATGGTAATTAAATTCAAGTCCGTCTTTTTTAAATTATTTTATGACAGAGTTTTGCCATTCTTTCACCTATAATCTCCGTTATATTCTTTCCTGAAATGTAATACTGTTTCAAATGGTAAAATTATATTTAAAAATAATTATAAAGTGTATTATAATTAAATGAAGCAGTTCTTCTAAAACTAATTCGTTTATGTTTTAAGTATTGCAAAGTATATTTTGGCAGTTGCTTTAATTTTTTTTGATTCGTCAATTCTGAACAAGTTGGTATGGTATAGCATGATTTAAGTGAATTATGACAGTCCTATATTTTACGACAATTATCTCACCATAAATACAACATTCCTCATCAAATGAGGGCCCCCAAGATAATAACGATTTCAATTTTTCTCTCAATAAAATATTATTTTCATAAACAGTGTTATATTCATGGTCAGAATATACTAAAAGTTATGTTCAAAGATGTTGCTCTCTTAAATCATTCACCAAACCGTAATTTTTGGCAATAATCAATCAATCATATTTCATGTATCTTATGGTATTTTTGAAATCACAAAATTAAAAAAGCTGCCAATGCTAAAAAATAAGACATTCACCTAATTAAATACTAGCAAATTAAGCTTATTTACAGTTTATAAGTACTACAAATATGTGCGTTTGAAATGTCTGTACTACGTATTTCATTCAATTTTGTTTCTGAGTAACGCTCAGTCTTGTTATAACCTCTACTATCTCTCTTAGTCTACTGACTAGTATATATTTTTAAAAACGCATGTCAATCAATTTATCAGTCATACAGATAACTAAATATTTCCCCCGATGGGACCTCCTAATATAAACAAGTCACAGAGTGAACAGTATCACATCCTGAAAAAGAACAGATAGTTCTAGGGAGGGAAGGCATTTAATAATCAAAAACTAATCAGTTCTTAACCTTCATCCATTAAAGGCCCAACGCAAAAGTTGAGAAAGGTTGTCAGCATTTTATTTCTTAAATATTCAAATTTCCCGCCATTTTTCAATATGAAGCATATTTTAATCATCAAATATTGAAATCAATCCAAATTTTGAGAAATGTTTCTTTGTATGGAAATCTAGAACAGATTACTTTTGGGGTATTCTTTGTTAATGTCAAGGTGGCCATTTTGGATTGATTTCAAAAAGGATTGCCTGGAAAGACGTATACAAATTTAGTGGGACGCTCACCCGTCAATCCACAACCGCCCGGCAAACTGATCACAATATAGCACTGAAGGGTGCGATAAAAACAACTTACATGAGAGTTTAGCTCAATAAAATCTCAAAATATTTCAGCAAGCAATCATAAGCCAGTAGTCACAATCTATATGTCATAAATTACAATCTATTTAAAAAATTAGGTAGGCGTAGTTTTACTTTGTCGTCTGTGCACGTTTTTAGTACTTCCCTACCGTATAATATGCAATATATTCACCACGTTATCAGTACATCGGAGAAATATTCACTTGTTAAAAATAAGCACCTAAAACTCTAGTTTTCATTTATGTGGAGTTGTTCGAAATCGAAACATTTCTTTGGTTAACCCCACATTCAAGACACAAGACAAGGCATATGTAAAATGTCACCTGCGATTTCTTACAGACGCCGAACACCAGCCAAAGTAAACAAATCCCATCGAAGAGCCATGGCTGCCATTTTTACAAAATCCCTCCTCTACTTTTTCAGTTTTATCAAAAATCGTAAAATAGGCGAATAATGGCCATCATTTTTCAAGATGGCCACCATATCTTTTTTAATATTTAGATTTTTAACCTAATCAATATTTATATATAATATATATTTATATTTTTGCATTTAAAACATATTTATATTACTGTTTTATACATGTGTACCAACAATAATGTAAAATTGACACTAAAATGGCGGCTATTTGAAACCAGCAGTCATTTTGAAAATTGGCTTTCGAGCAGACTATGTACCTCCACGAGGCATATAGGTAGAAAATATAAACGGTATTGGTCCAACGGTATTTGAGTTATCCCCGGACGGACGGATGTGTTCCCTATATCCCTCCGAACGAAGTTAATAGGATACTTATTGAATGTTTACCGGACGTTCTGGGAACCTGATAAGCGTATTAGTAGGTGGGGAAACACTACAAAACGTTCACAGATTACCAAATAAAACTACATCTACCTGTTTTTCATACGAAAACACTCTACGCCGTTCCTGTACAAGAGACACACTAAAATTCTAAGCCATGTTTATCGTCTACTTCTGTATACAGTGTATGTATATCTTTCTTAAATAATATATATCTAAAAATATATAATATAATATTGATTGATTCCAATGCTAATCAGTTACATGATATAATGAACAGTGCCACTGTACATTGTTATATGATGCTACTATCATAAAACTTAAAAAATCGTAATCATATTTTCCTGGTGATGGCGGCCATTTTCAACATATAAAACCTGGGCCAACTCTGACAATTGATATTTGAGTTATAAAAGAAATTATGAAAAGTGAGGTCATTTTGAATTCAGCAGTCATTTTGGATATTCCTTCTGAAGCAGATTTCAAAAAAGTTTGAACCAATGCTGCCAACAGGTATTTGAGTTATCAAAGACAACAACAAAATAAAAATACGGCCATTTTGAATTAAGTAGACGTATTGGAATTTTTTTCTTTTGCAAAGGTCCTTTATTCATATGACATCAGCCTATATAATTTGAACCAAATCCCATAACTGGTTCTTCATTTATTGAAAATTGACAAATAGTGGCCATTTAAAACCCAGTAGCCTTCTTGAGCAGAGTCCCCTGTCACTAATACATCAGCATATGAAATTGGACCTGAATCCTTCAACTGGTATTTGAGTTTTCAAAAATTACACTTTCACAAAATGGCGGCCATTTTGAAATTACCATAAATCCTTTGCCCATAGCCAATACAATTTGGACCATTTCATTATTAATTATCAAATTTTTATGAAAAATGGTGACCATTTTGAAATTCAGTGGCCATCTTGAAAATCTCTTCTTGAACAGAGCTCTGATGTTTTAGGCATCAGTGAAGGACAGACTTATATAAATATACTGCTTCATATGTTTCAATAAAGAGCAACAGAACCACACAACATGTTAAGACCCATATAAGACATGGATACGTTAACACTCAAAATAAGACATGGATATATCAATACCCATATAAGACATGGATAAGTTAAAACCAGAATACAGCATGAATATGGTAACACACACATAAGACAGGGATATGTGGACACGTAAAACATGGATATGTTAACACTCAAAATTAGACATGGATATATTAATACCCAAATAAGGCATGGGAATGTTAACACCCACATGAGACAAAGATATGATTATGATAACATCGTTTAAGACCCCCAAAGAGCAAATACTGCCCTATAAGCCCCCTGTATCTCATTTGTGTTATCACTGCCAGCTACAACAGTGGCGCCATCCATCTGCTGCATCCCAAGGCTCTGCAGGAACACCTGGGCAGTGTTGGGCTCTGAGTACAGAACGCTGACCTCCTCATCTGATGTCTTCACTGTCTTTTTGGCTAGGATGCATGCTAACTGGAAGGTTAGATTAAAATTGCAATTTAACAACACACGTGTAAAAAGGAGGGTTGTTTCAAATGCTTCACTGTCTTTTTGGCTAGGGTGCATGCTAACTCGAAGGTTAGATTAAAATTGCAATTTAACAACACACGTGTAAAAAGGAGGGTTGTTTCAAATGCATCTGATTTTGTGTGAATTCTATAAATGGTAGGTTTTAAACTATGTGTTTAATTTGTTAATGTCATAACGACATGAAATAAATGTTATTCATAAATGTCAATCATTTTCATTACTTTCATTTTAGAGCCATATACATATGAAACTTGGTACATATAGTGTAGGTGTCTCCAATACTAGGAAGATTCATCACCATTATCAGCAAGTTTTGATCAGAACATCAAATTCAAATGTTAACTTACCAAGTAGAGCAATGAAACTGACTGGTCTGAGTTCAGTTCTGCAAAAGCAATTATTTGTTCATCTTCAAGTTCATCAAGAGCTTCCATTAGGCAGAAAAATGACATCAACATATCTGATTCAGCTGTTGGATACGTGATTGTGGACCAATTATCTGACTAAAATTAAAGTAAAATTCATAAATATTACACAAAGTATTTTATTGATATTACTTGCTATTTTTATTTCATAAATACAATACAGAATGCAAATATGCAATAATAAGTGAAGAATTCTTGCGCACTATTGTAGATAGTAGGTAGTAGCATAACCTTTTACTTAAAGGATGTATAAACTATCTAGGCCTTAGAAAACATTACAAAATGACTTTTTGAGGATTATCATCAATTTGATTCCTTTTCATTAACTAACTGTAATAAATGCACTTTCGATTTCCAATTGAATGTCAAAGTGCTCTAATAATGAAAGTGAAAGTGTTTGGTCATTGTAAGGAATCCCCCAAAACAAATGTCACAATGAATGTCTCCATACCATTCAACGTATATTGATGGCGTAATACTCGTAGCCCGCTCTTCTGAAAATCCAATGTTATGTGACGTAATTTCCGTAACTCAATTTGATATTATATAGCAAGCAACATTTGAAAGATCATGAAATTATTGCGAAATCCCACATTAGGTGGCCATTTTGAATTTTCCAAGGCCAGAATCAGAAAAATGATACAATATTTCTAATCTATTCTAAAGTTCCTTTCATTTGAGTATAATAAGGTCACAAATTAGAGAGATCCATAATTTAAAGAAAATTTTCATTTTCTAGACCCCCTTGGTTTGGAGAACGTAGTTCATCAGTCTACTGCACATTACGCCTGCTTTGGACAATTTTGATATTTTTACTTAGGGCTTAGCTATATCTCTACTTAACTTCATTCATTGGGATAATTAAAGTGCCTTTAAACAATATGTAGACATACAGTACAGTACTAGTAATGTCTTAAAGAAAAAAGTCCCTATCAAAGAATCAATTTGACTCACAAAAAGTGATCTAGCTAATACCAATTCCAGTTGAGAATAGAAACATGGAATGAGATCTTCATCACAAACTATGTTATGTTAAGTCAAATTGTAATCGTCAACGATTTTGATCATTTGTTAAATGTATATTTTTCCTAAGTAATTGAACTAAATCTGAAAATTGGCTTTTTTGTTGTGAATCAAAAACATATTGAACTACATCTAAGGTGAATTTGAGCATCAGTCTCAAACATGATAAAATTGACACTTTCTGCAATTTTCACGGCAGAATATGTGTGTCAGAAACTGCAGTAGGTGGGGTCCATGGATTTGACTGTACTTTTTGTGCTTAATTTAGTACCAGGGGACCAACTGGGCAAATTACAAACTTGATCAGAAAAAAAGTCCCAAAAATGAAACACATGTTTTAATATTTTTCATATATTACAATTTGAAATCTAGAAATCTTGAAATGTTTATGCATACCTGTAGTTCAAAGCCTGTCATGAGTAGAACATATTTCCAGTTGTCATTGTCTGTGCCTAACTTGTCTGTAACAGCTTTCAGTTCTATTGTTTTACCTTCACTGTCTTTGCACTTTCTCACAGCAGATTTCAACTAAAAGTGGCAATGACATAATGTTACATATGAAAACATACCTGTACATTTCAAAACATATCAAAGCAATAATTCCTGAACCTGGCTAAAATATTGTTTTTTTCACAAAACAAATATGGTGGCCATTTAGAATTTTCAATTTGAAACCTCAATGGTATTATATTAGAACATATAGGAACATTTTAATACAAATCAAAATCTCATTGGTACTAAAGAAACATGTTTCAAGGTATTACTTCAAATCGAAACAATAATTCCTAAGTTATGGCTCCAAAGTAATTTTTCTGTAACTAAAGAAATCCTTCAGCGGAGCTCCTGTGTCCCTAAGGTATCAGCATGTAACCAAATCTGTCAACTGGTATTTGAGTAATCACAATACATTTTTTTCGAAAAATGAAAGCCATTTTTAATTGAGTGGCCATATTTGAAATTTCTTCTTGAGCAGAGGTCACATTCAATTGCACAGGCGCATCAACAAAGCAAATTGGAATTATTTTTTCTGAGGGCTCATCGGAGATCATACATAGTATTTTTCAGTTGATTGCCATAATGTATTGACAAGTGGCCTCTCTATATCCCTACTAGACTTTGTTCTGTGGAATAACTAGGTTTAAACAAACATTGTGATGTATTTCAATGCAAAAAGAGGTTAATAGTCAAAATTATTAAATATTCACTGACTAATAAAAAATCAAGTATTTAACTTGACATATGTAGCAATGCATAGTAGTTATTATTGACCAACGCTAACAGCAAAGATTGAATGCTTTATTTGTTTATTTAGACAGAATACCTACCAATACATAGAGAGGATGGATCATCTTTGGATCCTTACAGATCCCCTGAATCTTTGATGTGAATTCCTTTCGGTCATTCAAGTTCAGACCCAAGATGCCTTTGAAGCTTGTTGCTGTATCTTCATCTTTGAAACAAAAATATCTCCATTTTAGCAGTGATGAAAGTATTTAGGCTATTATTTGTGAGCTTAAAATGTTCATATTCTTTATTTCGCAATAACTTTTTGAATAATAAATATATTTTTAAATAATCTAGATACATTAAGGCACACTTTCACAATAATTCCTAAAATGGTATGAATAAATCTTTATCAGTTTCTGGCTGGACATGTGGTTGGTTGGGTGGGATAGGTGGGATGGGTGGATGGATCAATGGGTGAATTGGAGAGCTTCACTTAATCCCTAATGAACTTTTTTTTTTGTCATCTTTCATACTTATTGTAAACACAAGTCATTTAGATACAATTACAAGGGGCAAAGCGCTGTAAGCATTAGATGTCCCCTTATATAAATAAACAATAAAGTACAATATTCATTTTAACCTGGATGTCACCTGTAAATGGTAGAATGCCTTGCAATGAAACAAAAGATAGGAGGGCTGCTGATATCCTGGGGGGGGGGGGTAGTATGTTGAAAATTGGAAACCGGTCATAGGCAGGAAAATATTTAGATTCTGGTTGTGTTTTCAATGAGATAATTCGCAACCAGTGAAAATAGATTATCCATTTCTAATTGGGTTAATGATGGATCCCCAAAAAGAAAAAAGTGAATTTTGTCTTGCTGAGTTTTGAAATGAGTTAATAAGTCCCCATATATCCCTAAAGTATCTGTTATTAATTTATTTCTTTGTTGTTCTTTCAGAGGGCATTTGAAAAAGAAGTGGGGAAAAGTTTCAGGGGAACCACATAAACAATTTGATGACTCAACTGAGCTCCAATTGTGGGCTTTGAGCTGGGCTTTTAAAATTAAATCTACCCTGGCTCTATTCAGATAAAGTTCTTGTTTACGAGTTAATTTTAAACAAATTGTTGAAACAACACCAGGGAACAAATTTAATTTAAGTGTTCTTTTAAAAGATGCAATAGTTGGCAAGAGCTTTTGTTCCAAGGGAACAGATCCTGGATCATTCCATAGGTTCATCATTTTGTATATTGGAGACTTATGTGGATAGTGAATAGGGATAGTGAAATCTCTAGATTTCCTTAACAATCTTGCTTGAGGGTTTATGAATGGCCTAAATATATCTGAGATATAAATAGGTGTTAAATCGTTCACGGCTTTGTACATAATTGTTTTAAAGTGGAGGATCCTCCTCTCATGAACTCTAATGAACTTCATTGGGATAATAATATGAGAGGTTAAATCACCTTTCAAAGTGGCATCAACTTCATCTATGTCTCCCCATCCTCCTCTGGAGTCTGAGTCTATTATAAGCTTGAGTCCCCCATCAGCCTCCACCCAAAGCTCCAGAGCATTGTATGCCAAGGGGGTCCCTTTGGGCAGCAGAAATTTCTTGTCAGTTTTGTCCTTTATTTCAGTTCTCTCATCTAGATGCAGCTGAAGATAAACAGTCCCATGCAGTTAGAGGTGAGGTTCTGAAGCATATTTACAGAGCGGCACCCTTGGACAACTCACTACAGAGCATTTCTCACACCCCTTGATTTATTAACTATACAAGATAGACTTCAAATATTTTCAGGAATTGGTCTTGTTATGATAAGTAATAGACAAAAATCCTGGGGAGGTCATTTTATTTGTTTGAAAAAAATCTAAAAATGGTAACAAGTAATTAAGTTTCTTCCAAATTGGCAATGGGGAAGACCATAGGTTCTGGGCCGATATAAAGATGGCAGCACCAACAGAATCCAGTATTATCTTTTTCTCTCAGGTGCTCAACGAGTTGTTGATGTAGTTTTTGAATTCCAATTTATGTCGACTTAACACTATTCCCAATGTGAAAAATATAACTAGATATAAAGAAAACATATGGATTGAAATACCTAGCACATAAAATCGATATGTAATGACATACTGACGGACTGACATGTCATAAAACAGCACTGTCCCGTTTTGCGAAATTGGCCATGGCAGGAATCAAATGTTTATTGATTTTGCGCAAAGCATACAATTGGTACTTACCGATTTTTAGCGAAGCCTTAAAAATAGCATACCATTCTAAAAACTTTCTAAAAATATGAAAAAATCATTTCAGATTGTTTGTTGATGTTTGAGAATAAACGTCTAATCGAAGAGAGAAGTGAATAATTACTACTTCCGGAAATCTGCCATGGCCAATTTCGCAAACTGCAACTTTGCTGTTCTTAGGCATATTATGCCTATTTCAGTAAGTGTTTGATCAACACTACACACTTGGTATGTATATGGATTTGTCCTTTATTGAACAGTAGGACTGTTTCACAAGAACGATCGGCATATAGGGGCAATATGTGGATTTTAAAAGTACCACCTCGGCTCTTGTTGATTACCTGAAGAGAATATTTATAAATAAACACAGATCGATTACCATGCCATCTTTATTTAAAAAGTATTCCTATCGGCCTTTGCCTATAGGGAAGACCATGGCTGACAGAGTAAAAATGTTGATCTAATCTGCATCATTTTTGTAATTATTGTAATTACATAATGTGAATTTTTTCTTATTTTACCCTTTGCCACTCCCTTTATTCATACCTTGTCAACATCGAAGTCTTCTTTTGCATCAACGTCCATGTGTGCATGCAGCTCACACTCCTGGCTTGTCTCTGCAACCCCAGTGATAACACACAGAACTTTGCGTGGATGTTCCCTCACCTGTTTCACAAACTCATGTTTCAGATCTAAATGTCTGAAAATAATGAATATACATGTATAATGTAGGTTGCGTATCATATATAATACAATGGACATATGGTACACACTTTAAATGAACCAAGGAACTGTTGGTTAGTGGGGACAATTATATTATGCTAATTTATGTAATATACCATATGCCAGATTTTGATTTTCATTGGTATTATTTTTTGACAAAATTAATAGCTGGATGGTGAAATAGGATTGATTTTGATGTCAAAATTTCCAAAAGTTGGCATTAGAATTGCCATTTTGTAAAGCATGGCCTAACTCTAAAAAGGAAATCAAACTAGCCCAAATCAGTCCAATCAAATACCGTACTCCTCAGTGAGGATCCAGGAACCAACAGGGGGGGGGGCCAAATTTGAGGTGAGAGAAAAAACGAAAAAAAATTTGGGCCCCTAAAACCGAAAAGTGGCCCCAAATTTTGAAAATTTGAGGCCCATTCTCTTCAAAATTTGGCCTAAAATTAAAAAAATAAGGCCTTAAAGGCCCAATAATGACCAAAAGGCCCACTTTTTGGGGCCTTAAGGCCTTTTTTGGCCTAAAATATTTTTGGACCCAACTTTTTTTTTTCTGGGCCAACCTTAGGGGGGGGGGGCCCGGGCCCCATGGGCCCGGGCCCCCCCCCCCCCCCCCGGATCCGCCATAGCTCCTAGTTATTTTCATGTGCTACTATATTAAACGCGATTTTTTTTTTCTGAGTTTTTGTGCATCTAAATGATACAGTATGTGGAACTAATTAAACTGACTGGAGGTGTCAAAACAGAACTCTGTTCTCTTTGTTCAAAAAATGTCCAAAAATGCAGCATGTTTTGTCACTTCCTGTTTTGTCATTTTCTGTTAAGTACTTTGAGACCGAACTCACTTGTTCTTAAGAAGCTGAATAAGATCATCAATACTGGCGAGTTCTACTTTGTTGACAACTCCAAACTTTGCGTCTAGCTGAACTGTATCAGAACCTTCTATGTCTGCTTCTATGATTGACTTCAGCGATGCACCAATTTTCCCACTAGCAGAAAAGCAGCTCGTTTTGTTATAAGTTACATACTTCCGTACTGAGCAGGGTAGTTGGATGTGATCATTTTCAGTGAGTATTTGCTCTAAACTAAATGGATATGGCTTGTATTTGGCCTTTTGCCAGAACCATCTTTTGTTCTTTTTTACAACAATTGCCAGTGGTTTACAAAGATTTGATTTATCTAAATCAGGCACTTGGTGAAGTGATTCTTCACCAACTGCTTTGACGAATCTATATACTGCTGCTTCGAACATGATTATCCTTGACGTTGCGCTTATGCAAAGAGTTATTCTAATACTGTTTAATTGTCCGTGGTAAGTAGACTATTGTTTTGTTGCAAAGAAGATAAATATTTCTCAAATTTCAAACCCGGAAATAGAGAAAAAACAATGGTGGCGTTCCAGATATCACGAAATGTACAGCGAGCGTACGCTATGTGCTTTTATACGATGTATAGTATGGTAACGATTCGGGTTAACAAATAGTAGTTATATTGATTATAGATTTTAGAATTCATTAGCTTTCATAGTTCATACTCACGCTCGGTGATCGGACAGAATGAACGCATTGGCGGATCCAGAACCTAACAAGGGGGGGGGGCAGACTGTAAATCATTTGTCTGAATAAATTCAGACTGAGTCTCATTCAGTATGTTTATACATACTAGGGGGGAAAATTCCAAATCAGTAAAAAATTTGGGCCCCAAAATCCGAAAATTAGGCCCTGCCAAAAAAAGGGGCATTTTTCTGGGACCCCATGTTCGCCCCTTCCCCCCTCCCCCCGCTTGGCCAGTTAGGGGATGCTACGATTTCTCCAAGAAAATTCAACAAATCTGGAAGATTTATTTTTCAAGAGAAAATTTATGATTGAATCGCTAAATAAGAAAGCGAACGGTATAGTAAAACGTGTTGGCCGGGTCTTCCAGAATTTTTTTGAACCAATTGGCCCCTAAAACCAACTTGAAAAGTGGGCCCAAATTTTGAACATTTATTCCCATTGCATGTTGGTGAAGCATCTTTTTCAATAGATCTTATATCTCAGAAGCGTATACGTATCGGTCCTAGAAATAGAAGACCTAACATATTTTACCATACCGTGCGTCTATTCATTCAGTAATACAATCATAATTTTTCTCTTAAAAATTACATCTTCCATAATTTTTGCATTCAATCGGCGCATCCCCCCTCCGTTCATTCTGTCCGATCACCGTCCGGGCTTTACAGTTATGTCTAAATATCATTTGGCTTCAAAGGTTCCTCGTAATCCTCCATTGCTGTAACATCTCTCTCAGAAAATTTTATTTTGATTCACTCATAATTTAATTCACGCATTATATAACAAAACCAAAAAACATACAAGCTCCTTTTAGATTCTACTGAAACTAATGAAACCGAAGCTGGTCAAGTTCATATTTGAGTAAAATTTTATAAATATTATTATAGGGAATAACAAACCCGCTTAAATTCAGGTCAAATGGTATGTGTTGAATAGTTGTCAAGGTGATAAAGATTTAAGTCTTGGACTCAGTGCACCGATTTATTTCTTAAGTATTTACAAAAACATAGAATAGAATATTTATTGAGTACATTCACACCCCTGAGGTTCAGGTACAAGAAAGTGCAGTACACAAAAAGAATATATATGATTTAACACTAGACTACTATATACTACATATAATATATGCTTAATACTGTAAAATGTAAAATATGTATTACTACAAAATGCTTTTTTGCGCAGCAGGAATTAGCCTTTCTAAATTAAGTATTGCTTTCTAAAATTCGGAAGGCATCACTAATATATTTTGCAACCTTGATGCAATCTTGATTTATACAAGTTAAGAGGTATATAAATTGATTAGTTTGTGCTTTTGCCGTATCAGACAATTCAGTTTGAAGTAATAATCTTTCATTTTGATATTTTTTACACTTCATCATAAAATGTTCTTCATCATCAATAATATTGCAATGGACACACAGTCTTTCTTCAATTGGGGTTTTCTTTGGTTTTGTATATCTCCCTTGCTCAATTTGGAGGTTGTGAGCACTTATTCTCAAACGTGTAAAGTTTCTTCGCATATCAAGTCTGTCGATTATATTTAAATAATGTTCATATTTAAAATCTTTCTTGAGGGTTCTGTAGGTTCGTAGTTTATTGTCGTTATCATTTTTCCTAATGTCAGTGTTTAATTTATTCTTCCAGTACCTGTCAAATTTTAGTTTAAGTAATGATGTACATCTTAAGGTATCAATTGTAGAATCCACAGATTCAGAGCAATTTTCATTAATAGAGCAAATTATTTTGTTTACGTTTGAAACCCATGAGTTTTCTTGTAGTTCTTTGGAGCAGTCAAAAGCTGCTTGATTAGAACATTTTTTGTATCTTTAATGTGCATATTCTTTGCATTTGTGCAATTGAAAAAAATAGTGCTATGAGATTTTCTCTTTCAATATTACATATTTAGAAAGTTCCATTCTACTTCTGAATTTTGTAATTTCTTTTTCTGTCCATATATATTTACAGTACAGTCCTATTAACACATAAATACAACGTTTTGTTGTTATTACTGATGTACTTATAGAAATCTGGCGAATCTGTTTGAGCATACTGCAATTTCTCTGATTTCGACAATAGTATTTACTGTTTTACAAACCCTTTCCTTGTTGATTGCACATTGATTTTCTGTACAGGAATATATTTATACATGTATCACTTTTACTGTTTTTAGTGTTTCAATTTTAACTGTGTCTAGGGGTTATTCTTGTATAACAAGATTTTTTATATTTTTTATGGGCTAGTTTCAACTGAATTATAAATATAGACCTGTTTAAACATTTGAAACTAATGTATGAAAATAATTTAACAGTGAAAACAAGAGGGCATGAGGAAAGTAAAAAAAAGTTCTGGATATATATTTTGGATATACAGGGTGTCAAAAAGCAACGGCACCCCCCTCTACAGCAAAAAGTCTTGAATGTTCCATATCATGTCATATATCATTTGAAAGATAATTTAATTCTGGAGTTACTCCTCAAATTTCATTTAATAAAACTTTATATTAAAAAAGCTACATTGTTTTTAAAGATTCTCGCAATCTTTATCCAATCAGCGTTTGCGAGTGTGTCGGCTCACGTATAAAAGGCGAATCCAACTCAAATCCATGCAGGGGTGTATGAGGTACTCGAATAGGAAAGAGCTCGTGAAATCTGAATTTATATGCTCATGGTCAATGTTTACACATGTTTGGAGTTATTGAAGAAAATGTGATATGGGTGTGGTTCCGAATTTGAATTCATTGCTAGAAAATATGATTTTAATACGTGAAATTATATCTATAAATACAGCACTAAAAATAACAGTACACATGAAGTACATGTATGATTGTGTCCAGAAATGTTTGAAACCCTTACAGAAAATTCTGTCTGCATTTTGTCACCATTGCTCTTTTTTCCCGCATTCTAGTGCTGTTTGAATGAATATATTAATTAATGTATTTCTAACTATAATATATCACATTTTTTTATAAACCACAAACATTTACATCATAAAAAAATATTCAATACTTGAGTGAGCACGATATGCAAGGGTTACTAAGCTGACACAGTAAATGACCACTGATATTGTGTTAGCAAATATGTATTAGCAGAATACGCTGTGTGCATGGACTAACACCCCTCACTTTCATAGTGAAGTGACTAATTGGTTTATGTTTACGTTTTAATGTGTTTTGGGTTCCTTGTTACAGCAAGGGGGGCCAGTAAAGTAGACTAACATGTTTGCATGGCAAATTTTGATCGAATATGTGAGACACTTTAACTTTGATACTTCGGTACTTTGTTTGCTGCTCTGTTACTGGTTAAAGGTCAAATCTTCAAAACTTCAGAAAGTGAAATATCAGGATTAGCCCAGATTTCAACTGCACTGAACATATGGGTTCAGTTCTGAAAAACAGGGTATAGGAACTGATGGACGAAGAGCCTCTTGAAAAAAGATACAGTGAGAATGTATTTCTGAAGAATATGAGGAAAGTGCTTAGAGGATTATGCAATGATACACCTTTATCTGAATTCTTATTGAAATTATATCTGTCCAGATAAGCTGCTGTTTGAGCAGCAACTGGTGGTCATACCAACTACTAAGAATCAGCTGTAAATCTGTAAAATTATATGATATAAAGCTGAAATTTCCCAGGTAACTCCAGAATTAAATTGTCTTTAAAATGAGATATGACACACCATGTAAAATTAAGTACTCTTTGCTGTAGAGGGGGTGCCGTTGTTTTTGACACCCTGTATATGGAGGAAAGGGCATTTCTACTGCCGCTTTAAGTGAATTTAAAATACAATATAATATAACATTTAGTCAAAGTCATTATTAGAGTTAGAAAAATATATAATTTAGATACTATCTGTTTTTCTACCTGTCTGTACCCCCGTTGGTGCCCTGAATTTGAATTACTGTTATCGATTATTTAATGAAATTCAAAACTGCCTTAAAGATTTTGGAATTGTTTTCATTTGTTTAGTTCATGTTTAACCACCGCTAGCGCATTTGTTTCTCTCAGAGGGCAGGACAAGAGTTTATGCTGTGCTGTCTCTCGAGCTCCACAGTCACAATATGGATCGTTAATGAAAGAGAAATTATGGTCAAAAAGATCGGATTTGAAATATCGATTTACTCTTATCTTATTTAATACAATTTCTTCTTTTCTATCAAGATTCTGTATGTAGGAGGTTGAAATTGTAGGTTCGGTGTTTTTGGTGAGGTGATCGTTTAGTTGTTTTTTAAAAAGTGAGAAGCTGTTCGTTTCCTTGTGGTCTCTAGGAAGACGGTTCCACAAGGTTATCATTGAGCAAACTGTTCCCGTTTCCATTTTTTTACTAATTGAGGCTGGTAATTTGTAGTCGTTGGTTGTTCTAAGAGCTCGCGTCTGAGGTGATTTATATCGTTCGAAAATCCGTTTAACGTAAGATGGTGCCGAATTGTTATGAATCTTGAACATAACGCGCAATTTATGTTCATCCCGTCTATTTTGAAGATTATCCCAATTTAATATTTCAAGGGTTTTTTCTGTGCTTGCTCCTTGCATAACACCAGAACAAATAACAGCTGCCCTATAATGTAGCTTGTCTAACTGGGCTAGGCTGGTAGCTGGAGCAGCGTCATAAATGATATCACAATAGTCCAGATGTGACGGGATAAAGGAAGAGTAAATTTTTTCCAGGTGTTTGGAATTTAATCTATGCTTAAGTGCCATAAGTGGATTTAATAATTTTTGAACTTTACAAATTAAATGAAACTAGAAAACGTCCACACAACGGAGTAGCAAATCCCAATGAACACTATATGTCACAATGTTATTAACCATGTACTCTACCTTTGATTAAATTGACATAAAAACAACACAATGTTTTAGATCTAATAGAGTATAATGTAATCATAATTTGAAGATATCTCTAAGAAATAGCCAATTTCTGCTCTAAGCAACCATTTTGAATTTTCCGAGGCACGAATCAGAAAAACAATTCTAAAATTCCTCCCATTTGAGTATAATACAGCCATACTTTGAAGAGATCAGAAAATTATAGCAAAATCACACATAAGGTGACAAATTTGAATTGTACGAGGCCCGAGTATTATCAGTATATTATCATATAATAATCATATAATATAAATTACAGAATTTATTGCCAATACCTGTGATTTTCATTTTGCGTTATTGTCTGTCGAAATAAATCAGCCGCATACACGTATAGTAATGAACTGCCAAGTGTGTTTAAATGTCGTCAGTAGTTTTTCTGTAGCTTTCATATATTCAACTCAAAGATATATTTATCAAAAGTTTTACTGGTTTAGAAGGTACATATATATTTATTTAGATAAATTAGGTCATCTACAGAAAATGCGTACCATTTTTCATTTTCAAAAGCGCCTGGAGTCAACATACAATAACCTTTACTCCGTTCAATTGGATTTCAACTCCAAATGTGTGACAACCATGTAAACACATTGTGTATGCATTAATTAATAAATATTGCATGTTTACCATTAGTCATAAATACTGTATACTAAATCCGAGCAACTACGAAAAGGCATGCAACATGAGAGATGATAACATTAATTACCACCAATAGATGGCCGATATATATACAGGTTTATTAATAACACGATAAGGAAGTGAACTAGTCATACTGAATACAAATATATTGCTATTGCCAATTCGGATTACATACCTTTAATAACGACGATTTACAGTTCATTCATTAACATGTTTAAATAGGAAAACCGTTGTTCAGTGAGTATATTTTATATTATGTATATGCTAAATTAAAGATCGTGGTACAACTGAGCAATATAGGTTTAATAATAACACAGATGTCATGTTCAATAATAAGGTATAAGGTCATGTTCTAAATATACGCCATTTTGTGTTTTAAACTGAGGAATGTAGGTTAACGTTTTGTTTGTTCCCCGGGGTTTGTTCACAAAGCCATTTGACGATGTTGTGATATACCTGTATCATATAGGTACACTGTATATATACCTGATGAATCTATGAGGGCCATTCTGTTGTCCTGTAATATTTGTAATAAATCTTACTATTGGAATGTTAAAGCTACATAGCCGTATGTATATTGTAGATACAGGTATATTGGACTTTCTCGATGCAACATTAGCATAACAAATTACAAGTATCGAAATCATGTTTTATACTGATGATTTTAAACCTTGTATCTTTATGATGCCTAGTCAGCACCATTGTGAGCACCCCACCCTCCCCCTCCTCCCACGACAAACAATGTAATGTGGTATAAATATATATAAGGGGGGGACAGTCTTGACTAGTGTACATTTTTACATTGAATATCGGTACTGTTTTTGATCATAAATTTTATAAATGAATCACGGCATCATTTAGGAGAATAAATACAAAGATAAACAGTTTGACTAGTTAGCTTTAAGCCAGGACGTCAGGACGTCTATCCTTAAGTGATCTCAATATCACACGTTTATACTTTGAACACGAACTGCGTCATAAACTCATACTATCATGATATCCCGTACCTTAATGAATTGTAACGATTCTAATGTATTTCAGATTTTCAGATCAGATGTTAATAAGTTCCATTGATTTTAATATTGTGCAGGCCAGGGGGGTTCGGGGTTCAAAAAACATGCAGTTTTTCATCATTCTGGGCAGTTGTCAAGTGATTTTTGCCATTTTTGGCCAAAGTTGTCAAAATTTAGCCCCCTGGAATTTTTCAAAAAGTGGACCCCCTTGACAAATCCTAGGTACGGGCCTGTTGTAAATGGTCGTATGGTTAACTCTTTTTATTTGGTTAAAGTGATATCCCGCACTTAAATGAATGGAGGCTTCCAGTACAGGCGTTAAGTCATTATTGTTTTGATTTTGGATTTGATTGAACTTTAAACAAGTATGTAAATACCATGGTTCATATTTCAAGTTCGATGCTATGTAGAGGCCTTTTTAGTATGCAACAGTTTTAGCTATATCACTTTGAGTAGGGCTTAAGCATTGACTGTATGTTTACAAAAGCAAGTGGTTTGTAATAGTCTGACTATTGATTGATCATGATTAGACATTTAAAACTACACAGTAAAATGTCATAAAATTAGTATGAACAGGTAACGTAGGAATTCAAAATAAGATCCGTGGTTAACATTAAAAAAGATTGTAAATATCGTGAAAGTGATATTAACTTTGAATGATGTGATGTACAATATTTTTCTAGGTGATGGATGTCAAAATACTCCATATGCAGTAAGTGAAACCCGATTGGATAACAGACACAGGGGAACAAACAACAAACAGCAGACACGATGTGGGACAAACAAGTGAAAAAATCCCACGCTGTTGACTTGATGATATCCATCGAAAACCAGAATTTGGCAGAGGTTAAGGCCATTATCGAACCTTACGTGAATAAACCAAGCCTACAGCTGCTTTGTACGGCCGAGGCTAGGAAGAGAGTCTCTCGGGAGTGTGACTGTGCCTTATTCCTAGCTGCGAAACTCAGTGACCCAGCAATCCTTAAATATCTCCTCGAAGTTGGCGTTGAACCAAATTTTGTGAGAAAAGAGGGGTTTGATAAGACGTCTGCATTACACATCGCTGCAGGGTTTGGAATCCATGATAATGCAAGTGCTCTACTTGCTGCTAACGCGGACCCTAATAAACAGGACTCAAATGGACAAACACCGTTACACTTTGCAATTAAAGATGCAGACTTTGAAATGGCTAAACTCCTCTTATCATTTGGAGCAAATGCTGATTTGACAGATAAAAACTTTAATGCTCCGATTCACATTGCTTCCAAATACGGGCACTCTGAACTTGCTAACCTCATTCTTTCATACGGTGCCAACTTGTACCTCCGGGGCTACAGCGGGGCCACACCAATACATATAGCGTCATCTGAGGGTCATATCGCTCTTTTGAACATCTTCTATTCCTACAAATGTAACTTTAATCTGAAAGTACCATGTTATTACGGCAATCGGGAGCAAACGGCACTTCATATTGCATGTGAAAAGGCACATGTTCAAGTCGTACAACAGCTCGTGGAAAATTTCGATGCTGATACAAATATTCTTGACTCACATTCTCAGAGTCCTCTTCATTGTTTACTGCAGCATCCCCATGACCCAAAAAGAATGAAAGCTATTGACAATTATAATGATGTGGCCAAAATATTGATCAAACACAAGGTAAACATCAACAAACAGAATATCAGGGGTGAAACGGCTTTACATCTGGCTGTGAAACATCGATTCCACAGAATCATTGAGCTACTACTGGCAGCCGGCGCAGACTTCAACGCTGAAACTTACTCAGGTAAAAAAGCAATAGATTTAGTTCCTGGTGGCGATTCTGACGTAACAGCCATGCTACGGGATGTCATCAATATGAACCCCAACAGAAGAATGATTCACTTTAATTCGACCTCAGATCTGAGTAGTCCAAGATCCAACCGAAGCCTTGGTACAAGAAGTCATAGTACAAGAAGCCTCACCCGAAGCATGTCTTCCAGCTCATACGAGACGGCAATGGATCAAGAAAGCAGTTATAGTACATGCGCGGAGAGTCTTAAAGGCAGTAGCATTTCTGGTAGCGTCAATGGGCCACATTGGACTCTCATTGATGATAGATCAGACGCTGGAAGTAGAACGAGTCGCAGTACACTGAATGCTGATGAAGAACCTTGTTATGCTGAGATACCTGAACAACAAGGAGAACACGTATATATGTCAATGGAGGATGTAAAGCGTGAACGAATGGCAAAACGACCTGAATTCAACTCTAAAGCGCTGCCACCCCCACGGTCACCTCGTCCGAAGGCAGCTGAGCCACCACCTGTACCATGTAGGACTTCAAAACCAATATATGATGAACTGAATCCATCCAGTACGTTGTGGGATGGCTATGAACGCCCTGTGAACAATAACAAACTAAAACGTATGAACCACATTTCCCCTCCTCCAACATCAAATTCCTTAGAGATGAATCGCTGTTTGGACGACTTCCCCACAGAATATGCATCCTCCAAAAATGCACCACAAGCTCGGTCAACTCCAAATATGTCCGATGAAAGAAACAAACAAGCCGTGAAGGAACTCGGTGATCAATTGAGTAAATCTAATCTTGTTCAAATGAAAACAAAATCAAGTAAACGAGGCCAGAGTTCTACAACTGCTTCAGCTGAAACTGTCGGAAGCATGGATTCGGGTCTTGGCATGAGATATTCAACTAGTAAATCCAACAGACGTCGATCCCTCAGTGAACACTCTGACAGTGATGACTGTACTACAGACGATGATTCTGATACCAATGCAAAGTCGAGCCCAGTTTCTAAAGCTTCTTGTAGTAAAAACACTCAGGGTTATACTGACAATGCAGTTACTAATTACCAATCCAAGGCACAGAAGCGAGCTAAAGCAAAAAGGTCTCCAACCAGTGAAGAGCCCAATTATCCTACTATTCGTGAAGTGATTTACCCCGTTGAGAGAGTGATAAACTTTGTAGTGGACATTGAAACAGATGTGCCAACCTGGAGGTTGTTTGAACCTGTGTATGGCAAGGCGTCGACAATGGATCCACTTAAGAGTATTTTGTATAGCACAGATCTGCAGCTGGTCAAGGTCGAAGAGAAAACTCTGAATTCAATCAAAACAGAAAGTGTCATTGTCAATGATTCTCTTGAGTTCAGCTTAGAAAACGATGTTGAAAGTTTCACAAGTGATGGACAATCAAGTGAAGCATCTGATGATGATATCGAAGAATTAGTTGAAGTAAATCAGACTATACTTCAGTCCCCTGTGAAGTCACCTGTTGTCAGAGAAAAACGTGCCGACAGTGGGTACCAGGATGTATCATCCTCAGATGACGAAAACCGATTGATGAACTCTAGCAATGAATCGGAATCAGCAGTGTTCAATGTTTCTCAAGTAAATAAGGTAGCTTCGAGTACAACATTCTTTGAACAGGAGATAACACGTGTCAACAATCGTTTTGATAGAGACAGTGGCGTTCCTACTACAGATGATTCAAAAGATAGTAGTCTGGACGATATCTTGAATCTCGAGGGTCAGGCTCCACGCATTGTATCTTTAAGCGTGAATTTGGGTAAAGCTGGACATAGCACAGACACTAGCTCTGATGACGACGGAAAGAAAAACACAAATGTTACGATGACTTTTAACTCAAATCCTTCATCAAGACGCTACACTATTGGCAGTATCGATGACGCTAAGAATGTCGTTGTGGAAAGAAGTAACGGATCTAGCGACGATGAGGTTAGGCGTTCTTTAAGTCAAAGTGTTGAACAACTCACGTGTTATCTTCCTTATGACTCCACAGAATCGCATGATGAAAGTATTTCTCCAATTAATATCAAATCTATCGATAGTTTGGCATTGTCATGCCTTGATATGTGGCCAACACGTAATACACCTGAACAATCAAATCATGAGAGCGAGGATGATGAAGAAATTTGCGAAGTTATAAATTCTGATGTTTTATCACCCGATTCGCGATATTACAAACTTGTTCAGGTCAGCGAACCTAACTCCCCTCTTGTAATTAAGTCCAATACAAATAATCCAGTTATACACTCACTTGCCCTCCCACCCATATCAAAACAGAATGATAACACTGAAGATGACTCAGATAGTTCTGAGTCAATAAAGACAACAAGCGAATCGAGTTATGGAAGTGATTCTGAAACTTCTGACTCATCTGATAGTTATGAGTTAGACTCGTCACCTCAGCAACCTCAAAATGGATTAGAGAAAGTCAAACAAGCATTATCAGCCATTCAAAGTTCATTAGAGTCGGAATCCGAGAATGAAACTAGTGATGTTGAATCAATAAGGAAAACTGATAACACAATGTGCCAATTAAGCGATGATCTATCAGATAAAAGTTCATCTGATCAAGATATAACATTAGGCAACAGTGAAACAGAGGACGACTCTGATACATCAAATGACAGCGACTCCTCTGGAACATATGACTTTTCTACATGTTCTAAACAAGAAGAATTTGATGGATTTGAGAAGGTTAAGAATCTGTTAGCGAATATTAGTGATACTGAAACCAACCAATCTGAGTCTGATACAAATGAATCTGCTCAAGATGAATTGGACTCTTCCGACACTTCGTTTGATATAAATGACACTGCAACAGAAGATACTTCAGATGTAAATTCGTATGCTACAGTAAGTGAGGAGGATGATGATAGTGATTCGTCAGGCAGTTATGATCTTGATGCAACCCCTACTAAATCGACACATCGTGCTCCTGTACTTCAGAGTCCTGTTAAAATAAAACAAGGCCCTATTAGTCTAGATTCAATACAAGAGGATGAGAATAGTGATGGTGAAGAACCAGAAGATGCAGCAGAAGAGCAAAATGCAGCAATTGAAGATGAGGACCAAAATACTTCATCTAGTGATTTAGATCATTCATCAGCCAGTGAATCATCTCAGAAGGACAGTTCCACCTCCGACAGCTCAACCGGCAGTGAAAACGATGACAACGTTGCCTCGTATAATATAACAGATCTTATAGAATCGGACAAGGAAAGTATTTCTGGTGTGGTAGTGGATAATAACATAAATATGTTAGTTGATCTTGAAAGTGGAATTGTTGAGCATCCCGTTGAAATAACACAAGATGATGCGTCTCCTCGCGTAGAAGCCCCTAATCAAGAGAATAACATTAATTGGGCATCATTGACATCGGGAACTCAATACCAAAAGCCAATATCTAAACTTACTGACACGATTATGAAAGCAGAAGACACAATAAGTGTACTTTCTAACAGTTCATCCCTAGCTTGGGATTTGTATAGCCCGGATTCTAACACTAGTAACAGTGATCACAATGACCTTGATACCATGGTAACCAAAATAGCTTCTTCTGAAGACAATTTGCCATCTGCCAATTTGGACGAAGATGTCCTCAATTATAAGTCATCTCAGTTCGCTGACACTTGCATCAGTGGTATTCCTTTTGACCGACTAAGTCATGATGGCGAAGCTAAACAGATTGAGGAACCCCGATTTATATCATTTGACAGAACACAAGATGATCATGATGTCATAAAGCTGGCAGGAGGTAACGCAACTGGCGTGTATGTGGCTTACGTAAATGAACAATCTCAAGTGTGTACTCGAGGTCTGAAATCTGGGGACAGGCTGTTGAGGGTAAACGGAGTTGACACTAAATTCAAAACAAGAGAGGAAGTGACTTTGCTACTTTTAAGTGCCACTGGTGAGGTAAACCTTGTCGTCCAAGAGAAGATGAACGAATTTCAAAAGCTTAAAGAGAGCCATCTATCGGGTGATCTTTTTTATATAAGATCTAATTTCAACTATCATAACATCGAAAAAGAGGACCTCAAGTTCCGCGTTGGAGACATCATGTGTGTGACCAACACAATGTATAATGAACAGTTGGGATCGTGGGAGGCTGTCAAGCTGGACAAGAGCAACAACGACCGCAAAAAGGGCAAAATTCCTAATAAAGACAGAGCCGAACAACTAGCCTTGGCTCAGACCAAACTTGGCCCAACAACGAAGAAGAGTAAGCCTGGTGTGTTCAGGAGAGCAGGTAAATGTATTATTTTAACTTTTACTTGCAATATATAGGCGCCTATCATCTACATTAAGTTTGGATGTTGCTTTGTTAAATCTGTTTTTCTTTATATTTCTTTCTTTTTTTAATTCATGTACATATTTCTCATTTTTTAACTTTGTTTGTTCATCAATTCATTTTAAAATAAATATGATAAATGGAGCTACGTGTAATTTAGATGACTAGAATAATTGAATATATTCAAATGACTTCCAGGAAGAAAATGGGCGAAAACTAGAAAGAAACAAAAACTACAAAGTTACCCCAGCATTGATGGAACCCTGGATGGCTATGACTTTGTACAGCACAAGACTGCTGAATACCCCCGACCCGTTGTACTCCTTGGGGGCCTAGCTGATGTAGCAATGGAAAAACTGTCGTCTGCTTATCCCGAAAAATATCAAATTCCTGAATCAACCTGCAGTTCGAGTGATAGTGTTGATAACATTGAATACGGTATCGTGAGAGAAATTATAGACAGTAACAAACACCCTTTAATTGATATCCAACCGACAGAAATCCCAAGACTCATGACATCACGATTCAAACCAATTGTCATTTTCCTGAAGCACGATAGCAAGAAGGTCCTAAAAGATGTGAGATCAAGGTCACCAAAAACATCCCCCAAGAACAATTCAAAGATACACAATGAAAGTCTAAAACTTGAGAGATTACACTCCCATCTTTTTGATGACACTGTCAATGTAAACAATGAGGAGTGGGTGTCTGAGGTGGAGAACTTAATAAATGCACACCAACAAAAGGCAATTTGGACGAGAATCATTAGAGACGACGAAAATGAACTCGATAAACTTGATTTGAAACACATAAGGATCAGAGCAAAACCTCTTGTTAGCAGTTTCTTTGGTAGCAACCGTGCTGAGAAAACAGAATCTTGGTACTCTAATGTTAGTGAGTCGGAAGATCAAGTCTTTGAAAAAATGGCTTTAACTGAAGCTCTACCAGATCCAGAAAATTGGAGTCTTGGGTCATTCAAATCAGCTGAAAGCTATCCGATATCTGGGAAATCTGACCGGGAAGAAGATACCATGTCTGTTATTAGCAACGCAAGTGAATCAGCAAACAGTTCCAAACCCGAATCCCAAGTCGATCAGACGCGAGATGAAAAAATGCCAAAATCATCTACAATATCAGATTCAAAAGATGTCAGCAAACGCACATTATGTGATCAGTTGGAACATAATGTGGAACAATCGAACCAAAATGATTCTGATTCAAGTTTATCTGGTAGTGAAAGTGAAGGAACCAGTTACAGTGAAGAAAGTGATTCGGAAGCCATTCTAAGTTTCTCACACGATGGTTCGTACAGTGTATCAATAGACAGATCAGATAATTTATCAGGATTAACAAATGTCATATCAGATGATTCAGACAGTCATTCTACTAGTTGTTCACGCCAAAGTTTCTGCTCTGATTCCACAAATGATGACAATTTGTTTTCACCAACTGTCAAACGAAAACTTTCCGACTCCCCCACTGACACGAAGGGTAGCAAATCCTCACCTATGGATACAAAGAAAGTAAGATTTAGAGAAATAGACATGGTGTATGAAGGAATGACAAGATCAAAATACAGGAAACACAAAGAAGAGGGACAGACATTAAAATACAACGGTATAACAGTCACTCCAGTTTTGTCCCAGTCCGAGTGGGAAACCGTCGATGTTGAAACGGAAATCCCCCAACCCGAAGAACCAGTACAACAAATTCAATACGACATGTATGAGGTCATGAAACAGAAACGTTTCACAACCAAAAAGATAAAAATCCATTTTAAGATGGACAAAAATTGGAAAGACCTTGTAAAAGAGGTATACGCAACACAACCAGACTACGACTATGAGTCAACTGATGAGCTACTCACAGACTCTCCTAAAGGTAAAACTGAGCATGGGCGGGATGTAATGGAGCATTGGTTACAGAACAGCCATACCCATGCTTCACCAGAAGACGCTCGACGTGCGCTTGGTGAAGGAAGGGTTGAACTCCTGGTTGAAGATCTTCAACGTGCCGCGAACGGTGTGAGGCGACGACTTCAATTACCTGAATACGGGAATCAGGTGACCCTCATAAGAGTAAGTACATGTACTGTTGGCAAGCATGTCATATATACAGGGTGTCCCAAAAGATTGTACCGAGATGAATATGAAATAGCTGAGTGATAAAGGATTGTTCCTAAGATTCGGTTATATGAACGTTTCAGGGGTTAACTCCATTTAGTTTTAGAGAAAAGCTTATTTTTGAGTCAACACCCATATTTCAACAAAACAACATGTTTGTAACGAAACAAACATAAAATAACTTTGTAAGTGATAAAAAGACATTCTTGTTTTGGCCATCTGATGGATAATTTATCATCAGCTATCTCAATTTAGTTGTAGAGAAAACTTTTTTAATACCATCACCTATTTTTCCATCTTTGAAAATCATCAACCATTTTTCTATCTTTGAAAAAAAAATTTGCATCGATCAGAATGGAGGTCGTTTAAAACGTGTCATCTAAAATGCCAAACTGAAGAAGTAATTTACAAATTTCGATATTTTTTAAATACTTATTGAAAAATGAATTTCCCGTTTTTCCCGTTCTATTTAGGTACATAGTGATATCTAAGCCCCTTTGGCCTTTGAAATGATGTATTGGTATATTCATTAACACGTTTTTAATTCATAATTCAGTTGCACTAATTTCAACCTTCATTCATGCAGTGAAGGTGCGCAGGGTGTTAACATGAAACTAGGTCATCATGCCATCTATCATGAATAGTATATTTTATTTTGATTATTACAGGGCAGACCAACAGCTCTCTGACAACCTTACCAGATCATGGTTCCATTGGAGCAGTGACAATAGAACATACTATATACAATCGTATAAACATTACACTTTGTGTCAAACTAAAGGAACATAATCAACAGTATAAACATTAACAACACACGGACCGATGGACTTCGTATGTTAAAGCTACTCACAATGTTTAGTCACACTACAACGTAATGAGTTGAACAGGTTACAAATATATGATATATATGATGATCATACTGAAATATATGCCATATTCAACTAAAAACGACGCATTTCCAGATTTTAAATTATTATTTTGGAACGTACGTTGCATTGGTGTCTTTGATTAAAACCAGCCATGGCTGCCATATTTTGAAAATGGCTCATATCAGCCCAAATTTTCACTAGATAATTTTTGCTTGTTAAAATATACTTTTATTACAGTTTTATATGTTTAGCCTAAAGTAAAACTGACACTAAATGGCGGCCATTTTCAAAATTTCCTTTCGTGCAGAACTTGTTCTCACATGAGGCATATAAAAAATGTAAACGATATTGAGCCAGCAGTATTTGAGTTATTGTCCAGACGGACAGACGTACTTTCGGACGGAGCCAATCTCTATATCCCCCAGTTCGACGGGATAACAAAATAACTAAATGGGGAAAGTCACGGAAACGCATTTGTTATATTTTATTTAGTACCAAAAAGTATTTCAATTAATCATTATGATAATTAACAATTCTAAATGTGTCAGATTAAAATGATAAGTAAATGTATTTTCATGTGAATAGATTGAAATGTCGAAGTAAAAGTGCCGCAAATAAAAGGGCTGAGACAAACATAAAATTGCTAACGCGTCATATCTTTAAAGATATAATAATATTTAAGTAAAATAGATGAACATAGATGAACCTTTCCATACATACCAAAATGTGCGTTGACAGTTTTTACAAAAGTTACCATATTTTAGAAATAACACTTCTCTTTGTTCACATATAGTGACATTTTCAACTTTCAACACGATTTAAATCGAACTGATTTATGACAGCCTAATTGTGTTGAAATGAAAAATTAGTCGGACGATGTTTAGACAGTATTTATTAACGACAAAAACCACTTTAAAATCAATATGTGAACCTGATTCATCTCAGCTGAGGTCTACACTAAACGTAGTAACACAAAGGTGTTCTGTAACCAGTCCAACACTTCATAATGTGCTAACAGCTACAAATAAAATAAAATAAGACGATTTCCTACAAATCTGGTCTAATCTGGTGCTATGAGTCTAGGAGACAAGACGTGTTGTGTGCCTTGGATTTAAACCCTAAAATGTACTTACAGAGGCCTTCTAATATAATCTCAGCTAACCATTTATCTCCAGTGATATCATTGTCAATATATCTGCTCATATTCCAATCATTTCTCAATATCCAAATATCACTATGATTCAGTCTACTTGGTTTGTGCCAAATATAATAATTATGTATTCTCGTGAATGAGCATGAATATCTGCATAATAACAATCCGGGAAGTCCTTTCACTTTAACTGGACCATTTGTCTCACCATCAACGGGTCTATTGACGTAAAGTTCTTCCTTCGATTTAGCGCCGTCGTCCATTTGTTTATAAAACAAGGGAATTGATACGTGTGTCCATTTTAGGTTCAGACAATAGAGCACAAGATTTAACATTACTTGGTCATCAGGTTTCGCGTCTGATTTGGATGAGATTATAGAAAATAAGTTCCAGAAATTAGCTGAAATGGAAAAAATGTAGCATTAATAGATCAGTAACATTAAAAACTTACGTTCACAAATTGATCTCCAAAGTTAATATTTTTCGAGATGGTGATAAATGATAAATAAATCTAAAAAACATTACTGTTCGGAGAAATGGATTTACGGTGGAAAACTTACTGTTATTTAGGGTTGCCCTTAAAATAATTGAACCTGCATTTATGGTATGGAAATCCCAGGCCACCATTGCTCCCCATGGATAACGCCCAGTCACTGGACCAACTATATCATGATTGGGATAGCCATCCAAAAGGTTGTCAAAGTTCTTTAAGGGAATGGCATCCGTGTCAACGGAAGTGACATCGTAGCCTAAATAGTTACATAATCTCCAAAACAAAGCTCGGAGTACCCAGAAAATTTGTCTTGACGCTATCAATGGGTCTGTATTGATCGCCATTGTTTGATCGCTTTTTATAATATCATTAACATTTACAACCAGGCATGGCGATAGCATTTTGCGTGTAATTAAATCACATACAATTTTATCTGTGGTGTAGATTAATATATCCTTCATGGGTGGTTTAACGTAAATCCTTGCCATGGCAAGCCAGTTCATGAAGATACCGAGATACTCACTGGTTACCCCTATGGCTGTCACCCGAGTTGTAAAATGCTTTGTAAGAATTCGAGATAGCCTTGAGTAGAATCTAGTTTGAAGTATATATGTAAATGGTTTAAAATACTGACCAAACGGCACCAACGCGATATCGGTGTCCGAGTGCATTGTAGAATTTGGACAAACGTTGATCATGTACGTTTGCCATTTTTTGATGTATCTCTTGGTTGAGTTCGCAAAAGGGCCCTCTGCTATGACATCCTTGTATTTTGTTTCACTACCCACCCGTTTAACTCTGTTCGTCCTCAAATTATCAATAACAAAACCTTTGTACTTAGGTTCTCCTGTTTCGATTGGAAATAAACGTATAATTCCAATTGACACTAAAGACAGGAAAGATAGCACAGTCAGCTGATAAATCTTTCCGATCTGTCCCATTGTTCGAAGACAAGTTGGAGTCTATAACTTGTTTTATTATTACATGTAAGTTAATAATATTAACACACAATATAAAACAGACCTGACTGCATGTTTGATCTCTTTGTTAATGATTTGATATGTATTAAAATAATCAATTCTGTCACAATATGAACTTTAAAAAACATTACAATCTCTCTTTAGGTAAAAGTTGCCATTTTCCAGGTGAGATTAATTTATACATTATGCAACTTTGATATTAAATAACTTATTACATCGAGTATCATAGCTGGCCCTGACATATCAAATTAAATACAATCATAGATACGAAGAAATAATGGCAATTATTCGTGTCCACGTCTCTAAAATATCCATTAGAAACAGCTCAACTTGAGTGTTGAACAAATGTTGCATTATCTTAGGGATAGATAACGTACGGTATCTACATCTTACCAGCTGTCATTCATATATCACGATCTCTGCAATTTAGGCCAATGCTATTAACGTACGAACGTGCATTAAATCACATTTACTACAAAGATCAAGAAATTCAATTTACAGTTTTAGTTTGTTTGATTGTTTGAAGTTGGACATGGACGTATTTCGAATAATTGATGATTAGAAAAAAGCATCAATGAATTTAAGAAAGAAATCAAGAATGTTTGACATTACACGAAGACGTCAAACAAAACATTTCATTACAATGCACCATGATCCTTATTATAAAACTAGTTTTGAACTGATACAAGACGTTATATTTCACCTTAATAAGGCACTTATTCAGAATATGAAAATTCTATAAATGAAAATTCTTCTTGGAGAAGTTGGCGGAAAACCAACCCCGATAATGTTGCCAAGGTTGTAACTGCCATTACATACGATACATTGAATAGTAAATAATACAGATCCAATTCAACCAGTTTAAGTAAAATGGATACAGTTTTACAATATCAAGGATGATAATACGGATGATGTATTTCGAATTAAATGTGCGACACTGCTGAATAATTATAACGAATTGCCTTCTTACAGATACTGAGGAAAAAATTTAAATCAAGTTTTTCGACATGATGCTAGAAAGCGAGCATGCAATTTAGTATGTTGTAAACAGGATCCGAGAGATATCAAATTATTAAGGATATGTTGAACCAGAACTATGGATTTGGGAAGTGCCTGCGTTTATCATTTACGTAATGTAATCGGTGACAATGGTATGGAATACCGGACCAGTTCAACAGCTAATATATCTACGCAGCCAACAAATACAACCAGTATTCCAACTGACCCAAATGCTAATGTAACATTCGGATTTTCAATCGTACAATCTGCATTCCTCATTTTAGGTATCATATCCAACCTTACATTGATCATTTGTCTAGTAGCGATTAAACGACTCCGAACTGTCCCAAATATATTTGTAGTGAACCTTTGTGCCGCAGGAATTCTTCTAAGCGTCAACTCCTTCCTCTTGGTTGTCCAGGACTTCACTCAAGGCGTCAACACGAAAATAACATTGATGATCACGCCAGAATCTTGCAGATGGCTCGGTTTCATCGATTTCATTCCTCCAATTGCCCTTGTTATGTCTATGGTTATCATTGCTAGACATCGCTACATCAGTGTGTTAAACGTTGCTTCAGACAAACGCCTCTTCACACGGCGAAGAGTTTGTCTTATGTTGGCATTCGTTTGGGTTATCGCCATTTTGATTGCAGTGCCCATTTTGGTAGGATTAATTCAACTCGACAAAAACGTGGGAAATATATGCGCATGCTGTTTCAAAATGGCGGAAAACCCCGCCTTTGCTATCACAGTTACTCTTATAGTGTATGTGATTCCAAACATTTTAATTATATTTTACTACACTAGGATTCTTGTGTTTGTTAGAAAAAGCAGACGGCGGATTGAACATCACACGAGACAAGGGAACCACATAAGTCATAATGAAATGTGGCTCTCTGTGCAATTCATCATCATCTTCGTCGCATTTAACATATGCTACCTGCCTACAATGATCGTTTTTTGGGCAATGCCCGAGAACAATCCAAGGGTTTTCACATCAGTCGGAAACAATATGGTTAGATTGTTGTTCACTTCAAATCTTTTGGTAAACCCTTTGATTTTCATTACCTTCAACCAACAGGCCAGACATGTCATATTGTCATCAATTAAAACACCATGTGTGAGAACGCCTACTACAGTAAGTGGGAGTCAGGGAAGTCACGAAATTCCATTGCAGGCAAGTAATGAAATACATTTGAGGGATTCACTAGAGAACAATCATGAGAGAAGACCATCGCAATTGAATGTTTTGAACTTAAGTGGGCATAATCTGCAACAACTTGCAGCTGATATGAAATAAATGGATTTTGAAATGCACTAAATGAAACTACAGACGGCGATACCAGCCATATATAGGACCGATACCAGAAATTATTGACACAGAATCAGCAATGATAATAATGAATGGTTATGAGCTTCAGCTTCAAACTTTACAATATCATTTTGATCGACCACAAGCATTTCAAAAGCACGATTGTGATAAAACAACGAAGGTACCAAATGAAAGAGCATTCAAACCATACTCTTCGGTTATTCGGTCTTCAAGATAGACATTGTCTTATGTTGGCATTCGGTTCGATTATCGCCATTTTGATCGCAGTGCCCATTTTGGTAGGATTAATCCAACTCGAAAAAACGTAGGAAATATATGATATTTATTTAGAATAAGAATCCTGGCGTTTATATTGATTAGTTTAGTACTAGTGGTTTTGGAGTGATATTGAGATTTTATTTGTACTGATACGGTAACGGACGAGAAACGGTGACAAAAATCAAAAAAGAATTATAGTACTACATCGCATTTGTGTAGTACTATATGATTATTATTTCACACCATGGACCAATCGACTGGATTTGCGACGGAAGTAATAGCGTTGCGGTATAGAAGTGCATGTAGATAGGCATTCTCAAAATTCATTTCGTTCGTTGCGTACCTTCACTACCTCTCTGACGTTGTTAAAATAGTTCTAAAATTCCCGGGGCACGATCTTAGAAAGCTTCAGAAATTAGTACTTTCTTTATTACGAAATCAACAACTCCAAAAATTTGATATACCATTAATCATAACGTTTACAAATAATTTCACCATCGAAATTGGTAATCAATGTTGTATTTGATGTGTTTTTAGGTAAAAATCTCCGCGGAACAACAAATTGTAAAGTGTCAAGATCGATAATCACTGGGTTCAACATTACTACACGTTTTCAAGATGGCGGTGTCAAAATTTTCCAAAAACGCTTCAAATAATATTATGTTGATTTCTGGCGAGTTCACCAATGTCATAACTTGTTATCTAAGAACAAGATAAAGGAATATGTAAGAAATCCAATTTTATCGATTAAAACATCTCATCGACATTTGGTATTCGTTTATTAGACGTTGAAAATTACGAATATGGAGATGACGTCACTTCAAAACGAACTGCATAGCAACGGTGTTAATAAACAATTTCTGATCGGAAAGTCCTTGCAAATTCCTGAGAGAGTAGTATTCACTTATTTTAACAATTTGTTACGAATTACTCAATATTTTTCTTACGAATGAATTCTTACTACATTAGAAATAAACATTTTATAAAATATAACGAATAAAATTAGTAGCAAACGCAAAAAATACTTTTTTTTGAAGGAGGTCAAAATATTTAGAAGGGTAAATTTCGCGGGGATTTAAAGATCTGCATGAGGTAAGGCACAGGAGGTACGGATGGCTCTGGACGAAAGGCTCGGAGACTGGTAGATAGGTATATGAAATGTACTGCAAGTCAGTTCTATGCAGGATATGACCATGCTGTATTATTGAAATGGTCCGACCTCTTCGTATAGGGTGAAAATAACTGGTTTTACCAAAGCCATTGCTCTCTTAAAGAGTAATTGTCTCCGAAATACTACTGGAATTGCGATTTGAATTGAAGAAAGAATTGCAAATACGATAAAGTTAAAGGCAGAATCGGATCTAGCAATTACCTTTTTGCTTCACCTTGACATGTTGACGAATATTGTTTCAATTTTAGAATGTTTTGGGCTCATACCATTCATTGTCATGTCTACAGGCCTGTCAACTGTCCCGCAATTTGCGTATTTGTCACGCATTTGCTGAAGAATTTGAAGTCACGCCAGTTATTTTTGCGTGACAGAAAATGTCACGCAAATACGCATTTTACCTGGTAATTGTCAAGCAAAAATATTTCTGAAAAAAAATTTCTAAAAAAGATCGTCTACACAGCAAAAATACGAACGCCGGAAAAAAACGTACGCATTTCGTTCGGACTTTTCACGCGAATTACGTATATGTCACGCATTCCGTTCGAAATTTTTCAGATTTGGACCAAAGTGTCCACATTTTGACGGGAGGTGTTCAACATTTCCAAGTCACTCGTGTTAGGTGTTCCCAAGTTGACAGGCCTGTGTCTATTTTCTAAAAATACCCAAAACATATATTTTATTTGAGGAAAACTAAAGATTTTTATAACAACGCAATCATTTGTCTTTTAGAATGGCTACCATACTTATTATTTGGGAGAATTTAGAGATCCCTCCCCCATTTTTGCACTTTGAATCTTTTAAATAACTTCACCAATTAATAACACATCACGGATCTTTTGGGAGATATTATACATGAACTTGTAAGGAAGTTAGGAACACAATGGTAGGTCAGTTGTACATATTGCTTGCAATTTTGTCAGTCCCTATACATGTAGATCTGATTCTGCCTTTAAGTTCACAAACAATCAAGAAATGCATTTGCAATATCAATGGATTTTAGGCAGAAAGGGTACCATTCTTTGGAATTAATCCAAAAGAAAACACATACTACAGACTTTTTGATATTTCAGTTCTTACATCTAATCATGAGTATGTTTTCCATTGGGGCACCAAGTTACAAAACAGTTCGAAGTAAAAGTGTACGATTCAAGAAATAAACCCACCGCTGATCAGACATCGTCAATTTTTTCATCACAGTTTCTCGTCCTTTACCATAACTCATATGGTTTAAATATTTTATGCTACGCAAGGGATACATAGAGTTACTCGGGTATTTACTAATGTAATGAATTAGGGCTACGATTACCTAATTATCACGTACGGGATGAAAGAATATCAACCCGTATATATTTAATAATAATAAAACAAACAGATGATAGCGTGAGTGAAATGCAGGCGGTCTAGCAACGTAAATTCGATCCTGTGTTGATTGATATTGAAATCAGTGATATAATATTGATAGCATTGATTAATGATATGTTTTTATTGTAAATAACTCCCTCTATAGAATAATATGGGAGTTAAAAGTACTTCAATATAAACTTCCCAGAACAGGCAAATGGTCTTAATAGGGTCTCAAGGAGGTGCTGCCATCTTTCAAAACTACCAAAAAGTGACCACAATTGGCGCTAAACAGAAAAACGCAAAGTTTTTCTTTTAAAAGTTTGTAATTTGAAGTTAACAATCAGCGATCATAAAGCGCACATATCATAATTCACTTACCCAAAGCCATTTGGGATCCATTACGGACGATCACGTTACGAAATACCCAAATATATCCAAATTCTTGAATGAAATATTTAATTCACTTGATATTAGAAATCCACGATGTCTTCAGGTTGGTTGGATCGAGCGCACTGTCAAAGGCGTTAGCAGAATTTAGGATCTAAATGTTATTGTCACGTGATCGTCCGCTAAGGACACAAAATAGGTAGGGAGAATATGAGAATAATATTTAAAAGTACGTTTGTACATACAATGATTTGAATAAAATATTCAATAAGTAACCCAAAATATGAGGTAAATTCAATAAAAAAGTTATACCCTGGAGCGGCACTCTTTGAGCAGAGGGAAAACAGCGTACCCGGGGAAAAGTAATAGAATAAAAGTTTAAACCCTGGAATGAAATGTAATATATAAACCCCGGGTCGCTACACTCTAGTGGTCGGACTCGCCTGAAAATCTCCACTCGAGTGGGCCATGAAAAACCACGATTATAATCGCGATTTGACTTAGTTGAGTTACTTCCGGTTTCAGTTTCCGAAGTAGCGGCAGAATTCATCAATTTGATCAAGTCTTTCAAGTGCCTCTATACTTTTTATTGTCTAAATCGTATTGCACATTCCTATAGATCGCTAAAGTTCACCCCTAGTCCCCTATAGATAGTAAAACTTACAGAATAAATAGTGAAAACAAACTTCGTCAATCCAGAAAGTTCCAGGATGCACCGCGGTAGACAAATATTTTAAAATTCCCGGCTGTTGGATATTCCCAGAATGCATCAAACCGGAAATGAAACTTTTGCATAAAAATAACGAACGCAGAATAAAATCCGAGTATGTTTGTCTTCCGCACATGGCATTAAATAGAAAATAAGTTGTTTTCTATACAGATTATAAGCAGAACATTACAACTATAAGCATGGAAATTGCGAATAGGAGAGACGAATCGCGAGTCAAGGTAAGGTGAAAACGAGTGAATAATTGGTAAACATTTCAAATCGCGAGTTCAAGTTTTCAACTCGATCAATTGATTTTTAGGACAAATGAGAGTAAAACTCGAGTACACGAGTCAGTCTTCCAACCACTACTACACTCCTCCCCTCAAAGAAGAGCCACTGCTTAAAAAATTGATTAATACCTCGGCACCTTCAGTGAGGTGCTCCACAAAAGTTTAAAATTAAGAAAATAAAGTGACCATCTGCTCGCCCTGGACTGTATGTTTGATATATAGAAATACAAATACAAGTATAAAAGTAAACAGTCCAAGACAATAACAAGTCACTGTACATGTAATAATGTTAACTGATGAAGAATGTTTAAAACTGATGGTCTTCATTCCAGTTTGATCCCAACCCCAAATTTAGTCCTGGAAATTCAAAATCTCCATGGGGTGAGATCAGTCTTTCTTCCATTGGCCCCATGGCCTCCCCCAGGAGGGAATCTCTAGGCATTGTTGGGTTGTGATGTGAGGTCATGATATCAGTACTGCTACAAGTGGTGGATTTTGGTTGATATTGTTCAGATATAGCTTGTCTCTGTACTGGAGATTTTTCAGACAGGTCAGCAGATTTCAATTGTCCAGGAGAGGGCTCATGCATCCTTGGAGGGCCAGATGAGACAGCAGGTTGAGTTTTCGGGTTTACATATGTCACCAGAGGTACAGATTTGGACACAGATGTTTGATCAGCAGGAGTAACTTGGGACAAGTCAGGCGCAGTAGTGGGCACAGTGGCTGTTGCTACCCGTAGCTTTCCCATCCTCTTCTATTTGCCTCCTCGGCAGCCACGGCGGCGCCGAGCAGGTACCTTCTTGTTGGATTTCAAAGGGGCGGAGCTTTTATATACGTGCACTCCATACGTGTGGAGTGCCAAACGCTCCGTCCCTTCAGCCACGAAAGTACACCCCGCCTGCCTGCAGGCTACAGGCCTATGGTCCCGGACATAGTGAATATTTAGATCATTAATGGTTTTCATTTTCGCCCCACAGGGCTGCATTTCCCTTTCTGCTTTACATTCCTGGAATGAACAAGTCAAATTAAGTACAAATTTTAACCTAATACAATTCATACCCCTCCAACCACCCAGGCATTTTTCTGGTTCGCCTGGAAGGAGGGGAATCAATGGCATTTGGTACTGGTTCATCCAGGCTGTTCTCCTGCAGCTCATTTGGCAAAACTGGAGATCCAGCTGAACTTTGGTATGGCTTCAACCGATTATGGTGGACTACAGTGAGCCTACCACTGTCCAACAAGACCTCATACAGTAAATCTGAAATTTTACGTGTAACCTTAAAGGGACCATGCCAGAAATTGCTAAGTTTAGGGGTGCGCCTTACTTTAATCGCAGGCACATGCAACCAAACAGCATCACCCTCTTGATAGGCCTGCACATGCATCTTTAGATCATAATTTCTCTTTTGGTGGTCACTGGCAATGCTAATGTGATGTCTAGCTGCCTCGTGGACCTGTAAAAGATCATCATGCAATTTGTAGCAATACTCAGTTCTTCCTAAAGACTCTGAAGTGGGGGAAGGACCTAAATACAAGTCACTTGGGATCATAGGTCTGCGCCCAAACATCATCTCAGCTGGGGAAAAGCCAGTTGTCTCATGAACAGCGCTCCTATATGCAGAGGCCACAAAAGGAAGATAGTGGTCCCAGTCGCGCTGATGATCAGAAATTATTTTCGCAAGCATAGCCTCAACAGTGCGGTTGGATCGTTCAACCATGCCATCACTTTGGGGCGCATAAGGACTAGTGCGTGTCTTATCAACCTCTAGAATTTCACAAAGCTCCTGAAACAAATGGGATTCAAATTGTCTCCCTTGATCCGTATGGAGCTGCAAGGGAATGCCATAGCGCAACATAAATTCTCTAAGAACTGCATCAGCCACAGTTTTAGCTTCCTGATTGACAGTTGGAATTAATTCAAGGAACTTGGTAAAATAATCCTCAATGGCCACGACATACTTGTTACCCAAAGGTTCACTCTCAGGGAGGGGGCCCATTATGTCCACCGCTATCCTTTCCAGAGGGGCACCCACATTGTACTGTTTCATTGCACCTTTAAGTTTTTTGTGAGGAGGTTTTCGCCTTTGGCATGGAATACAATGAGCCACAAACCTTGCTATATCGGCCTTAAAACCCACCAAGTAGTATCTTTCCCTAAGGCGATTTACAGACTTGCTGACTCCCAGATGACCAGAACCCAAAGCGCTATGAACCCCTTCTAACACTATATCATGTAATTTGGCAGGTACAACAAGTTGCCATATAATTTTCTGAGTGGCACTATGGATCCATTTTCTCATGAGTATACCATTTTCCAGTTTTAATCTATCCCATTGGCCCCAAAGTTGTTTAAAAATGACCGAATGAGATGAAATTTCAGCCCAGGTTGGGCGAGTACCTTTCTCGAGCCATGTTATCAGTGAAACCAGGTCAGGATCAGCCTGCAAAGCCTCCTTGTACTGTACTTGACTTACACCTGGCATCCAGTTACTATCTGACATAGGCGAGGATGGATCCTTGCTTTGCTTGACCTCACGCTTGCGAATAGCACGGAGTTTGAGTGTTGGTTTAGTATCAATTTGGACACGCACCATGGTTAACTGAACATCTGCCTCCTGGGTAGGAGGTAAAACAGGCACGCGACCCAAAGACTCTTGGCGATCACAATGCTTGCAGTTTTCGCATGGTCGGCGCGACATTCCATCTGCGTTGGAGTGCTTGCTGCCAGACCGGTGAATAATATCAAAGTCATAGTTACCTAAGAGTTCAAGCCAGCGGGCAAGTTGACCTTCAGGTTCCTTAAATCTGAGCAGCCAAGCTAGGGCAGCATGATCAGTGCGCACAGTAAACTTGCTCCCATACAAATAGTGGTGGAAGTGCTTCACTGCTTTGACTACGGCTAGAAGCTCAAGTCTTGTTACGCAATAGTTGCGCTCACATTTAGTGTGTGTTTTGCTGAAATGTTGCACAACTTTCTCCTGGCCGTCCACAAGCTGTGACAGTACAGCGCCAGATTGGCACAAAGAGGCATCTGTATCCAAGATGAAAGGTTGACTTTTGTCAGGAAACTGGAGCATGACACTCTCTATGTACCTTTGCTTCAATATATCAAAGGCATCCTGACATTCTTGGCTCCACTTAAATGGCACATCCTTCTTTGTGAGCTCGAAAAGAGGCTGGGCCAGTTGAGAGATATCCTTTATGAATCTACGGTAGTAAGATACATACCCCAAAAAGGCTTGAACATGGCGCACAGTCCGAGGCAGAGCCCAAGTTTTGATTTCTTCAACCTTTGCTGGGTCAATTGAAATGCCTTCTCTGGAGACTATGTGACCCAAGTACTTCACAGAGTGCTTGAAGAATACACATTTCTTTGGTGACAATTTAAGACCAAATTCCTCAAAGCGTTCAACAACAGCTTTCAGCCTCTCGAAATGCTCTTCAAAAGAGCGGCCAAAACAAACTATATCATCCAGATATACCATGCAAGAATCTGGTGTGAGTCCTGCAAGGACACACTCCATTAAACGCATGAATGTAGCTGGGGCATTTGTGAGACCAAAACTCATCACATTGAATTGATACAATCCATCCCTAGTACAAAAGGCAGTTTTAGGCGCGTCTGCAGGATCCATCGCAACTTGGAAATATCCCTGCGCCATATCAGCAGAACTGAACCACAATGCACCAGATAAAGCATCCAAGGTGTCATCGATACGCGGAAGAGGAAAAGCGTCTTTTATGGTTACATCATTTAGGCGGCGATAATCAACACAATACCTTAGGCTTCCATCAGCCTTAGGCACTAGAACCACTGGTGAGGCCCAAGGAGATGTGGATCGCTCAATAATTCCAAGATCCAACATATCTTCAACTGCCTTTTTACTTGCCTCTTGTCTGGCTAAAGGAACTCTTCTAGGCCGCTGCTTTACAGGTGGCGCATCACCTGTATTGATTTTGTGTTGTATTACATCTGTTCTTCCCAGGTCCAGTTTGGACCGGGCGAACACATGTTGTTTTTCAATCAAAAACTCTCTTACTTGCTTTGCCTCCGGTTCTGAGAGTAATTCAATTGAGTCAGATATCAGTGTTTTGATGTGATTGGGAACTTCATCCTTCTCCAGACTAGAGACCATTGCCTCTGTCTCCAAATAAATTCCACCTGCACCCATAGGGAGGTCTTTCCCCGGCTCTAAGACATCAGCCTGGTGCTCCAATGTGGTAAGGTAACTGGATGGGGAAACCAACCCAAGCGACCCTTGACCTGCATTCAACAGATCAGTATCAGCGTTGGGGTCCGCACTCACCTCCTGATAACCTTCCCCACATGGGTCGGACGTCCTGGTGGAGTTGAGACCAGCACAAGTAGGAGAACTATTCTTAAAATCATCCAAGTCAGAACAGTCCTGATAGTCGGGCGCCTTAGCAGTTGAGTAAAGTGAACTAAGCACCTCACCCACTGCTACTGCAGCATTTTGACGCAAGACTTGAGTCTCCAGACTGAGATTGGCCACTCTCAGTGGGACTTCAGGTTGACTAGGATCCACAAGACATCTAGCTAGCATGATTCCGGAATCCAAATTGTTATAATGATCTGACATTTCAACACATAAGGGAGTGTTTCCTAGACCTGGACAATCTACCTTACCAGGGATTATCATTTCAGTCATGGGGGGTATTTGCACTGTTTCTGCTACTAGAACGGAGCATAAAATAGGCAAATTGCTTTCCAATATACAAGGAAACACTTTTCCCCGTAGATGCAGAGTACCCTCAATGACATCCAGGATTCCCTTAAAACTTTTCAGGAAGTCAAAGCCTAGTATGATTGGCGATGTAACATCAGCTACAACTAGGGGTCACACGGTTAACCGTGGCTTGCGGTTACCGCGGTTCATACCTCCACGACGGTTAGCTCGCACACAATCTTGAAAACCGCGGTTCTTGAAGAACCGTGACATTTTCAGTTTCACTTCAGAAAAATAAAAATGTAAACTCGGAATTAAACTCCATTTCAAGCTTTCGTGTAATACCAATTAACTAAACATCGTCTGGAATCGTTAATCATCATGCAATAATGCGAACCATACCTGATATTTACGACGATCTTCTGATATAGACGGCAGATAACAAAAACAAAAGGAAAATGTTGATAAATTTCACCGGCATATTGACCCGGAAGTGACCTACGCTAAACATTTCGCGCAATCCTATTGGTTGATAGAACAGTATACTGTAAAAAGCCGAACGCCGAATGCATTGAATTTGCGAACGAGTCACGTTCTGTGTATTACGCAGGGCTGTCAACTTGGGACCACCTAATATGAGGGGTACACGAAAAATTTCCAATGAACATGCGTGACACATAGGGGATTCGCGTGACATATCCGAACAAATTGCGTTCGGTTTTTTCCGGCGCTCGTATTTTTACCGTATCGTAAACATATTTCGAAAAAATTTTTACAGAAATATTTTTGCTTGACAATTACCAGGTAAAATGCGTATTTTGCGTGACATTTTCTGTCACGCAAAAAAAACTGGCGTGACTTCAAATTCTTCAGCAAATGCGTGACAAATACGCAAATTGCGGGACAGTTGACAGGCCTGATTACGTTCGCCTTTGATCCATGTTGAGTCCTGACAAAGTGTTGAACTTAAGTTATATTTCTAAAGAAAACATTTATTCAGTTTAGTGAAGTACTGTGCTAATTTTGCCAACAGTTGACAAGTTATTTTATGTGTTGAAAAAACTTGAACATCAAACAAGAAGATCAACACAGTGAACACACAGATATTTTGGGAGGGAGGGAGGGAAAAAAGACTGAACAAACAAACAAACATTGTGTGAAACTGGATACTTACAATACTGAATACAATAAAACACTGTGACACACTTAGTATGTTTTCTGATTTTCGGATCAATTTCATATATTTTTGCTCATTTCACGAGGCCCGTGAGAACCGCAATCAGAACCGAACCGAACTGTGAAATACAATAACCGAACCGAACCGTGAAATCTCAAACCGTGTGACCCCTAGCTACAACCATACTGTAGGTTATGTTGACCCCTTGTCCCATCGAAAATCTGATTTCAGCCTTGCCAAGGCTTGACATTCTAGCACCGTTGGCAACTGTAACTCCAGGTGGACAACTTTCATCTACAGAGGCACTAATAAGTCTTGCTACCTCAGGTGAGATTAAACTATAAGTGGCGCCAGTATCAATAAGTGCAGGGATTTGTAATTTTCCTATTCTAAGTATTAAATAAAACCCATCATGCACAGTGTTATCAGATACAGGCCCTGCCCACTCTTCATTTGCTGAGACTTCGGGCGCAGTCCCAGCAGGAGCTAGTTTTTTGAATCAGATTTAGTGTTATTCTTGGCAATTGAAGGGCAATCATTCAAAAAATGACTATCATCTCCACACTTCCAGCAACACTTGACACCAGGGGCACGGGATCTTTTGACCCTTTCGGGGCAATTACGAGGTCCATGGCCAGTGCGCTGGTTGCATAATACACAAAACCCCTTCTCAGCGGAAGCTGTAGAAGCAGTCAGTGCATCAGTCAATTTTGAAAATCCTTCAAGCATAGTCTGCACCAACTGCTGCTCTGGAGAAATGGCCATCACTCGCGCTGGTTGAATATCAACCTTACTTGTGCGTTGGGCCCGACCTTTATGAAAGGCCTCATATCTCAAAGCATGCAGTAAGGCATCATTTAAATTTCTGGGATTTTTGCTGGCAACTTCCCATTCCATGTTTACATCATTTAGCGCCTCAATAAATTTTGTCATGGCATGATATTCAAGACCTTCATTTGACTCTTTTGGAAAAGCCTCCCGCATCAAGCCTCTTATGGCCTGCGCTAAGTCAGTCAAAGGTTCTTTTGCTTTGCGAATCCGCCCCCTCAACTCTGCCCTTTCTGTATCGCCAAGGTCAGGAGGGTCAAAGCGATACCTCAAAGCATCAACAAGAATATCAAAGTCAAAACGCTCATGTTGACTCAACCCGGTCAGGACAGTCAAAGCGTTGCCTTGCAAGTTACCAGCTAAATGCGCAGCTTTAACTGAAGGCGACCAACCATGACATGAAGCAACCATTTCAAATTGTGCCAAATAATCTTTCAAATTGCTCTTTCCACTAAAGGGAGCAATCTTCGGCAATTTGACAGAGGATGATTGAGTTGAGTCTGCAGTGTGGTTGAATATAGGTGGCAGCATTGGAGCGCCAGCATTTCTTTGTACAACAGGCAAAGCAACAGGAGGAAGCGCCTTCTCTGGCACATCCACTGGAGTGGAGTGCTTTGCTTGACCTAATTGTGAGAAATATGAGTTCAATAATGAACGTGGCACTAACACATGTTCATCATCCGGAGCCACTCTGAAATTTGGAACACGCTTCACTGAATAAGGAAGGCGCTGAGTTGATTTTTCATCTGTACCCCCAGAGGCTTGTGGAAACTCAGCAGCTGTATAATAACCTTCATGACCCAAATAAGGAGTCTGCTGTTCTGCACTCGACACAAAATAAGTGGAGGCAGGAGCAGTCATCCGAGCATGTGGCATTTTTGTGGAGCGTGTACGCGGCCGTGTACCATCCTGCGCATTCGCATCTAGGAATGAACCACCATGCGGTATTGCCCCAGGATAGTTAGAAACCTCACCATAAAAATGAGTTGGACCAGACTGAAGATACTCAGAACCTGTTGTCATTACAGTATGGTGCTAAAAAGTACATGCAGGTACAGTAGTAACATGATCAGCTGGTGCAAACTGATGAAAAGGAGAGGGGGAACGCGGGGCTTGCATAAGGTAAGCCGGTTCAACCGCCTTCTTGCTGACAGGTTTAGAGTCCATGTGCACATTTAACTGTGATAATGTTGCGTCCTTATAATGTTTTTCAACTGTATTGAAAAAACTACTTGCGTCTGGGTAAGGATCAAGCATAGGCCGAGGCGCTTTATTTTGAGCAGCCATTACTGTCTCAGGAGTGCGCATGGGTGCAGGAAGTGTCCAATCAACTGCACGCTTTGGAGCCTTATCAGAACTCTGAGAAGTCTTGACTACTGCTGCACTAATAGAAGAGCCAATAGGGCCACTGTGCTTCTGTTCACTAAGTACCCTTGGTGGTTTGTCTGATGAGGGCGGTAATTTTTTATCATTAGCAGTGCTTGCCAGAACTTGGCGATCTGCATTGCCGCAAGAATCTGGTTCAGTCTTGCGCAACTGCAGCGCCTGGCTCTCAGATGATATATCAAAATTATGCCTGATAGGCGCCAGCTTTCCAACTGTATCAGCCTTGGCAAACATATCATTTTCAGCATTTTGTTCCTGTTTACCTAATTGAACCACCCCGTCATCATCATCAAAGCGTAAATCGCTAATGTCACTATCATTATCTTGATTAACGACCTCCTCAGTTTCAACATGAGGTGGCCGGAGTGGCTCGTCCAACCCTCCTGTTGCATAACTTGAAGCTGGACTAGGAATTTCACGTTCCATGACGAAAACAATCAACTTCAGAAATGAAACAACTAATAATCAATAAAACAAACAACACAAGAGAAATCCCACCGCGTTGCAACCAATGTAATGAATTAGGGCTACGATTACCTAATTATCACGTACGGGATGAAAGAATATCAACCCGTATATATTTAATAATAATAAAACAAACAGATGATAGCGTGAGTGAAATGCAGGCGGTCTAGCAACGTAAATTCGATCCTGTGTTGATTGATATTGAAATCAGTGATATAATATTGATAGCATTGATTAATGATATGTTTTTATTGTAAATAACTCCCTCTATAGAATAATATGGGAGTTAAAAGTACTTCAATATAAACTTCCCAGAACAGGCAAATGGTCTTAATAGGGTCTCAAGGAGGTGCTGCCATCTTTCAAAACTACCAAAAAGTGACCACAATTGGCACTAAACAGAAAAACGCAAAGTTTTTCTTTTAAAAGTTTGTAATTTGAAGTTAACAATCAGCGATCATAAAGCGCACATATCATAATTCACTTACCCAAAGCCATTTGGGATCCATTACGGACGATCACGTTACGAAATATCCAAATATATCCAAATTCTTGAATGAAATATTTAATTCACTTGATATTAGAAATCCACGATGTCTTCAGGTTGGTTGGATCGAGCGCACTGTCAAAGGCGTTAGCAGAATTTAGGATCTAAATGTTATTGTCACGTGATCGTCCGCTAAGGACACAAAATAGGTAGGGAGAATATGAGAATAATATTTAAAAGTGCGTTTGTACATACAATGATTTGAATAAAATATTCAATAAGTAACCCAAAATATGAGGTAAATTCAATAAAAAAGTTATACCCTGGAGCGGCACTCTTTGAGCAGAGGGAAAACAGCGTACCCGGGGAAAAGTAATAGAATAAAAGTTTAAACCCTGGAATGAAATGTAATATATAAACCCCGGGTCGCTACACTAACAACCGTAGAGTAGATTGATATATGGCCGACAGCCGAAAGTTGCATTCGCCAAGGACATCCGTCGTAGAAATCTCTGGCCAGAGATAGACATCATTGCATTCGCGAATACCATCATGCGAATACCATCATGCGAATTCCATCATGCGAATACCATCATGCAAATACCATCATGCGAATACGAGCTGTAAGAGTTATATTACTAGTAACAACAGAAAAGTAGATTGATATCTACAAATAAAAGTATGAAATATTTATTTTGTACCCGGTGCTCCAAACATTTGATCAGTATCGATTTATTCTCTTTACTACCGACTACCTTAATAAATAAATATGCTAGTAATCAGATTATTTATTCTACCTACAGACAGTAAGCTTACATACGGCTATATAAATATTGCATTCAACCTATTCTTTTGATCAATACAAAGTCGATTTGCAATATCGTACTTCATATCAAAGCGATCATATGATTGGATGAGCTTTGTGATTTTGACCTTATCGTGCGTCCTTCGCCATTGTGGATTTACTTAGCGTCAGGTTCCGCCCAACAATTTGCTCTTTAAATCGAAGAATTCCAACCGATAACAAGACCGTGTTCGTTCGCAGTTCAAGATAAGGTAAGTGGTACATGTTTGACGATAATATGCAAATGCATTCATATCCCTTTCTGCTTTAGATCGATCATTAATCGCTTTCAAACATTCGGTAGAAAAATACACTGAGAGTGTTGTAAACATTTACCATAGCAACCGTGTTGCAGCATCGACCATTTTAAGTCGATTGCATAGTAGATCGCAATACTAGCCCTGTACTCAGTTTTGTACGTATACTGATTTAGGCTATTGTAGGATTTAAATTATAATATGGCAAACATTAGCAATGCATAGATAAAGTATTAAGTTCATAGTACAAATAGGTTTATAATTATATATATAGATTGAAAGCCCATGATTATTATGTGGATTGGAGAAGAGACAACCTGCGCACGGTTCGCTTTTTCTTGTTCCGCTTTTGCACATGCGCAGAATGAAGTCGACTAATTTTTGTTATCGATTAATGTTACATTGAATCATTCTAAAACAGTGTTTTATACTCGGGCTGTTGAGTTTAGTATAGCACGTGCATTAAGTTACATACAGTAGAACCTGTATATCTGAACACCTGGCTAATCTGAACACCTTCCAATATGAACACCTTTTCCATTTTTTCCTCCCATCGACTCCCATGTTAAAAAAACCTTGAAATCTGAACACCCCCTAATCTGAACAGTGAACAACCAGATTTGAAAAAGTGACCTGTCTAATCTGAACATTTTTATCATAAATCAAATGTCTGGACATTTCAATAATAGCCACATATTGAGTCAATGTTATAGTTGTTATTTATCTTTACATATACAATGTAATCAAAGTACCAATATTGTCATAAATAAATTATTTAGTCTCAGTGACATCCCTAATTTGTGGAAAACAACGGGATGTTTTGGAAAGGTGTGAATACAGGAGATAATTGGTTTATCCTATTAGAAAAGAACTGAATATTTTATGTTTGGATTTTAGAGAAAGGTGTGAAGTTAATTGATTTATCATTATTGGAAATTACCTGGATGTTTTTGATTTGGATTAAGAGATATAGGTGAGAATCTGGGTGATAATTGGTTTATCCTTATTGTAAATTAACTGGATGTTTTTGATTTGGATTATGAACAGGTCTTACCTGTTTTATATCCCATGGGTCTGTTATGATAGCTAAGATTCAATCAGTAAATGTTTTATAATCACAAGGACAACACAGATGACATTTGCAGACAAGATTATATCACGAGAAACAGAAAAATTCAACTTGTCTTCACAATGTCCTATCACTAAAATGCCTCCTAAAAAGGCATACATCTGACATCCTGAATGCCCTTGATATTTTGAAGGATTATACATCATCTCGAATGAACACTCATGAAAAATTCTTTTTACTTGAAGAGGATATGTATCTACTCAAATATGAGTTATTTTTACTAAAATAATGAAATTGTTCAAAATGTAAATAAAACATATAGGCTATAGGCCTATTGTAGAATAAACTCATCAACAACATGTATTGTTTTCTGACTTAGTATTAATTGTTCAATATAGTGGACTGAACAATAAAAATCCCCCCCCCCCCGACCAACAATATCCTCGAAATTTGAACACCTGCCAATTTGAACGCTTTTGGCTTGCCCCATGGGTGTTCGGATTAGACAGGTTTTACTGTATATAAACTAGTCAGTATTTTACTGAGCATATTGTAAGAGGCAGACATCAAATTTATTTGGCTTGAAAAGAGCCTGCTTTTCGAAAAAAGTTAAAAATCAACGACGTCGTTCTCGCTGATAATAGATAAGAAATTCGTGATCTTTGAACTACATTTCATTTGTACGACCTCAGAACTGGAAGTGTAGACCTACACGATAGCATTGACGCCATACTTTGAATTGTACTAAATTGTACTTGTTTATGTGATTTTAACAATGTTATACTAAAAATTCTACCCTACTTATACTCCCAGTATATACCATTTCTATGTAGTAATAAAAGAAGTCTCTAAGCTGGATAGAACTATTTAAACGAAATTCTCAAATATTAGTTATTTCCTTGATCGTAACCTCTAAAATAGCGAGCGTGCGGTCCCGTCTGAAATTAGGCTACTGTTTCAAGACGTTAATAGCGAACAGAAAAAAAACAAAGTAAAACTTCGTATTACCCTCATTTATGCGTCAAGTTCGGGCTTTGGATGCCCTCATTGTGACTTCGTGTTTCTGAATTATGATTATTATGATTATCAATTTTGTCATGCATTTAGCACAGAAACGAATTCGACTCAATGCGATCCTTCCTATTACCAAACCTGGCTGTGAATACCTGGCCATCTATCTTTCTTTAAAAGGTGTATTTACATGAATGTCTCTAACACATTACAAGAAATGAAACCCACTCCAGGTTTTGATGATACATTCATAGCCTTACCATTTTTTACATTTCAGATCATGGACGATTTGGCAACTAAGTTTCAAAAGTTCTGCATTCAGGGAAGGGCTTCACAAGGAGACTTAAAAACGGTGAACAACAAAAATCTAACAAAGCTAATGAAGGATTGTAAGATTGTTGGAAAGAGCCTTACCACAACTGATATCGATATTACTTTCAGCAAAATAATGGGAAGTAAAAAGTAAGTGAATTGAATTTTGTCGTTTATAAATATATACAAAAACAGGTTCTATGCGGATGTTATTGTTTTGTGAACTCAATCAAATTTTTAGTTTATTCTAAAACATGTAAAAAGCATAAAGAGGACTTTCAAATGCAGATATAGACCAAAAGGACGGATTTGAATTCAGCACATTTTCCTCTTAATCTTGGGAACATATTTGGTTATGTAGTACAGAGACATATAAAGCAGTTTATATGTCTCTGTGTAGCACTATCAGACCCGTAGCCAGGATTTGCCAAGGGGGGTTCATTTTTCAAAAAATTTCAGGGGGTTCACATTTGACAATTTTGGCTAAAATATGGCTAAAATCACTTGAGAAGTGCTCAAAATGGTAAAAAACTGCATGATTTTGAAAGAATTTTTGGCCAAGGGGGGGGGGGGTTCGCCCGAACCCTGCGAACCCCCTCTGGCTACGGGCCTGACTATTTTAATTTTTGTGTTAAGACCGGTTTTCCTGTGTTGAGACTCGGATACGTTTATGGATTTTGATAATTATTCTGCTTCGTACAGTTCTTCGAAATTGTTTCAAACTGAACAGTCAGCCTGGCCCAATAACATTTTACAAGTAAAACATGAATACCATTTGTGCCACTCTTATCTGATTGGCTGTATAATATGGCAGGCTGGTTTTTATTATTCCGTGTTATTTTACGCATATTCTGTCATGCAATATCAGTGTAAAATATTCATTTGTTTCGAATATCATCCTGAAAAATTACATTTCGACGCCTCAGAGTGCGTGCCAACCGTTCTTATTCAGAAACCCCTGCTGGAAACTATATATCCCGTTTCATGAAGAAATACATTTAAGTAATTCCGCCATATCAATAAAAGAATATAGACGTTTTTGGCCCATCCTGTATATTAAATGCTAAATGTAATCTAAGGTAACATATGAAATCTGACCTTGAAATTTTTAGGAATTTGACCATAATGAGTGTAGATATTTCATATCTACGAGGTAATAAGATCATGAAGATATCAGGAGAAAATATCTGATATTTGGTTTTTTATCCCATGCTGATTACAATCGAAATTTCTAAAAAATCAAATTCGTTTATCATACGGATATGTGGGTGATAAACGATATTGGCCGCATGTTACAACCGATATGAGCCTCCAATGAGGCTGATAAACTATTTTCTTCATGATTCAATATTGACCCTAACAAGTGGCCCATTCTTCAAAACAGTGCTGAATATATATGTCAACAAGATACTAGTGTACATATAAATGTAAGAATAAAAGCAGTATATTCATTTTGAAAAATCAGATGAATTAATTTTTCTTCATGAGGAAGTATAATGGAGCATGCACTACTTCCTTTCACTTTCACTTGTACGGTGTGAAATAGCTGTCGTGTGGACCTTTTACATAAAAATGCAAAATGATCGCGCGCTACCAAACACATTCAAGCGACCATTTCACTTTCATTCCAATTGTATATTTCAGAGAGATGAGCCTTGCACAATTTAAGGAATTCCTAAAAGTGTTGGCCCCTAAGTACAAGAAAGATCATAAGTTGGCAGACGATGACGCCGCATTTGACGCCATGATAGAGAAAGTCAAGGGTGGTGGCGTTTCTACGGCTGGAACAACGGTAAAATTTAACCATCGCATGAAGTGATTCTTCTTCTTCAAAGGATATATTGCAAAATATTTATCATTTAAACTTTACTCGTTTGGATTAAAAACATTGTTTTAGACATTTTTAGTACACCAGTCATAAGAATTGTTGAAAAAGATATATTGCATTCAAAATATGTGGGTGCTATTGTGCCTATTTGGATATCTTTATATTCCAGCACTTGAAAGGTTGTGGAAGTTACAGCTTCCTATTATTAGAAACAGTGATGCGACATGTCGATTGAAGAGAGAACCATCGGCGTTGAAACAATTATTTTTTAGTAGAATGGAACAGTTAAAAACTTTAATAAAAGGTGACTGGTCTGAGGAACGCCGATTGGTTTCTCGTACCTCAGACTTTTACAACTGCTCCATGGGCCCTACATTCCTCACTCATTAATAACTAGAGGCTTTGCAATGTAACATCAGGTTGATGAAGCCTCTCCCAATATTGGCTTTGGGCCTTCTTAAATGAACCGGTTTAGAAATAAGTTAAAATGTCCTCTCTTAATCTACCTCTGCATTAACAATTACTGTTTCTAACAACAGGAAGCTATAACTGTCACAAATGCTTTGGATTGGACTTTCAACTGCTGGGATATAAACGTGTATTTCTTAAAGTTATATCAATAAGGGTTATGTACTGGGAGGTTTTGGATATGGGGTTTATCCAGAGGGAGATATGCATATCTACATGAGGGATCACGAGGGATGAACCCAATATCCAAACCGACCATACATAACTGCTTTATCCTATACCAAGTAGAGTTTTCAGGGGCATATGGCCATTTCAATAGTACAAGGTGTAAAAATAAAAAAAACATTCATATGCAGTCATTTTATTGCATTTCCACTAACCGGAAGCGGGAAGATATGCACCGAAGCGGGAGGATATGCACCGAAGCGGGAGAGATGGCGGGAGGTTCTGGATATGGAAACCTCAAAATCAGGATACGGGATATATCTTACCAACTTATCTCCCTAAAACTCTACCTGGTATAGGATAAAAATGGTTATTCAAACAAAAATATGAATATGTTTTAAATACACTGTAGTGATAGTTCATGCACCAGTTCTTCATTAATGTATTTGAACAGAAATGATTCTCAAAATGCAAAAGGAACTAAAACATTTTAAAACGTTTTCATCGCCATCTAAAAACTTTTAAAACATGGTTTCACCTTGCATTCATGATCGAACTACTGTAACTGTATATACAATGCGTCCCAAAAACGCAACAAGCAAAAACATTGTAAAACCACAAAAGCAGTGATAATTACATCAATTTCATTTAGTTTACCATGAAGCCCCACGTGTCTCCTATTTCCAATGATATGTCATTTGTTTATATGTGATCATGGGCCACTGAATAATCACTGTTTTTCGCGCATGGGTAAATTTGTGAAGTATCCTCTCAATCAACTGATCCTTATTATGCAATCAGGTAAATCATTATGTAATTGAGGCTGAGGATTAATTTCTGGTCACAAGACTTACATAACACAAGTTTCAGATTTAGATTTAGATTTAGAAAAAAGATTTAACTTAATGGTTCAGTTAACGTTACAAACATATGGAAAAAGAAGTGGCATAAACAGTTAAGTCACAATCATTGTCATATCTCATATTCGATTTTCTCGATTTCAAATTTCGGTAGTTAACTCAGTCCTCGAACGCGTACACGTTCAGACGTTACATGTGTTCTAATAGGGTCAGTTTGATGAACAAATGGATATTCAAATTACAAGTACATGAAGTACAGGTACACGTGTCTTATAAGATCTATGATGTGTTTCAGGGAACCAGTAAAACAGGCGGAGTTGGAAAGATGACCGACGCTTCTCAATACACTGGTGCCCATAAAGAGAGATTTGATGCCAGTGGCAAAGGCAAGGGAATCGAAGGTAGAGAAGACCGAGCTAGTGGAGACGGTTATGTCGGCGCTTACAAAGGAAAAGACACATTTGATAAGAAATAGTAAAGGAAAATTTGGACTTCATAGACATACATAACCACGCATCATCTGTAGCTTAGTATATTCCAAGTTCATCGTGTGGACGTTGTCAAACTGTATTTTGAACAATGAAGGTAGTCCATCAACACGAGAGAAGGAAATCATACTGATAGACCGAATTATAGTTCTAGATTTGCATAAGTAGATCATCTGATCATTCACTGTACATGCTGTATCTACGGACAGAGCATTTCACAGCTAGACCTTTCTTATTTTTTCGTTGTACGCTTTATACGTTTAACGTAGCATTAAATTACGTACATTATTTATACTCTTGGGGTACTGCAATTCAGTACCGATGTGTGCCATATTAAAAGCGTCTCAACAATTGAGCATACCGTATCACATGTGCATATATATTAATTATTTATGAACAATCTTTGATAAAAAGGATGTTATTCCATGAACAATCGTTGATAAAAAGGATGTTATTCCTCAGTCTACTCCGTCCATTTATTCATATCCACTAAGAAAGAAATATATGATTAATTCTACGCTTCCGAAATGCTGTTAAGACTTGTTACTTATGATAGCATACTTGAATGTAGGGTTCAATTTAGCACATATGGTGTGATATTGCAATCACCCACTGCCTGTGTCCAAAGGGTGTGTCTGGATATATGCCCTTTTGGTCCCTCAGTCAAATGTATGTGAAATATGTTTTTTATTGCTTTCCTAGTTATATTTGATAAGTATATTTACTTTTTCATGAGTTTTGATGCATAATTAACCCCCTGCTGAGAGTCAGAATAAGTATCTTAACAAATAAAAAAGGGTCATTATCATAGAAAAAACACCAATGGCAACATGTATGACATACAAAGAAGAAATAACTTAAGATCCATGAAGAATTAAAAAGAAAATCAAAATTTTGAAATATATTTAAGGATTAAAATCTTTTTCAAATTTTTGAATTTCCCGCCAGTTTAATTTGAGGGGGAAAACAAGATGGCTGCCATTTGATGTAAGAAATATCAGAAAAAAAGTTGCTTCACTTTTAGTTTTCACATTGAGCACAGTTTTCCGGTTTAGGTTTTTTGACTGATTCGGACTCTTCATCACCTGGGCCATGTATAGAGATTATAAAATTGAAACCAAAATGTTGTGTTCAGCATGAATTTGACTGAAATATGTGTAACTTCACCAACACAATTGAAGTGTCAAAACTGGATGCTCAGTACCTTTGAGTGACTATAATCCCTTGATTACCCAGATAAACACCAATTCACTTATCCAGAAATACCATTCAATGTCTATACAAAGAAAGTAAGCAATGTTTTGGAGGATATGTTTCACACTTTTTGTATAAATAATTTATTTAATATTTGCCATTGATTTTTTTTTTCAATTCTGACAAAGTTATATGCACGGTCTTTGATCCCAATATTCTTCATCAATTGTGATTCAAATTGATATTTTTGCAATCTCATATTAGAAGGATAAGATATTGAAGTTTAATAATGTATGTGTGATTGAGTTTTTCAGACATTACAATTTTCAATATTTTCTAAGTCGATACCCAGACTCATTCCCAGACTCATCCTTTCTGTTGATAATGTGCAGTATACTTGCATCTGTTAAAATTTCAAGTTGATCGGGTTAGCGGTTTTCCTTAATGACGAGAACTGATTTATGTGGCGATCAACCACCCTTACACCACACGCACGCCAACCAGCAAAAGACTGGCAATATGACCCCTGAGAGCAACAAAGTGTGAAATAGAAATAGTCCTTGATTGTTATACATTCATTGTATTGCAATATCAAACATAGTTTGGAAATATCTTTGGAATACTACTTGGAGCAGTTTTAGTTTAGGAATAAAGATGGAGATTCTATGATTCATGACGCAATATATGACTGAAAATTTTATTCTGTTCATTGTTAAGCGATTGAGGTCTTTGGCAATGGTCAGGAGAGTCCGATGTCATATACCTGCAAAAGTCACAAAAACTAGATCTTTGTTACGATTCTAATATGATAAATAAATAAACAAACTAAAAAACAACTATTTGCATATAAGAAATTAAGTGGTCATAAGGCCAAAGGCTTGAGGGCCAAGATTTCAACATTTTGCCCACCGAAATGAGATTATTTGTATCATCATCACAACCTATTTAATTGTCAAACTAAGTCAAACTCTTTATTCGCCCTTGTGATAATAGGCATTATAGAATTTCTGATCGCATGATGCCACTGCCACACCCATCTTCCTTTTTTATTGGAATAGGGCATCTTCAAAAATCAAAAAGTATGCAATAATCTTATAATTTTTTTTATTACAATGTCATACTTGACTTGGAGCAGTGATATTGGTAGTCATTTTAGAATTTCTGGCCCCTAGTATCATGCATGCTTTTTCCAAGGAGTAAGTCCCTTCAAATGCACTGTCTACAACCATGGTGTCACTAAACTGACATTCCTTTGGAGCAGAAAAATATGGAATTCTTATGAAATTTCTCCATGCCGATATGCAGAATTTGGCGCAGCACATTTGCCAATAGTTCTAATTTATTTTGGAACTGTTACATATGCCATCTTTGCCAGTAAATTCTCCTATTATCTACACATACTCATTGTAATAAATGTAATAATATTGACAAATCAATAACTGTTCAAATAACAAATTCTCAGATTATGATAGTTTTTTGGCTTTGCTATATAAAGAGTCCACAACTTTTCCCATACTGTGTATAATGTCTATTGAGTTTCCGTATGTTTTGTCTTCGGGTGTTTCTTCAAATATGATGAGGACTCCCTGTCCTTGGTCCAAGATACCTGAAAGCAGATTTTTACAAATCAACTTCATGTAACAGTTCTCACCACCAAACAGAGCAGGAGTTTAGCCATGTTAAAATACTATTGATGATTTAGAAGAACCCATACATCAGTAGTTGATCCTACAACTGAAAACTTTTACTCATGTATTTCCAGAAGTTTGACACAAAATGAAGAAAAATCAACTGAGTTAATACAACAAACCCAATCAGTCATTTTAGCATTTTCATTTAAAATGATTGAACTACAATGAGAAAATTTCACCTGCTGGAGCTGAGTATTTCTTTCCTCCAAAAAATACATTAACAATCATCATAGCAAGTATTTCAACTATAATTTTCAATGTTCAAATGAAATATCTAACAGCACATAAGGAAAACATCAAATACCCTAATCAATGATTTAACATAGCAATACATACTTTTTGTAAGTTACTGCTCTATTAAAAAAGAGCAAGAATTGCATGAAACCACATTGTGTATTCTGGGCTCTAACTTACCACTGAATTTTCTGTCTAGAATCATCTGAGATAACTTCTTTTCAACAACTTCCTGCAAATATGAAAGCATTCTTAAATACTAATACTGCATGTGAATAATACATATTCATAAGGAGGGCTTTTCAAATTGAAGCCAAATGAAATGTGCCAGTACTACAGGTAAAGGGTTTTGTAATCAAAATACAATCAATAGCAATATACAAATAAATAAAATGGATAGATAAAAATAACTTTATAATACAAGTACTTACGATGCTCAGTTTGATAAGGTTTGCAACATGTGTGACTTGCACCTTAGAGAATGGTTCAATGATTCTACAGAGATTCTGTTCCAGTAGGTTATCATACAAGGAATCCAGATGTGCTCTTACAATAGGGTCATCTACAAGCTCAGACTTGTATGAAGCCAGGGTCTGTAATAACACAATACATGTATATTCAAATATGACAATCTAATTATTAGGTTTCAGTACAACAAGCTTGCTACCATATGCAAATCGAAATACCATGTCTTGTAACAAAATGGGTATCCATGAGATGAGTTAACATGTCTTGTCTGAGTCCTCTGAAAGATGGATAGGCAGACTGACAATAACTAACAATATAGTCCACCCGTATAGCTCAGCGGTAGCGTGTGTACCTCTTACACAATAGGTCCAGGATTCGATCCCCAGTTCAGGCAAGACATAATTTGCTTGTTTGCGTAAAATACTTCAAGGTGTTTGACTGAGTTCTCCACAACTCGTAAAAGGCTGTGGTGTGTACCTGTATGTCTGTGTATGGGTGCACATAAAAGAACACAGGGCTCCTCTAAGGAGGGGTTCCTGGGTCTGCCTTCCATGATTACATGGATTAATTACGACAGTATATATACGGGATATACCCAAGAGGATATACCCAAGAGGTATTGCTCACCTTCATTGATGGTAAACAAAAAACAATACAATATATATAAATAATAAATACAGCATATCCTATGATTAGTTCAGTGACAATTTAATAGTTTGAGTCTTCTACCATATCATTAATTCCTTTTGGCAAAATATACACCCATTATATTTGGACTTAAACTATAATTGGTATAATTGGTTACAGCGCACAACTGATTTTATTGGGATATGAAAGAGCTCACCTTTTGAAAATCTGCCAATGACCTCTTATTGCTGGCTTGAGCAATGCTTTTCAGGGCCTCAATTTCAGGTCCAGCGTACTTGAGTGCTAGTTTACCACTTACTATCTGTTGGACCTCATCAGCACTGAAATCATTGAAAGTAAACTTACAAATATGACCCCAACAGTTGGAGGCAATGATCTCTCAGTGCCATAAGTTTCAAAGTGTAAACTAGAAAACAGCAATTCTCCCAAGTAGCAAATAACGTAGAACAGAACAGTTTTTGTTATGTCTACACCCATGATGTTAATTCCTTCTTAAAGGGGCAACAAGGACTGTAGAGAGAAAATAGGAAATTTTTAACTTTTTCTGAGCTATCAAGGCAACATTTGGCATAACATCTTCTTTGACATACCTATTTTCTTAAAATTTATGGATAAACTATCAATTTCAGCATTAAGAAGTGTAAATTCAGTTCAAAGCTTCAAAAAGGGGAAATCCACTTTTATAATTTTAAGATCCACCGTGTTTCAAGAGGAATATCAGCTGAAATAATGTTTATCTAGGGGGATTATTTGTAGATAATAAAAATAGATGTTAGTCTTGATGAAATATCCAAACTTAAATATATTTTGATACTGGTCCATAAACGTTGATTGGCCCTTCTGCACTAATTGTTGCAACTTTAAGTAGAGGTTCTATGACCATTAGGCATCAGCCTATAAAGAAAGGGGTGCATTATCGGGCAAATACCCCTACAGTCAAAATGAAATTGGTTTAGGTGTAAAATGAATCTGCACCTGGTACTTAGGACATACAAACTAACAAATGGATGGATTATAAGCTGGGTAGCACACCTCTTAATTTCTATCCTTAATAGCAGTTGTGGTATAAACAACATTTTAATTCAAAGAGAGGATAAATCAATCAGGAAACTAAGAAGACACGCCATTATGATACAAAAGGAGATCCTTCAGTTAGACTTACTTGTTCAACATAATTTTGCTGAGTAACATATACTTGAGTGCCTGAATTGCTTTAGGGCTATCAACTGAATCATAGCCTTCAAAGGCCTCATAGAAATAGGAGAAAGCTGTCTTAAAGTCTTTCTCTTCTGCTGCATGCAAAACACCTACAAGAATAAGAAAATGCTTTATAAACTGGGTCATTCTTAGAATTTCAGAACTGCTCCTCAAACTGAATTACAGTACTGGTTATTTTCTCATACGATGGCAAAAATCTAAGTGGCCTCTTAGGATGCCCCTCCTGGGTTACAAACAAAGAAGTAACCCACGTTTGTCTTGAATTGAAAAAGATACAAGAATTTTATAATTTCATTTCATGAATGGCAATTTTGAATTGAACAAATTGTTGATACAGACTAGTTAAAACATGTGATGCATCCTCTGTTTTTTTTCTGTGAGTTTTATGAATGCAAAAAATATCTACCTGATTGTAGATCCAAGGCTGCCTGGAGTTTTGGTGGGCAATATATACCATTGGCAGTAGTTCTCCCTGAAGTTAGTGCAGCTCTGAAGAAAGAAAACAATTCTATGTACTTTGACATTCTGTAGAAGTGTTATCCCAAGCATTATATTAACTGGGGGCTATATTCAGCTGAAAATTCTAAAACAACATTCTACCTTGTTGAAAAGGATCAAGGTATTTTGACAAAATCAATCAAATCAATCATTAAGGGATCGCAGTCAGTGGGAACACAGTGTCTTAAAACATGCGCTGACCTTCCGTTATAATGCAATATTTTGATATATATTATTAATGATGTAATATATGTAAAGGTGACATCATTATAAACTGTTTTTTCTGCATAATATCAAAGCAAAAAGGTTATTTCCAGAATTGGTAAAGTGCACTGAAAGTGTTAAATCATTCTATAAAAGAGAATCTTAATTTAACTGATGGTGATTTAAAATAAGAAATAACAGTCTACATACCGTGCTTTGGGCAGGTTACTTAAGGCATGGTAGACTTTGCTCTCCAACAGTTGGACTTCCACAAGGAGGGCCTTATCATCTAGCTTCTTTAGCTCACGTAACAGAGTAGATCCAATGTTCAAAGCATTCTCGTATTGTGAAGTTTCAAAGTACAAAGCAACCAGTTTTGCCTAAAGTATAAATTAGCCTTGCAACCAACTTTTGCGGGAAGAGAACGTATTACTTGATGTGTCAGTTAGTATTCAATCCTAAGCCAAAGGAGCACCACTGGATCGGAGAATTCCTGAGAATCTAATTGCTTAATATCAACATTATTAATATCAATGTTAACTTCATCTTAAGATAGTATTTAAGGGTGCTACTATACTATTCTCGTAGTGTGGTTACAGACATGCTTTATCAGATTAAACAGAAAAGACTTGTAATAACTAAGCTAAATTCCATATATCCAGATTTTAAGCCAGGGACTAAAAGCTGTAATGGAACTTAGCATGAAAAAGCAAAGTCTAAATGTATACCTGGTCATAAGAAAATCAAACCCCATATATCCCAAAACTAAGATCTAACATGAAAATAAATAATGTCTAACAGCCCTTTCCCACCATTCAAGGACCAATATCATATTCCAAGACCAGAACACTAAGGTACATTTCATCCATACTGATGTCGAAACATTTCACATGTGTGAAGACAAAAAATCAGAAACTGATTGTCAACATAACATCAAAAAATAGTTCTAACAATGGTCATCAGGAGAAAACTATGGCTGATTTTGATTCCTATTTCTCAACCATTAATGCCATAGCTGGGATCCATCTCAAAAAGTGCCAAGTGAAAAAATTGTGAGTTCAGTGCCAAATTTCCTAAACAATTCCTACATCCTCCAACATCACAAATTGTAAAACTTGAAATTTTGAAATTAATGACTTTTTTTTTTCAGCAAACCCATGAAAGTATTTCTTAAGCCTTTTACAAGTACAATGTATAACCGTGACTTAACAGTTTAGGGTTGTCTAAACTTAACAGGTCATCTACATGTATAAACCTATCTGCTTTACTAGATTAACTTAGCTAAATGGAATTTTGTCTCATCTTTCATCATCTTTTGGAAAAAATTATCTTCATACAAGAATAGGCACCCAAGAATAGAATAAGGTGTGCCAAAAGAGGAGTTCAATATGTCCTCATTGGTATTCCTATAATTTGACATAAAAACAATATTTCCAATTACTTTATATAAATGTTATCAATCAAAAAGCATAAAAACCTCACAAAGTTGCATTGCAGTAAAAGAAATAGGATTTTTAACTTACCTCCAAGGCTTGTCTGAGGAATGTCCTTTTCTCATCTTTTGCCCAATCTATACATTCTTGACACAATTCAACCTAAAACAGAGGAACATGATAAAACTAGAAAAACAGCAACTAAATTAGCAATTCCCAACAAACAAAACATATTTATCAACCAAATTACTCATCATTTTGCATATAACATGATAAAAATAACAAGGAAATAGAAGAGTTTTATCGTCTCTTTTTGGTAAAATCTCCACCCATGATGTGACAATAATTGAAAACATATTATATGTTCCTTCTTGAGTACGGGTCTTCTGACTGTATGGTATTAGCCTAAATTGAGCCTTATTAGGAAAAATCACATTTTCTGAGAAATTGTGAATTCAGCATTCCTTTTTGAGCAGAGTGCCAAAAAGTATTGAATGGACAAACAAACAAATGGAATAGCGGACAAATTATGTTCATTGGGATAATAACATTATACAGATTTAATTTTGCTTCGTGAAAGGTGACCCCTAAATAGGTTTGAACATTTGACTATGTTGGTAGCAGCACAAGAGACTCTTAAAAACATAAAAGTATTTTCCTATCTTAGCAGCAGAAGAAACTCCTAAATAGGTTAAAATTATTTGCCTATCTTAAGAGCACAAGAGACTACTAAATAGGTTTGAATATTTGATTATGCACAATTCGCAACAAAAATGAAATCAAAAGCAATTTAAATATTTGACTTTCACATGTTTTATTCATAATTATATGCTTGTGTGTATACAAATCTTATCCCCATATCGTACCTCTTTTCCTGTAGCAGCATCCATGTCAAGAAATAGGTCAACCATGCCCCGTACAAGTTTGGCAGCCTTAGCCTTACTCACATATGCAAGGAATGGACGAGTGAATTTTAGAAGCCCAGCAAGTTCTGAAAGTCATTAAAAAATCTTAAGATGCACTGTTGGATAAAAGCACAATAAGAACCTATTTTGGTGTTGAAAGATATAAAACACTAGTTTGTCTGTCTACTTACCAACTGTCAGATACCCACTCCTAGATTTACAGTGTCGATTTCATGATTGTTGCTGAAATAAATTTTTCACTGGTGGCAGTAGATTTTCTCTCTAAACATTCTCTCTTTAAATTCTCAAATGGCCAAGTCTATGTTTCCCATGGTTACAAGATCTATTGTTATGCTATTAAATAATAAATATCTATTATTATCCTACGCTTAGTGTACTAAATGTATAATAACATGAAAAAATAAATTTGATATTTATTGGCAAAATGAATATCCGGAGGATATCGTAACGATATACTCCGGGCGGAGGATATCATGACGATATACTCCGGAAAACCCAATATGCGGAGGATATTGTGACGATATACTCCGTTTGTTGATTTCCCGCCAAATTGACTCTATTTGGCATGGAATTAATTTTACAATGATATTATACATTCAGTACACTCCTTGTAAGTGTAGGATAATAAGAACATCCTATGATTTTTTCAGAATATCATTTTAATCTACTCGGTGATATTGATATATGCACTCGTTCGCTTCGCTCTCTCATGCAGATATCAATATCACCTCGTAGATAAAAATGATATTCCTCAAAATCATAGGATATCCTATAATTATTACATACTGCTTAAGGCAGCTTAGGAACAGTCCACATAATTTTTTAACATAGAAAATCTGAACATGTGAGCCGGTGCTTAATAAGGTTGAAACTGATATAAAATAACCTTATTTTTACGTTCTCTGTTCTATAGCACTGTAGTAAGACAAAGTTTTGAAATTGAATGAGAATCGAATCTAAGCTAAAGCTATTTATGCCTGTTGGTATTACGATCAATGAAATTAAAAATAATTTTCTTTGATTTTATAAATAGCTCTTATAAATTACATACGTCAGGGGCGTAGCCAGCTTTCAGTCAGGGGGAGGGGTGCGATTGCCAAAAATTTTTCAAATAAAAAGCATTTTAAAGCTCTTTTCTTGTTCTTTCTCATGGTTTTATTTTTATTGGTTATGGGGGGGGGTGCACCCATCGCTACGCCTATGTACATAAATTACTTTTTAATCCAAATTTATTAACTGCTAACTATTCTATGAAATCAAAAGGTTAAGGATGAAAATAAATTTTATCAGCATTTGCCATTTTGAAGTCTCTCCAGTCACCAAGGAGAATTGGCTCCTTGAATGCAATCCCAGTATTTTCCAACGATGAAAATGTTGTTATTGTCTGTCATTTAACTGGCTATGTATTTATAAATAGCAATCCAAAAGATTGAGCTAATAGTGTGATCATTTCTTGCATGTTTTCACAACTCGTGATTAGAATCTGAAGTGAAAAAATGGTGACTTGAATTTTGTAATCAAATCATCCTTGTTTTTATCTTGGGCTTAGTATGTGTACCAAACAAATAATGTTGAGATTGCATTCTGGGAGCCAATCCTTCTTGATTAGTCACTTGACATGAGATGTTGGAATGAGAAGTACAGTTTAATTCTAAAATTTTCAGATATTTTGGATCAGCATTTTTTTCAGATTCATTAAACAGCATTTTTTTCTCAAACTCATGTTTTTGTTGTTCTTAACGACTTGTGTATAAATCATGTAATGATAACAGTGCCAAAGCACTCAGGAAACTGATAGTACTCACCTTCTGCCTGTTTCGTTTTAGCAAGAAGTGCACTCAATTCCATTATAGCTTGTTCTTTAATCTTAAGACCCTCCTCATCTCTAGCAGCAACATCTCGTTTTACTAAGAAAAAAGGATATACAGTAAAATTTTAAATGTTTGGAACTACTTTGAATTTAAAAAATAAGCAATCAAATGACTATACTGCATCAGTATATAAAAAATAGAAACATATGTACATGTCCTAACTTTTGTATATTTCAGATACATGTAGTTATATATAATGTGTAGTAAAGCTGTGACTTACTCGAGTCTCTAGCCAATTCTTGGCAAGAAGTCATTTCATCTGGAATAATGTGAACTCCATTTGAAAAAAAAGCTGGCCGGTGTGTCATAAATTTGTTGAATATTTTAAAAATCACCAGATAAATAAATCATTAATTAAAATGGGACCGGTTCGGCTCCTTGATGAGATATTGCATGATTTCGTCAGGATTTCGTCTTAAATTAAAACAAAATTGCTCAAAGAAAAATAGCAATATTCGAAAACTGGACGAAATGTCGTTAATGTCTGACATTAATAACTGGCTGTAAATTTTAAGTTAGTGATCCAGAAGATGTGAACTAATACATTGATCACTTCATGTGTGTTTTGTAATTTTTGGTAAGGTAATAAGACCAAAACTCGCAATTCAAATTGTGATGTGAAAAATGGCGGATTCTGATTTTGGTTTGATTTAAAATTTTATGATTACGACATGACCCGTAATACATGCAGGAATTTATCTTTGGACGAAGGCCACGATCCAGTGGCCTTAGAAGAAGGTTAGCTGTGGCCTTTTGTAATAAGGGAGTTTCAGCCATGCTAATTTTTCCGAAAATAACATGGCATAGAAGCATCAAAGCCACAGATATGATAGCTAGAGTCCATTCCACCGTTTTATTGAGTCAGTAGAACCACAAAAATAAGAAATCAGGAGACCATTGTGCAATTATATATGGAAAGGTATATTCATATTGTACATTTTTTGTGCAATAAGCCTGTGCCCTCTTGTAATTTGAAGAAATTCAGCCATGTTAATCTTATTGAAAATAACATGGCAGAGAAGCATCAAAATATAAGAGGCCAGACACTTTATAAACCAAACTACAAACAATTCAAGATCTACAAATGTCATTCATGTACAATAGGAATATATTTTTCCATATATTATTGCATAATGGTATTTAGATTTCTTATTTTTTAGGTTTTACTGACGCAATTAAACAGTGAAATGGACTGTAAACTACAAAACAAACTAAAATATACAAAAGTTAGGACATGTATAAATGTTTCTATTTTTACATTTACTGTTTCAATATGGTCCTTTGATTGCTTATCTTTAAATGCAAAGTAGTTCCAAACATTTAAAATTTTACTGTAAAGAAAATGCCGGTGCAAATGGGCGATAATATATGAAAATAACAATGTCATTTATTTTCCTCTAAAAATAACGCTACAAAAGAAAAACAATCACATTTTAAATGAATCAAAAATATGCCCTGTATATCTATGTATATATACCCAATGAGTGCAGAATCGGGATAGCCTCTTGGGGGTTATTAGAGGCAATAGCCTGAGCCCTTTCCAACTTTGTCTGGTCGTCATTCGCCATCTTGAAATTGATGCTCGTTAGAAAATTTCAACCGGAAGTTGATACTAGGTATCTCTACGGTAATATTCATTGAAAAATATTGAAAAAATTCACAAGTTCAAATTCTGCATTCTAAAAATTCATTTCGTTCGTTGCGTACCTTCACTACCTCTCTGAGGGGTCATTCATCAAGCTGTCGCAAGCCTGTGATGTCGCAAGGGCCCTTTTTAGCGATACGTCCTATTCATCAATCTCGTGCGACTGCAATCGGTAGAACTTTCTGCGACGTCGCAGTGAAATACCCCTAAAATGGCCCAAATTTAAGCGACCGGTGGTACCCAGTTGCAGTGATTTTAGTTCAAGAAAAATGTCTTAAATTAGTTGAATTTCTTTATGAAATTATATGGAAATTCTAGGACGTATAGTTCAATATTCGATCCATGTTATATTAAAATTGCAGAGCATATGCATTATGTTTAACATGTTTGTGATGCTACCAAAACCAGCTAGTTTTCGGCTTGCATTTTTAAGTACTTCATCGTGCGACCGGTCGCAGTGATTGTGCGTTACACGTGGTTTGGACCCACGTGGCTGTCTTACAATCTTGCATGACATGTTAATCGTCTGCTGGAAGCGTTTATTCATTCAAAATGGCGCAACTGATGGTTGATTTCAACCGTAATGCTCTGCGTATGTCACATGCGATGTCACATGCCTAGGGTTAACTATTATAAAAGTTTACGAAATGATACAAGAGGATCTCGAAAGGATAACTAACTAACTACTAATTTCATTGCAAACATGAAAAAATGACGGGTTGTACTTATACGTCCATGCGATGTTTATACACGTTGCAAAGGACATTGCTATGCACAACAGCGCAACAAGCGGAGGAATAATTATGACGCGAAATTCCCGTGTGTGTATATCAATTACTGCAGTAAAAATATCATTCAGCAATCTTACGTAATAATATCACTCAATAAATCCAGGATTCACATATAAATACTCAAAGCACTAACTGTATTGGTAATCCAGCATAGTTTTACATTTAGTGTCGATTCTCAAAACCAATCAAATCAAGGCTTTCTGTGTCATGTTTTCACCTGGAGTATATGTCATATTAACCTGTGGTATATGGCATATTCCACAAGTGAGTATGACACATCCTCAGGTAAGTATCGGGTATTCACTGAAATCAATGTATTATATACTGCAGGTGAATTTGGCATATTCACTCATATCACAAATACCACACAACCATGAATTATGCCATATTCCGCGTAACAAATAGTGCCCAAAAGTACTTTTTTCAATGGCAAATTAACATGGTTTGGGCACTATTTACAGAAGTTTTATATACGTTTTAAGTTGTTTTTGATAAAATAGCATGGTATGATATTTTCAATACATTTGAAATATTGAATAAATAACTATTTTTTATATTGCTACTTTACATAACTTCTAACTAAATTTATGCTATTTTAAAAAAGACCTCTTGACAAAAATTAAACATTAATTTGGGCATTTATCGAGAATGCTGTCACTACGAGATACAATCCATCCGGTGATCACAAATCAATTGGCAAATCATTGGTGGAGTAATACCGTTTGGCTTGTTGGTTTTTCGTTTCGTGCATTTAAAATGGCGGACATCACTGCTATAATTAGAAGAAATCGATCTGGGACAAAAACGACGGTATTTATCCATTTTGAGACTGCGAAGTGTAATATCTTTGAACCTCATATTTCTGTTAATGTTTTCTATCCCCTTGGCCAAAATTTGTTTTGCGAGGGGCATAGATATATCATGGTTTTGTCCGTTTTTATTTTTTGAATTTTTTTATTTATTTTCTCAATCAATCTCAGTAGATCTTACTTCCTGCTAAAGCTATGTGGATTTTGATAAAATAGTTTTCCCATGCCGCACTTGGACAGCTGAATAATAGATCTACTCCTTGTTACAGTGTTAAAAAGGCAAGAACCTAACTTCGACATATAAGTGTTACCTGATGAATGGGACCCTCACGTGCCTTCCAAATGGTAGTAATCGAACTCCAATATAACTACATCAACTTATCTTTGTCCGATCAACAATAAGTACAGTTCGCATTATATTTATCTCTCGTAAAATGAACGAACAAACATTCCATTTTCACACATGTTCGGTAATATAACCATGGGCTTTCAACTCTAATTGAAAGCCCATGATACATGTATAACATATCATAACTTCCGGAAATGACAAGCCAGTCGGAACATTTTTGGGAATTTTTTTAGTTCGTTTACATTTCTTGTATAAACCTTTTTTTCATGAACAAGATACTTTTTTTAAATCAACCAAACTTTCCTTTGTACAATTACAATATTGAGAGACCTAAACGCGTTGTGTTTATGTCATTTTGTTCCAATGAGGTTCGTATAGATGTTTCATTTCATTCCGAACATACGATACCAAGAACAAAAGAAGTGTCTAATGTGTTTTCTAAAACAATACTGAGAAAAGTATATATTTATTCCAAATTATATTGTCACCATTCAAAAGATGACCATTAAATTGACATTGTGTAGAATTTTCTGAATGTTTTGATGACTGGTTTAAGAGGAATGTGTGTTCAAAAAGTTCACCATATCGATACCCATCCTTTGGTAAGACTTCTCCCGATGAACATCGCGATGTGCATTGATGTTTACTAGTGAAAATTGCAGATGCATCGATGTACAATTATGGCACATTGCAACAACACTAGTAGGGCCTATATGTCACACATTTTAATACAATTCTCGAAATCGTTGTTCCCTCTTCAAAAGAGGAGACTCGAAAATCTTTCCTTATAAGGTCAAAATATTTCCCATGATGCAGTTGGCGGAGGAAAAAATTTATACTTCCTTGTTTTCCCTCATAGGTTTAACATGGGGATTTTCACACCTATTTTTCAAACGATATATTCATTCATATTCCCGTACAAGAGTACAGAAAAAATTATTAGAAACGATTGATCTCTTATTAATCTTAATATAACAGCTATTTTTCATTGTATTGATTCATAGCATGGTGAAAACGATGATTGAAAAGTGGGAAAATATTCCGGAAGAGAAGGTCACATGATCAGTTTACTAGTCGCCATATTGGAAAAAAACAAATTCCATTCGACTTTCAATACTTTCATGCCAATCTTACCGCACTACAAACTGCAACATCGATGCAACAACTGAATAAAAGTATTCATCTTCAAATTACATTATAGTTACGTTGAAAACCTAAAAACAACTGAGCAGTAGACCAAAGAAGACGCTTCGCTATTATCTAGGTCAATCTGTTCCGTGGTCCGAAAGCAAATCTATAGTACTCGTTTCCGAATTTTGTTGTTCATTTTACAATCTTTTATTGATTAAATTCGGTATACTGACTATTAAAGCAATGACAAAGAAGAATACTTCCGATGGTGTCATTGTTTTATTTAGCGTGCGGGTGTAAAAACAAAATTGCGTAATTAGTTTGATTTAGAACTTTCGGGTCACGCAAATAGCTACGCAAAATGCATAGTGGGAAAATATTGACCAATCAAATTTTGTCCCTTTTGAGTGCTTTTTCAGTACATATTTGCGAACGTTCAAAGATTCAAAGAGCGAACCGTGAAAGGGAGAATTTTTTTGTCACTGCAGGTTCTGAGGAAAATGTGTAAAAGTCTGACCATATCATGTGTAAAAGACTGACCATATTTGTAGCCTTGAAAATTATTTATATAATTTGATTTTGAATACATGTCAATCGTAGGCAATGTTTTTTACCCATTTTGTTATTTTCAGTTAAGTTAAAATAGTTAAACGAAAGGCAGGCAAACAATTACGGTTGGGGTCAATATTTCGATGTCCGTCAAAAAATGTAATTAATCATGTTAGGGGGAGGGGGTAAAACGCTATTTTATTTATAATATTAGGTGACAGACTTTGATTTTTAGTTTCTGAGGGTTTCATCTTCTGCAATATCAGGTTTGACATTATAGCAGTAACAGGTATTGAATGCTGGGGTTGTACTTGTACATTGCAAATCAACATTTTGACTTGTTTACACCACGCACAAATAAAAATGATTTGTTATTATCAAACCACAATAAACAAACCTGGCGGAGATCACCCCAGTTCATTTTATTGGAATATGTAATCAAACTTTACTTTGATAAATCCATCATGTACATGCATAGGTTGGTATGAAACCTTGGAGACATTCATTCTGATAAATATTATTTACGGGGCATATTTTCAGCAGTTTAGGAGAGTAATTGGGACGTTAAATGTTCAAATTCAGCAAAATGTGCCCAATACAATATGTATTATCTTTTGATTCAACTGTAATTTCAGGACTGGTGTAATTGGCCAGATGAGTCTTTCGATGAAATGGATAGCACCCTAGCTGTGCAACAGGTATGTAAGGAGTCTTGTATACTTTGATGATTTGCTGTACAATTGGATAAATAGATGGCAGCATATGCTTTGGATTTGGCTGGATTCCATCATTTGGAAAATTTGACAGATGCCACTTAATTTCTTGATATATTGAATATTTCCAAATGGATTAATGTAAACTGACCATTGCCATACTACAGGGTGACCCAAAAAAAATGCAACCCTCCATTTCGTCAATATTTTTCTTAAATGGAGGTAAATTGCTCTGAGATTTGGCACACAAAGACTTCATTCTATGTGGGATCCTTTGGCAAAGTTTTAATAATCATAGTCTTATATTGATAGAGTTATGGTTGTTTCAAAATATGCTCCAGATGCCGTCAATTTCGCTGAAAACAAACTTGCAATGTTCAAGGAAAACTGTTCATAACAAGTATGCATTCTTCACCATGGGTATAGCTCAAATTTTTGCAGCCATTGCTTATTGGAGTTCTGCAATTGCGGTAGGGTTATTTTCATACACATTATCCTTTAAATAACCCCGTATATAGAAGTCAGGGGCATTGAGATCAAGACTGTGGGATGACCATGGGTCCTCCGTCCTAGGAGAGATAATCTTCTCATAGAAATGACTAGTGAGCCGGGCTATGCTATCATTAGAAGTGTGAAGAGTAGCTCCATCCTTCTAGAACCTCTGTTCTTGTCTATTGAAGCCTCTATGTCACTCTAGAACTGCCTAGAACTTCCTGGGAACGCCAATATTGCGCTGTGTGTTAACAGTAACAGTGTTGCCATTATCAACCTCAAACCAAAAGGGGCAGATGATTTCATGTTTGGAAATTGGCAGCCCAAGCTGTGCATTTAACAGAATGTAGGGGCCTGTGAAGCACTTTATCTGGAATTTGTGATCCCAGAACACATTATTTCTTGAGTTTACATGTTCAGAAAGAAGGAAATGTGATTCATCCGAAAACCTGATATCGGAAATGGACGACATTTGGAGCATATTTTGGAACGACCATAACTCTATCAATATAAGACTGTGATTATTGAAACTTTGCCAGAGGATCCCACATTGAATGAAGTCCTTGTGTGCCAAATTTCAGAGCAATTAACCTCCATTTAAGAAAAATATTCAAAAAATGGAGGGTTGCATTTTTTTGGGTCACCCTGTAGATGATCTTGTTGACATTTTGATTTTGTGTAATTATTAATAAGTAAATCAAGTTTGAAAGAATTTTTAACATTGTGTTAATGGATTAAAGCCCACCTTATTTTAGGGATACATGTATAGAGAAGATGTCATGTATTTTTCCATCTGTTCATTTGTCTATCCATTCGTTTGTCCAGATGATAATTCCAATACCAGTTTACTGATTTGGTTAATTTGAATTTCAAAGCCATTTTTCATAAAATCATGTAATCTTTGATAACTAAATCCCAGTGGACTTGGTTCAAATTTTATATGCTGATGCCAAGAGATAAAGGAGCTTTGCTCAATAATATTTTTTCAAGATGGCCACTGTATTTATCAAAATGGCCACCATTTGTTGTTAAAAATGTAATCTTTGATAACCAAATACATGTACAAGTTGATGGGCTTGTTCTTAAATTTATATGCTGATGCCTATGAACAAAGGGGCTCCGCTCCAGAAGAAATGTTCAAGATGGCAGCTGAGTTTCGAAATGGTCACCATTTTTCGTAAAAAAAACATAATCTTTGATTAGGCCTACTCAATTACCAGTAGATTTGGTTCATTTTTATCTGCCAATACCTATGGACAAAGGAACTTAGGAACTAGTGTTCAAGAAGAAATTTTCAAGATGGCCGCTTTTTATCAAAACATTTGTTGGTTCACACAAGACCATATTTATGTTCTTGTTTATTTATTCCAGTTCATACAGCAGAGCATCAGGAAGGATTTCTCCAACATAGATGAAATCCTTACACCACCAGATGGCCAGGACGAGGGTGTGTGGAAATATGAACATCTTAGACAATTTTGTATGGAGCTCAATGATCTGGCTGTCAAATTACAGGTAGAATAACCTCATTGCTAAATAATCAAACTACAAGTGGAAATAACCTCATTGACTTGCTAATTACTGTATTTGTCCTTAACTTGGCGCTACTTAATTTGGCGATTTTGTGTTTTTTCAACCAAATTCACGATACTCATTGTCAGTGTTGTTGATGAACAATTTCTTCAATATTTCTTGTTGTTTATATAAATTTCTATGAATTTAAATGGCCCAGCCATCTTGGTATCTTTCTTGTAACTGGAAGTGCACTGAACATACCCGGGGATTTTGGCGACTTTTCAATTTGGCGATTTTTTTTATTTCACCAAAATTCGCCAATTTAAAACACTCGTCAAATTAAAGATGAATACAGTGATCAAACTAGAAGTAGAAATAACCTTATTGACTTGCTTATTAATCAAAAGTTATGATGGATCCAAAAAGTGATCTATTTATTTTTCAGCAACAAAATTTACCAGATCTGCAGATGCATATTTGCCCCCCCCCTCCCTCTAACTGTTTGAAGGATAACATTATTTATTTTTTGCTCAGAATGATTGTAATCCAGAGACATGTACACAGATGACTGCAACAGAACAATGGATCTTCCTTTGTGCAGCACATAAAACTCCAAAAGAAGTAAGAATCTAACTTATAAAACCATGAAGTAGAAAGTATTTGAAATACTGAGATTTCGTTTTTATTTGATCATGGAGACTGAAGTGAGCAGAGAGTAGACAGATTGCTTTAGGGGTATAAAAAAAACATGGAAAATCATAAATTCATGGCTTTCTTTGATCACCTGTTGTTTTCATTCATTTTGCCTGTTCTAATGAATCCTATTAATATATAAATTATGGTATTTGATAATCTTAGATTAGTGTTCGTATTCTTTAAGTTTGAACTGTTGTATGCTTACAGCTTCATGCTTATTTTTTCAGTGCCCAGCTATAGACTATACTAGGCACACACTAGATGGCGCTGCATGCCTATTAAACAGTAACAAATATTTTCCCAGTCGGTAAGCCAGAAATTCCCTTTTATAAATGTAATGTTGAGGAATTATGTAATGTTGAATTTGAAGTACCAGAAAACATTATAGACTATTGGAGACACTGTTAGCAGGAGCAATCAAGTGTTAATGAAAAATACACGGAAATAAGTAAAGAACACTGGTACAGTCAGTCATGCATCATATGCATATCATTGTTTTATTTTGTAGGGTCAGTATTAAAGAATCTTCAGTCGCCAAGCTCGGATCTGTTTGTAGGAGAGTCTACAGAATATTTTCTCATGCATATTTCCACCACAGACAACTATTTGATGAATATGAGGTAGTACTTGATAATGTACTTTTTGGTTATTTCATGATTGTGATCACATAAAGAGTATGTTTAAATTCATCACATTAGACATTTAGTTATCATTGGTACCTGTTACACTAAAATGTGAAATTGCTGTGTTATGATTTGAAGCGTTTAGACAAAAAGCGTCATTTATGCCAGTGTGACACCTTCGCATTTGCTAGAAATGAATGATTGACAGTGAAGCAGTTTAATAGAGAATCCAACGAAGGTTAGATCCCAAAGAAGCTTTTTGTGGCTGAGTAATAGGAAGATTTATTGTTTAATTAAATGCACATATAGCATAAAAGAAAGAAATTGAAAGTGAAGTACATGTCTACACTTTCATTGTCACCTTACATATTACTTTGTATTCTAACTGGAGCCATTGAAGATATCTACTAATAAAGTGTTTGAAGACCCATATGCAGTATATTGTCTAACATATATCCAATGATGACTTATGCAGATTTCCTTCGATGGACATATTCAATGTACATGAAATTATTATCCCATCGAATTAAGTTCGGAGGGATATAGGAAACGCCTCCATCCATCAGTCCGTATGTCCGTCCATGCAATAATTCAAATAGCATTGGCTCAATTTTGTTAATATTCTGTTTACATATGCAATCCAGATTTTCAAAATAGCCACTCATTCTAGAATGGAGGCCATTTTATATAGGACATCAATGAAGCTAGAAATGTAGATATTTAAGAAACACATGGTAGCCATGTTGAAAAATGGTGGCCTTTACACACTATTTTTTTGATTGTTGCTGTAACTTGCAAAGTAATGGAGCGATTTTGTTCATATTTGATATGTGAATACTCATATGCACACTGTCTCGTGACACTTTGGCTACTAGGTGGCCATTTTGAGAAATAGCCGCGCTATTTACATGTACATTGTGTGCGATTTTGTTGAAGTTTTATATGTGCCTACTTAGAAGCATATTACACTTTCTTATGACAATTTGGCTTGTGAGCAACCATTTTGAAAATGGTAGCCTTTTTATGTGTGTTATTTTATGATTTTTGCTATAACTGAAAAGTAGTAGAAGGATTTTTTTAAAATGGCAGCCATGGCTGTTTGATGGGATTTGCTTTGGCATTGCTGTTATCTAGTGTTCTTATTACATTCCAATCAATCACTTATGAAGACTGATTCATGTTAAGAAGTTATCCTTATTTATAAACTTGCCAGATCGATAGAGTGCAATAAATATAATATTTGTTTTCTTCCAGAATGAGACGAGCTTGTGTCGGAGGTTCACTGTGTTTGTGACCAAATATAACCTGATGTCCAGAGACAATCTTATAGTCCCTATATTAGAGGACCAACAGGCAGAAGCGAATGAGAGTGAAGCATAGGGACAACAATACAAATAGTCAATCAATCTCTACTGTTGTCCTCATACAATAAATCATGAAACACAAAATTTAAATGGAGAGCTACTCTTGAGGGACTAAATGGGAATTTAATCATTTAGGCTAATTATAATAGCTGATAAAATTCACTTTATATTGTATAATTGTAAATTGTAACATTGAACAATATAAGACTGAATGTTCTATACATAGCATAGCTGTAAATATATACATATGATAAAATACAAAAAAACGACTAGGCTATTTTTTTTTATTGCTCTCCTGGGTACTATATTGTGATCAGTTTTCCAGGCAGATTTGACGCTTGATGGGATGATCTTGCCTGTAAAGTTGACATACCAATTCTGGGCAAACCAATTGACAGATTGATTTCAAATTCTCAGGGATGTTTCTTTGTTTGAAAATCTAAAATTGAGTTTTGGGCATTCTGGGTTTAAGCTAGCCATTTTGATGAATTTTCCATCCTTAAATCTTGCCTGTGAAGTCTTAATTGTCTGCAAATGATTATGCCAACCTCTTTGATGGATGACCTGAAATTTTTAGTGATGTGTCTTGGTATAAAAGTATAGAAATGATTAGATTAGTTATGGGTAAATGTTAAGGAATGTTTCCAAGTGAACTGTTTCACATATTGATTTCATGAAAGTCATTGACTGATTTTGGGCATTCTGGGTAAATGTTAAGACAGTCATTTTGAATTTTCCCTCCTAAGATATTGTACGTTTGATGGATTTTTCTGACATTTTTAGGGGTTATTTCTCAGAATGAGACTTAAAGGGTTCCGATTAGCATCCCGTATAAAAACAATATGGCGGCTCCAGGCGAATCAACTGGATCAGTCCATTTTTAAGAAATAAGGGGAGTTCTGTAAAATCCAGTTTATTGAAATTGTCTTTGAGATAAAGTAATCCGTTTATAATGATTTTAAAAACGTTATCCAAAGAGTGATTGCGTTCAAAGAATACATGTACAACAGCCAATATAAATCCTTGTATTAGAAACCGGTTTGTCTTGCTTTGTTTCATTTGTAGGATATTTCATATGCCAAGCTGTGTGCTATTACGTTATGGGGAAATTTAGATGCCAATTTTTCCTTATTATACACAAATAGAAGATCCTGAAACTTCACCCATAAATGTGGAATTGATTTGTCAAAATAAAAATCACCCTTTTATAAATGTGTGACGATCTATAATATACTTATGCTATATAACAGTTAGAGGTGTTGACACAACGACCTCCAACCTGTAAACCCTTGAGTATTATTCCGGGATCGGGCCTTTTATACTAAACGGTGAGCAACACCAGAAACGAGCGTTCGATTTGCTAAACGATATGCGTCACCCTTTAAGAACGGATTGGTTTTTGATCATTCCGGGTAAATGTTAAGTCAGCCATTTTGGATTTTCCGACCCGAAAACCGTCTATTCAAGAGTGGAATATTGCAATATGCAATATAGCTATATGTCACCACCAAGAATTTGCGACATAATTGCTCTAGTCAGTGTCTCTTGTGACTGGTCAGTGTTAGTAGCTGGCATTAGGAGCAAATGGACACATTTTTGTACATAATTTACGATGGTCTTTCAACAGTTATGAATTTATAATTACAGTCTGAAGGAATAAGGAATTGACATGAACAATTAAATATTTAAGATAGTAAAAAATTTTAATTAAAGGGGCTGTATGTAAAATAAATTCAAAGGCACTTCAAAAACCAATCGTGTATCTTGGTGAGAGTCACTGCAAACACATTTAATTGAATATATGACAACTTGAGATTGTGACTGACACAATAGAATGACATTCTTAAGTGATTGTAACTCAACTCTATTTCTATGTAAATAGTCACCCATTGTTTGAAAACAATACATTTAAACAAAACACTGGGATCATTTTTCAATTTGATCTAAAATTATTCCCAAGTTTAAAATAGGAGAACTTGTGCAAATAAAACTGGAGCATGTTGGAATGTGTGAATGACTGGCCTTCAATGTATTTTATTGACATGTTATAACAAATGGAAGTTGAAATACATGTACAGTATATACAAATATAGTCCGCATAGACTGATAATGTATTGAAGGATTCAGAATATGAATGCAATAACTGGAAAATGTGAGTGCAGTTCTTGTTTTTGAAGTAAGAATAGAATTATATTGAAATCGAAGAATGATAAAAAGTCATATTTTATCACACCTCTAATAAACAATTTAATGGAGAGATATTATCTGCAAGTGTTAACATGATGTATTTTGTTCCATCTGAGATAAGCATGAAACACAAAAAGGAAAAGTCTCAAATGAATATTGATAAAGGTCAGTCTCATAGCCAAAAACAATAGATGACAAATTCGGATTTCAATAGCAACTAACAGACTAATGGAGCCATTGTATGTCTGACTATCTGGAGAATTTGTAGATGGTATCAATGCTAATCTCATAAATGAGTATGTTAAATTATATTGTTTAGAATGCTTCTAGTGATATTGTGAGATGACATTTAGATGATATGTTGGTATGCCAACCTGTAAAAGGCCAAGGTCAACAAATAAGCCAAAGTGCATGTACTTCTCATATTTGGTGCAACTTATCATAAGAGTCTCGTTTGCTTGCATGCCAGTCAGTGTATCATCTTATAGGCTCCTCAACTTATAGACTATTAGTAAGATATGATAATAATCTCTAATACAGTAATATTATCTCAATCCTAAGGTATATCCCCAAGGTTGTTTAAAGAATCTTGGCATATTTTAAATGTTTCAAAAAAGGCAATACAAGTAAGGGATCAGAAAACTTGGCAAAAATCCTTGTTAAAAATCAAAAAGAATTTTGTGTTAGATTTTATCTAATTGGCAAAATATTTTGTGACGTGACCTATCTGCTTATGCGATGTCCTTGATCAATAATTGATTAACCCCAAGCCTGTATCATCCTACAATTAAGACCCTTGCATGAAATGTTAGTGATTTCCCTCATTAAAAAGTTGTTTATTGATTATTGTCTAATTCAATTTAATTCATGTCATTCATGTTAGAATTTCAATTCTTTTTATATAACATTAATCAGGTAGTTATCTAATATGACATGCATGCCTTCCATTTTATTTGTTGAGAAAATGCCCAAGTCGGTTTCACACAGAGAACATAATTCTCAACATAGCATGACTTTCAAGGGTAAATTGCTCATCATGAAAAGCTTTCTGAAGACATTCTGATCCCTGGTTGTTTGGGACATGATGTGCCAATGATAGAGACAAACAGGAAATCATAGTCCAATGGATTTCAAAAGAATGGCTTTTTGTTTAACTTGTTTTGATATGATTTTGTTTTAAAAAACAATAACAACCTATGCATCCTGGTACATTTAGTTCAAAGGACAAATGATCAATTTTTACTTCAATATCAACTTTGCAGGTTGAACTAAAACTTGTCAATGGATTAGACAATCTTGTTTCACAGTATTTCATCTCAAAGGAAAGGCATTGAGGGCTTATTGTACATATTGGACTGAGATTTATTAGGGGCCAAATCAATATATTGATAATGAAAGTAATTCATTCCATTTAGTTGATAAATAAAGTAGAATCCAATACTGCTTCATTACTTGGCAACTAACTTTGTGATAAATGAAAATATATTTTGAAATAATGAATGACAGGTATTTGACATTATAGAGTGGCAAATTATGAAACACTGGCAGGAATTGTATAGTTACAGTAGGAAATGGAGTTGGAAATTGAATTAGAAGACCAATAATATTGTTTATTTATACTTTATGAAGCAGGTATCATTCTTTATATGGTAATAAAAATGTGGAGCAGAATAGAAATTAAAAGAAGTTCAGTGGATTAAATGATCAAATCAAAGATATACATGGACATCATCATATTTCACAGATATCTGTCCATTCATTTTGGCTAATTTGACTAGGAAATGGACGCACAGTTGCAGTACACAATCAAAAGAGCAATGTCAGACATGTGAGATTCCATAATTGGAATGATCTAAACTGCAGTGAAGCTTCATGGATTTGATACCATCAGTGATGAATGTAAACAAAACTGATATAGGATTGCCAAAATCTCATGATTCAAAAAAGGAACCTCAGTTGCTGAAAAAATCTGCATCAGCAAAATGTAAACGGACATCTACACACAGAATTGGAATCGTTGAGCAGTACTTCAGGCCAAAAACAACCCAAAGTACACGTAACTTTAAACACAAAACAAACCAATACAATGGTGACAGCAGTGACACATATGGTTGCCATGCCAATAAGAGCAGTTACCATGGAAACAATCAAAGTAACTGTAACAGATTACAAAGAAATGGTCAGTTGGCAAAATCTATTAAAGAATTCAGAAAAGAATACGACTTTCAGGAATCTAGATTAGATTTCAACAGACAATTACTAACTAGAAACGTTCGTGAGAAGAGAGAAGCTAATCAGGAAAAGTTAGATGAATCAATTACTTGTATCCATGTACAAAAGGAAAAGGTACCAAAACATTATTTTTCATTCAATACTAGTAAAATAACTTTCCGATGGTAATGTTAAAGTTGCAATGTTAAAGTTGGGCTATGAATACTATATTGATATCCACTAATGTTTAAGTAATTTTAGTTGTACACTTTATAATTGAGTTTTTGTCAATTTTGATTATTATTTGGAGATCATGAATCATTGAATAGAAAGTTTGAATGAGACCAATGAAAAAAGTAATATAAAAAGTAGGATATTTCAATAGTGGGACATTTATTGACAATCATCCAATGAAATAAGGAGAGGCATCCAAAGTTCAATGTCTGATAGGAAACTAAATAAATCTAGTTTTGAGTTAGACCCCCCCTCCCCCTCAAAACTAAATACAATGAAAGTTGATCGCGGACTTTTCACATGTTTTAGCGACTCGGCCAGTACTATTTTTATTTATTTACTTATTTTGACATACGCTTTTTTAACAGCGGCACACTATTATTAGGTGCGTCAGTATTTGTAATCTACATATATATTTTATAAGCACTAAAAATGTTTACATAAAATACTACAGTTTTCTATAACTTATTTATGATACTTAAAACATGTGCCAACAACAATAGGCATAATATTCCATGTACATGCATCTTGGTGAAGAAGGCATCTGGTAAAGTCTTTATTTTTAAACCATTCCAAGGCATTTCGAGTTGAAATTGCGAAAAATTTAAATGTTGAAATTTGTCGGATAGCAAACTGAAATAGCTTTGACCCCCTCCCCCAAACTAGATTTATTTAGTTTTCTATCAGACATTGATCTTTTGATGCCTCCCCTAAGTCCCTACTTCTTAAATTATATTTTATTGATTTACTTAGAATTGTAGAACAGTCTAGATAAATGTGCGACATTGGTACTAATGAATTACCATTTTGAAATGAATGTAGTTTCAATGAAAATTGGCACCCAGAGATTAAATATGAAACTTGGTCAAGTCAATTCTTTGTATCATTTCACAATAAATGGTCGTTCTCTTTTGGCCCATTGCAATGCAGACACTATTTTGTAATTTAGGCAAGAAAGCAGTTCAAGAAGGCAATACATCTAGTCCTGATTGTGTTAACAGTAAAGCATTGTATATCACACAAAAGCATGGAGGAAGACTGCAAGACAGCTACTGAACTACATTGGCACATCCTACATAACAGAAAACACAGCAAAGATAAACTTGTCTTTGATAAACTGTTGTTTGCAAGAGAGAAGGTAAAAAGAATTTGTTCTTCATACAACAGGATAGGGGAGAGCATTTATTCAAAAAGCAGCTTTTTAGTACATGTTTATATAGAAACATACTTGTTTTCTAAGAAAATTAAGTATATTTATATTCCGAAAATGTACTGACTTTGATATTGTAAAATTAAGCACAAATATTTATCGTATGACTTTGTAAAATGAAGCCTCCTGATTGGTCAGTTCTTGGGCTGTAACACTCTGTATTACTACTGTGATTGTCTCCATTGATCATCTCCGTCGCAATACAGAAAATATTTGTACGGAGGGGACATTCTCAGTAGCAATACAGAGGATCACACGATAAAAAGTTATAGAATGATTTGAAGTGCAATACAGGATATATTCTGCTCGAGAAATTCTGTATTCACGGTGGTATTGGAGAGAGCGAGGTCGAGTGCCAATACAGTATATCGATAACTTATAGTACTGAATAATATACTGACTTTTCAAGGAAATTTTTGATAAAAAAATAGACTGAAAAAATGGAAGTACAAAATTAAGCAAGTGGCAAGCAAGGAGGTGGCATGAAGGAACAAGCAGGCAATGGAAAATCTTAAAGTGAGAGTGTCTTTTTTAATCAAATTAATACATGTTTATTATTTACTATTTAGTCTTTTGCACGATTTCCTTATTGGGCAAGGCTAGTAACAGACCAACCAGCAGGGGATCGGTCTGAGGTTGACTGTAGAAGACTTCATGCCTTGTTGCGTGGCCTCCGAGGTTTCAACAAATTCACAGAGACAATACAACTTGCATTGTGCCGTTCTATGTCTTATGTAAGGTAAAATGCAAGTCCTCATTTTCTTGTTTCACTAACCACTACAAGTGGTGACCTATTGTAACAGTTATAGTCTCCAACTTTTATTGTTGATGATTTTAAGCTTTTGGTGTTTGGCATTCAGCATCTGTAACAAATGGCAAGTTGTGACATATTGCATCTAAATACCTTGTTTTTCTATTTGACTAGTTGAATATTTCGTGAAGTCAAATTATTGTTATCAACTTCAAGATAGTTTCTGTAACATTCTCAAGATTTTCCAATATTCCTTTTCAAATCTAACCTGATTATTTGTTTCATTGTAGAGTGGAGCCAGAAAGAGTAATTCTGAGAAGGGGTCACACTGGGATCTATTTCTACTTCATCTTCTCCGGCTCTGTGTTCATTAACATCCAACACTTTGATCAGCACGGCAATACATTCAGCAAGACCGAACGTGTCCTCACCAGAGGAGATTCATTTGGGGTAAAATACTTTCATTCATTTTCCATTTAGATACCTTCACCTTCATCTTTTTGAATGTAAAATAATTCTTTGTTCTAAGGCTTATTATTGAGTCCAAATATGGAGTCAGAAAATCAATTACAGTTTCTACCTAGAACCTGATATCAGATCACTTTCAAACTTCCATAAAAATCAACAGGGCAATATAATAGTTGGAGTGTAATGAGCTAGGATTTCCTTTAGAGATGTTCATTTTGCAAAGCACATTTAACTCATGCATGCAATAATTAAATCGTCATGGTTATGGACAATTGATTCACAAGATTTGTATGAAATCAGGGTGAGGTTTAAGGTTAGGTTCAAACATACAAGAAATGACAGTGAAGTTCAAGATCAGAGCTACCATGCTTGGTTGTTTGTTTAAGCATTAGTTTACTGTTTTAGGAGGTTGCACTATTAAAGGATATTCCACGAACTGCAACTGTCACATGTCGCGAAGAGTGCGAACTGCTTGTAATAGAAAGGGACATTTTTGCAAAAATATGCCCTAAGATATTTGATATAGAGCACCAAGAGAAAGTTGATTATATAAGGTTTGTGGAATTTAAAGTTATTGGTTAAATAAGTTATAATCCGATAATATGGTATTTAAGATTTTAGCCTTTATAATGATAATGAGGAATGAACTTTTTCTTATATCCTCAGAATTATGTTAGACACCTATATTATTGTTCAAATAGATGAGATTACTGCTATATGCTAAACATCTTATTCTCTTGCTGCAGCCTCAATTATTTTATGTAGAATGTCATATACATATAAAGATAAAACATTGATGAACTGTACATCTTTCAGAAAGCTTCCACTGTTGAAGAGTCTATGGGAGAAGCATGTAGTAGAAGGACTGGCCTATGAATGCCAACTCCAGGAACATAGGGCTGGAAAGGTGGTTGTGGCAAATAACACAGAAGATGAATGGGTTCATATTTGCATGGAGGTATACTAGTTCTTTATGACCACTTTTAGTGAATCAGTGATACCTTTGGAAAGGTCTGACTTTGGGTGAGTCTGTACCCTTAAACGCCTTGTTTTGGCAAGACTTTACCCTTAAATACCACCTTTGAGGAATCTTTTGGAATGTTTACATATTTTGGTGGAGGCATGTCCTTTATGACCTCTTTTAGTGAATCAGTTTGGTGAGTCTGTATCCTTAAATACCACATTTGGTGAGTATATACCCTTAAATACCACATTTGGTGAGTATATACCCTTAAATACCACATTTGGTGAGTATATACCCTTAAATACCACATTTGGTGAGTATATACCCTTAAATACCACATTTGGTGAGTCTGTAGCCTTAAATACCACATTTGATGAGTATATACCCTTAAATACCACATTTGAGGAGTCTGTAGCCTTAAATACCACATTTGGTGAGTATATACCCTTAAATACCACATTTGGTGAGTCTTTAGCCTTAAATACCACATTTGGTGAGTATTCCCTTAAATACCACATTTGAGGAGTCCGTACCTTAAAGGTCACTAATCATTGTATTGAGGCGAGCCCTTCATGGCCACTTTTAGTAAACCTATACCCTTAAAGACCACCTCTGAAAAAGTACATAACCTTAAAGATGAGTATTGGTTACTCTTAAAGACCTCCTTTATAGTGTAAGATACAGGTTGTAGACTACAGGTTGGAACATTTTTAAGAGATAAGAATGCAATTATTTCATGCTCTCCTTTTCAGGGCAGTTGTAGAATTAGGAAATGTCTGCTCCATAATGTAACAATACAAGCAAGTAGAAAAGCCTCACAGCAATCTTACAGAAGTCCCCATGCAGCCCATATTCAAGTTTGTGAACAAGATGATGATCTTACTACACCAGGTAACCTATAAGACAATATATGACAATGTAAAACTTGAGATGTGCTTTATTTCTGAATGGGTCGATGCTTTCCATTGGTCTGAATCATATTTGTCCTACTTGTGTAAATCTGAATAACAAGCAATGAATAGGTGCAAGTTCAGCCAAGTGAGATTTAGACTCATTGATATTTATTACCCCTTTCTGAAGATTTTGATTTGTATAGTAATTTTTAACATGTTATTGCATTATAATTTTCTTTTTCAGAAAGTGAAATTACACAAAGGGATTTATCCAGAAAGAAAAGCATAGTAGCAAAGGAAAGAATGCTTGAGATGATTACAACAACAACATACACATATGAAGACACTTATAATGATAGAAATGACCATTCAGTAACAAATGATGTTTCAAGCACAGCCAACAGAATCCCAAGCAGAGTGGTCACACCTCATAGTCTTATATGCCACAGACTTCAGGAGAGTGGGAAACACTTTATAGATATTGGGAAGCTTATTCCTGGAGATATATTTGTAAGTACACTGTATTATTGAGTAAAAAGTATATGTACAGTAATGAAAGTTTTCACATAGGGATGGCAACAACAGAGAATGGGTATGTGAGGCAATGTATGTAAAGAACAATCTTTTGTAGGATTTGGCAAATATAGTAAGAGAGTACAAAAGAAAGCCACCATTCACGATGGGTTATCTCACTTTAGTCAGTGGGGGATGTAGATTACTACGGATCCCAAAGCAGACATTCTTCAAAACACTCTCCAAACAGGGTTTGGATTTGATACAACAGGAAGCAATGCTAAACTGGTAAGATATAATAAGTGTATATAGGTCGCTAGACTTTACACCAGACTAAGATTAACTTGTTCTTGTCTTGTTTACTCCTTTAATTAATACAATCACCTCCATTATTTAATCATAGCAATATCACAGACAATTAAGACAATTTCAAAAGAGAAATAATTCACAATACTTTAAAAAATGGGTTCAAGTGAAACTTAACTTGACGATTCTTCTCACTTCTAGTTACCCATCTGAGGAAACAATCCTTAAATTGTACAAAGCTGAAGTAAAATGGAACAATTACAAACATGATGTCATCAGAGAGGTGATACTCCCTCATACTCATAGTAGGAAATCACTCCTAGAGAAGTCTGACAGAGAATACATCAAACAATTGGACAAAAATGTGCAACTTTTGAAAACTTTAATGGCTTATGAGCTGAAAGAAAAAAACATTATTGAAATGGAAAAGTTGCAAAGTTTGAAGCCTACAAAGCCATTTGATGATAGAGACTTTATGTAGCTTCAGCAGTATTTTTCTCATTAATTTGTCCCATTGTCATCAACATGGATAGATTCAATAAAACCAGGAATTGATGTTAAAATTGTGATAATTTGTGATTTCTTGCAAGATTCATTAGCTTACATAGAAGAATATTTTCTTCATATTTAAACGTTTCCAAGGTTTCATGTTGTCATATTATACTGAAAAGGGAAAATGGAATATCATTGACTGGGTAATCCAAGTGGGAATTCAGATACCAACATTTTAGTCTCTTTTATAAACATTTATACATGATTTTACTTTTTAAACAAAATATACAGAAAGGTACAAAAATGATAACTCCAAAACAAAATAACATTTGGTTAAATCAAAACAGGTAAACACATATTCATGGAGGACTACATTATATTAAAGCTATTTCAAGCTTTTTATTTGGCACCTATTTTGTTATCAAAGCAAATTATTCAAGCCATTATGTAACAAAATCTTCCAAAGTCAATAAATACTGAGAAATCATTGTTATTATATTTGTATCTAGACAGTGTATGGAAGTTTGGTTTTCTGAAAAGCAAGTTATCTTGTACTGATGAGACTGTATATACAATCACTCATCCTAGAATTCCGTTTTTTGTTGTCAAATAGTTGTAGATCACTGCAGGAAATGATCATGGTCTTAATTTTCATTACAAATGCTGAGAGATCCTGCGGAATTGGGCTTTTTCCTGCAGAATTCATTAATTTCAAATGCAGAAAACTAAAGGAGTGATTAATGAAGCTTTTTAAAAAGCATATTACTTAACATGGAACTATTACACATAAAACATTCCTAACAGCTTCATTTCTCACATTATCTTTGCATGCATTTCCTCACATGACACTCGACAATTACTTAATTATTTAATTCAACAATCACTTATTTAGCTCAACAGAACAAACTTAAGTCTGCTTTTGCATCTCTAAAAATGCAAGTTTAACAGGTAAACAGTTTACTTGGAATTTTGCTGACAAGATGTCTGTAGCACCTACCCAACCAGACAGCCACACATACCCATAAGCAACAAATCAACCAATCAGTTATTGTTCAAATTGTGAATTTAACATGTTGTGAATTCATCAATTATTCTAGAATATTTTCTATTTAGTGAATTTATCACAAGAATTACAAGGTATTATATTTCACCATCTGATTGAAATTATAAAAGTGTAACAATCTGTTACAAATGCCAATGATGCTATAAGCTGGTCATAAAAATTAAAAATGGTTGCCATAACAACTTATATGTGGTAACATGATTCTTCAGAAAATATATTTTAGCATGATTTCACAACTAGCGGTTGAATAAACTATTCTTTTTCATTTTCTTTGACAAAGCCTGACTTGGGTGGCTTTGCTGAGCAATCAAGGATATTGGTAATTTACGTTTTTTCTCGACATTGTTTGTTGATTGTGAGGCCTTGTTTGCTGATTGTGAGGCATTGTTTGTTGATTGTGACTTCACTAATGATGGCATCACACTAGTCTGATTAGATGGTGAGGTCACAGAAAGTACTGAATGCAGGGGTGGTGTTTCTTTTGCCTGCAACAGAGTTTTAGAAAATTCATATTCTATAAAATACAAGTAATAGACAGCTTGTGTAGATTTAACTAAATATGTCAAGGGTAGAGAAAATTTAGTGAGAGATTCTATGACTGATATATCTGTCACTATGAGGATTTAAGGGGTTAATGTTAAAGCATCACTTTAGTGAATTAGAACTTTGAAGTATTTCACCTAATATCAAATTCTGCAAACCAATTTTTGCATTAAATTACCATTATATTTATGTACAGGGTGACACAAAAGAATGACACCCATCTTTCGTTGCATAACTTGTTTGTCCATTCCCATATAGACTTGTCCTTTGGCACATTTAAAGGAGACATAATGCAAAAGCACTTCAAGAAATTTCAGATGTGTAACTCAAGTGGGTCAAATTTTATGAGCGTTACAACATTTGCTCTAAATATTGTCCATTCCTCTGCAGAGTCTACACAAAAAAATGCCACCCAGCTTTTGTAACATAACTTTGTAAACACTGATGATCTTGTCCATTCAATTAAACACAAAATAATGTAGTTGTCATTGATAAAATCATTAGAACTTATTTCCCAAAAAATTATGTTACAAAAAATGGGTATCATTTTTTGTGTAAGATCCAGTTGTGCCAGAATAGACGACACCTTTAGTAACGCTGATCAATGTGCATCTAGGTGAGCTAGTCATCTGAGACTTCTTTTGCAGTTGCGAAATGGATTGTAGTTTTTAATGTGCGAAAAACAAGTCTGAAACATTATGTAGTGGGTGTCATTTTTTGTGTCACGCGATACAAACTACAATAGAAATCCATTCAAAAACTAATTTGTTTTAATTAAATCTCTGAAAAGTATGTTATTCAAAAGTGAAACTGAAACTGAAACTAAACAAGCTAACTGACCTTCTCCCAGTTTTCTCCGCCCAAGATTCTATCACCATCTACTCCAAACTCTTTCTTCATCATTGTAAGAACTAATTTAATGTCTTTAAACTCCACCCAGTCTGGACACCTATCTTTAACTGTAGTCATCCTGTCAACAACTGCAACAAGATCAACTGACAAATGAGCAATAATAGAAACACGACATACAGTAATCAATATCACACTTATCTTTAACTGTAGTCATCCTATCAACAACTGCAACAATTAAAGGAAAAATGGCCACCAAGTAATATACTATCCAGCATTCCAAAAACCTGGTCAGATTATGGCACTAGTCTATAGCCACTACTCTTACATCTGTAAAAATTGAACAAATTAGCAGTTTTCCTGGAATTTGATGACAAGATTTTTGAGGCTTAATCATTAGAATCATCTCAAGTCTAAATTGTGGAGTTAAAGTTGCATTATCGCAAAGGGAAGTAAAGCCCATCTACCTGAGTTGATTGGTGGCCCTCTTATAACATTAATGATAGTTTCTTTAAGTTTCTCTGTGAGCCCTAAACGACTGACATCAACAGGAAGTCCCATTTCCATGGCAGAACACAGATGACCATGGATGGTAGTCGTCTGTAATCCTCTCATGCTAGCTATCCCTTCCTTTGATAACAAAGAAAATAACACATTAGGGGTGCAGATGAGAGCCAGACCAGGATTAATATTGTTAAATCCATTTTCAAATAATATGAAATCGCTATATTATAGTAAACTGAATTAGAATACATTTTTATGTTCTCAGAACATACATTTTCCATATTCATGGTGTTGATAGCTTAACCTCTTGAATACCTGTAGTGACGAGATTTCGTCTCCTCAGAAATGACCTTGAAACCCAGAGTGATGAGAAAATCAGCACAAATTTTTTCACTAAAATTGCTCTTATTTGAACAATTTTCATCCAGTTTACACAAAAATTGTTTTAAAATGTGTAGAAATGTTCTCTGCCGTCTAAAATTACTAAGTTGAGCTTCTATAGTTGTATAGGTATGTAGTAAAATGTCAAATGGTGGCAAAAATGAAAAATTCTCTGGTTTCAACTGATTTTAGAGCCTGGGATTCAAGAGGTTAAGGATGGTTAGATGGCATCATTGTTTTACTTTGATCATTATAACACTGGTTTGAGTGAAGTGAGTTGCAACATTTCTCATCAACGAAATTAATCTAAAGACATCAAGATATGTTTTTTTGTCAGTTTCAGGTTCATTTTTCTCAAGCTTTTTCCAGAAATCAAAACTCAATACCTCAATGAATAATATTTGTAAGATTGAACAATATATAAACCAGAACAACGGCAACACCAAAGCGTAGCGAATCCCATCGAACAGAAATGGCTGGCATTTTTACAAACGAAATATATAGCAAATATCATAAAATAACACACATAAGAAAGGCCACCATTTTCAAAACGGTTGCTCACTAGCCAAGTTGTCATCAGAAGAAGTAATATGCTTTTTCTTTATAGTATTCACATACCAAATACGAACAAAATCGCTCCACTACTTTTCGAGTTATTGTAAAATACTTAAAAATTTTCAAAATGGCCGCCTTCTACCAAAAGTGTCATTAGACAGTGTGCCATGCTTATAGTATTCACATACCAAATATGAACAAAATCACTCCACCACTTTTCCAGTTATAGTAAAATACGTTAAAATGGCAGGCATTTTTCAAAATGGCCAGCTTCTACCAAAAGTGTCATTAGACAGTGTGCCATGCTTATGTCATTCACATACCAAATATGAACAAAATCGCTCCTCTACTTTTCGAGTTATAGTAAAATATGTTAAAATGGCGGCCATTTTTCAAAATGGCCGCCTCTTACCAAAAGTGTCATTAGACAGTGAGCCATGCTTATAGTATTCACATACCAAATATGAACAACTACTTCTTGAGTTACAGCAAAAATCGTAAAGTACAAATCGTCAAGATGGCTGCCATGTGCTTCTTTAATATCTATATTTCTAGCTTTATCAATGTCCTAAATAATTTTTTTACATTTAAAACATATTGCTATTACAGTTTTACATATTGCACCTAAATTACTGTAAAATCGGCACTAAAATGGCCGCTATTTTTAAATGAGCGGCCATTTTGAAAATCAGCTTTCAAGCAGAACTTCTACCCCCATAGGGTATATGTGTACAAAATATGAACAAAATCGGGCCAACGGTATTTGAGTTATTGCCCGGACGGACGGACGGACGGACGGACGTACGTACGTGTAAGGATGGACGGACAGATGGACGGACGGACAGATGGACAGACGGATGGACGGAGGCGTTCCCTATATCCCTCCGAACTTCGTTTGATGGGATAAATATAAAATATGACACTTCAATACAAAATTCCCATTTTGAAAGTTCTATTTGAATTTCCAGCTTATTTTATTTTATTTTACATCATTATCCCAACGAATGAAGTAGTATAGTATAGTGAAGCCCTCCGTCCGTCAGTCCGTCAGTCTGTCAGTCCGTCCATCTGTCCGGAAGATAACTCGAATACTAGTGGACAGATTTTCTTCATATTTGGTGGAAAGATGTATACTGGTCAATAGTTTTATGCAAAAAAACTTTTTTCAAGATGGCCGCCAGTTTAAAAATGGCGGGAATTTTTCGCAAAAATCTTATGTTTTTCATTTTAAACTAAAATAATAAATATTATTAATTGTAATTTTGGTAGTATATTAACAATTATCTATCTATTTCACATATATCCCGGGTTTTCACCCTGACCCCCAGGGGCCGTAAATGGGGGATCGGGAAAACAGGAATTTGCGTTAATTTTGAGATGTTTTTGAGGTATAGCTTTATTATTCTCAAATGAAAGGCAATTTAGAGGAGATTGTAAATATTGTAGCGTTTTTTTTATTCGGGCCTCAAAAAATTCAAAATGGCCGCCTAATGCGGGATTTCGCAATTATTTTCTAATCTCCTCAAAGTATGGCTATATTATACTCAAATTGAAGGTATTTCAGAGTAGATCACAATTATGGCATTGTTTTTCTGATTTGCGCCTTTGAAAATTCAAAATGGCTGACTAGAGCAGAAATTCGCAATTACTTAGAGTTATCTTGAAAGTATGTTTACATGATAGTACAATGATTTAAAATATTTATTGAAGGTAAGAGTAGATGGTAAATATTACATTGTGGCTGTACAGATTGATGATTTACTTAAGTATATAGTGTTCGTTGGGATTTGCTACTCCGTGGAGTTGCCATTTTCTAGTTGATACATGTGTTTTGTATGAAAAACTGTTTGACGGTAATAATCAAAACAACTGAAGAGCATTTAACAAATAGACACAGTACATATACTTCACTTGCATGTTTAACCAATGTGTTCAGAGCCTGCAATGTACGTACTATATCAATGCCTTGGGAGAACATGTTGTATGTTTCTGCTTTGGTGCCACCTAGCAATGCAGAGATTCTACCACTGGCCACTCCCTAAAACATACAATAAAACAATAACACGTATCAAAAGGTTAATTTTCACCATATCATTCATTAATTTTGACCATATCATTCATTAATTTTGACCATATCAAAACATTTTCCCATTTTGCAAAATATAAACATTATATTGAGAGAGATGGACTCACATTAGGAATATTCTTTTAAATCATCAAATTGTTTTATCACATAGACATGATATAATTAAGACATCACATATATATTAAATTATCACAAGTGATCTGCTTTAATATGTAACATTTGACCTGACACATTGATTCAATGACATCATGTCCCCATGCACTGGCTATATATGAGGTTTACATACTTTACATATACATGTATTATGATTAAGATATCACAAATAATCACAAATGTAAAGTGAAATCAATTCAGCATTTTAGTTGATTTTACATTTGATTAATTCATCTGGACACATTCATTGTAAACAAGGCATTAACGTGACAAAATGTCACCACCTTGTTGCTCACAATATTATTAGTTCAAACTTAAGTAAGATTTGAATTTCTGAGAACTTTGTAGATGATTTTGAAAAAATGGTCAATTTGAGGCAAGTTTTTTTACCCTGAGAAGGTCATTGAAAGTTAAATCTCAAATCTAAAGTCAGATTTGAACTTCTGAGAACTTGTGGATGATTTTGAAAAAAGGATCAATTTGAAGCAAGTTGAAAATAGACCTTTTTGACCTTGAGAAGGTCATTGAAGGTCAAATCTTTTTTTGACCTTAAGAATTTCATTGAAGGTCAAATCTATAGTCAGATTTGAACTTTTGATAACTTGTAGATAATTGATAATTTGAAGCAAGTTGAATAATACCTTTTTTAACCTTTTTTGACCTTGAAAAGCTCATTGAAGGTCAAATCTTAAATGTAAAGCCAGATTTGAACCTCTGTAAACTTGTAGATGATTTGGAAAAAAATAGAAGTCAGTCTAAACAGTTTTTATTAAGTTATTGGAAGTTTTAAGAATTTGTTACAGATGCCAACCGCTGCCCGCCCGCCTGCCGATCACCAACCACCAAGTGCCGCCACAAAAAACGGAGACCATAACAATATGTCACCATTTCTTGTTGACATATTGCACAATGCTTTCTCACTATATCTCCTTGAATCAATGTAACAGGTAGAATAACAGTCATACTTCATCTTTTCAAAGTTTTGTTTAAATTTTAAATAAAAGGCCCTTTTCTAAATTGATAAGGCATGTTGGGGTTTTAATACTTTTCGATTTGCCCTATCATCAAAAAAAATAGACAGATGCACAGACTTTCATTTGAAATAAGAGATTTATAACCCCATTAGGCCATGCATTGAAAATAATCTAGCAGACAAATCAAGCTGGATGATTGATGAATGAATGAATTTTTCAAAAGATGAATCATAGCAATTACTGTGGATGACCCATTGGAGATATTTGATATTATTAAAAAACAGAGCAACCCACCACTGAATCTCCCACATCATGATCTTCTTGTATGTTATCAACTTTGAGGTTATGAATGGCACAGAATGACACGACTGCACTGATTATCGCTGATCCAAATTTCTCAACTTTCATAGCAGACATTTCCTCAATACGACGTAGGACCTTGTTGGAACTGGGTCTGGAATGCAGCAAAATGAAGAATGAAGCAAAATACATGTATTATTTAAGGAATAAATAATGATAGGCCATTCAATGTGGTGGAATTCAGCATGAGTGGAACAGAATGTCGTACAAAGCATGAACCGAAGGTGAGTGCATTTGTACTAACATTCTGTCCAACAAGTGTAGAATTTCACCATATTGAATGGCCTATCATTATTTATTTAAGGAATAAGTAATGATAGGCCATTCAACATGGTGAAATTCAGCACGAGTTGGACAGAATGTTGTACAAAGCACGAACCGAAGGTGAGTGCATTTGTACTAACATTCTGTCCAACGAGTGCTGAATTTCACCATATTGAATGGCCTATCATTATTTATTCCGATTCAAACATAAAAATCAGTAAAAGCCGTGTCTGTGGAACGGGCATGAAGGAAGAATACGAACAGCTATCCCCGGACAGAGCCCCAGATGTGCAGCTGAGATGTGACGTCACTCAAAACAATGCAAATTGCAGATTGAATAGAGCATGGTCGTGCATCTATGGAGAATTAGAGAACGTTCTATATTGGCTATGCTGCCTTCTGATTGGTTGAGAAATTCGAATAGAGCACGGTCATGTTTGAATCCGATTCGAAACATAGAAAATGAAAAGATTGTTCAAAGAATAGGGGATTTAGGTCAATGAAATAACCAAACTTGCTGCTATTTTCGCCATTCCAAGGTGTGACGTCATAATACGACACAATACTACATCTATTCCTGGAAACAGATCGAATAGAGCTGTCAGTGAGATAGAGAACATTCTTATTGGCTATGCTGCATTTTGATTGGTTGAGAAATTCAATTCGAACACGGTCTTGTTTGAATCTGTAATCTTATGAAGCCATACAAAAGCTATTATGAAACTAATTTTATTCTTGTCCAAACTGACATCTTCGGGGATAATGGCAGCCAATATTCTTTATATTACTATAAAAATCATTACACTTTTGAAAATTGAATTCACCCTACTTTACCTAATCTTGATGATGTCAACCAGGGCTCTGTTACTTGTGACACTATGAGGTGCAAATCCATGTTCCTCGGCCAGCTTGGTTCTCAAATCAATTAGAATTCTATATAGTTCATTCTAAATTTAAATAAAAACATATTCAATTGCATGCAAATGCTCTCAATTCTATTACTATATATAAAAAATTATAAAATTTACAAAATTAAAAATATTAATGAAATCTTTTTGCCCATCAAACTTCATTCATTGTCAGTTTCTATGTAGTACTGATGATATTTTGATTGTCAGTCAAAAAAATGAAAATGTAAAAACTTGGTCACGATGGAGGTTTTAAACCGACCTGAAGTTTTTCTTCCTTGGGGTCAATCTTAGGCTGTTGTTGTGTTGTAACATTTCCTCTGGCCCCAGTCTGGGAAGTCACCATCCACTGCGACCCTGAGTTAGCATTTGACACCATTGGAACTCTGCTTATTGAACTTGGTATACTGAAAAAGGAAAGGCCGATGGAGTATACATATACATAAAATGTTCAGTCTTGCTAGGTGTTCACTACAGAGAGGGTAATTTAAACAGAAGTCAGTAGAGTATGTGCGGAGGAAGGGTGTCCTCTTGAGACAGGTGTTCACTAGAGACAGGTGTTCACTAGAGAGGGGTCTTCACTAGAGAGAGTTGTTCATTATGACAGGTTTTACTGCAGGACATATTTCATAACTCCTACACGTAGTTCTCAACATGTCCATCAACATGATACTACAAATTAAAACTCATATTAGTTTATGTAGTATCAATTTTATGTCTTTCCATGGAACCTACTTGACCTACCATTGCTTTTCCAATTCACATTTTGTTAATCTATGGGACACACCGGCATTTAGAACAACCATTTAAATTAGTCCAAGGAGTTGCTGTTTTGGTATGAATTTTGACACTACAATTAGAACTTCGCCTTTTCAAGCTGTCTTCATGTGCATACAGATTGGAAGATTGTGATTCTCTCTGTGTGAGCACAGAGGCCATGGGTCATTCCAAACATTTACTTAGCAAAAAATACATTACTTCATACTTTGTGTTTCATATCTCTAAAATTAATAAAACCTCTGTCAATCTTAACATTTTGTAGAACACTCTTATATGCACAGTACCTTGGCACCACAACCTTAGGCTTTGTTTTCTCCTCAAATTGTAACAGTTCTGCATTGGGTAAGAGTTTTATACTTTCAGCTGCATCTCTGGTTGCTGTAGACAGCCAGGTTTGTCCTTTGTTTGTGATCCCCCAGGCTGAATAAGCAAACCCTTTGCCAAGTCCTTGTGTCTTTACAGTTCTTTCTTCCAGGTAACCCTCTGTTTTCAATACACGGGCTGCAATGTAGATTACCCATACATATAACGTCCTGATCGATAATGCAAATCTTACATAACAACATGTGCTTTAACAAATAACTATTTCAAATGTGAAATGTCAATGAACGAATTAGTCTGTCTGAATGATAGTATTAGCATGAAACCAATGTCCTTGTTTCTTATTCCTCCCAATTCAGGGGAATATCATATCTCTACTTAATTAGGCCTGGTATACAGTTATTTATTGGGTCTGAATCTTTCATCTTTATAGGCCTCCTCCCATCTCTTATCATAGTCCATGTTAAGTGTTATCAAAGTTGCTAGATTTAATTTTTATGAGTCATTTAGAGTTAAATTACTTTAATTATAGTAAGTGAATTACCAAATGCTTTCCACCAGTTTTCAGGCCTGTATTTGCCACAACCAAAATCTCCATGACTTCTATAATAGTCTGAAAGCTTGCTGCTACCAGAGCCTCGTAAGAACAAGATAGACATTGTTAAGCCATTGTTTGAACCAATTGCCTACAAATAGACAAAAGCAATTAGTTTCAACTGGGTGACAGGAGGATGGTGGTCAAATGCTAACTGCAAAAGAATTTTTGTTTTTTTAATCCTAAGGAAAGGCAAATTAACATTTCCAAATTTCATTAAATAGGGGTAAACCATAATGTAACTAATACTGTATAAATAAATACCTTTACTGCACTGAGGAGATGTTTTGACTCTCTGGTATAATCAACTTTCTCATCCAGTCCTTTGGTGTCTCCAGCAAGCACCCTGGCTTGTCTAAACACACAAATTATACAATATTCAATCGGGCCGATAATTCTCAAAGCCTTAGACCCCTGTACAAACTGTAGGATTTTAAGAGCGCATAAAAAACCTAAAAACATCAATTTGATAACATTTCCCCAATAACTGGGTATCAAGCAATTCACAGGGCGTGATTTGAATCATTGATGTCAACACATTATATAAAAACCATGTACATGTATATAAACACTCTTTACAATTCCATGTACATGTATATAAACACTCTTTACAATTCCATTACATTGTATTTCATATGATCCACTTTTGTTTTGTATCATTAAGAGCACCAGGGATCTAAATTTGAACATTCAACAAGAATTTTTGACAAATTTTTCTCAAGAGAAGAAGAGATAACATTGCAGTACACAAATAGTATCACACTTCCTAGTATGTGTATGTGAAATAGAGAGAAGGATGTGTACTACTGTCCTGAGATACATCACCGGTCAGTACCAAGTGAAGGTTACGGCCGTAGCATCAAAGATGGTTAATGGTAATTGTCAATTTTGATAGTTTCAGTAAGCTGTCCAGTAACCGCATCATATTGACATAGCATGACCTTATCATACATTTCCAGTAACCTTCCCTTAAGCATTGGAAGATATCGTTGAATTGTTGCGCTCACGCACGATGTATGAACAAATTATCAAACTACAGAGATCTCATGTCAAATTAGCCTGGTTAAGTTCAAATATCAAAGCATTACATCAACTATAAAGTAGTTTAATTCAATATAAATTAAAAATATTGAAATCGACAATTACCATCCGGAATTACCTTCGCTTGATACTGACCAGTGATACATATGCTTTAAAATTTATAGTGGCATCTTGGGACCACCCTAAAGTACAATACTTTCTGTGATCAAGTTTATTATTGGGACTATTAATTTCATAATTTCTCACCTCTTTTTACAGTTGTCACAGCAACGCTCAGTGCCACCTATCTTGCTCAGTGCCTGACTACTCTCAAAATGAGATAAAACAGTCCTGAAATGTGATAAAACAGTTCTGAAATGTGATAAAACAATCCTGAACTGTGATAACAAATCCTGAAATGTGATAAAACAATCATGACCTGTGATAAAACAATCCTATATACTGTATAACATGTATTAAATCCGGGTGCTTTATTTTCCGAATTGGATTAAACTTGTTATTGCCGAATAAAAGTTTGCCGACCTGACACCCCTAATGTAAAGCCAAATAAAATATTGCTAAGCTGACACCTCTAATATAATTTTGATTTACAACTAAATTTTAATCACCTTCATTTTACTGACTCAGAAAACCTGACATCCTGAGATTATGAGTGGCAATTTGAGTGATTACCCGCATTCGATAGACTCAGGACAATTAATAACAGGATTAAAACTTTTAATATCGGGATTAAAAACTTTTAATACTGGGATTTCCAAAGCACTTGGATACAATTAGATCTTCTGACATTTTAACTTTTTAACATGACTTTTTATTGTAATTTTATGCTGGGGAATAAAGCTTTGATTTTATCGTATTTTATTTATGATTTTTGTTAAAGTATAGTAAGCTGATACTCGTTAGAAAATTACCCTATTACAGTAAGTTGACACACATTAGACAACTACCATATTATCGCCCACAAAGATCGATCTTCAGTTACTTAATTATATTTCCGAATTTTATGTTGCCGTTTCTGTTTTACATTCGGCAATCGGCAATTTTATATTCACGGCAATATTTCATGTTATACAGTACATGTATGTCGGTATATAATATTTACAATCTCAGCAAAATCCTTGATTTGCACTTAATAGAAAGGCACGAATCAGAAAGAATACAATATAGTGACCTCAATGTGCTTTGAATTTCAGTTGTACCCAAGTAAAAAGACATGGCAATTCTCATGTAATAATTGGTTAACTTTGGTCTAATAATTATGCATTTTGATAAAAATTAACCTATTTGTTAAATGAGCATTAAATCAATGAAAGTTGAATGCCAATAAATAGCTATTTATTACACCTATTTATTATTCTAACAACTATGTTATAATGCTCTTTGAATAATTGGGTAACTTTTTGTCATCCTTGCTACCCTAGGTGATAAAAATTAGCTTATTGTTAAGATTGGACTTATAAGAAATGTGGCAGTGAGTATTAGCAAAATATTAACTTTCCCGCTCTTTTTAAACCAAAAGAAAAATGGCTGACAAAGAATGTTCAACTGTAAGAGATTTGGGTAATTTTATGATTTTATAACAATAGTATGAAAATGACCAATCAAATATAGATTCAGAAGTTACTGACATACTTGAACATTCTGCATGTCTACTTTGTGAGAGGTAAAATGTAAGTATTGCTGTTTTATTCCAGTTTAGATGGGCAAATCTTCTTTTCTTTGTGAATTTATGAAGGCTAAATTTTAATTCTTCATACAGTCAAACTAGTCAAGTATAAATGTGTTGTGTATGACCAATTGTACCATGCAGTAAAAATTATAAGGTATTTTATAAAGATCATGAAGATAAATACTGCTGGAGGCCTAGCCTAGAGGGTCCTTCAATAACTGTGAGCCTTCTGGCCTTCAGGACAATTCTGAATGGGTAAAATTATCAGTGATGTCCCATAATAATTGCTTATATCATCTTACATACCCAGGGCCAACCTAAAATGAAAAATTTGCGTGTGATTTCCAAAAATTGTGGTACTTTTACAGGAGATTTTTCCAAAATCTGGTAGTTTTAAAAAAATTGGTAGTTTTCGCCGTAGATTTTTAAAAATCAGGAGTTTTTTAGGTGAATTTTGAAACAACTGGAGTTTTTACGGTAGATTTGAAATAAAACGGTACTTTTTTAAAAAAGCGGATTATCTCCAGTTTTTTTCTAATAAAAGCAATAGTTTTTGCGGTAAATTCTGCAAAAAGTGGTACTTTTGTGGGAGATTTTTGACAAAATCTGTATAGTTTTTGCAAGAAATTTTGAAAAACTTTGGACTTTGCCATTAATTAATTTATACGCTTTGTATGGCCAGATTTGAATATTCACGCAAATTACATATACGCCACACATTTACTTCGAATTTGTGTGTCCCTACCCACCTAATTTTACATATTATTTAATGTTTTTGGTTCTTATAGTAGAAAATAAATTTTGTAGACCATAATGCATCTTGGGTAAGAGTAATGCAACAAATAGGTTTTAAATAGCTAATAAATAGGTAATACTCTGTTAATTCTTAGCTAACAAATACCTAAAAAATTTATCATGCAAATTAGAGAATATTACCACAATAAATATGTACAATATTTAGGTAATATTCTGTTAACATATAGCTTATTATTGGAAGATAATCAATACATGATTATTAGATTTCTAATTTTACCTAATTATTACAATGTAATTTTCATTTAATAATCAGTCAATATTCTACATGAGCGTTGAATGTTAACAATACCTTATTATTAACACCTATTTATTAACGTAATTCTCTCTAATTTGCATGATAAATTTTTCAGGTATTTGTTAGCTAAGAATTAATAGAGTATTACCTATTTATTGTCAATATTTTCCCATTGACTTTTTTCACTTGGGTAGCACTCCTTGAAGAGATCTCTTGATTATAGCAAAGCTCACATTAGGCAGCCATTTTGGATTTTATGAAGCACAATTCAGAGAAACATTTTGTATATACAAAGGATACTCAATGAAATGTTACCATTTTAACGAGAAACAAGCAAGACGACAACAGTATAACACTTTGAAAAAGTGTCATAAAAATATAATAAAAGTTATTTCCTGACCTGCATCTGCATTGTGTAGTGGTAAGATATTGTTATAATAAAAGTTATTTCCTGACCTGCGTCTGCATTGTGTAGTGGTCAGATATTGTTATAATAAGCATTTATTTCCTGACCTGCGTCTGCATTGTGTAGTGGTAAGATATTGTTATAATAAACAGTTATTTCCTGACCTGCGTCTGCATTGTGTTGTGGTAAGATATTGTTATAATAAACAGTTATTTCCTGACCTGCGTCTGCATTGTGTAGTGGTCAGATATTGTTATAATAAGCATTTATTTCCTGACCTGCGTCTGCATTGTGTAGTGGTAAGATATTGTTATAATAAGCATTTATTTCCTGACCTGCGTCTGCATTGTGTAGTGGTAAGATATTGTTATAATAAGCATTTATTTCCTGACCTGCGTCTGCATTGTGTTGTGGTCAGATATTGTTATAATAAGCAGTTATTTCCTGACCTGCGTCTGCATTGTGTTGTGGTAAGATATTGTTATAATAAACAGTTATTTCCTGACCTGCGTCTGCATTGTGTAGTGGTCAGATATTGTTATAATAAACAGTTATTTCCTGACCTGCGTCTGCATTGTGTAGTGGTCAGATATTGTTATAATAAGCATTTATTTCCTGACCTGCGTCTGCATTGTGTAGTGGTAAGATATTGTTATAATAAGCATTTATTTCCTGACCTGCGTCTGCATTGTGTAGTGGTAAGATATTGTTATAATAAGCATTTATTTCCTGACCTGCGTCTGCATTGTGTTGTGGTAAGATATTGTTATAATAAGCATTTATTTCCTGACCTGCGTCTGCATTGTGTAGTGGTAAGATATTGTTATAATAAGCATTTATTTCCTGACCTGCGTCTGCATTGTGTAGTGGTCAGATATTGTTATAATAAGCAGTTATTTCCTGACCTGCGTCTGCATTGTGTAGTGGTAAGATATTGTTATAATAAGCATTTATTTCCTGACCTGCGTCTGCATTGTGTAGTGGTCAGATATTGTTATAATAAACAGTTATTTCCTGACCTGCGTCTGCATTGTGTAGTGGTCAGATATTGTTATAATAAGCATTTATTTCCTGACCTGCGTCTGCATTGTGTAGTGGTAAGATATTGTTATAATAAGCAGTTATTTCCTGACCTGCGTCTGCATTGTGTAGTGGTCAGATATTGTTATAATAAGCATTTATTTCCTGACCTGCGTCTGCATTGTGTAGTGGTAAGATATTGTTATAATAAGCATTTATTTCCTGACCTGCGTCTGCATTGTGTAGTGGTAAGATATTGTTATAATAAGCATTTATTTCCTGACCTGCGTCTGCATTGTGTAGTGGTAAGATATTGTTATAATAAACAGTTATTTCCTGACCTGCGTCTGCATTGTGTTGTGGTAAGATATTGTTATAATAAGCATTTATTTCCTGACCTGCGTCTGCATTGTGTAGTGGTAAGATATTGTTATAATAAGCATTTATTTCCTGACCTGCGTCTGCATTGTGTAGTGGTCAGATATTGTTATAATAAGCAGTTATTTCCTGACCTGCGTCTGCATTGTGTAGTGGTAAGATATTGTTATAATAAGCATTTATTTCCTGACCTGCGTCTGCATTGTGTAGTGGTAAGATATTGTTATAATAAGCATTTATTTCCTGACCTGCGTCTGCATTGTGTAGTGGTAAGATATTGTTATAATCAACAGTTATTTCCTGACCTGCGTCTGCATTGTGTAGTGGTCAGATATTGTTATAATAAGCATTTATTTCCTGACCTGCGTCTGCATTGTGTAGTGGTAAGATATTGTTATAATAAACAGTTATTTCCTGACCTGCGTCTGCATTGTGTAGTGGTAAGATATTGTTATAATAAACAGTTATTTCCTGACCTGCGTCTGCATTGTGTAGTGGTCAGATTCCTGACCTGCGTCTGCATTGTGTAGTGGTAAGATATTGTTATAATAAACAGTTATTTCCTGACCTGCGTCTGCATTGTGTAGTGGTCAGATATTGTTATAATAAGCATTTATTTCCTGACCTGCGTCTGCATTGTGTAGTGGTCAGATATTGTTATAATAAGCATTTATTTCCTGACCTGCGTCTGCATTGTGTAGTGGTCAGATATTGTTATAATAAGCATTTATTTCCTGACCTGCGTCTGCATTGTGTAGTGGTCAGATATTGTTATAATAAACAGTTATTTCCTGACCTGCGTCTGCATTGTGTAGTGGTCAGATATTGTTATAATAAGCATTTATTTCCTGACCTGCGTCTGCATTGTGTAGTGGTCAGATATTGTTATAATAAGCAGTTATTTCCTGACCTGCGTCTGCATTGTGTAGTGGTCAGATATTGTTATAATAAACAGTTATTTCCTGACCTGCGTCTGCATTGTGTAGTGGTAAGATATTGTTATAATAAACAGTTATTTCCTGACCTGCGTCTGCATTGTGTAGTGGTCAGATATTGTTATAATAAGCATTTATTTCCTGACCTGCGTCTGCATTGTGTAGTGGTAAGATATTGTTATAATAAACAGTTATTTCCTGACCTGCGTCTGCATTGTGTAGTGGTAAGATATTGTTATAATAAACAGTTATTTCCTGACCTGCGTCTGCATTGTGTTGTGGTAAGATATTGTTATAATAAACAGTTATTTCCTGACCTGCGTCTGCATTGTGTAGTGGTCAGATATTGTTATAATAAGCATTTATTTCCTGACCTGTGTCTGCATTGTGTTGTGGTAAGATATTGTTATAATAAGCATTTATTTCCTGACCTGCGTCTGCATTGTGTTGTGGTAAGATATTGTTATAATAAACAGTTATTTCCTGACCTGCGTCTGCATTGTGTAGTGGTCAGATATTGTTATAATAAGCATTTATTTCCTGACCTGCGTCTGCATTGTGTAGTGGTAAGATATTGTTATAATAAACAGTTATTTCCTGACCTGCGTCTGCATTGTGTTGTGGTCAGATATTGTTATAATAAACAGTTATTTCCTGACCTGCGTCTGCATTGTGTAGTGGTAAGATATTGTTATAATAAGCATTTATTTCCTGACCTGCGTCTGCATTGTGTAGTGGTCAGATATTGTTATAATAAGCATTTATTTCCTGACCTGCGTCTGCATTGTGTAGTGGTCAGATATTGTTATAATAAACAGTTATTTCCTGACCTGCGTCTGCATTGTGTAGTGGTAAGATATTGTTATAATAAGCAGTTATTTCCTGACCTGCGTCTGCATTGTGTAGTGGTAAGATATTGTTATAATAAGCAGTTATTTCCTGACCTGCGTCTGCATTGTGTAGTGGTCAGATATTGTTATAATAAGCATTTATTTCCTGACCTGCGTCTGCATTGTGTTGTGGTAAGATATTGTTATAATAAGCATTTATTTCCTGACCTGCGTCTGCATTGTGTTGTGGTAAGATATTGTTATAATAAGCATTTATTTCCTGACCTGCGTCTGCATTGTGTAGTGGTAAGATATTGTTATAATAAACAGTTATTTCCTGACCTGCGTCTGCATTGTGTAGTGGTAAGATATTGTTATAATAAACAGTTATTTCCTGACCTGCGTCTGCATTGTGTTGTGGTAAGATATTGTTATAATAAGCATTTATTTCCTGACCTGCGTCTGCATTGTGTAGTGGTCAGATATTGTTATAATAAACAGTTATTTCCTGACCTGCGTCTGCATTGTGTAGTGGTAAGATATTGTTATAATAAGCATTTATTTCCTGACCTGCGTCTGCATTGTGTAGTGGTCAGATATTGTTATAATAAGCATTTATTTCCTGACCTGCGTCTGCATTGTGTAGTGGTCAGATATTGTTATAATAAACAGTTATTTCCTGACCTGCGTCTGCATTGTGTAGTGGTAAGATATTGTTATAATAAACAGTTATTTCCTGACCTCGTCTGCATTGTGTAGTGGTAAGATATTGTTATAATAAACAGTTATTTCCTGACCTGCGTCTGCATTGTGTAGTGGTAAGATATTGTTATAATAAGCAGTTATTTCCTGACCTGCGTCTGCATTGTGTAGTGGTAAGATATTGTTATAATAAACAGTTATTTCCTGACCTGCGTCTGCATTGTGTAGTGGTAAGATATTGTTATAATAAGCAGTTATTTCCTGACCTGCGTCTGCATTGTGTAGTGGTAAGATATTGTTATAATAAACAGTTATTTCCTGACCTGCGTCTGCATTGTGTTGTGGTAAGATATTGTTATAATAAGCATTTATTTCCTGACCTGCGTCTGCATTGTGTAGTGGTAAGATATTGTTATAATAAGCAGTTATTTCCTGACCTGCGTCTGCATTGTGTAGTGGTAAGATATTGTTATAATAAACAGTTATTTCCTGACCTGCGTCTGCATTGTGTAGTGGTCAGATATTGTTATAATAAACAGTTATTTCCTGACCTGCGTCTGCATTGTGTTGTGGTAAGATATTGTTATAATAAACAGTTATTTCCTGACCTGCGTCTGCATTGTGTTGTGGTAAGATATTGTTATAATAAGCATTTATTTCCAGACCTGCGTCTGCATTGTGTAGTGGTCAGATATTGTTATAATAAACAGTTATTTCCTGACCTGCGTCTGCATTGTGTTGTGGTAAGATATTGTTATAATAAACAGTTATTTCCTGACCTGCGTCTGCATTGTGTAGTGGTAAGATATTGTTATAATAAACAGTTATTTCCTGACCTGCGTCTGCATTGTGTAGTGGTCAGATATTGTTATAATAAGCATTTATTTCCTGACCTGCGTCTGCATTGTGTAGTGGTCAGATATTGTTATAATAAGCATTTATTTCCTGACCTGCGTCTGCATTGTGTAGTGGTCAGATATTGTTATAATAAGCATTTATTTCCTGACCTGCATCTGCATTGTGTAGTGGTAAGATATTGTTATAATAAGCATTTATTTCCTGACCTGCGTCTGCATTGTGTTGTGGTAAGATATTGTTATAATAAGCATTTATTTCCTGACCTGCGTCTGCATTGTGTAGTGGTAAGATATTGTTATAATAAGCATTTATTTCCTGACCTGCGTCTGCATTGTGTAGTGGTAAGATATTGTTATAATAAGCATTTATTTCCTGACCTGCGTCTGCATTGTGTTGTGGTAAGATATTGTTATAATAAGCATTTATTTCCTGACCTGCGTCTGCATTGTGTAGTGGTAAGATATTGTTATAATAAACAGTTATTTCCTGACCTGCGTCTGCATTGTGTTGTGGTAAGATATTGTTATAATAAACAGTTATTTCCTGACCTGCGTCTGCATTGTGTAGTGGTCAGATATTGTTATAATAAGCATTTATTTCCTGACCTGCGTCTGCATTGTGTAGTGGTCAGATATTGTTATAATAAGCATTTATTTCCTGACCTGCGTCTGCATTGTGTAGTGGTAAGATATTGTTATAATAAACAGTTATTTCCTGACCTGCGTCTGCATTGTGTTGTGGTAAGATATTGTTATAATAAACAGTTATTTCCTGACCTGCGTCTGCATTGTGTAGTGGTCAGATATTGTTATAATAAGCATTTATTTCCTGACCTGCGTCTGCATTGTGTAGTGGTCAGATATTGTTATAATAAGCATTTATTTCCTGACCTGCGTCTGCATTGTGTAGTGGTAAGATATTGTTATAATAAACAGTTATTTCCTGACCTGCGTCTGCATTGTGTAGTGGTAAGATATTGTTATAATAAACAGTTATTTCCTGACCTGCGTCTGCATTGTGTTGTGGTAAGATATTGTTATAATAAACAGTTATTTCCTGACCTGCGTCTGCATTGTGTAGTGGTCAGATATTGTTATAATAAGCATTTATTTCCTGACCTGTGTCTGCATTGTGTTGTGGTAAGATATTGTTATAATAAGCATTTATTTCCTGACCTGCGTCTGCATTGTGTTGTGGTAAGATATTGTTATAATAAACAGTTATTTCCTGACCTGCGTCTGCATTGTGTAGTGGTCAGATATTGTTATAATAAGCATTTATTTCCTGACCTGCGTCTGCATTGTGTAGTGGTAAGATATTGTTATAATAAACAGTTATTTCCTGACCTGCGTCTGCATTGTGTTGTGGTCAGATATTGTTATAATAAACAGTTATTTCCTGACCTGCGTCTGCATTGTGTAGTGGTAAGATATTGTTATAATAAGCATTTATTTCCTGACCTGCGTCTGCATTGTGTAGTGGTCAGATATTGTTATAATAAACAGTTATTTCCTGACCTGCGTCTGCATTGTGTAGTGGTAAGATATTGTTATAATAAGCATTTATTTCCTGACCTGCGTCTGCATTGTGTAGTGGTCAGATATTGTTATAATAAACAGTTATTTCCTGACCTGCGTCTGCATTGTGTAGTGGTAAGATATTGTTATAATAAGCAGTTATTTCCTGACCTGCGTCTGCATTGTGTTGTGGTAAGATATTGTTATAATAAGCATTTATTTCCTGACCTGCGTCTGCATTGTGTTGTGGTAAGATATTGTTATAATAAACAGTTATTTCCTGACCTGCGTCTGCATTGTGTTGTGGTAAGATATTGTTATAATAAGCATTTATTTCCTGACCTGCGTCTGCATTGTGTAGTGGTCAGATATTGTTATAATAAACAGTTATTTCCTGACCTGCGTCTGCATTGTGTAGTGGTAAGATATTGTTATAATAAGCATTTATTTCCTGACCTGCGTCTGCATTGTGTAGTGGTCAGATATTGTTATAATAAGCATTTATTTCCTGACCTGCGTCTGCATTGTGTAGTGGTCAGATATTGTTATAATAAACAGTTATTTCCTGACCTGCGTCTGCATTGTGTAGTGGTAAGATATTGTTATAATAAACAGTTATTTCCTGACCTGCGTCTGCATTGTGTAGTGGTAAGATATTGTTATAATAAACAGTTATTTCCTGACCTGCGTCTGCATTGTGTAGTGGTAAGATATTGTTATAATAAGCAGTTATTTCCTGACCTGCGTCTGCATTGTGTAGTGGTAAGATATTGTTATAATAAACAGTTATTTCCTGACCTGCGTCTGCATTGTGTAGTGGTAAGATATTGTTATAATAAGCAGTTATTTCCTGACCTGCGTCTGCATTGTGTAGTGGTAAGATATTGTTATAATAAACAGTTATTTCCTGACCTGCGTCTGCATTGTGTTGTGGTAAGATATTGTTATAATAAGCATTTATTTCCTGACCTGCGTCTGCATTGTGTAGTGGTAAGATATTGTTATAATAAGCAGTTATTTCCTGACCTGCGTCTGCATTGTGTAGTGGTAAGATATTGTTATAATAAACAGTTATTTCCTGACCTGCGTCTGCATTGTGTAGTGGTCAGATATTGTTATAATAAACAGTTATTTCCTGACCTGCGTCTGCATTGTGTTGTGGTAAGATATTGTTATAATAAACAGTTATTTCCTGACCTGCGTCTGCATTGTGTTGTGGTAAGATATTGTTATAATAAGCATTTATTTCCAGACCTGCGTCTGCATTGTGTAGTGGTCAGATATTGTTATAATAAACAGTTATTTCCTGACCTGCGTCTGCATTGTGTTGTGGTAAGATATTGTTATAATAAACAGTTATTTCCTGACCTGCGTCTGCATTGTGTAGTGGTAAGATATTGTTATAATAAACAGTTATTTCCTGACCTGCGTCTGCATTGTGTAGTGGTCAGATATTGTTATAATAAGCATTTATTTCCTGACCTGCGTCTGCATTGTGTAGTGGTCAGATATTGTTATAATAAGCATTTATTTCCTGACCTGCGTCTGCATTGTGTAGTGGTCAGATATTGTTATAATAAGCATTTATTTCCTGACCTGCGTCTGCATTGTGTAGTGGTAAGATATTGTTATAATAAGCATTTATTTCCTGACCTGCGTCTGCATTGTGTTGTGGTAAGATATTGTTATAATAAGCATTTATTTCCTGACCTGCGTCTGCATTGTGTAGTGGTAAGATATTGTTATAATAAGCATTTATTTCCTGACCTGCGTCTGCATTGTGTAGTGGTAAGATATTGTTATAATAAGCATTTATTTCCTGACCTGCGTCTGCATTGTATTGTGGTAAGATATTGTTATAATAAGCATTTATTTCCTGACCTGCGTCTGCATTGTGTAGTGGTAAGATATTGTTATAATAAACAGTTATTTCCTGACCTGCGTCTGCATTGTGTTGTGGTAAGATATTGTTATAATAAACAGTTATTTCCTGACCTGCGTCTGCATTGTGTAGTGGTCAGATATTGTTATAATAAGCATTTATTTCCTGACCTGCGTCTGCATTGTGTAGTGGTCAGATATTGTTATAATAAGCATTTATTTCCTGACCTGCGTCTGCATTGTGTAGTGGTAAGATATTGTTATAATAAACAGTTATTTCCTGACCTGCGTCTGCATTGTGTTGTGGTAAGATATTGTTATAATAAACAGTTATTTCCTGACCTGCGTCTGCATTGTGTAGTGGTCAGATATTGTTATAATAAGCATTTATTTCCTGACCTGCGTCTGCATTGTGTAGTGGTCAGATATTGTTATAATAAGCATTTATTTCCTGACCTGCGTCTGCATTGTGTTGTGGTCAGATATTGTTATAATAAACAGTTATTTCCTGACCTGCGTCTGCATTGTGTAGTGGTAAGATATTGTTATAATAAACAGTTATTTCCTGACCTGCGTCTGCATTGTGTAGTGGTAAGATATTGTTATAATAAACAGTTATTTCCTGACCTGCGTCTGCATTGTGTAGTGGTAAGATATTGTTATAATAAGCAGTTATTTCCTGACCTGCGTCTGCATTGTGTAGTGGTAAGATATTGTTATAATAAACAGTTATTTCCTGACCTGCGTCTGCATTGTGTAGTGGTCAGATATTGTTATAATAAACAGTTATTTCCTGACCTGCGTCTGCATTGTGTTGTGGTAAGATATTGTTATAATAAACAGTTATTTCCTGACCTGCGTCTGCATTGTGTAGTGGTCAGATATTGTTATAATAAGCATTTATTTCCTGACCTGCGTCTGCATTGTGTTGTGGTAAGATATTGTTATAATAAGCATTTATTTCCTGACCTGCGTCTGCATTGTGTTGTGGTAAGATATTGTTATAATAAACAGTTATTTCCTGACCTGCGTCTGCATTGTGTAGTGGTAAGATATTGTTATAATAAGCATTTATTTCCTGACCTGCGTCTGCATTGTGTAGTGGTAAGATATTGTTATAATAAACAGTTATTTCCTGACCTGCGTCTGCATTGTGTAGTGGTCAGATATTGTTATAATAAACAGTTATTTCCTGACCTGCGTCTGCATTGTGTAGTGGTCAGATATTGTTATAATAAGCATTTATTTCCTGACCTGCGTCTGCATTGTGTTGTGGTAAGATATTGTTATAATAAACAGTTATTTCCTGTACTGCGTCTGCATTGTGTAGTGGTCAGATATTGTTATAATAAACAGTTATTTCCTGACCTGCGTCTGCATTGTGTTGTGGTAAGATATTGTTATAATAAGCATTTATTTCCTGACCTGCGTCTGCATTGTGTTGTGGTAAGATATTGTTATAATAAACAGTTATTTCCTGACCTGCGTCTGCATTGTGTAGTGGTCAGATATTGTTATAATAAACAGTTATTTCCTGACCTGCGTCTGCATTGTGTTGTGGTAAGATATTGTTATAATAAACAGTTATTTCCTGACCTGCGTCTGCATTGTGTAGTGGTCAGATATTGTTATAATAAACAGTTATTTCCTGACCTGCGTCTGCATTGTGTTGTGGTAAGATATTGTTATAATAAACAGTTATTTCCTGACCTGCGTCTGCATTGTGTAGTGGTAAGATATTGTTATAATAAGCATTTATTTCCTGACCTGCGTCTGCATTGTGTAGTGGTAAGATATTGTTATAATAAACAGTTATTTCCTGACCTGCGTCTGCATTGTGTAGTGGTCAGATATTGTTATAATAAACAGTTATTTCCTGACCTGCGTCTGCATTGTGTAGTGGTAAGATATTGTTATAATAAACAGTTATTTCCTGACCTGCGTCTGCATTGTGTAGTGGTAAGATATTGTTATAATAAGCATTTATTTCCTGACCTGCGTCTGCATTGTGTTGTGGTCAGATATTGTTATAATAAACAGTTATTTCCTGACCTGCGTCTGCATTGTGTAGTGGTAAGATATTGTTATAATAAGCATTTATTTCCTGACCTGCGTCTGCATTGTGTAGTGGTAAGATATTGTTATAATAAACAGTTATTTCCTGACCTGCGTCTGCATTGTGTAGTGGTAAGATATTGTTATAATAAGCATTTATTTCCTGACCTGCGTCTGCATTGTGTAGTGGTAAGATATTGTTATAATAAACAGTTATTTCCTGACCTGCGTCTGCATTGTGTAGTGGTCAGATATTGTTATAATAAGCATTTATTTCCTGACCTGCGTCTGCATTGTGTTGTGGTAAGATATTGTTATAATAAGCAGTTATTTCCTGACCTGCGTCTGCATTGTGTAGTGGTCAGATATTGTTATAATAAGCATTTATTTCCTGACCTGCGTCTGCATTGTGTTGTGGTAAGATATTGTTATAATAAGCATTTATTTCCTGACCTGCGTCTGCATTGTGTTGTGGTAAGATATTGTTATAATAAACAGTTATTTCCTGACCTGCGTCTGCATTGTGTAGTGGTAAGATATTGTTATAATAAGCAGTTATTTCCTGACCTGCGTCTGCATTGTGTTGTGGTAAGATATTGTTATAATAAGCATTTATTTCCTGACCTGCGTCTGCATTGTGTAGTGGTAAGATATTGTTATAATAAGCAGTTATTTCCTGACCTGCGTCTGCATTGTGTAGTGGTAAGATATTGTTATAATAAACAGTTATTTCCTGACCTGCGTCTGCATTGTGTTGTGGTAAGATATTGTTATAATAAACAGTTATTTCCTGACCTGCGTCTGCATTGTGTTGTGGTCAGATATTGTTATAATAAACAGTTATTTCCTGACCTGCGTCTGCATTGTGTAGTGGTAAGATATTGTTATAATAAGCATTTATTTCCTGACCTGCGTCTGCATTGTGTAGTGGTAAGATATTGTTATAATAAACAGTTATTTCCTGACCTGCGTCTGCATTGTGTTGTGGTAAGATATTGTTATAATAAACAGTTATTTCCTGACCTGCGTCTGCATTGTGTAGTGGTAAGATATTGTTATAATAAACAGTTATTTCCTGACCTGCGTCTGCATTGTGTAGTGGTAAGATATTGTTATAATAAGCATTTATTTCCTGACCTGCGTCTGCATTGTGTTGTGGTAAGATATTGTTATAATAAACAGTTATTTCCTGACCTGCGTCTGCATTGTGTTGTGGTAAGATATTGTTATAATAAGCATTTATTTCCTGACCTGCGTCTGCATTGTGTAGTGGTCAGATATTGTTATAATAAACAGTTATTTCCTGATCTGCGTCTGCATTGTGTTGTGGTAAGATATTGTTATAATAAGCATTTATTTCCTGACCTGCGTCTGCATTGTGTAGTGGTAAGATATTGTTATAATAAACAGTTATTTCCTGACCTGCGTCTGCATTGTGTAGTGGTAAGATATTGTTATAATAAGCAGTTATTTCCTGACCTGCGTCTGCATTGTGTAGTGGTAAGATATTGTTATAATAAACAGTTATTTCCTGACCTGCGTCTGCATTGTGTAGTGGTCAGATATTGTTATAATAAACAGTTATTTCCTGACCTGCGTCTGCATTGTGTAGTGGTAAGATATTGTTATAATAAAAGTTATTTCCTGACCTGCGTCTGCATTGTGTTGTGGTAAGATATTGTTATAATAAGCATTTATTTCCTGACCTGCGTCTGCATTGTGTAGTGGTCAGATATTGTTATAATAAACAGTTATTTCCTGACCTGCGTCTGCATTGTGTAGTGGTCAGATATTGTTATAATAAGCATTTATTTCCTGACCTGCGTCTGCATTGTGTAGTGGTCAGATATTGTTATAATAAACAGTTATTTCCTGACCTGCGTCTGCATTGTGTAGTGGTCAGATATTGTTATAATAAGCATTTATTTCCTGACCTGCGTCTGCATTGTGTAGTGGTCAGATATTGTTATAATAAGCAGTTATTTCCTGACCTGCGTCTGCATTGTGTAGTGGTCAGATATTGTTATAATAAACAGTTATTTCCTGACCTGCGTCTGCATTGTGTAGTGGTCAGATATTGTTATAATAAGCATTTATTTCCTGACCTGCGTCTGCATTGTGTAGTGGTAAGATATTGTTATAATAAGCATTTATTTCCTGACCTGCGTCTGCATTGTGTAGTGGTCAGATATTGTTATAATAAACAGTTATTTCCTGACCTGCGTCTGCATTGTGTAGTGGTCAGATATTGTTATAATAAGCATTTATTTCCTGACCTGCGTCTGCATTGTGTAGTGGTCAGATATTGTTATAATAAGCAGTTATTTCCTGACCTGCGTCTGCATTGTGTAGTGGTAAGATATTGTTATAATAAGCAGTTATTTCCTGACCTGCGTCTGCATTGTGTTGTGGTCAGATATTGTTATAATAAACAGTTATTTCCTGACCTGCGTCTGCATTGTGTTGTGGTAAGATATTGTTATAATAAGCATTTATTTCCTGACCTGCGTCTGCATTGTGTAGTGGTCAGATATTGTTATAATAAACAGTTATTTCCTGACCTGCGTCTGCATTGTGTAGTGGTAAGATATTGTTATAATAAACAGTTATTTCCTGACCTGCGTCTGCATTGTGTTGTGGTCAGATATTGTTATAATAAACAGTTATTTCCTGACCTGCGTCTGCATTGTGTAGTGGTAAGATATTGTTCCATCTTTGATATCATGTTGGTCTTGTGGGGTAGAAATGCCTCACTCACATCTTTAAGGAAGTACCTTAAGAAATCAAATTGTTATTTTTTGCCCTAATTATAGACTTTAAGAAAGTGTAGACAATTGTGATAGGCTGATTGCATTCTACCATGGGCTTTCAACAGAAAGCTTCTCTTGAGAGCCCATGTTTCTACACAGTACACTTTCATTAATTTCTCATCTTTAGAAGGTGTTTCTACAGGTATTTTAAATATGACCAGAATATACCATCAGTACTGGAAAAAAAAATCCATGGTGAAAAAAGTATGTATAAGTGACTTTGTATGGTTTACTTTCAATCATTGATTTGTCTTCACAAAATAAAGGCTCAGAAATCAAAAATTATTCAGAAAAATGCTGATTCTCTTTCACAGTGATTTTATCGATTCCTTGTCTTTTCTCTTTTTCTTTGAAATACATGATACCTTTATAGACTCACTTGTTAGTTTTAAAATCTCCTGGAGCATATATTGTCTGGCATTCACTGGGCAAACCATCTCTCCCTGCCCGCCCAATCTCTTGGTAGTAAGACTCTATATCTTTTGGAGCTACAACATTGGCAATATGTCTGTATGTCATTTGCTTTCATATAGTCAAATACATATAGAGTGAAATCTGTGTATATTAAACATTTTTTTGTTCAGAAAAAATGTTCAGTGTTAGTAAGTGTTCACTGCAGAGAAGGTAATTTATACAGAAGTCAGTAGAGTATGTGCGGAGGGAGGGTGTCTACTTGAGAAAGGTGTTCACTAAGACAGGTTTTACTGTAAACAGGTATTTAAAAACTACAATGCTTTAATAGAGACAACATTGATGTGCTAAAAGTAAAAAGTTCTTATAAAATGATATAATTTGATTCAAATCAATTAGAAAGAACTTAAAAATGTAATGATGACCAAAGTACAATTTTTACAAATGTAAGGTTGTTTTGGGAATGTATCAATATATTGCTTGAGAAAAAATCGTAAGTATTTAACGATAGTGGCTGAAAGATCACTTTCATTAGATTTCCATTAAATCGATTTTAGAAATATAATCATCATTTTAATAGAACATTACTACAATGAATATGAAATATTCAAAGGAAAAATATGAGAAAAAATCCAGAAAATAACTTGAAATGTAGAACAGAAAGAATCCATTGACGATGACAAACGTGATTCTTCGACCTACATTGATTGATATTTCACCCTTTTGATTTTGAAATAAACCTCATATGATGTTCATTCATACATGAAATGCATGATACAAAACCAGCTACATTGTACCTCCAAGAATAAAACATTCCTACCAATTGAATATACTTAACTTTGTGAATTCTGAAAGAACGATTCATCTAATGTTTATAAACTGACATAATTTATAAAGAAAATCAATTTATCATATCTTATATTTATGAGGTGATGCTTAGGGAATCAAACCAAAATGTTATTACTTTCACTTTTACTATAATTGTTATATTGATACATTCCCTTATCAATGTTTACCTCCATAATGTATTATCTTTCTAACATCTGGTTTGTCTATGCCCATTCCAAAAGCAACAGTGGCCACCATGACTTGAACTTTATCATTGATAAAAGCATGATGTGCTGCCTTACGTGCAGACATACTAAGCCCTGCATGGTACTGGATGGACTTTACACCAATAGCTGAAATGTTATACAAATGTAAACTTTATCATTGATAAAAGCATGATGTGCTGCCTTACGTGCAGACATACTAAGCCCTGCATGGTACTGTATGGACTTTGATTTGGTTTCACATACATAGGCCATTGTACTTTACATTGAATTCCAAAGTTACATACCACCAAGGGCAACTTGTACAGTCTCAGTCATCTTCTTGGTCTGGCAATACACAATAGTGGAGCCAGCAAACTCAAATTTATTGTGATTCCGGGTCATTTGTGATCTCAGGTCAGTATGGATATCTCCTGTCTTTAAGTTGACTCCCAGAAATAGATTTGGCCTGAAAAACACACAATAACATAAGGCAAGTAAAAAAATTCAAGTTTTCAAATGCTTAACCTTCCTGCCAGGCCATTTTTAGGACATTTAACTTAACTAATCTCTAAAGATAGCAAAAACTATTACCTGAATCTTTAATGATATCGAAAACCCTGTTATGTCATTTCTGCTCTTGAGATCCTATATTTTCCAAAAGCCAAGACAGCATCAAAATTTAATGTTTGAGCCAAGTATTTTTTGAAATTAGCATGGATAATACATGTATTTAATTTCAAAATAAATCTGTTTAAACAAAGAGGGGAATGGGATTCCAATCCTTAGATTAATTTGACCCTTTGACTTAACTTACCTGTCAAAACCAGTACAAGTTACAATAGGGCGTAGTAGCTTTAGTGATTTACATATATCCTTCTGGACTTCTGGGGTTGCTGTAGCAGTCAATGCTACAACCGGCACCTGTTAAAATGATATTTCATTTTAATATAAATAGAAAATTCCATGTGACAGCAAAAACTTCAAAATATATGATATTTCAAAAATAAGGTTGATGAAACAGAACCCTGACATTGTTCTATCATGTTCCCTTACCTTTGGTATATAATTCTTCAACCTTCCTAGTTTCCTGTAGGCATCTCTGAAATCATGGCCCCACTGGGAAACACAATGGGCCTCATCTATTGCAACAAGGTCAAGACCTATAAAGACAAGCACAAAGTCAATTCCTACAAAGTCAAGACCTTCAAATATGAGTACAAAGTCAAGGCCTACAAATATGAGTACAAAGTACAAACAGACCCAAACTTCATAATTATCTGATTATAGATTAAATCTTTCCTATCAGCCCCTTGGTCTCAGGGTGTGACATAATAAATGACACTGGTAATTGATTTGTGTCCTTCAGATTATTCATTTTATGCATACTGTCAGAGCAGAGAATAGACAATATGAGATTATACAGAGGAAATCCATGTTTAACACTTACCTACTCTCCGGTCAACAAGAGGCAGAAAATCACTTCCCTGTACATCTATGTATTCTGGTGTCATATACACCACCCTGTAATCACCCCTGGAATGTCATGCAAATTAAATAACTTTTCCAACAAGCTTTTATGGCATTTTAAAATGTAAAGAGACAGTCACATAGTAATGATAAATTTGAAAACTGAAAATTCCTTTGACTAATTCTTCTAGAAAATGCTCACTGCTCATTATATCTTACCTTAGAATATTCTCTCTCACAAGGGCAGGATTGGATTGAGCACTACCAAGAAAACAGGCACTGATGTTTTTCGCCCTGGAATATGACATTATAGTTCAAAGTTACACTTATGTTGAAAACAAAATTGAAAACAAGAGAAATAACAATATGTCACCACTTTTTGGTGGTGACATAACAAAATGTATGTAGTTGGCAAAAACTACAATTACAATGCATATCACCTTAAATTATTTGTGAAGCTATTAGTATTAAAACGTTTCATGAGAAATTAGAAGCATTATGTTAGTATGATCACTCACACTTTTCTTTAGACATTCAAAATGGCTGCTGTGACTGAGCCAACATGTCCAAAGCCTAAACAGATTTAGAATGAAGTGAATGAGAAGATTTTAAAGTTTTAAAAGTAACTGTGAAGCAGTTTTCTTAAAGTTCACAGACAAGGATTTTAGAATTTTTGTTTAAAGATGGCTGATATGAAGTAGGTACTGAAATGAAATTTTGTGGAGTGGTTTTGGAGATGGATGGAAGAACAAAAAGATGGATGTATGAACAGATAGACAGATGCACTTAGGCCTTCAACATGGGCCCAAACTATGAATTGGGGACATAAAAATAGAAAAGCTTCTGCATTGAACTTACTGTAGATCCAACACCTGGTCTTCCATCAGAGAAATTAATGGAGAAATAATAATAGATGTCCTCCCAGTATACAGTGATGGGTATTGGTAGCAAAGACTCTTCCCATATCCTGTTGCCATGACGACACAGTTATCTCGTTTCTCATTCAGCACAGAGTTGATGATCTTCCATTGCATCCTGAGCATCAAATTGAAGAAATAATGGTTTATAGACACTAGTAAATATACAACTTACACTGTAGTGAGATTTAGGTGTAAACAGACTCTCATTGCATGTTATGACCACCATGGTAGACATGTCCTCTCATTTCTTTTTGTCATTGGGTGCCACCAAATTCCAGAGTTACACCTATTATTTGTATTTTGTTGATTTTTAATATGTCAGAATGTGTAATGACCCTTTGAAAGAGTTAATAGAAAACATGCTGTACTTACGGTCGAAACTTTTTGTATCCAAAATAATTACTGAGCACATCCAAGTATTTCTGGTCAGTAGGTTGATTAGTGAGATCTAAAGTAATAAAGTAAAAAATAAACAAGATTCTGTAAAAGTTTTTTTCTATATTATTTCTAACTGGAGTTTTTATTGGAAATAACTGGAGATTAGAACTTTGAAAATAAATATTTAACATCTTGATGATATGTGTGCATGTTATTCTCATGATAATACTGTTGCAAAAGAGTAATTGCATTACCATCATCTTCTTCCTCTGGCTGTCCAGTACTAGTATTAAGGTAGCTTTTTTCAGCATTATCAATTTCCTGAAACATATCAGCAGAATTCAAATAAAATATTTACAGATCTACATGTATATAGATGATCTAAATGTGGACAAAACATGAACCTTTAAGCTAATATACAGATATGAATACTAAAAATGATTGGCCTTGTGACATAAAGCATAAGAGTGGATGCACGAAACAGGAAATTATGATTAGAACGTGTTTGCAAAGTATGTCATAACTTGTAAGAGTGTTCTCCGCAGGATTCTTTCTTAAGTGGGTGCAAAATTCTCATTTTCACAATTCAGACTGAAATAGGTCAAAATATGCCCATCTTCATGATTTTCTCATTTTCAAGTGGGTGCAATTTTCAAATTCTCAGGTGGGTGCTGCACCAACTTGCTTTAACTTTGGGGAGATCACTGATTGGACTCCTTTATCACCTGTAGCATGTCATCATCAAAATCCATAGAATCAAAGTCATCCATCTCATGTGTGTCTCCAGTTATGGCAGTCTCTCGCTTTGTCTGAAAATTGGAAATCATGACTTTTAATGGGTGCTACTTTGATTGAGCAAACACACAACTATTTTAGGACATTCTACGTAACATCCTTTATCCTTTTCAAAAAGGGATTTTCAAAAATTATCCATCACTTTTTGACTCCACCACTGAATTTTCAGTATGTTTAACCTGTTGTTCCTTTATTTACTCACCTGGGACTTTTCATCATATGGCTCTGTATTTATCTCCTCTTCCATTGTATCATTTATCACAGTATCAAATTCATCAACATCCACAACACATGTCCCATTTTCAACAAATGGAATTTCAGTTGTGTCAAAAATCTGTGCTGCATTTCTACCGTCAATTTCTGTTGAGTCAATTACTTCAACTGTAGTTTTTGGTGTATCTGTGTCATCCTCGCTCAAATCATGAGCTGAAGTGCTTGTTGTTAAAGCAACATGTTCAGTGCGTTTTCCAATTAATATATCCTCTTCTGAATCTGTATCTGATTCAAGTACAAATGTATTTTCAGAATCGTTTGATTTTCTTTTTGATTTTATAACTTTTGGTTTATGTAATATTTCATCAGTATCAAGCATTTCATCTGTAATATCAGAGTCATAATCAATTGCTGCTCTTCCTGATAGGACATCTGACCTTGATGATGGTGATTCCTCATGACTGCTTGTTTCTTTTCGAGGGTGTCTTAATTTTACAGGAGTGGACTGACTGGCACTTGGTGATTTCAAAGCAGGAGGCTTTGTTGGTAACAATTCCACAACTCTTCTAACCTTCTGAACCCTTGTCTGAGCTCCACTAATAAGGTCAATTAGGTGCTCTTCATCTACATCATCTGGGGTGGCAACTCGGACTAAACTTTGCTGGAGTTGAGTTATAGATGTCTGCAGCTCCAAAACTTGTTCAGTTAGCTCCTGCATCATTCTACAAACAAGACAGTGATAAATATCATACTTGTACTTGAAATGGTTGCCTTGATGTTGGTCCAACATGTCTGAAACAATATTGTTCCTTTTTATTCTTTCATCTGCAAATAATTCAAGCTAATATGTGGGCAAATGGCTTTGTTGTTGCCATGATAACAATTCAATCTATTTGGGATCTTTAACTTATCTCCTTGAATAATTTGAATCATTGATGATTTTTATAGGTAGGCCTAGGCAGGTAGATATTTCAAAAACACTGCTTGTTAAACGGCACTCTATTGGACTATAACTTTACTCCATAGAAATTGACCTACAACCAATCAATTATTCATGGAGAAAAGTTAAAGCCCAAATAAAATACCATTTTTGAAAGTGTCATGTAAAGTACCATTTTGCAGCCAAAGTATTGTTTTAAAAGTAAAAACATCCACTTCATCAGCTTAAGTAGCAACTTTTCAAAATCCTCATCTTGTTTCAACAAGATTTGTGCCATTAATTTTCTTAGAATCATTTTTTATAACAAAACAAAAAGCAGTATTTTAAAAATGCAAACATTTTTTGTTCCTAAATCTTGACACTGATGTGAGCTTTACAGATGGCCATGAGATAATCAAAATAATGTTTTTATCCATGATTAATGCAGACCAGAATGCCATGGTCGATTTTGGGCAAATGTCAAAAATAGGTTTCAAGTTGGTATCTGGAGGAATGCATGTCAATGTCTAAACAGAAATTGAATCACAGTTGCCTAAAACGAAAGTGTGTTTATGTAGTTTCTTGGAAGACCTTAATACTTTGCTCTGTAAGTATTATTCAGTTTGTTGAAAAACAGCGTTCTTGCAGGGACAAGTGTTGAAAAACAGGGTACCTAAATATTGGGTACCCTTATATAGATGACATTTAAATGTTTTAAAAGTTTTTTGGCCATATCTCTCCATTTTAGTAGAATGAAATCTAGCGACTGGAAAATGACAACTGGATTTTACAGAAGATCAATGTCACTTGGATTTTGTCCTTGAGATTTGACCATGGGTCGCTATTAATGTAATCCCTATTGCAGTTTATACCAGAAAGAAATTGGTCTTCAAACAACTGAGAAATCAAACACTACATTTTACACTTTAAAAAGTAATTTTACAGATGGAAATTGTTACAGGTAAGGCATTTTTTCATTGCAACTTATTTGTCTACTAGCCACATTTTAAACGCATCATTGGGTGAAGCTTTTATTGTCATGTCTTAAATGTTACTTTAACCATGAAATTGGTCTTCTCACAACAGGGAAATACTGTACTTTAAATTTTTTAGGAACCCCTGTTTTGGAGGATTTTGCAGGTTTAAGTGCCCACACCCTTTAATCCAGTTTTTTTCGACAAGCCCTCTGATTGCTTACGACTTCTGTTAAAACAGTAAAAATAATGAAGTTTGGTTTTAAAAAACTTCGTTCCAACAATACAAAGTCTGGGAATAAAAGTTTTTATTAACAAATATTTTCCACATAAATGACATCTACAATTTACAAGTTGTTTCATGGACCTCTAATGAGGTTATGATTATTTATTGCTCATTTTACCCGTTGATTGACATGATACAATTTATTCACACACAGTGTTCTTTTGCGGGATTCTTCGAGAAAATCATGTGAATTAAGGCCGTTGCTTGAAAGGATGAAAGATCGAAATCGAATACAACAAAGTTGTTTGGAGACTCTCAATTTTACATGAGAGAGACGGTTATAACAATATTTTTTGAAAAGAAATAACTTTATTTTTAAAAATGAAAGGAACCTTGGCATTCAGTGAAGAATTACATTAATCTGAGCTGATATTAGAATAGATTGTAATATAATTCTTATAGAGTTGAACTTCGATATTTAGCTTAAAACTCAAAACAAACAATGTACCTACAGCAAATCACAAACACAGTCTTACAACATGTAATATTATAATTCAGTTTCTTCAAATTGCAAAGTCTCGCTTGAAACTCAGTTTGAGATCAAGTCCAGTATTTACATAGCTAAATCTGCTTTTTGGCATTCGTGTGCGCAACTATCAACTGCAGATTTCATTGCAACTTGATGGCCAACTCATAAGTATGAATACCTGCCGCATATTCCGATAGGTGCTGTAAAAGATAACTGTTTCATCTGCCTATTTAAACTAACACTGACTTACAATCTGTACGCTAATTCAACTGACAGGCTTTCTTATAATCAATCTTTACAGTGGCATAAAAAGTCATGTGATCACTGATTACTGTTAGATTCATCATTTAAACTTCAAAATAACAGGTTTAATTTATGCAAATTAATCTAGCAGCTGCATTCGCAAATGCTAGTTAAGACTACTAGTGATGTTGCAGTGAGAAAAGAAAGGGATTCCCAACTTAACATGTCAAGTTTGACATGTCTTTTGGATCCACTTCATAATTTGTTGTAAACCTGTCCCTTTAAGTGCACTTGTCTCTAACACTGTTATTGTCTGTTTTGCCATGGTGATGATCTGATCCAACTGCATCAAAGCGTTCAGTTCAGTCCTGGTCAGAGCATTGGGCATATCTACTTTGTTCAGTAAGATAAGAATTGTAACGTGTTGCATCTTCTCATGTGCTAGCATATCCAAAAGCTGAACACAGCCTGCAGAAACCTGGACTTTGCTACATATATCCATGACGTATATGACAGCCTTGCAGTCTTCATAGTAATTCTTCCATATAGGTCCCATGCATCCTCCAAGTTCTCTCACAATCACCTCAGATTTCTTACTTGTTGCCAGTGGCATCAAGTTGGTACCCACAGTTGGAATTGTAGCAGGGGCATCATCTATCCTACTAAAGTTATTACTGTTGCTACAACTTTGTAAACGTTTCAGAAGCAATGTTTTTCCAGCACCAACAGGTCCAATCATTAGAGCCATAGCTAGTGATCAAATGCTCTATGATATGATAACAGCTCTGACTCTTCTATTTGCCACACCCTCTCTTATCTCTGAGTCTGTTTCTGTAGAAGGACGGTTCAAAAGTAACAATCCAAAATCCAACTGGATTCACATCTACTCAATTTTCAGAGTATTGAAGATGGTTGCCATATTTGTTTCCCAATTTCCAAAACCAGTCAGTCTAACAACTGAGAACTACTGAGAAGATCTGTCACTTGGCTTCTAGTGATGAATGGGATCATGGGAAACCTGGAGACAGACAATCAGAAAGGTGGATGAATGAGAAATATCATGGGACAAAAATAATTTAAATGAAGGACCCACGGTCCTATGCTCACACAGTTTGGAACCTTCAGAGGAATTTATATCCTGGCTTTCAAACAAAAATATTGATTTGGATTTGTAGTCTCGAACTTTGAGAAACTTAGATAGCATAGTTGTGTGACCTAGTTTGATGACCTAGCTTTGACCTTGAAAATTTTACTTATTCAGAGCTCAGTAAGGTCTTTTGTGATTAAGCTGACCAAAATTTACATCCAAAAATCAATTTGAAAAATCAACTTTTTTGACCTTTCGAAGGTCACTGAAGGTCAAGTAAAGGTCAAATCCTAAAACTAATGTCAGATTTGAACTCCTGGCAACTTGTAGATGATTTTCCTAAAAAAATTTGGTCAAATTGAAGCAAGTTGAAAAATAACTTATTTTTACTGTTTTTTGACGTCAAATATCTCAAAAACGGTAAAAATTTGATGCTGACATATATTGAGAAATATGTAGGGAATGCTTAAATCTATTAATTATGTAATTTATTGCAGGAAATGATCAAGTATAAGGCAAACTTTAAGAATCTTGTCAATCACAAAACCTGCCATTGACTTTATACATGAGAAAGTTTCCTAAAAATGACTAAGTCCTACTTTTTTTCAAATTTTATAGAGTAAACACCAAAAACCGTTATTCCAAGAGATTTGAAATCTTCAGAGGACATAAGTTGCATATACACCAACTACTAAAAGTTATTTGAAAGTTCTACTTTAACAAAGTGTCTAGTATTTACAGAAAATTTGACCTTTTGACGTCAAAATCCGCAATTTCTCGGAAACCGGGCGAACTTGGGAAATGGCGATGATAGGTCAAATAGGCATTATGGATATGCATAAAATGACTGTGGATATGACTCAATCCGAATAGCAGTTTTAATTTGTGCGGCCAATGTTGACGGACGGACGGACCAACGGACGGACCAACGGACGGACGGACGGACCAACGGACGGACGGACGCCTGGTCAATCCCATAGGCTTACTGTGTGAGCCAAAATTACAGAGATTGGAGATTCTCATTTTGGTTAATTCTAAAAGTATCTGCCCTGGCATACATATGTACCATAATTTGACTAGATATTGTCACATTTGGCCTGCTGTGTTCTCTAAAATTGTTGCACATGGTAAATATTTGTGAATATAGTAAGTTTATCGAAATTGAATTGAGCAATGTCAAAAGTGAAACAATAGGCTGCTAGATAATTGTAATGGCTGAAACTGAAAAGTGAAATACTGAATTCAGCTACTTACTTCATACCTTCAAATGTTCCCTACATCCCCATACTCAGTTCACGAAAGTCTAGAGGTTATCAACTGCTTCTGTGTTGATCAGGGCTTGTCTTTATTCCTGAGTTGAGATTTTCAGAACCAAGAAATCAAAATGACGAAATAAAACAGTGAAATGGGCTGTAGCGAAGAATTTGTATGGAACTCAATGGGAAAGTTGACAATATCAACCCATATTGCCCGTTCATCCCGATAATAACCATGACAAAATGTGTGATGTCATAGATACAAAGTATATTGGGAGAACTCAGGCATATTTCATAGTGACATTAACGCTAAGAATTCAGTATTTCAGTTCCAGCTATTATGATTATCTAGCGACCTATTGTCTGCGGCAAAGGATGTTATACCAGACCAGTGCAGCCTTTGAATAGGTAAATTTCAGCATAAAAATTTCATTTCATTTCAAAGGTAGTAGCTCAGTAATCAGATGAGAAAAATTCTTCGTAGAACAATGCTCTCAAATAACAATGAACAATAACCAATATAGAGAGATTTTGAGGCCTACATGTAATAGCTAGGCTTACTATATTTGCACATAGCCATCTTTATAAGGATCCATTTTCAGTTTTGCTTTGCTCAAAGTCAAAGCCTGAGAAATAACATTTTTGAGTTAGGAGAGGAATCTTGAAAATATGTCAAATACATACCTGCAACTTATTTCTGTTTCTATCCCTACATGTCCAGCGTATGATTACCTATGTATCTGTTAAAAATGTAACACTGCAATATTTATTTGCAAAATAATACCTAACATCCGGGAACTTTTGTCTCTACGATGGAACTTTGGAGGGAAATTTGGAAAACAAATTGTGAGTTTATTCTTAAGAAGTACGCATCGAGAATACTTTCAACATATAAATACATAAAAAATCATTATTCAAGAACATATTTACCTTAATATTCGCATGCAGTCATTTGTTATTCGGCACTATTGACGTGATACACTTTCGAATTTTCCACTACTTCCGTCTTACTCTTCAAAATAAGAGATTCTAAGGGAGCATCATTATTTCATTTTCAAAACAAAGTAAACACAGATTCAGTTTCACTTTTCTTCGAAGAACATGTTTTTATTTTATATTGGTTGATTCGAAGATTGAATATTAGGACATGAGTGTCTTTAGTATTTTATTTGAAATTACTACATTGTCAACATAGGCCAAGGGAAAAGTAATAGTAAGCTGTATAGATCTCTTCTTATATTCCTCTTCTATTATTTTCCCTTGGCCTATGATTGTCAACAGATAAACCCCTGAAACTTCTGCAATTCGGACAAGTACATTTGTTTTACGTTCTTCCATGGGCTTTCAACTAGATCGAACACACCTGACTTAGCTTTAGACAGGTGTGTTCAGTAACCTTTGCATCGCTTAGTACTACTTGTAGCCTAGTTTGTTAGAAACAGTAAAAATAACATTTGCTACTTTTGGGGAACAGTGGCCAGTACTCCTTCATAACTACTTATTATAAGTTGCATATCATTAATTATACGAGAACTTTGCAGTAAGCATATAAAGTGATGGGTATTGCATTGAAAAAAGCAGCTTTTGAAGTATAAATTAATTTTAAAATAGAGATAGCAAGGTAATGGATCTGCTGTGATTATTTATAATTCTGATAATGATGTATTGGATTCTGGTGGTGCCATCTTTACATCAGCCCAAAAACCTTAGGTGTGTACTACCCTATCAGACTTAGCAGGAAATCTAGAATCAGAATCTAGGAATCTTCATGGCATAGAAAGAATTTCCAATCTGTCACTACACTCACCAAAAGAAGGGTAATTTCGACTCCTTGATTTTTTTTAGTATAATTCGAATAAAACAAAACAAGTCAACAAAAAAAATTTCCCAGTAAAATTATGTGTGTTTGTGTGTTTTTAACTGAGATAAATTGAATACAACAATTATTCTATAATATTTAGACATATTTATTTTATTTCATTTTCTGGCATATCGCATCTGTATATACAATATATAATATCGTGACTATACTTTCCTTGAATATTTATACACATGAACAGTTTTACAATATATATGGCCACATGAATAATTTATAATTTGATGTTTTTATACATATGAATAGTGTAATATGACTGCAGGTGATGATTATTAGACAACTCACCATAAGGCTTGCAATTGAGAACAACCAGAAAAAGATATATGACCCACAAACATGATTTGCAAGGTATCTTAACCCTCATCTTACGAGAGAAATTACACTTAGTTCTCCAAGACAAGTGTTAAGTTTATACTACTCTATCCCTTACACCAAAATACAGATCACTACTGCACATTTCTGAGATTAACAGATATATTCGATTTTTTATCACATAAATGTTTCACATTCAATGTTTGTAATAAGATATACAACTACATTTCACGTTTCATCTAGGAATGTCAAAGTTTCATGAATACAATCAACTAAATTGAAGTCATAAAATACAAGTAGTATCTAATTAAGCTATGCTGCATAAATATGTATTAATTTTTGTTCATTTTTAAGAAATGTTCAAGATGATTATTCATACAAATAATTCATCTAATAACTACTGAAAATCAACGGAAATTATGCTTGCTTAATCTTCTTTATAATCTAATTGTTTTACAAATAATACAAAACAACATATTTTTAACAATTTTGATACAGAAATAAACATGAAATGTACATTATGACACATAGCCCCAAGTGGCCAATACCAAAATATTGCCCAGAGGTGTTTTCTCAAAAGTATTGTGAATCAACATGATTGGTGATTTTTTTATGTTCTTATACATAGAATAGACTATCAGAGGAACTTTGAGGGATATGATTTTGGTCCACAAGTAGACATCAACAATATCTCAATATCTATCAATATCCATATCCACAAGTTATTTTTAAATAATCTATGCAAGCACCCTAACTATGAGATAAATGTATTACTATGAAATAAATGTATTACTATGAGATAAATGTATTTCAAAATCAGGAATCAGGATTTAGAATACTTGTCAATACTTAACCTCCTGCAATGAACATTTACTAAAGAACACAATCAACTGAATTCTTTCATTGTTAATGCACTGGGTGTTATTCATGACTTAACATGAGCACCATTCACCCTCATACTCCACACCCAGTGTTTGGATTCTCTGGAATGCGTAAACAGCAAGTAGTAAATGAGTATGTTAGACCAGCTACAAATAAACTGTCTGGCTTATTTTGACTTAAGAGTCTCCTACCAATTTTTACTATATATGTACCTATCACCCATATTGACATACATCTCACCCGAGACAAACACTTGTCAATGTCTAAACACAAAATGGCAGCATAAACATCTGCATTTACAATAAGTTTAAATATGTTTTTCAAGGAATCACCCTGTAGGGATTTGCTAGCACATACATGTAATTGTTTTCATGATTACATCATCCCATGTGCCTATGCAATTAGCATTATGAGCAAATAATTAGATAAATTGAATGTACAAGTGAAATTACTGATTTGTACATCTTCAATTTACAAATGATTCTCATTCACATTTTTGGGATTTTCTAGATACCAGTGAAATGATGAAACAACAGTTATTATATAACTGACTATATATGCCCCCTATCTAACTAGAAGCGAGTAAATAAATATGATGGTGGTCATGCAAATTAAAAGTGAAATGTGGATGAATTCTAATGGAATGAAGGTGAATTACAAGTGTTCAAATATCTACATGCTTAGGGGCAGACAAATATAAGAACTTGCTTTCAATATCAACAAGAATATTTCTGCAAACAACTTTGAAAAGTATGAAAGGATCTTAACAACTTTTTTTCTGTACAATCCAGCCATAGATTATTTTTGTTCTGATATTGAAAATATTTGTTAAAGATCTTTGACTGGCCCCTTTATTATAAAGGACTATCCAAATTATATTTATAGAGGAAATGTGTAAAAAACATGACAAATTGATGTTCTATACACAGATAAGATATCTTGAGATTTAACATGGGAAGTAATTTGCAGATCTAATCTGAATTATTGTGGCAAGCCAACCCATTATGTTCAAGGCATTTCTCTGAAAATTTGTAGATATCCGCAATCTGACAGGAGCAACATAATAAATAAATTTTCATACGTGATCCAATCAGATTACAAGTAAAATTCTTTATGTTTATAACACTAAATATATACAATCTTCCTTCATATAATGAAACATAAATTGAACATTTATAGCTATCTGTAACATGACTGGTATATCAGAATGAATTCCACATTTATATATGTGGCATATTTTTCAAGTGTGATCCAATAAGATTTGGTGTCACAATGTATTAGTATATAAGTCCACCTTTAAGAAAACCATTCAGATTACAAATAATAGATACTATACATGATCAGTTTATGTTTTGCGAAAGCTCTAAAAATATCAATTTGTTCTTCAACATTTTTATAGAATTAAAACCCGCGTAGCTTCTCATGTATATACAGATCAGACCATTTATATCAAATTAATTCGAACAAAATCAAACATAGATTTTCAGCTGTTTCTGTACACAGTACACATTATCTTATATCTGTAGTTTCTACAAAATGGAAAGAGTGCTTCGAGAATATCAGATTAGAATGGTCACATGGTACATGTATTACCTTGTTGGAGGATTTATGCTTGTGACAATGTTAAAACTTGGAAACATACTGACAATCAGGAAATTGTGACAATGTACATTTTATAAGAAATTAGATTCATTTACACATATTTTCCTCCATGAAAAAAGTTATATATTTATTTCAGTCTAAGTCACATTTTATTGTCAAAACATGGACTCTTCGAGCTCTTTCAAGAGAGCTCTAGAAAGCAAGCATATTTCCTCATCACCTAGTATTGGAGTTTTCATGTGTTTCTTGTTTATGTGTAATCGGCATGACAATCTGACTTAATTTTGTAAAATCAATTCTTTTATTGTTATTTTTTATGCATGTAACTTCTGCAACAAAAGTACGACTGTCAAGTATTTGAGAATATGGTTTGATGGTTTTTCAATTTCTTGAGTGTGCAGGAGGATTCAGCAGTATGAAGATGAGCCTATAGATGGCGCTATCACATCCGAGCTAGGTCTATATCTCCTAACACCCACTGCTGGGAGGGCTTGTTATTACATGGGCCTGCAAATAATGAAGAATGGAACATTTAAATTATCTTTCTTGTATCAAGTTTGTGTGCTACAATTCCTGCTTTATAAGGCTTCAAAATATTCAAAATTGAAATGTACACTATCTCATACAATCATTGAAAAACAGGCCATGACTTGTTTACTTACCTACTGATGGTGTATCACGTTCTGATGGATTGGGTTTATCTAAACACTGGTTACTGTTGGAATGCTTCAATTGTAGAGTCTGAAACAATACATCTATGTTGTTCATGGGGGATTCTCATTCAAATATATCTTTGGTATTAAGCTCACAGTACTAAATATGCACGTTTTACAATATTAAAATTAAATGGCAACTCAGGTTCCATCAAATAATCAGAATACCGAAAATAAAATATAAGAGAAAAGTGAAGTTGTGATTTTGATTGAAAAAGATTTTTCTCTTGACATTCCAGCAATTTGTAATTCTTTGACTTAGACAGGAGCATATAAATCAGTTACCCTTTTTGTATCCCAATGTCTTAATAAAATCACATAAACAGCACAATCATATATACTGCAATTCCATGCAAACATACAAAGAAAAACAATGCATGCTTATATAGCTCAACTTTTGCTACGCATGAACAACATCTGTGCAAAGCCTCAAAATTCACACAGTGCAAAATTGTTTTCTTTGTTATTTGCAATCCCTTATCATTTTGTAACAATCGAAATAACATATACCTGTTTATCATACTCAAATAGCTGGTTGCCACCCAAACCATGGCATTTGAAAAATTTGACAGGTCCCTTGACTTGTGAGACATCTATACATAGATCATCTGTCATAAGTGACTTCTTCTTTGTATATGAGAACACCTAAAAGCAGATAGATGGCACCATGCTACAAATATTCAACACATTATTTCAAATAAGATAAACCACACACTGGTCATGCTTCAGGGGGCAGCTCAAAATGTCAGTTTTATATGAAAGTAATTTAATTAAGGATTTGACCTACCTCCTTTCATAAGGCTATGGAGTAACATTATCCCACATTTAAATTTGAATGTCTTTTAGCCCAACAAAAGCATTTCCCCATTGAACCCAACCATATTACTTTCACATAAGAATGACACTTATATTTGACCTGATCCCTTACATATTTCACCACTTTTCTAAAATCTAGCAGTCCATGGAAATCAGTCCCTGCTAAACATAGGTAATTTTAAAAGTAAACATATAATGAATGCCATGCAATTATGCAGCAGGCGCCATAGCAACACAAGAGACAAACATTGATAAAAATGAACTTCTCTTGAAATGCAAAAATGACAGGTCCTTTATTTAAGGAATATAAAACAAGCAGGAACATTTTGACATGTAATGCACGATTACACATGAGCTGAGCATCTGTCTACAAAATAATATTTAGACTGAAATGCACTGAATCACTTCAAATGACTTCCTTGGGTCAAATTCAATACAATCATATAGCCTAATCATAGATGTTTTTGAAATGAATAACTTTTGAGGAAGGAAGTCTATATCATACTTTATCAAATTAATGATACTTTGGAATGATGAAATATTGACCTGCTCTCCTGAGGTCAGTCTACCATACAGATTTTAATTCAATGCATTTCATCAAAATACAATGTACATAAAAACATGAATACGACTAATAAATGAAAGTTGGCTGCATCAACTGCTAACTCCATGTATACCTCCTGATCGTACTCCCACATTTGGTTACCCGCGAGACCATGACACTGGAATAGTGTGACAGGTCCCTCCATACTAGAGACATCTAGACAAAGGTCATCTAGCTGTAAAGCTCTTGTTCTGGTATATGATATAATCTTAAACAGAGGGAAAAGGTTAGATTTGTTATCTAGAATTGGCAATACATGTAGTATACTTTTAGTAATAGCTCCATTAAGAACATAAAATCTTAAGCATGTTCAATATCAGCCACTCTTCATGGAAGATATTTCAAATATTCAGGAAATAATTTTACTTCAACTAAAAATCATAATAACTTGAATTTTGAAATGTTGACATGGGAAGTGTATATCATTTAATTTCTATCAGATATAAACTGAGGCATAAACTGAAATATATTACATTTACATTTATAATACCAATAACCATTTTTATTGTTCTGGCATTATGTCCAGAAATGAATAAACTTCCAAATACATATAGAGAGGTGTGCCATGGTACAGTGGAACTCTTCATAGTGACATCATACACATTCAAAATTTTATAATAGTATACTAATTCTAGATGAGTAAAGTAATTCTCAGTAAAAAGATTTGATACCCAGTGAAGCTACTTTTTAAGAATGTCTTAAATGCACCATTTAAAGGTTTGCGTGTGGCCCACAATGCAGGTCGGATCGGGAATTTGAAATGTAGTATTGCACCAGGGGGTGGGATTCTGACGTAGTACTTTGTCCTGTGAGTAGGGATTTTTAATTTTTTTTATGAAATTGCTTTAAGGGTTGGGGAAATCGACTCACTAGGTTGCTCCCATGGGAAGGAGATTTGACAGCCCAACAGTCAAATCCCAACCCTTCTTGTGTGGGGGTCTCACATTAACCTTTGGATGATGCCTATATTCAGTCATAAGATCCAGAAATGAAAAGGAATTGAAGGACAAAGGGAACCTTGGAGAAGTACCACTATAATTATTGAATTATAAAACCCTTCCTTGGATCACGGGGTACCATCGAATAATTTTGGCAACGTACCGGAGAACGACATATTACTAAGAAATGGCAATAATTAAGCACAATATATTTTTTAACTCGAGTTCTACTTTGATTTTGACAAAAGTAAGTATTCCATGCAATGGCTATTTCATTCATGAATTTGAAGGAATTCTGTTGGAACCCAGTTCTGATCAAGTACGAAGTTATTGAAATCGGCGCAGTCGGACTTTACTCCGAAAGATGGTTTTTCGATTATAACTTTTTACAACATTTAAGTATAGACTTTTATAAAAAGTACAGAATAGTCCTTATACTATTGAATAATTCTGTTATTTCTGATTCACACGACTCTGATTTGTTTAATTAAAAAAAAGTTTTAAAAATATTACTTAGGAACGTAACCGGAGCTGGGAACGTAACCGGAGCAGATCAGTTGAATTATATAATTTAAAAAAATACAATATATGATTTAAAGCATATATATTATTTACAAACACATATGAATGTTAAAATGAGCATTATTTATTACCCTTCACTTACAGGAAAATCAATGCATGGCAATTAGTATAAATTAGAAATTAATTAGAAATTAGTATAACAGAGTGGGTTCTAATAGTTTGCTGAACAAATACAATGGGTGAAATCAAATGGAATTATTTGCTTACTACATTTAATCACTTCATTCTCCATACAATGATTGTTCTATGTCTGATAGCCTTTCTAAGGTAAGTGCACTTATGCATGGTAAATACCAAATTTAATTTTTCAAAATGGATAAATTTTTTTCTTTAAATTAAATGTAATAAATACGCATTCGAACAATCCCGTATGTTTTTAAATTAGTATATGTGCTTTAAATCTGTAACGGGGCGAGTGTAAGGCCCGTGGGTGGCAAATAAAAGTAACAGATAACTAATGTTAAAATATATAAAATAGTCTATTTCAAATAAACTTCAAACGTTCTCTGTACACTCTACATTATCATCTAACTCTAAGCAACTACTTAGGCTGGGACAACACCCAAACTCAGCTACATGTGAGTGAATGCTATTATATGGAATACAAAAACAGTACGAAACAATCACACCATGAAAAGCTAAAAATTGCTTCAAATAAAGGAAGATATAGTAGAAAGTATACAAAAGAATTGAAAACATTGGAATTAAATATTTGAAACACTGGTGTAAAGTAATGAAGGGACCTGTTAAAATGACATGGATGGGGATTGGTCAATATGAAAAGTAGAAATATAAACAATGTGAAAATGACCATGTTACAAATCATATATTTTAATTTTTTTGATTAAATAATTCAACTGATCTGCTCCGGTTACGTTCCCAGCTCCGGTTACGTTCCTAAGTAATATTTTTAAAACTTTTTTTTAAATTAAACAAATCAGAGTCGTGTGAATCAGAAATAACAGAATTATTCAAAAGTATAAGGACTATTCTGTACTTTTTTCAAGAGTCTATACCTAAATGTTGTGAAAAGTTATAATCGAAAAACCATCTTTCGGAGTAAAGTCCGTCTGCGCCGATTTCAATAACTTCGTACTTGATCAGAACTGGGTTCCAACAGAATTCCTACAAACTCATGAATGAAATAGTTATTGCATGGAATACTTACTTTTGTCAAAATCAAAATAGAACTCTAGTTAAAAATATATTGTGCTAAATTATTGCCATTTCTTAGTAAAATGTCGTTCTCCGGTACGTTGCCAAAATTATTCGATGGCACCCCGTGTGGATGACTGCAAAAATGCAAAAAAGAAGTTCTAATATTAAAAGAATACCAAGTTGCCAAGAAGTTCTAATACAAAAGACACTACAATGTTATGAAGGAATACAAAAACCACATGAACAAAATCCTTTAGTTGTCAAAATCATGTTTATATTTCTAAGAGAGAAAAATCTGAACATCATCTGAAATAACAACCACCAAAGATAATTTGAATGACAGAGGCTAGAATGCATGGTAATTCAACATGAGGATTCCAAAGACCAATCTATGCAGTGGGATCCAAAAAAAGAATATATGCAGAGATTCAGAGGAATGAATGATTTATGCATAAAACTCAAAGGAATAATCAATCTATGCATGAGGATTTTAAGGAATGAATAATATATGCATGGAAGTCGAAGGAATAATCAATCTATGCATGAGGATTCTAAGGAATGAATAATATATGCATGAACTTCTAAGGAATAATCAATCTATGCATGAGGATTCTAAGGAATGAATAATATATGCATGGAAGTCTAAGGAATAATCAATCTATGCATGAGGATTCTAAGGAATGAATAATATATGCATGGAAGTCTAAGGAATAATCAATCTATGCATGAGGATTCTAAGGAATGAATAATATATGCATGGAAGTCTAAGGAATAATCAATCTATGCATGAGGATTCTAAGGAATGAATAATATATGCATGGAAGTCTAAGGAATAATCAATCTATGCATGAGGGTTCTAAGGAATGAATAATATATGCATGGAAGTCTAAGGAATAATCAATCTATGCATGAGGATTCTAAGGAATGAATAATATATGCATGGAAGTCTAAGGAATAATCAATCTATGCATGAGGATTCTAAGGAATGAATAATATATGCATGGAAGTCGACGGAATAATCAATCTATGCATGAGGGTTCTAAGGAATGAATAATATATGCATGGAAGTCTAAGGAATAATCAATCTATGCATGAGGATTCTAAGGAATGAATAATATATGCATGGAAGTCTAAGGAATAATCAATCTATGCATGAGGATTCTAAGGAATGAATAATATATGCATGGAAGTCGAAGGAATAATCAATCTATGCATGAGGATTCTAAGGAATGAATAATATATGCATGGAAGTCTAAGGAATAATCAATCTATGCATGAGGATTCTAAGGAATGAATAATATATGCATGGAAGTCGAAGGAATAATCAATCTATGCATGAGGATTCTAAGGAATGAATAATATATGCATGGAAGTCGAAGGAATAATCAATCTATGCATGAGGATTCTAAGGAATGAATAATATATGCATGGAAGTCTAAGGAATAATCAATCTATGCATGAGGATTCTAAGGAATGAATAATATATGCATGGAAGTCGAAGGAATAATCAATCTTTGCATGAGGATTCTAAGGAATGAATGATATATGCATGAACTTCTAAGGAATAATCAATCTATGCATGAGTATTCTACGGAATGACCATACTATGCATTGAGATTCCAAGGAATGAATAATCTAGTTGCATGAGGATTCTAAGGAATACTCAATCTATACATTGGGATTTTAAAGAATAATTAATCCATGCATGGTGATTCTGAAGACCAATCTGTGTATGGGGATTTTAAGAAATGGCCAATATATGCATAATAAAATTGCTGAATCTGCTATTACCTGGTTTGCAGATGCCTATGGACAGTACATACACAAGTCACATTTAATAACACATGTCAAAACATTGGAACAAAGCTCTATGATATCAGGAGAATCAGTTCAAGTTATGGAAAAGTAGAGTGTACTTAACAGTTACATTACAATGAGTTATTATCATTTTGTAAAACAGACACGAGATGAAGTTGCCGAAGAAAATGTTAATTCTTGGCCATTTTCTAGAAATGGCTGAGTTTTCAAATGAAATCCATAGAGAAAATCAAGAGTCATGTTTGAATCTATTATATTAGAAGTATGACAACAAATAGCATATTAACTAAGTTACCGATATGTATCTTTAAAACATCAATGTATTTCCCTATAAAGGGGAGGAGGGTCTGGTGAGTAATGAAGTTTCTTAAACCCCTGGTTTGTAAATAAGAGGCGAATTATATGTTTGAATATAGTTTATCTCTTATTTCCTATGACGTGAGGTATTAAACCCTAAATTCAAGTTCCCCTCACTTAAATGATTATCTACTATGTAATATTCCTCATTTCCTATTGGCCTATGAATTTGAAATTCTAGTATCTTATGATCAACACTCACCTGGTTACCACCCATATTATGACATGGCACCATGCCTACTTTCTCCCCACTCTTTCGTCCCATACTGTCAAGGCACATGTTGGTCTCCTTATTACGTACCTTAAAAGATACAAAATGGTTGAACACATTTTAGAATTATTTTAGGATTTAAGCCCTGGACTCAGTGCATTGTGGACTGACTATCATTTATCCAAGGTATTGTTTCAATCTTTGCACAAGATTCGCAGAATCAAGTGTTAAGTTCTGGAAACAAAGCCTGAATGGAATGAATCAGCCACAATACATTGAGAAATGCTAAAAGAGCATCTTTTCAATGAAAATTTTTCCGAGGGTCAAGTTGGCAAAGTATCATCAAAGTATTGCAATCTGTATTCTGTAGAGTCAAGTTGTCACCTTGAAAACCATTCAACAATGACCTTGGGTGGATTGTTGGTTCTATAATGCAATGCAGTTATATGAAATAGCGTGTTCGCATTGGTTGGAATCAGACACGTCTTGCCAAGCTGTGTGAAATTATGTTTAATATAGGGCTGGCACGGAACAGAATCAGAATGGATTTCTAAATTTGCTTTCAGAATTCTGAACTTGAATTTGTCACCTTTCAATTGGTAGCTTTGAAAGGTTTATCAATTATGAATCATTTATTCAGATTACTTATAACATATAATAAATCAATAATATCATTTTAAATAGTGATATTTACTGTATATATTTATTTATTTATTTTGTTTATTCCAGTTTGCTAAATATGAGTTGTGGCAAGTGTTCTTTAAAAAAACAAAATGAAAATACCCCATTTCTTAAATTGTGATGTTTCTTGGAAATGTTATGAAAAATAGCTTTATCCCTTTATGTTTGACAAATCTTCACATACAACATCATGCATGGGGATGAACTCTTGCTAATCTCCCTATTCCATTGTAGCCCTACCCCTTCAAACAGAATAAAAAACTAAATATCTATGCACTTACCTCACCCAATGAGTAGTAATCTAAAGGCATCTGTGATTCTGGATAAATATTTTCTAAATACCAACGGAAACTTTTACATTCTAATTTTTTTCTCAAATCTAGCCTTTGAGTTAGATCTCCTACTTCAGTTTGTTTAACACCTAGGAAGGAGAGAAAAAATTCAAAAATTACCAAAATGAGCTGAATAAAAAAGACATGCGCATACTTTTTCGAGAAAATAATAAAAGGCATGTGAATTTGGACTTCAAAGAGATTTAAAATAATTCATTAAATAATTGGTCTTATCAATATCTAACCAGAACAACGGCAACGCCAAAGCGTAGCGAATCCCATTGCACAACCATGGATGGCATTTTTACAAACAAAGTATATAGCAAAAATGGCAGCCATTTTTCAAAGTGGCCGCCTTCTACCAAAAGTGTCATTAGACCATGTGCCATGCTTATAGTATTCACATACCAAATATGAACAAAATCGCTCCACTTCTTTTCAAGTTATAGTCAAATATGTTAAAATGGCGGCCATTTTTCAAAATGGCTACCTTCTACCAAAAGTGCCATTAGACAGAGTGCCGTGCTTATGGTATTACATACCAAATATAAACAAAATCGCTCCACTACTTTTCGAGTTATAGTAAAATACGTTAAAATGGCGGCCATTTTGAAAAATGTCCGCCTTCTACCAAAAGTGTCATTAGACAGTGTGCCATGCTTACAGTATTCACATACCAAATATGAACAAAATCGCTTTACTACTTTTCGAGTTATAGTAAAATACGTTAAAATGGCGGCCATTTTTCAAAGTTTTTTTCAAAATAACCTTCTACCAAAAGTGTCATAGAACAGTGTGTCATGCTTATAGTATTCACATACCAAATATGAACAAAAACCAAAAGTGTCATTAGACAGTGAGTCATGCTTATAGTATTCACATACCAAATATGAACAAAATCGCTTCACTACTTTTCGAGTTATAGTAAAATACGTTAAAATGGCGGCCATTACTAAAAAAAAATTTCAAAATGGCCGCCTTCTACCAAATGTGTCATTGGACAGTGTGTCATGCTTATAGTATTCACATACCAAATATGAACAAAATCGCTCCACTACTTTTCGAGTTACAGCAAAAATCGTAAAATAACGAGTAAAGGCCGCCATTTCGAGCAGAACTTCTACCCCCATAGGGTTTATGTGTACAAAATGGCGGCCATTTTTCAAAATGGCCACCTTCTACCAAAAGTGTCTTTAGACAGTGTGCAATGTTTATAGTATTCACATACCAAATATGAACAGCTTTATTAATGTCCTATATAATTTTTTTTAAATCTAAAACATACTGCTATTACAGTTTTACATATTGCACCTAAATAACTGTAAATTCGGCACTAAAATTGCCGCCATTTTGAAATGAGCGGCCATTTTGAAAATCCGCTTTCGAGCAGAACTTCTACCCCCATAGGGTATATGTGTACAAAATATGAACAAAATCGGGCCAACGGTATTTGAGTTATTGCCCGGACGGACGGATGGACGTACGTACGTACGGACGGACGGATGTATGTCCGGACAGACGGACGTACGGACGGACGGACGGACGGACGTATGTACGGACGGACGGAGGCGTTCCCTATATCCCTCCGAACTTCGTTCGATGGGATAACTAATATTCCAAGTTGCCACTATTTTACTGACTGACAATTCAACTCAGAAATGAGCAGTTAACTTAATCCATACAACTCCCATATCAACCAATCACCATTAAATACAAATCAGCATGTAGTGTGTATTCAATTCATGTTATTAAAGATGCAGGCCCACTGATTTTCATGTGTTAAGACACAAAATAAAAAATAACAGTTGTGGAGCAAAACACAAAGTAGATTTAGATATCAAGTTGTACCTGAGAGAGAGTTCACAAAGCTCTAGATTTGCGAACCAACCTGTTCAAACTTTCAAAATTGAATCTGATGAGTGACACATTTTAGAGTGGGACTGCATCTTTAGTGTAAATGTTTTAGCAATGTTTGTTAACTTAAAACCTTTATAGCAATGGAGAATGAGTTGTTATTGTAATATTATGTTATTATAAGATCTGAAATGTTAGATTGAAGATTTCAAGGACTTAAAAGGCTGCAAAGGGTTAAAAAGTTAGTGGTGTTGAGAATGGTAAATCTACAAAAGATGTGATACATCGTTATTAATGTTATACAGATGGTGAAGATATGATCTATGCAGACCAAAATGAATGTTTATGGATGGGCAAGAGTTAGATATATCCCAAAATATTGTGTTTCTGGTAAAAATATAATGTTATCATTCAAATAGTAGGACAGAACACACAAAATCAGAACCCATTTTTCTTAACTAACATAACACAACACAAACAAAACAACACAATGCTACACTACGCTATGACAACATGAACAAACATCATACATTACAGTAAAACCTGGTTTAAAGTAACTGGGACTTACTAAAAATGTTCACGTATTTAGCAGTTATAATAGCACTGAACTTAATGAGGCAGCAAATTGGAATTGAAAGTTCAAAAGTGTTTGTCTGAGAGAAGCATTCACTTACACAGAGGTTTTACTTATAAGGATAACAATTTCTGGAATTTCGTAAATAGGGGTTATGCACTGGGAAGTTTTGGATACAGGGATATTCCATGTATCCAAACTGACTGTGCATAACTGTTGTATTCCAAACCTGATGAGGTTTGAAATAATAAGCATGTATCCCATATGCTCTGCTGTATTAACTTGCAAAATATGTAATCATTTTTAAATATTTGACGCGTAAATCTCACATAAAGGTATAAATACAAATGAAATGTTAAACATTTTTGTCTTTTGTTTAGTTCAGTGCGATAATAGTTATGATGTGAATTCCCGGGGAGGGACATATAGCCATCGTATGTCCCGGAGAATGGCTTATGCGGGACATATGATGTCCCAGTTCCTCATTAGAGCGGGACATACAAAAAATATTTGTCCGGATATGGAATATATTCCCGGTTGATATGTCCCTTAAACCTCCTGAACAGACTTGAAGTGTTTATATTGACAGGTTTTACTGCAAACACAGATTAGAAGTTATTAGATATTACAAAGATGGGGATCAACTTAAATGTTGGGATGTATTCAGATATTAATACAGACATGTCTTCATTGATTTCTGAATGGACACATTAAATGCACCCATCTGCCACAAACATGTCTGCTATTAACATTTGAACAAACCAAATGTGTTATTTCTGTTATTACATGCACGCTGCACCTAGAAGTTAAAGCAAGGTACATGTATATTAGCCATCACCATATATACCAATCCATTCTTTATGTATAGCACTGTGTAAGTGAACTGTCTACATAGCCACATATTTACAGTTAAACCTATGAAGGCGAACAGATCTCATCTTGAAATGAGCATTAATCTGCTTAAGCAGTATTCACTGAGACAGATCTCTAATGTTTAGTGTTTTTTACATTTTCATAAACAAATCACGTCCCTTTTGTATTGTATTTGTAGCTGTAATTCCCACACTCAATAACCTTAAAATATTTTTAATGACATATTGTCTTACACTATCAATAGATTTCAAAATAAACCTTATTTTCTAAAAAATTGCACAACTTAGAAAAATCCTTTCCTCGTAATCACTACAATACTAATTGCAACTTGAATTTTAAAAGCAATTATTCAATGAATATAATTTTACATGAACATATTCCTTTAAGCATCAACTATTAGAGAAAAGAAGTTTTAAACCCAAGTCTATTGATAGTGTGTGTTATACATCATGATGAATTTAAACAGTTAAGGGGTTAATTGGGTTGATGATTACAGCTATCAGTCCTTTAAGGGTTAATACTTGGTTCTTAGTATGTGCGATGAAAGCTAAGCACATTTTCAAGATTACTTTCTTTTATTCAGAGATAATGCAAATTGCAACTTTCCTTCACACAGTGCTACACATATAAGAATCAAATGTTATTAAACTGTAAAGTAGAATGCCACCGTATCAAACATGAATGACTAAGATTCAGTTTGCATTTGATAAGGAGACATAAAAGAAATATTATAAATTATGTGCCCCATGCTACAGACTGCCCACTACCATCCTGTCATGCCCTCTTCCCTCCAACCATCATGCCCTCTGCCCTCCAACCATCATGCCCTCTGCTAACCTGGGTTAATCTTATAATAGAAATCTTTATAGTTATCCATCCAGACTTCTACTGTACGCATGGTATTATGATTGAGGATGTTGACAACGCCCCCTGGCCAACTGTATGGGGACACCTTGCGGAAGACATGCCCTACACGAGAGCATGTCGCGATCAACACCTGACCTCCACACATCCAAACCTGAAAGTCCCAGATTGATCTAATATTAATAAATATACAAATACAATCCTTTTCTACACTTGTGAAAACAATATGTATATCTCCAAGACACTCCAGGTGTTTATGCTGATCTCTTTAGGGCCTACAAGAAAATGTTTACAGGGAAAACAAGTGAGACAAACAAGCAGTTGACAACAATACATTTAAACATCCATCCATAGTAGTCCCACCTGGATTGATTTTGTAATAGAAGTTTTTCCAATCATCCATCCAAACTTCTGATAATCTTGCATTATTGTGGTTGATGATTTTTCCCGTTCCTCCAGGAAATGTATATGGGGTGGCCTTGCGGAAAACATGGCCGACATGGGAGCAGGTTACGATCAGTAAAGTCCCACCACACATCCAAATCTATAGTTTAAGTAAAACATACCAACATACATTCAAGATTAGTATTTCATACTATTGAAGGTTGAATTTTGAATTGCTTATTCTTTGAAATTCACATTATGAATCTGTTTTTGTTAACTGAATAACCGAATTTTGTGAAATGCATTCTTATAAGTATTATTAAAACATTTCATATTTCTATGTTAAGGCTTATCATTAAAAATCTCAATAACATAAATAAAATATTGCAAAAGTCTAATTCATTGCAGCAATGGAGAAAAGTTTCTTATGCAATCGTGCAATCCAATACTCATGATTACAATATTCTTAGATACATGTTTTCAACATTGTGCACTGTCAACATCCCCATTGATTGATCATGATTACTCAAAATTTTGAAATTGAAACAAGCCTAAAATTACCCTGACTGGCACTCAACACACTTTCATTACTTTTGATGAAAAACATTGTTTCTATTGGAAACAAATTCTGTTCAACTTACCCTGAAAGACATTTCTAAATTTTCTCCACCCCATATATCCATTCCTCTATCGTAGGAGCCAATTTCATAAAAATAATTTCTTTCTATAGATAACAATCCACCCGCCATTGTTGGAGACCTGGTATATAGAAATAAAACTTATTTTCAACATGTTTCAAAGAATCATTCAACACTTACTGGCTATACTTATATATTCCATACCATCTCTCTAAAAATTGAATTTATATTTAATCAATACTATCTTGGTTTTCTAATATTCTTTACATTTTAAGAGTGTGTACTTGTATTTTTTACAATCCACATTTTTCCTCCACAATTTCAATTATTGTAACAGCAAACAATATGAAGTTACTGTGACACACCTCAGTGGGAGACTCCTATCTCCTCCCCTCCTCTCCATCTCTCTCTGGGGCACAGGGTACCAGCGGAAATTCAACTTCCAGTTAAATCCACCCCAGGTCATGTCAGAGCCTGTGATGTACTCAAATGTCTCATCACTAATGACATCTATTATTGGACACACAACACTTGTTCTGAAAAACAGCATTTCATATAACTTGATGTAGGTTTGCTTTTAAGTTAACAATTTCATAATATTTTGCTAAAAGTTTAGTTTTACTAAAAATTTGATTTTACTTTACTTATTTTTATGTTTTTTTGTGTAGTTGCTGCTATGTACACTTTAGTATATAAACTGACTTGATTAAACAAGACATACAGTCATGTAATCATGGACTAAATGACTATGAGTTTCATTGCTCACCTATCTTTATAGATTTCATATAGCAAGGGCTCCAACCAGCCTTCTGTGCATTCACAATGAGCATCTAGGAATGTTATAACTTGCCCCTTAGCAACACTGGCTCCTGAAAAATAAACAAATGAACTTAAGTTGCCATTAATTTAGTCTGACTTACACCCAAAGCTGTACAGGCAAAATACCTGTACGCATACAAAATGCAGGTACCTATGCAATCTAAAAGAAATTGATGGAATATTTGTGGCAATAAAGATGGCCACAATTTTGAAGAGGCTGAGCTTTTGAGACGCCACTTTTGAAACAATTGGAGATTTTATATAGACACATTTTAAAAGTGAAATCATTTGAGTTGTGGAGGATTACAAATGAGCCACCAATGTGTTCACAAAAGACTGATGGACAGACAGACAGATAGACAGACAAATGGGTGATTACAATAGCCCACACCATGTTGGCTTAAAAGGGTGAATGACAGTTCCACCTGCAATGGTTATAACCCATTACTATAACCCCTTTTAGTTAATAGTCTATTTCAATGCTAATAGACGTTATAAATAAAACTTGATGTGAACATGACATCAAGATGACAATGGAGTATCAGATTCCATTCATTTAAATGATAAACTAAGCTCTTTATTGATCCCATCAGGATGATTATTGATCAAATATAAAACATAACTATTGTGATTTGGATTTGTGGAATTAAACGTACTTTTACAATACAAATGATGATGACTTGATTACATGGAAGCATGGTATAACTGAGATTTATTTTCTCTATATGTGATATCATATGTGATTTCATATGTGATATCATACCTCTTAATCGTGCTCTTATTAAGCCCTTCCTCTCCCCCATTCGCTCGATGACCACAGGAACAGGAAGCTCTTTGACATACATTTCTAACTTCCGTCCAAGGAAATCTAAAAGCAGAAATGAAAAAATTGAATTGAAATATTAAAAATCCAGAGGTGTTACTATAGTATGTTAAAATATAATATTTGTACATTGATAATATTTGTATATTGTAAAGCAAGAAAAAACATCTGAACAATATTCTGTGATCCTTTGTAGAAGACCAAATATGATATAATAGGCTAGTCTTTAGATGTGGATTGATACTTCCTTAGAACATTGTATTTCTATATTTGCCAAAATTCACAGATAACAACTTAGCTACAATAACAACGAACCATGCAATGCACTGTAATAGACTTTCTTTAGGAGGAAAGCCTATTAACAGCAAAAACACATTGACTCGTAAGAGCAGATTCTTGTTCTGGTTAACATGCTGTCAGAATTCAAATCTCTAGCTAATCTCTCTCATGAGAATTTTGACATATATTTGTATATAGGATATCCAATGAGACAGTACAGTTGCACCTGTATATTTTGAACAACTTCATATTGTCCAAAATTGCTCCTTACAGACAAGTGGTCATTACAGAGGGGGACTGAATTCTTTTCAAAAATGGTCTTTGTATTGATAGGTGTTCCTTACAGAGAGGTGTCGCATCTGACAGGTTTTACTGTTATGTATTAATATCAGTTTCTGCAATAGATACTCATTTATATTGAATAAAATCATGAGATACCCTATTCATTCCACTCAAAATCAATAGATCCTCTACCTTATAGCTTCCTTAATGGACAAACACATCAAATTGATTGATATAAACCATTGTACTTAAATCCTTAAGTCACTGACCTCTTTCTGATGCATCATCTACGAGGATAATCTCTTTGATAAGTTCATGTGGCGACCTTTGGATGATACTCCAAACAGTACGGAGAAGAGTGGTCCAAGCCTCATTGTGGAACACGATTACAACAGACGTATCAGGAAGCAGATTAGTTGCGACATACTCTTTATGTTTACAACTGAAACAGAAAGTTTGAGGCATGTATGGTACAGTATACCTTAATAAGATATAGTATGGTATGGTATTGTATAGTATACTATAATATTGTATGATATGGCATGGCATTGTACAATGTAGTTTTCTCTACAAGATTTTTTCTGAGCTGAGAGCAAAATTTTCATTTTAGTTGAAAAATCTTGTTTTTCCAAATCTTCAACTGACTGAAAGCTGGGCTTATAAAATACTTTTCAAATTCACACTTCAGGGGTTGCTTTTAGGCTATGAAGAAGTTTTAACACATTAATGAAGCATTTTTGATTTAGAACATAAAAACAGACAAACAGAATACATACTCTAACTCTAATCCCAGACAAACTTTGCAAAAAATATTGTTTGTTTTTCTAAAATGTTTTTTCAGTGTTATCTCGCATCTCACACCATCTGTTTATCTCCATCAGATTATCAAAATCCCACCACAGCCGAAATCTCTGTTAATAATCAAGATTGATTTCTATTGAATTAGCATTTGCCTTCATTTAATTACCTTCTAAGTCTGCATGCTATCTTAACAATATCTCTAATTTTCACAATGACTTGAAGTGGAGTGTCGTGACATGGTGTGCTTATCTCAATGATACGAAGTATTGACTTCATGCCAGCTTACTTAAATCCTCGCTGATTCCATGCTTTCTCAGTGATTTCATGAAAATGTGACTGGTAAGTGATGCACTTTTAGGAAGTGTTTATCTCTCATAAAATGGTCAAGGTGACTGGCTAGTGCTTGGAATAGAAAATGTTATTGGAAGACATGGAGAATTAAGGATTCTTGTTGGAGCTTAATCAGCTTTTATGATGAATGGACATCACTCAGCTCAGCCTTCTGTCTATGTCTATGGCAGATCAAATACTGCCTGATTAGGCAAATAGAATCACTCTGGCTTAAAAAGATCTAATGAAAGTGTCCTCTCACAATTACACAGTTAGCATTACTGAAACAACAAATCTTGATTCATAAAAAGAGAATCTTTTGAGTTGAATATTCCTGAATCCATTATTTCAAGTAAGAAATATGAGATTTCAGAATCTTCTCAATGTTTTATAACAATCTAAAAAGGGAATCCTTATCTTGTTGAATGCAATTTCCTTATTCTGAAGAGGCAAAAAAGAAGCGGAATTGCAATCGTTTATATGGTAAATTGAAGAGATCTGACTTGTTTATTTTATCTATAAAACCCATCAAATCAATGAAGCTGGCTGTTATTTCACAGTAACACTGACAAAAAATGTGTATGAGATGAAAGTAAATTGGGCAAGCACCCAACTGCATTTAATAATACAGACCTGAAAATTGCAATGCATGCATGTATTTTGAAACATGCTTGAATAATTTGAAGTGAGTAAACTGAAATTAACATATGTTAGGTGTTAAATATAGAAAAGTCTGACTTAAGCTACGTTTTGGGGGAACATAATTCTGGTTATAATAATAAATATGTTCCATGCAAGATATAATACATCATTAAATATACTAAATGCAGACAAAGTGATATCATTGCATCTAGAAATGTGACCTTATACATAATATAAGTAACATTGATATGAAAATGACCTTATACATAATATAAGTAACATTGATATGAAAATGACCTTATACATAATATAAGTAACATTGATATGAAAATGACCTTATACATAATATAAGCAACATTGAAATGAAAATGACCTTATACATAACATAAGCAACATTGATATGAAAATGACCTTATACATAATATAAGCAACATTGAAATGAAAATGACCTTATACATAATATAAGCAACATTGATATGAAAATGACCTTACACATAATATAAGCAACATTGATTGATATGAAAATGACCTTACACATAATATAAGCAACATTGATATGAAAATGACCTTATACATAATATAAGCAACATTGAAATGAAAATGCCCTTATACATAATATAAGCAACATTGATATGAAAATGACCTTATACATAACATAAGCAACATTGATATGAAAATGACCCTATACATAATATAAGCAACATTGATATGAAAATGACCTTATGTTTAACATAAGCAACATTGATATGAAAATGACCCTATACATAATATAAGCAACATTGATATGAAAATGACCTTATACATAATATAAGCAACATTGATATGAAAATGACCTTATACATAATATAAGCAACATTGATATGAAAATGACCTTATACATAATATAAGCAACATTGATATGAAAATGACCTTATACATAATATAAGCAACATTGAAATGAAAATGACCTTATACATAATATAAGCAACATTGATATGAAAATGACCTTATACATAACATAAGCAACATTGATATGAAAATGACCTTATACATAATATAAGCAACATTGAAATGAAAATGACCTTATACATAATATAAGCAACATTGATATCATCCAGCATCTAATAAAATAAATTGATTATGTCGCAATAAGCATATTTATCATCTTTTATAAACTCTGTAAAGCGCATTCATCTCGTACATCTTGTCTTCGAAAGTGTCACACTATTTACAAGTGAGCAATTTATTTCAAGCAAATGATATTACAAAGAAGGCTTATATCAAAGCTCATCAATAATGTAAGCCACAGGTTGATACAATGGTTATTTGAATAGGGAGAAATTATTCTTAAGATTCAGATATATTAATCTTCTATTCTTGCCATTTCCAAGAAACATGAAGGATAGAAATCGTGAATGCAAAAATAAGAAATGTTTCAACACTTAAAAAATATATGCATGAAAATAAGACTGTATTAAAATATATTATGAAGAAAACTTGCTTAATAAGGATAGAATCTTCTAGAATTATTAGGAGTTTAACATGTCATGCAGATTTGTGTTCTGCAACTGTTAAGTTAGGTTAAAAAGCTAAAAGATTTTTACATTTTAGGTGAATATTTTCACAACTGAAATTAATTCAATCAAAGTTATCACATCAGACAACCAGACAAAATGTGTGGTGGGGAACATATGATTTCTGCAAAAGAAATCAACAACTCTGCAAGATTTATTTCAATTTGTAGTTATCAATAAATCACTGAATGAATAAGCCCATTGTCTGGTAAAATTTGTTAGACCTAGTATGGCTACAAGTGTGCCACCAATCAAACTTTCAATATAAATCAAGCAGTTGGTGTCTACATGACCTCCAATAGATACTTGACTAAATAAGTGACTTCTCCCGTCACAAAATGTATGTACTTGCTGTTGTTTAAATGCGTTACAAACCATTACAAACAAGACACATGGTGAACAGTATCGCACCCTTGAATAGACAATTTTTGAGACAGAAAGTCAGCCTAACATTTACCCAGATTGACTAAAAATAAATTAGTTCACAACTTTCATATAAAGAAAAATATCAGTTCTAAACTCTCACACAAAGAATCAAACCTGAAAACTTGTAATAAATCCTTCAAGAATTTACAGTAGTGGTGTCAATTAACCGCTTGAGCATTAACCGGTTAACCGGGGGTTTTTACCGGTTAAAGTCGGTTAACCGGCGGGAAATTTGAACTGATAATTTCAAATGAAATCTTCATCTTCGATCTTGAAAGTTGAAAAATATTTGGAAAAATGATATATCGGCGTTTATTTTTTACGTTCGTCAAGCTTTACTCTATTCTATGTAAGTAAGCGCGGGAAAGCAATGTGGCAGGGATTAAAGTTGCTGATTGGATGTTTGTAAGGAATTATCGGACCTATCACATGTATGAGTAGCTCACATGAAACTGACGCTTGAAAAACAAACGGATTAAAATGCAAAGTAAGCGCGGGAAAGCAATGTGGCAGGGATTAAAGTTGCTGATTGGATGTTTGTAAGGAGTTATGGGACTTATGACATGTATGAGTAGCTTACGTGAAACTGACACCATAAAACCAAACTGATTAGCATGCAAAATAAGCGCGGGAAATAACAGAATTATACACGGTCAACTAACCGCCCATAAAAACACAGACCGGTCAAGGCATTATCGGCGGTTAACCGGTTAACCGGTTAATACTTGACACCTCTAATTTACAGACAAGGATTGAAACTTCAAAATGTCCGCCTTAACATTAAGTTCGCCTGAAAACACGTACACAAAATAAAGCAACCCCCAACCATAAGCCCATCTGGCACCAGGTAAAATGATCAAAAAATCTTGTAGATTTGTTGAATTTATTTGTAAAAAGTGCATGATCTTCCATGCGTTTTGTCTGTTTTAGAGTTGTGGTGATATCATATTTGAAAGGAACATAAAAAAACAATGATATCAACAAAAAAACATGATAGGCAATATTGAAATAACAGAAGGAATACAAAGGTCTATACAGTGAGAGGATGCTCTCAGCCATCATACCTCTCCATTCTAACATCAGGCAGCGTCCTGTTGAGTCTGATCATCTCACTAGCCATGAGATTAAACTGGTTAATTTTGAACATCTCTTTAGATTTGGCCTGCAAATCTGGAGGAATCACTACAGCTTTACCCATTTCACCTGGAAGATTGGGTGGAGCTGGCTTGAATATACCTGCAAGTAGATATACTAATATGTATATATCATAACAAACTGCACAAAGGCTTGAAATTGGACTCTGATTCAATCCTATAAATAGCAAGCATACGTTTCATATTGAAACTCTGACAAGAGGTAATGAAAGCTATACTTGAGAATGTGAAGATCCTGTCTATGCAGCAACACTGTAAAAGTCTCTGTAATATTAAGAGGGGATTGTAGTATATTGACAGGAATTCAGGAAAGTGATCAGTGATTGATTCAAATCCATCATAGAGACTGAACAGGCGATGAGTCCTGCATCTAGCCCCTGTATTGTCCAATTCTCTCTTACACAATTGAAGAAATATATATTGGGGAAGGGGACGAATCAGGGGCTTGATGCCTCTTGTGGAGGGGAGCTCTGTCATATCATCATTTTTAATACAGAATAATAGTTCAGTTCTATTTCCGAAATACAACACACAGAGTTATTTATTTGAAGATTCACATTTAGATTCACATAATTACATTGTACATGTAAATAACATTTGCCTGTAAATAGAAAATGTAAGTAGGGTGTATATAGCTTGTTTTTACTAAACCAATAATTTTTAGACTTTATGAAATTGCTTCCTACAGTATACAGAGCTTAGAATGAAACACAAGACGTGCCCCAATGTTTAAAAAGTAATAACCAAGCATTTAGGTGATAGGAGTTGTCAATGATATGAATACCAGAGATGATTGTTATTTTGGTCATGAACTTGGATCTGCAAGTCAATTAGATTACATTAGGTATCAAGACCCAAAAGACCTGATTATCAGTTGATATGACACAAGAAAACCTCAACATTTATCCCCGAGACTAAAGCTGGACTTAACTTTTGCAGAAGGAACCTATATCTGTTAAATTCCCAAGACACCAAATAAGCAGAATGAAGACAGTCTTGTTGTCCCCTGGCTATGTGGCTGACATTCAAAACATTGTTTAAATATAATAAATAATAAGAATAAGAATAAAAAAATGAATTTGTCATTGAGTATAAATAAAACAAACAAACACGAATTCATCATTATTCAAGTACAACATGTATTCCAGGTATCCCAGCATGCAATTCCCAAACATATATCCCACAATTCCCAAGGGATATCAGAAATGAGTCTATAAAATGCAACAAAGATGTTTTCATTTTTCTGAAAAAATAAAAAATATTAATATTACAAATAGCCATTATGTAAATCTTAAGATTGTCTAAACTGTTATTTCAGAATGTAAAAAAACTTAAACCATTTTGCCAATTTCATCGCCATCAGCCATGAAAGTGAGCATGAAGAAATTTTAAGGCAACCAGTGGAACAAAGACACTCAAAATCGTATATGTATATCTGCCTTTATATACAAGTACATGTATAGAGATAAACAGAAAAGCTTACTACTACTGCAATCATCATTTGTAATATTTGTTAGGTAACTTTCCGGGGGTAACTTTTGCATTAAGTACAATGTCATGTCGACTTAGTAAAATTTATAGCTCCAGAACAGTGAAACAATACTGTCATAGATATCCATAAAATTATGCATTATGCAATCATTATGCATTTTGGAAGGATATCACACTGGTATTAAAACACAATTGTAAAGAAAAGTTATGGAACACATTGTGACATCACTTAATCATTCTAATCAATCAGACTCTTAGCTTTGAAAGAGAAGGGAGCAGTTGATAACACAATGTCGCTATGTGGGCACTCACCATTCTGAGTGAATTAGATTTATATGACAGCATGGTGCAGTGGGAATGCATTAATTTTCTAAGCATGGACTGTGCAGTTAGTATTAAATCAGTTGAGGGCATAGACTCTTGAACTGTCCAAATCCTCCATTCATTTACATTTAAGGTAAATCTAAGTCGGCCATGTTTTCTAGGCTTATGCATTAAACTGATATAATGTTGTTAATTTTCCACTTCCCTTGACCATCCAGAATCCATATGAGAATGATCCTGATAATAAGATTGATCAAGTAACAATATGCTATATTCTCATTGACACAATGTTATAAATTCTTTAAAAGTTAATCTATTCTTTCTTTCAACTCTTGACTTTCAGGCTCGAAACCAAGCATATTTATAGAAAATCTACCAGTATATAAACATGAATAACGTAAAATATATAATTGAGGGGTTGTGAAGCTATATTCTGGACATACTTGAGTGGAAATTTGTGTGAAGCATTCAAAAGGAAAGAAAATTATAAAACATCTAAAGCTAGCTATGTGTTATCTAAGTATTGCCAAATTAGCAGCAGTGGTGCAAGTCGCAGAAACTTGAGATGCCACAATTATGAAAAATTAATGAAGAAAATTGCATACAGTCACTTCTAGAACAGTTTATTAATGTTTTAAATAACTCAAAGATCTATTTCAGACTTTTCATGATTTTTTGACAAAACACATGAGTATGAATGCTGAGCATTGGGATTAACTATCACTTATTAATAAATACATGTGACCACAAAAATTAAGTTTTAAATAAATCCATGAATGAACAAAAAGACCTCCAAAAACCTGAAAAAAATTGAAATTAAAAAGAAAAGTTTCACATTTTGATTATATTGGGTAAGACTACAATATGAGCCAAAGTGATTTAAATGTTATACGGGGCCTTTAAATAAGAACTCCATTTTCACATATTCAGCATTTCATTAAGTAAGACACAATATTTTATATTTTCCTCTTATCAAAAGTTGAAATTATGTTCTCTTTAGCATCTTAAAAGAAACTTTTGTAAATTATTGGCAATGAAGTGAACACAATTATTCATGGCATCAAGAAAGTGATTCTATGACGTTTAACTGCACTACTAATTAGCAGTTATTGTTAGTGGCAGATTTGTCAATTGCCCTTGTACCTTATATCATTATGCATATGTAAAAACAGAAATCAATTTGAAGAATTAGAATTTTGCTAGCATTAAGATCGAAGCATAATTTTAGCCTTGTGTTTATTTTGATGAATTGCACTTTTCATAATTGGTTAAAACAAATGTCAGCAAGTTTCAAAGTGTCCATGCATAGCAAGGAGTTTGTGCAACTGTGAACAACCTCAGTAATGGCACTGAGACTGCATGTGGCACAAATCTACTCCTTCAATTAATTTAGTAAAAGGGCCAATGTCATCATGTTATTCAAGTTAAGATGCCTAAGAGAAATATCAATGTTGGGGTTGCTTTAATATCTTGAAATTGATGAGTTACCTGAAATCTGAATGAAATACAAATTCCTTTTGAAAGGTACGATAAGGTGTATTGTTGTGAAACATACATATTCTTATATATCAATCAGCTAGAAAACTCCTTTATATCCAATTTATATGGGGTATGTTCATTCTTGTTTATCAGATTCCATCTTATCTGATGCTTCCTTTGCATTCGGTCGACTTCACTTCTTAAAAGAGAGCTTCGTCTTCACTCTTTCAGTTTACAATAAATCTCTGATCTCACCGAGTCAGTCAGAGTTCGTCGTCGAAAAAGGATGACTTTCTATATATGGTTATTTTCTCTGACATCATCTAGAGTTGATGAGCTCACATTTAGCATGTGTTCCTTCCAGTTCGCTGATTGGTTGAGAAAAGGTCAGTGTGGTAGGTTTGAAATGATTTATGACCCGGGATGTCACAGGCACCAGGCGTCGGGGCAGGGCTGCTAAACTGTAATATAGGCTATATAAGGGTAGTTTATAACTAGACTCTGCGTGCAGGGTATCTTCCATGTGAAAGTTCAAGACAAAAAGTATCGAGATGTTTCTTGAAAATAAAATTGATCCGGATTGCCAATTTGCAAATATGTTTTGATTGCATATCTTTAGCATACATGTATTGTTAAACTGTAAAATTATCTGCTCTAACCAGAGACTATCATTTTATTGTTTGCATCTAGATTTCAGGGTCTCTTTCCTGATTACATTTCATAGTAAAGCAAAACCAACATTACATCTTATACAATCAAACCAAGTTGACCACTCAAACCCCAGCTACCACAGAAACCTAGCTTCTCTCACCTTTCCTCTTAATTTCATTAGCGCTAGGTACATGTGGCCGGATATCTGGTTTGTTTTTAGCTTTAGGTTTGTCTGAAATAAATATATTAAGATATACATAAAAATAAAGAGTCATTTTTTTATGATCAAGATGTCGAGTGAGATGGTATTTATATCAGATACATATATACAGAATACATGTACATGAACAGGGTGTTCCAAAAGTAACAGGACTGGTGCTGGCATTTTGTTAAATATGCACCAATCGTCTTCAAAATTTTACATAATGTACTTTCATGTATCGTTACTAAAACTGCAAAAGTTTGGACGAAAAATATGTAACTCGGGTAGAGTTATGGTTGCTATGGTAACATGACATCACAATACTCGGGCAACATTCCACGCAGAAAGTTACATTAAGACAGAAAGAGACATTAAGCATTTTGTACATCCCATATCAAAGTTACAATACAACAACTGGTGGGAATTACATTTGCTTTACATAATCTGATATTCCTATGTAGTATGTATCCTATGTTCTTTGAAAAATAGGCTCCTCTTTGGTCAGTAGAAGAGTAGCACTCTGCATCCATGACTCAAACACATGACTGAACCCATTTGAGCATGGAGTGAACCCACATGTCACGTATGGTCGATTGAACAACTTGGAGAAGGTCATTCTCATCTTTAAAGATGTTACAGCATTCCATTCTCCATGTAAGTAAAAATTAGATATTGCATGATCAGAAGAGTATGGTGCATGGTTTTAGAACTCAGGACCTAGCTGCTCTATAGCTCCATGGTCTTTAATGGTGACCTGCTGGCAGGCGCATTATCAAGGTAGATGACTGGCTTCAAATTGGGTCTTTTCAAAAACTCAATCATGAATTGTTCAGACTGTAATCAGAGGTCTAGATAAGCTGTCGCCATTCGCCAATTGCGAATATTTTTAGCACCTGGCGAAGATATGATCTAAATATTCGCAAGGTTGGCGAATATCTTTGTACTGAACCTACCCGCGAAACAGATAAATCATCCAGTAATCAAGGAAATTCTCCGTTTTCAACTTTCGTATTTTCGTAATTTCAGCCATGAGACGCCACAATTATTTTTGTTTCAATGGAAGATTAACACAGGGCAGCTTCATAAGATCTGTTGCGTTCGGTATTTTAACCTTTACCATGCTGCCTTATTACAGCAAATATATCCCACGCAACTGGCTTATTTTTCAAAAAGCGCAAAAAAATGATATGCCTGGACTAAATAATTAATATCTCAATAACTACTGAATGAATCTGGATAAAATTTTCACTAAGGGAAGATACAGTGGCCTGGTTCATGAAAAAAATGTTCTCGTGAATTTTTTTCGTACATTAACATGACTGGGCATAAATATACCATGAATACTCCTCCGGAATCCGCTGCTCCGCCCCTTCGTCTGGTCAGAATCCAAATCTGAATTTGCAGCGATCGAATGTTCAATTTTCAATTCAGAAAATATTCTAGTTTCTATTTTCGATGACCATAATCGGCTTCCAAGAGCCTAAAGAGCTCGAAATCGTAATCCATTTCCTCCACATTTGCGTTGTGATCGTATTTGTCCGCCATTTTGTACGATTTGTTCACTAAAAACGACTAAAACACTGTTTAAATTGTTGAATTGAGAATTATTTTTCGAAATATCGCCATTCTAGGTCAACAGGAAGTCATGTTAGGCACTGAATAAATCGGGCAATCTAATTGGACAATACGAATGGCGCGAAAAAGTAAAGATTTTAAAAGTTTGAAATCGGGCGTACGGGTCCGCCGGCAGTTGTGAGAGACATTTTAGTCTCGGCGGACGAGTCCGCCGGCAGCACGCTAAAGGTTAATGAATCAGTTGAGACGCCACAACTTGTTTTCGGGTCAATGCAAATTTAACAGAAGCTCATATTTGCAAACCTGTTTCGTTCGTTTTTCTGTTGCATTCATGTCCTGCTAAATTCAAAATTTTCTAAAGAGACTTCGAAGAATAATATGGTGATTTCTGGCGTATTAATCAATATAGCTTGTTCTTTCTCACCCAGATAAAGAAAGATGTAAGGAATATGCTTACATCGATTAAAACATCACAATTACGTATTATATTCGAAAACGGGTGAGAATTCGGACAAACGAAGGTGGTAGACTAGCCTACATACATGACATATGTAAGCATTTCTTCTTGCACTTTCTGGGACCATTGAGGTCCCAGATTGGTCTTTCCGACCAGAGATTGGAAGGCGGGCAGCCTTGGTTGACATGCAATACCATTAGCGGGACGATGACATGTGAAATTTGTTTGAAGTTCGCTTTTTATGTCATTTGATAAAAAATATTTTGGCTAATAATTTTTCAGAGTGGCTAATATTTTTTAGAAAATATTATCCACATTGGCTAACAATTTTTTCAGCTTATCTAGACCCCTGCTGTAATCCAGAGATATTCCAGGAAATTGACTAAATATTATAAAAATGAAATTATACTTGAATCTGAGTTTTATAGCAACACCTTTACAACAAAGCAACTCATAAAATAACCAAGAAATGTTGTATTATAATAGGTGAATTAGATATTTTCTTAAGTAATACAAAAATGTTAGATATCACATTTTCAGAAAAAAGTTGCCCCGGGTATTGTGATGTCATGTTACTATAGTAACCATAACTGCATTTCATCATTTTTTCTGAAACTGCAATTTTAGTTGCAATACTACAAAGTACAAGTTGTGAAAATTTGAAGACACTCAGTGCAAAATCGGCAAAATGCCAGCACCAGTCCTGTTACTTTTGGAACACCCTGTATATGCTGTTTGGCATCTATGCTTCCCCATCAATAAGACTGTTAATGTCAATATTAGAAGAGAGAAAAGGGAAGCTGTCGCAGCAAGTATGATAACATGCATATTGACCAATGAGATTAACATAAATCCTAATCAATGTATTAATCACAAAATTCCTCATTTCACCTGTGAAGATGCTACAGACAGGAAGGTAAGAGGATGAGAAAATGGGAAATTCCAATTGATCAATGACATTCATGATGTACCATGATATATGATGCATATGCAAACCATATGAATTAACACAGGGTAGGGGAAGGGTTGGAATAACCACATGCCAGAAATCTGAAATGCAAGTTTGATATAAATTACAGAGTCTCAGTATTCAGAATGTCAGAGGTTCAGTTAACAGTATTTTAGAGGTTCAGTATTCTGAGTTTTAGGGTATAGAATCTTGGGTACAAAGTCTAAATGTCTTATGCTACAGAGTGTCAGGGTATAGTCTTAGGGTACAGAGTTGGAATCTAGGTTTGAATAACAAAAGATCAATTCTTTCCCTGCAATCCTAGGTGAACAATCCAGGTCCCAGGAGATCTACAAGGGGATCTTCTAAAATATGTTATAATGCATCACCATAAATATAATTTCACTGAGCTTCATACTTTAATATGCAAAATGGCGATGGGGATTGATTCAAAATGAAATAAATATTAGTGTCCAATGTGCCCTAATAAAAAATATAACAGAGGGATCGATTTATCTCGAGTTTGGAAGAACTTGGAAGATAGTGAAACATTTATGGCGATGTACCAAAACATGCATACAGTTGTGCAGCAAGATCCAGCAAACCTCCATCCTCATACCTCTTGGAAGTCGTGGTTTGTCATCATTTAAATGTGCTTGTTGTTTATGTCTCTGCCATTTTTTGGGAACTTCATGTGGTTGTTCATTACGCCCATGCTGTAGTTTAACATGTGTGCGTGGGTCAATATTATCATGTATTTTCCCCTTTCCTACAACAAAGGTCTTACACATTGAGGACAATATACACATAGATAGATATCTTTAAGATTTAATTTAGAAATAATACCCAAAGAATAATCAGTTATCAGTTATAGGCATCTGTTAAACCAAGTAAAGGCTCTAAATTGTCAGATCAATCTGTCAAACCATTTTGCATAAAATCGAGACAGGACTTCACAGTTTTCTGGAGAAAAATCCAATTTTAGATTTCTGTTCTTGATTTTCATACAAAGAAACATTCCTGAAAATCTTATATCAATTCATCAAATGGTTTGCCTAGAAAAACATATAACAAGATTGATCAAGACAACGTCTGCCTGTAAGATTTTGTTTGTCCAAAGCTTCATTGGATTTACCTACTGCATTCAAATGTTTCTATGACAGCTGCACCTAATGTGATAATAAAACCCATTAAATTGATTGAAACTTGTTCGATAATTCAGCAAAGCAAATACTATCATTCCCAGACAGACAAGCCCTTTGGAGAAATGTCAGCGGTGATGGGCAATAAAATAGTTAGAAAAGATATGAAATGAGAAAGCATAATGATATGCATTGGATAAAAGCTCAAATATGGAGAATATCAGAGAGAATTAAACAATTCATTTTGCGCATCAATGAACATAATGCAACTTGGAAAAATCTTCAAAACTGTGAATAATTGCAACTTAATTCAATCACTAGAAAGTTAAATGCTTCAGTGCTTTGGGGAATTTAGGAATGGGTCATTAATCCCTTGAAATGCAAGCAAAAAGCTAAATGGGTGAATCAATTGAAACGACTGGATCAGCACCAATTGAAATTATTGAAATGTTTCAAACAGCCTGTTAGTCAAACAACAAGCATTCATTTTTCAACTTTTTTGTTTTGGCCCAAGCCCTGGTTAGACGAGACTTAAGACACATAATTATAAATAAAAATGCACAAAATGATTAAGATTAAAAGAATAGATGAAACTATTGAATTATAGTTCAAACAATTGAAAAGGTTGAAACCAAGTTCATAGTGATACAACAATGCTTTAGATATGTGGAAAGTAACTGTTTTCATGACATCACGATAATTGGATATATTATCTTCAAAATAAAAAGAGAAATGCAGTTCTGATCTTAAAGTTATTCAGTAGTAAAGATGAAATAAATAGCACCACTGATACTTGATTCACAAATGGGATGTTTCAATTCAGAAAATTATCAAAAAGAAACATGTTAGATTTATTGACAAAATTTGAAATGATTCTCATCAATTAAAAGCCAAAGAAAATACATAAGTAATTTGAATGAAATTTTCATAGATATGCCACATTGCCGAAATTGAGTGAGATTATTAGATAGGTAGACAGATATCTGAGCTACAATATTTCCCACATGAATTAAGTCATGTTTGGAAAATGTATATAAAATACATGTACATTATACATAAGATTCAGGAGTTAATACCAAAGATGTTGAAGGATACTTGAGAATTGGCCAAGGCAACAAATCAATGGTGTCTCACACATCTGTCAGTGTCTTGTACTCTCTGATGCACAAATTTTTGTCATTCACAGGGAGTTTTCCACAGTGATTGGATTATCATAGGTTAACTGATACTTTTTTCTTTGTAGAATTTATTTTTTTGCTGCTTTGATTTTAAGTGAGCGAAAACAAGCTTTTCTAAAATGTTCAATACAGTCTAAGTTATAGTTTCATTCTTCCGTGGACTTTCTAATCACAATATAAGCAATATATTCTTCTGCTTTCTAAAGTATGAATTGATAATCAATATTAATCGTGTAACCTCTATTAAAACATGTCAGTACAGTTGTTAGTTGCAATCCTTTTTACTCAATTGATCCCATTATCATTACTTATCACAGATTTCCAAAAAGTGTTTTTCAAAATAACAGTAAAATCTGTATATGAATATATAATACAAAATGATTTATTGTTTTTTGTCCTTCCCTTTGTGGTTATGAAATTATTATATAAAAGCTTTTAGATTCTTTTTGGTAAACTATGGAGGATGATATCCTGTGGGAGAGCCTTAATGTTGCCAACCACATTTGTCATTGTCATGGAAACATGCTGATTTATGAATATAAAGATATCATTTACAAAAATGAGTAACATATTGCTTTAGATCTTAAAGAAATTGAGTATTACAGAATTCTTGTTAAAGGCTTAGGCCATCCAGTTAAAACATGCATTAAAACACCCTCCTCTTTCATGCTTCCCTGATTTTCATGATTGCATTTTATCTCTAACACTCATACATAATGATAAAATGACAGATAACAAATGGAAAGAGTTGGCAAATAATAATATGTTTACTGACTATCAATTATGAATGTCACGCCTCTAATGCTGATGTTCTAACAATAAAGGAAGACAATGGTCACTTTCCAGTGTGATTTCACCCATGTGAAACCTTCCAAAAGCAAGATGGAATATTCAACCCTGGGTTCATTAGCTATTAGTACACTTCCCTCTCAGGTTAGGACTGATCATTTAACAGCCTGCACTGCACAGAAGGGTAACAGATTCAATTAACAGGTTTTACCCACAATATTAAGAGTAATTTTATAATGTTATATAATAAATACCCTTTGCATATATTGACAAAAAAAAGATTATAATAATTGATTGTATGATTGTGGTAAGATAGAAGATAGTACAATGTCAGTTGATGGATTATAACATTTCAAAAACACTCACTGGAATATTATTAGCTACTGTAACAGAGGGGAGATTATATTATGTTATGTTAGATAATCAAATTAAATAGAATTTTATTTTATTCAAATTTTGGTAAAAAGCTTTTTTCATGAATATTAGTGAGATAACTTGCTAGATTTAAGGATATTTTTTCCGAGCCCATTTTGAGTTATGTTTATTCAGAAAAATATTGCTATTCTCAAATGTTTAATTGCCATTCAATTAGGAATGAAGTGTAAAATTAGTATAATCATGAGTGAAGATTTTGGTATTATTGTATTGTGCTGTAAGGTTGCATCTTATGTTGGGGCTATTTTGGATACCTGATTTTTAAGTACCTATCTTAAGAAATGATCTGCAAACTGTGCAGTGATGTACTGATATATGTAAAAGGTGAAAATATGAGAATCAGTTTGGGTCTCATCTATTCATAAAAGTATGATGAAAACTACCAAACTACTGAACTGAAAGGTCAAAAACAGTGAATGGATCAGAAAAGTTTTGAAACTGTCAGAGCCCAGACCCTTGATATAAAACTAAAAGAATCACAAATAAAAAGTTAATGTAGCAACAACCTGGATTAGTAGATCCCCACTGAACAAAACATGTTATCAAGCTCATCCCATGCCTATTTAGTGCCTCTAAAATTTTAACATAACCCAACAACTGTTTTTAGAGTTATTAAAGATTATGTTTTTGTATGAAAATGGAAAGCCATATTGGGCAGAGATTCTATTCCCATATATCAGCCTAGAAAGTTTGAACCAAATTTGTCTTTCCAATATTTGAGCTATCATCCAGACAGATGTATGAATGAAGACAGACTACTTCTTTATATTCCTACTCAAACTTTGTTCGGTAGGATAAACATGCTATCCTGATGAAATTTGAACAAATAAATCAAGATTTTCAATTGTTGAGAAAACAGAAATGTGAGGTATACATGTAATAATACAGATCCCAAAGGATTTAAGTGAACATTTCTAAAATTTCTGTAATACCCAAATGCATATACTGCATATAAATGACAGAAAATATGAGCATAAATCATTTTTGTACTTATTTAGATGTCCCACCCTGGGCTCATTAACTCAACAAAATAGCTACAACCATGTAGCAGTCAAACAAAATGGAGATTTGAATGGGTTTGATTACCATTAAGAGTATACTATCAGTAGTATGAACGTGTCTTTTCTCTGCCTGTCACTGTTTCTTCTCTTTTTGGAAAGAAAAATTGCTTGACTTCTGCTGACAATATTTTCAAGGGGTAGACAGTGGGATGTTTCATTAAAATACTTATAAATATAATATCACAGATAATGCATAAAGAAGAGCATTAAAGATAATGGAAATACAAGACCAATATTAACACACACACACATGCAAATTGATATAAAATGACACATTAGTCACAGAGTATACATAAATTGCAAATTGTAACTTCATATGCAACCTTTAGGAGCACAAGGCTGCTAACTGAACAGTGATTTTCTTGTAATAATAACAAAATATTACCTTTTGGTAAAATGGCATCTAAAAGACCTGCGGATTTCTTTGGTGGATTTCCTGCAACCCCACCAGGGGCTACTTCTCGATTCTGGTCGCATGAAGGATTAGATGCACAGTCTGTATAATACATGAGTAATACAACGTCCAATAGGAACCATACCATCGATGTGGCAATAATCACTTTACAATATTGGTACCTTAATCTCGACCCCATATTGTCTCTGTAGCAATTTCAGTAATATCCGTGAATTGACTAGTAGAGTTATTATTTTATTTTCCCGTAATATCTTGGTTTTCCAAATCTCTTAGCAGAGATCAAGTTTGGCTTTCAGTTTCCAATTTAACCTAGCATGTTATTATCCACAAATGCCAGATGAATATCATATTAGACAGTATATCATGAAATCCCAACTGTCTTCTCTATGATAATCAAAACTATCAACTTTGGTTTCCAGTCTACTATCAATTCTATTTTAAATTAATAGAAATTCCCCTGATTAATTGCTTTTTGTTATTTTGATTCTTGTTGAAGATTCTGTCCTTAGTATGATATTGCAGCTTACAATGGTGTCAGTTGAAATAATGTTTCTATTTTTCAGCCCACATACAAACTGTAAAAAGGTGCGATTCAAACTGCAGAGTATCGTATCAGCATGCGCTTCACTTGTCCATCATTAGTCCAACTGTAAGAATTTCCCCTGCAAGTAAAAATACAACACTATGTATAGTTATAACAATTTTAGGCATCATACTTGAACCTGTGATAATTTTACAAAGTGGACGGCTGATAAATAGCAACAGATTTTATCTTGAATGCTTATTTGCAGTAATGATATTCTTGATAATTTTTCATGGCAGATTTGGTTTTCTTTTTTGACAATTCTGACACTGAGGTCTAATTTATTGATGACTGAACTCGAACAAAATGAAAAAAAAATATTCGTTCTCTGAAAATTATTACATTGACTGATCCAGACAAAACCTTGCATGGTATCCGGATGTCCTATACTGTGAGACTTAAATTATTGTTGCATTCATTGTGTCAAAATAGGTCACTCTGCTCTCTTTAATATGATAATAATGATTCTGCCAACATTGACCAAGTGGGTGTAAGGATTCATGTATGGTGTTGAAATAATATTTGTCAACACCTGCCATTTGTAAAAGATGCCAGCCACCGAACGCTACCCACAAAAAAGTTTGGGACTAAGGAACTGATATCTCAAGCTAAAAGCCCCTACCTGGCACCATACTCAGTAACAAGAGCAGTCCATTTTTGTAACTAGATGAACAGTTATAAATGAGGGGAATTTCTAGATTAGTGAAGCAACCTTTTATCCTCAACTTCCAAAGAAAAATGTTACTTAATGCCCTGCTCCTTGCATGCAAAAAACCATAATGAACTCAGGTGTGGCTAGATATGACTTGCCATATTATATTACAATCTTGCATGTTATAATTTCATGAAGCAAAATCAATCTATTATTATAAAGGATAGCTAACCTTGTATATTGATGTGGAAGATATTAAAGGTAGCTACATAATACTTCAAGTATCAAATTCTAATTTACCCAAGACAGAAATGAATTATGGCTTCATATAAGGATTCTTTTTCTAATTATGATACAATGTTAACTCTAATAGGTGCGGTGTAACAGCTTACAGTGCACCTGTGTTAGACCTGTATGTGAAAGATTGAATGATAAATGAAGATTAACTGGAGAAGGAGAATGAAATCTAAATGCAGAAAACCTGGTCATTACTTTGCATATATAAGCAATAGAAATGTAAGGAATCCAGTTTTAGATTGAGATGAGCCAGAACTACCAGAGATATAGCACATTCTTGTATCTGCTGAATAATCAAGCAAAGTGGCTTGAAAATGGATGTAAACAAATGTAGCTGATCATGTTATCAGTTAGCAGTTTCACACCCAAGTGAAGGTAAAGAAAACACATCTTTCTTGTTAACAGATTCTGTACCTTACAAAGCCATATAGAATTCTGTGTACAAGATGATGACATCATCATAAAACAGGATATCTATGATACTTGAAGGACTTTCGTGACATGACATTAACATGACAAAATAAGCTAAATGCAAATTGTTAGAAAAATGTAACATATTGCTACACTTAACAATCGCCATATACTGAGCATAAAAAATAGTACACATAACAATATATGTCTGTCACTATTTGTCTTGGTGATGCAATAAAGATCAAGTTCAATGAATGCCTTTTTTAACAGTGGACATACAGTATAATATAAAAGGTAATTGTCATCTACATCAATAATTCTGTTGCTACCTGGAGTGAGGTTCAAAATTCTATGACTGGAATACAGATCAAAACCCTGAGAAATCTTTGGAATAATGGCAAAACTTGATTATTAGAGAGAATGATATGAGTACAAAACCTTTGTAGAAGCAGTTGTATGATTATTAAATTTTCATGAAAAATATAGATTGTATATGTGCTTGAAACAAAAATAAGATGAACACGTCACATTATATACTATACATACAAAATGTATCATCAGCTTTTAAATAAATAATGAACCGATAAAGTCATAAATTACCCTTAACTTCAGAAATTAGAAAAAATCCCAAGAGTAGCGGATCCCATCAAATAAAACATATTTTATCAGAACACTTATCATTTTGTCCATTTCATCATACTGATAACCAGGTTGTAATATTGGCTCCCTTTTGCAAAATCTATATCCATGACATAACAAGATACCATATTAGACAATCCTTCTTGAGTAGAGGCCATAAGGCATCAATCTTTAAATTAGACAAAACCTAATAAATGGTTTTTGAGTTATCATGACTTGTATTTCTCTTAAAAATGGAGGCACTTTTGAATAAGGGAATTGCTATGTGGCTGAATAAAGCTGAATAAATAGATGTCAGCACTTGATTTGATTTGTTTTGGTTGGGCCAGACTAGGCTTCAATATAAAACAAGGCATTAACATGACAAAATGTCACCACCTAAAACAATTTGGTCAATTTAAAGCAAGTTGAAAAAATACCTCTTTGACTTTTTTTGACATGGAGAAGGTCATTGAAGGTCAAATGTCAAATGTAAAGTCAGATTTGAACTTCTGAGAACATGTAGATGATTTTGAAAAAAAAATTAAGTAAATTTGAAGCAAGTTGAAAAAATACCTTTTTGACCTTGAAAAGGTCATTGAAGGTCAAATGTCAAATCTAAAGTCAGATTTGAACTTCTGAGAACATGTAGATGATTTTGAAAAAAAAAATTAGTCAATTTGAAGCAAGTTGAAAAAAGACCTTTTTGACCTTGAGAAGGTCATTGAAGGTCAAAGGTCAAATCTAAAGTCAGATTTGAACTTCTGAGAACTTGTTAAGTCAAATTTGAACTTCTGAAAAGATGTAGATGATTTTGAAAAAGAAATTGGTCAATTTGAAGCAAGTTGAAAACAGACCTTTTTGACCTTTTTTGACCTTGAGAAGGTCATTAAAGGTCAAATGTCAAGTCAGATTTGAACTTCTGAGAACATGTAGATGATTTTGAAAAAAAAAATTAGTCAATTTGAAGCAAGTTGAAAAAAGACCTTTTTGACCTTTTTGACCTTGAGAAGGTCATTGAAGGTCAAATGTCAAATCTAAAGTCAAATCTAAAGTCAGATTTGAATTTCTGAGAACATGTAGATGATTTTGAAAAAAAAATTAGTCAATTTGAAGCAAGTTGAAAAAAGACCTTTTTGACCTTGAGAAGGTCATTGAAGGTCAAAGGTCAAATCTAAAGTCAGATTTGAACTTCTGAGAACTTGTAAAGTCAAATTTGAACTTCTGAAAAGATGTAGATGATTTTGAAAAAAAAACAGACAGACCTTTTTGACCTTTTTTGACCTTGAGAAGGTCATTAAAGGTCAAATGTCAAATCTAAAGTCAGATTTGAATTTCTGAGAACATGAAGATGATTTTGAAAAAAAAATTAGTCAATTTGAAGCAAGTTGAAAAAAGACCTTTTTGAACTTTTTGACCTTGAGAAGGTCATTGAAGGTCAAATGTCAAATCTAAAGTCATATTTGAATTTCTGAGAACATGTAGATGATTTTGAAAAAAAATATTTAGTCAATTTGAAGCAAGATGAAAAAATACCTTTTTGACCTTTTTTGACATTGAGAAGGTCATTGAAGGTCAAATGTCAAACCTAAAGTCAGATTTGAATTTCTGAGAACATGTAGATGATTTTGAAAAAAAAATTTAGTCAATTTGAAGCAAGTTGAAAAAAGACCTTTTTGACCTTTTTTGACTTTGAGAAGGTCATTGAAGGTCAAATGTCAAATCTTAAGTCAAATCTAAAGTCAGATTTGAATTTCTGAGAACAGGTAGATGATTTTGAAAATTTTTTTTAGTCAATTTGAAGCAAGTTGAAAACAGACCTTTTTGACCTTTTTTGATCTTGAGAAGGTCATTGAAGGTCAAATGTCAAATCTTAAGTCAGATTTGAATTTCTGAGAACACGATGATCTGAGATCAGATGATTTTGAAAAAAGAATTTAGTCAATTTGAAGCAAGTTGAAAACAGACCTTTTTGACCTATTTAGACCTTGAGAAGGTCATTGAAGGTCAAATGCCAAATCTAAAGTCAGATTTGAAGGTCAAATGTCAAATCTAAAGTCAAATCTAAAGTCAGATTTGAATTTCTGAGAACATGTAGATGATTTTGAAAAAAAATTTAGTCAATGTGAAGCAAGTTGAAAAAAGACCTTTTTGACCTTGAGAAGGTCATTGAAGGTCAAATGTGAAATCTAAAGTCAGATTTGAACTTCTGAGAACATGTAGATGATTTAGAAAAAAATTGAAGTCAATCTAAACAGTATTTGTTAAGTTATAGGAAGTTGTAAGAAATTGTTACAGACGCCGGACGCCAACCTCCAACCTCCAACCTCCAACCACCAACCGCCAACCACCAACCGCCGTCGCAAAAAAAACGGAGACCATAACAATATGTCACCACTTTTGGTGGTGACATAAAAAACTACAATAGTCTCTAAATTTCATGATTTCAAAAATGTTGGTTGAATCTGTCTGAAACTCGAATGGCATACTCTGGGATGACCCTGTCAATGTATATAATGTGATTTATCATGAAAATTTTGGTTGTTGAATGAATAAACCAAGGTTTTAAAGAATTTTAACATTGCATCAATTCAGATTTGGCACATACTTTTATTAGAAAAGTTGAAAAAGTCATGGAAAATGATTTAAATGCCATAACTGTATAAATCAAAATTATTATTTTGAAAAAATGTTTTCACTGAATTTAAATTTGCTAGTAAAAGAAGGAAAAGAAACTCGTTATAGAGATTTCAAAGCTATAGAAATCCATCTATTAGGCAGCCATACTGGAAATTCTTTCTAAGCCTGGTCCCATTTCTATGCAGCATTAATCAATTATTTTTTTAAAAATCTGATTGAAAAATAGTAGACATTTTGAAATTGGTGGAGATTTTGAAAAAGGTTTTCTTTGGCAGAGGTCCTTTGACTCTAAGACATCAATATATAAAATGTGTATGATATACTTAATCATGAGGTCATTAAAGTGCCCGATAAAGTATAAAATGCGCATGCGTCCAGGTGTTGATAAACTATAAATAGCGAAAATCCAGGGTTTGTCACCACAAGGTAAGCCAGGACGTGTTGAGAGAACAGCTAGTGTTGATATTGAATTTATATGTAGCCAGATAAGTTTCCTTATTGAAATTACATATGGTTATTAGCAATACTTTGTAGATGCTAAATAATAAAATATTTAGAGTATATATGAGAGAAATCGGTCATTTCGAACCTGTTGAAAAGTTTGTGGCTCTCGGCTACACCGGGGAATTTACTTCCATGAGTACACACATAAATGTGGGGTTCCCCAAGAGGTACGCGACAAGGTGACCTGGCATCAAATGTGCGACTAAATGCTACTATCGAGAAGATAAAATAACGAATACGACAATAAGTTATTGCATGTGACAATTCCGAGCCTTCATCTCACTGAAGTATTTTGAAGTGAAAATAGGGTTTTTGTTTTGATACATGGATTCAGATGAATGTAACTTTATTCTGACAACAAATCAAAACTGAACAAAATTGATTGTACGAAACAGACAATTTATTGTTTTCCAATGTTTTGATTGGCTAAACGAATGAAACCAACAAATTATGACATGTAAAATGACAATTTTGAAATGTAAAATTTAAAAGTGACAAACACAACCTCCCTATCCACTCTTTTGGAGCCCTAGTAAATTAGTAATATGTACATGCAGCAGTGGTAGTGTGCAGCTTATTATCACACTACGCTTTGTATTCTAAAGCCTGTTGTTTGTAATTACACTGTTCACTCAACGTATGTTTTGTGTGTGGGCAGTCAACGATAATCATTGTTTTATCCCGGTTATATGACCTCGGCAATTATAAAAAACCGTACTAAACGAAAAAACGCAAATAAGAGAAAGCTTTCACACACATATAAAAAATGAACCAGTCTAATCCGCCAGTATAAACTCTGTGCTATACGTAGCCGGGTCAGGCGCACACTTTAAAGTTACTTAGTAAATCTCTGGAGCAGGATAAAGGAGAAACTATAGACGAGGTAATGAGTTTTTTAAATGACATCAATTTTGTAAAATAAAATGACATCAACATGTCAGAGTTGTGTTCAAAATACAAAATAAGTATAAAATGCAACATTCAGAATCATATATTTGCATATATTTGGTGAAAAGGGAGTGAATAAGCAAGAACAGAGCAATTTTTCAAGCAACATAATGAAGCTATATCTGAACTGTGTTCTTGAATAGAAAATGACAATGACATATTTGCCCATCTCTCACTGCTTGAAATAACCAAATCACATTTCTGAATGGTAAAAACATGATGTATAGGAGTCAACAATTTTCAATCCACGAGATACATCTTCTAAAGTCGCCTGTTCTTAAAATCTCAAATTTAATGATGGCTCTTCTTCTTAAAAACACAAAATGATGATGTTTAGATGTCACATAATCATATTACATTACTTAATAAAGAAAATAAAGGGAGAAATATAAAGTAATTCTCCCCCTGGATAAGTATCATCGATTTGCCTGTTTCCACTACTTAACATTGAGCACTTTGTTTGAACTGTCTTTGCAATGATTTTTACAATTTGATATAGCATCTTGAAATAGCTTGCAATAATGATGTATTATGTCAAGCATGGTGGTGCTGCATGAAGGTGACAGGACATGATATTAAGGCCAACAGAAAATATGCACAGCGTCAATGAAGAATGAAAGGTACTAAAAGTAATTATCAAGGACACTCCCTTTCTATTGCCACTTTGACTATGGGTGTAGAAAGAGACATGAATATAAGGCTACAATACAAATACAATACAAAGTAAATACATGTACATGAATGTTATAAATATTTTTCTGTAAACTCAAAAGTAGCACATTAAAATTTTTGTCAATGGTAAGTTCAGTCTGATATACACCTCATTGAATGCATGGAAATTACCCCATGAAATTATATGTCAATGTATTTAGGAGACTGACATAAATCTAAGACATTTTTATGGCTGTGATAATATTGGAATAGTCCTTATAGAAAGCTGAGGCAGTTCACATAAACGAAATATCAAAAGTTCAGAATAAGTGTATAAAGAGTCGACCCAAAGATCATAATGAACATTCCTGATACAGATGACCTTAGATATATCAAGGGTGAAATTGGGGATAAAGCTATTTTAAAACATGTAAAAAGAAAATCTAATAATTTATTTTTTAACTTTGATGTTTCGTTTTATCAAATGAAATAACTTACTCCATGCAAATGATATTATACCTATTGCACGGAATGGGTTATTTTTTGACATAACGATACATCTGGGTTAAAAGATCCCAATCTGTATAAATGCTAATAGACTTTCCAAAAACTCAATATTTGTAAATAATAATAATAAGAACTGCAACTATGCTTCTTTTCTATTACTTCAAAATGCAAATGAGTTTAAGGTGATATTTAAGTTTGAAGCTGTGAAAGAGACATCACATTATGTTTGGATAACAAAATATTCCCATAACCTGATAAACCAATGCTTATTTGTGCTGGCCTAACAAAACAAATCTGCTGTTAGAGAATCCATGAATCAATGTTTCCCTTTGAATGAACATTTAGAGACAGAATTCATATTTTCAACAATTGCCAATGTAAGAGTGATGTATTTTTTTAATTAACAAAAATGCTAGGTTGTATCATCCAATACTACAAAAATACCACAAAATATTGGATTTATTCTCTAATTTGAGAAAAATTCATGAAAAATTGATGTGAGATAAGATATTTTATATGGTAATAGAAGATAGGGCCTCTTGGGAACTATAACATGGGATTGTTAGAATGATGTTTATAGCAGTAATCTCCTCTCATTATTCCAAGAAACCTTTAACATTAATTCTTATTTTCCAATTTTCACAATGAATACCCTTTGTTATTACCCAACCTTCAGTACACTCTTTAAATTTTTAAAATTACTTGATCAAGCTAACATATATTTCACTTTCAAACCCCAAATCTTAGGTCACGAATACTGCTACATATGTTTGAATAGTTCGATTTCAATTTTTAGAAGATATAATCCTTTGCAAATACTCGTAATTAGTTTCAAAATCAACTATAATGATCCATTTATATCGTTCAAGAGATCTGATATGCATTGAAAGATGGGGAATATTTCATAGAAAAATGGGGAATATTTCATAGAAAGACAATGAATATTTCATAGAAAGATGGGGAATATTTCATAGAAAGGCAAGGAATATTTCAGAGAAAGATAAGAATTATTTCGTAGAAAAGGAAGAAATATTTCAGAGAAAGACAAAAATATTCTTCACAGCCTGTTGGTCTAGATGAGAGATGTGATTTATCAACAAGACTGAAAAGGCAGTAATATTACAGTATTACTGTATATTGATTTGTATTTGATATAATCTTAAGTGCCTTTTTGGATTTATGTATCAGTTACAGAGTAATGTAAATATAGATTAAACCCATCAATTGTCAGCGTGTCCTGCTATTATAAGGTCACTTGGTGACAATTCAGGGAATATCAGACAAATTATGTCAAACAGTTTTTGATTGGTTAGGCCATTGCCCTAGGGTTTAGATTCTTTATGAGCATATTTTACGGAGGTGAATTCACCAAGCTTGATCAGGTTGACTCCATAAACATACTTCAGATGTGGATCATTTCAACTAAACAATCATTAATTTAGATGGACTCAGATCTCAAAAAATGCTCCAAATATATAACTTCAGTTTATAATTTCTATTCATTTCAGTTATCAGCTTAACATATATATGAGCATCATATCAAATTATGACATCTCCTTTTTTGCAAAACAAATAAAATGTCAAGACTTTTATTGATATATGGGTGAATGAGTTTTCTCTTTTATTTAAAAAATGATTTTTAGCAACAAGATGACATTTTGGCAAACTTTCTATCAATAATATACAAGTTCATGTGACATATTTTAATAGTTTGTAATATTAACTAAATGATTTCTGGTAAGTCTATGTATATTTATATCCCCCTGGTTAACTTGAAACCAAGGCTACATTTCCTGAAACACTGAGTAGATAGTCATAAAACCTGCCCCCAAGAGTCACTTTAAGTGGTAGGGAAATATTAAATACATAAAACATTAATAAGCATATTTTAGTCAGTTTACGGAACAATCTCATGCATAACCTTGTATTGAGGAAACAGTGAAATCAGGGAACTGCCCGTGTCAATGAATAGAAGATCTAAACGAGAATTAAATAAAACACATACCTGTATGTTCCTTGATGATAAAATCTGAGGTTAGGGCACCTATTCGATGATGTCCCCTTTTGCTATACCATATTGGTCATGTTTATTCTCCAGTTTCTAATCTGAAAAATGAGTCACATGATTTTCAAAGAAATAATTTAATTGATGAATGTTCAGAAATGTCTCCAGTTCTTCACCTGTTTCTTATCATTCATTAACACGTTTTACTGACTTTTTTCTACGATTAACAGAATAAAACATAACATATTGCTAGTTATTCCTCTCTTTGTTAAAATGAAGATGTGCATAAGATTATTTGGCAACAGCACAGAATAATGATGCATTACTGCAGAAAAATGTCAATGCGCATCTACGTTTTTATACCTCGAGTCCATAAGGAAGCAAAATCTATTTAGGGAAGGGCAATACTTTTATATTCTTATTGACCACAAATAATCAAAATAGCAAATGTGAAAGTTTAAGTCTGTGTCAATTCATGCACCTCCAACAAATGGGAGTACAAACAGTCTACAATAATTATGATTGCAATATCTTCATGATTGCAAACTGAACAGGGTGATTATATTTGCCACCTGTGATATATGTCATTACCATTAATACAACTGTCCCCTTCTTTGTTACATTGTTATTACTTTATTACATCAAGTAGCTTCATTATCATAGGAAAGTAACCTCATTTTAACAGATTCAGGCAAGCATAACAAGATGAATTGTATTTCGTAAGTTAACCTTTGTTTTAACCAAATAGAAGAAAACCACCCTTAGATCTGGGCTTTCGCCATAGGCAGGCAACAGGTGATTTTCTCCACTTGTCCTTTCCGAATTTGCCTGTTTTTAGAAACTCGCAACTGTTTCTTTGTTGTTGTTCTCATAAGTCTTGTTTGAGTGATCAATTTATTCTGCTATCCCATTCCGAAAGTGTCTCTTTCATGAAATATTTTGGAGTGATCCCATCATTAAAGCAAGAGAGGGCTGCAAAGATTAGTAGCATTTCACTCAATTGAAAACCTATTCTCAAAATCGCTGTTCCCTCTTCAAAAGAGATGCGAAAATCTTTCCTTACAAGGTCAAAATATTTCCCATGATGCAGTTCTAGGAGGAACAACTTTATACTTCCTTGTTTTCCCTCATAGGTTTAACATGGGGATTTTAACAACTATTTTTCAAACGATATATTCGTTCATATTCCCGTACGAGGGTACAGAAAAAATTATTAGAAACGATTGATCTTTTACTAATCTTAATACAACAGCTATTTTTTTCATTGTATTGATTCATAGCGTGGTGAAAACGATGATTGAAAAGTGAAAATATTCCGGAAGAGAAGGTCACATGATCAGTTGACTAGTCGCCATATTGGAAAAAACAATTCCATTCGACTTTCAATACTTTCATGCCAATCTTACCGCACTACAAACTGCATCATCGATGCAACAACGGAATAAAAGTATTCATCATCGAATTACATCATAGAGTTACGTTGAAAACCAACAAATAACTGAGCAGTAGACCAAAGAAGAAGCGTCGCTATTATCTAGGTCACTCTGTTCAGTGGTCCGAAAGCAAATCTATAGTACTCTTTTCCGAATTTTGTTGTTCATTGTACAATCTTTTATTGATTAAACTCGGTTCAGACTATTAAAGCAATGACAAAGAAGAATACTTCCGATGTTGTCATTGTTTTATTTAGCGTGCGGGTGTAAAAACAAAATTGCGTAATTAGTTTGATTTAGAACTTACGGGTCACGCAAATAGCTACGCGAAATGCATAGTGAGAAAATATAAACCAATCAAATTTGGTCCTTTTGAGTGCTTTTTCAGTACATATTTGCGAACGTTGTGATTCAAAGAGCGAATCGCAAAAGGGAGAATTCACCAACATGAAAAATGTCATATGTTGACTAACTTTGGACAGAACCATCATGTATTTGTAATATATGGATTTTTTAAACTGAAACTCGAATTGCTAAGTGATTATGTGACAGAAATATTGGATTTCTGCAGAAAGCACTGGGTTGAACCAGTAAGAATATTCTTCTTGAAGGACAGAACTTTGGTAGACTGGCTTGAGCAATCTGACACTCTTAGTGGAATTACACCTATTTCATGGCTAAAGGCGTTTTCAAGGCGTTTTGGGTAACGTAGGCTAGAAAACCGCAATCCTGATTACACCAGAATTTTAAAAGCGTCTTGAAGACAACTTTTCGTGATTACACTTGATTTTTCTAAAGCGCTTTTAGACTGATTTAAGACAAAAATTTGCCATCAACCATCGCATTTGCATCAAAATCTGCTATTTAGATATACACTTTCAACCGTAGCGCCATCTCTGGAGATTCAAAATGATCCGATACTGTATGTTTCTTTTTTTCTCAAATCGTATTCAATCTACCTCTGGCGTTAACAAATATGTGCTAAAGAAAGCATGGAAAACAATGCACAAGCGCGCAAAGAGAGAAGCTCGGTCGTTAGGAGAGATCAGTAGTGTATGTTAAGGAGGCACGGGATTACTTTGCGGTGTCTAAAAATGCGATGCCAGGAATGAGATACTGAGACTACTTTGCGGTGCCTAAAGTGAGATACCAGGAATGAGATGCCAGGGGTTAATAACATTTTTACTAATGATGCGGTGCCTAAAGTGAGATACCAGGAATGAGATGCCAGGGGTTAATAACATTTTTACTAATGATGAGATGCTTGCTTTTGTAGTAACCATAGTGATAACCTGAGGTTTGTGGTAGCTTCAATTTGAGACGCATAACGGTATCCTTATTTAATTGAAATGCTTTGTAGAGAGTCTTAACATTGAGATATCTCTGAGATACCTTTGTGAAACCTTAAAGCAGGGATAAGTCAGGGAATCTTAAAACTGCGACGACATATTAAGAACTCATACAATTATTGAAATGAAACCTTAAAAACTGAGTTGGTTTGAGAGACTTTTCGGTGATATCTTAAAATTTAGGTACTTTCAAGATATCTTTGTATTATATCAAATACGATAATACATTGGAAGGGTAAGTACATTATCAATCATTACATAATCATCCTTGCAAGACCTCAAGTTGTTGCTTCATTGAGATGCACTATGCATCCATGAACATTCAGCTTGTGTTCATGAAATACTTTGTGAAACACCTTTGTGCCACCTTAAAACTGAGCTTTTCAAAGCTTTAGACTTCGAGATAACTTTGTGGAACTTATAAGGAGGCACGGGATTACTTTGCGGTGTCTAAAAATGCGATGCCAGGAATGAGATACTGAGACTACTTTGCGGTGCCTAAAGTGAGATACCAGGAATGAGATGCCAGGGGTTAATAACATTTTTACTAATGATGAGATGCTTGCTTTTGTAGTAACCATAGTGATAACCTGAGGTTTGTGGTAGCTTCAATTTGAGACGCAACGTCCCAGTATATCATAAATATACTTGATTAAGAAAAAATATTCATAAATACTAGATCTCTTGAGGTTGAAACATGATTTCACAATTTTATATATACTTGAACAGCACTGATTCTATGGATACATATCCTTCTAACAATAATACCAAGTTCACAGTTAAATTACCGGAATATATTTCATTGAATCCTGATGAACAATGGCAGTGTGGATTGGTGGAATTGAGACATCCAACAGTATACGGGAGAATCGTAATGAATGTGATGTGCAATCTTTGTTACGGTACCATAGTTGGCGGTGAAAATATTCAGTTGTTAAGACAAGTACACGCTACCCAGGATGACATTTTCTACACTGGGAATTGTCAATCTTATAACCCTGTTCTTTATACACCCGTTATACCATCAGGATTCCAACACATATCTATCAGTATAAAAGAAGCAAAGGGTACCGAAGCTTTTTCATTTAACAACGATACGTTCTTTTGTGTGTTACACTTCAAAAAAGCGCATATTGTATAGACTTCAAGATGAGACTATCTAGTTACACACCAGATGATACTAAATGGGGGCACTTTTTCGCATCATCCGTGAACCGCAGTTTACCTATGAACTCTAAAAAATCTCAAAAGAACATTTCATTAAACGATAGCCGATATTCAATAAGAAACAACCAAGAAGGTGGGTCAACTATTAATTTAGTGAGCCCATCACAAGCTGTAGTGCAGAGAGCAAGTGCGGAATTGAAGAGAGGGAAAAGGTCGAATACATTTAAAAGATCTCTGCAACCTCCAGGTAGACCAAATCGATTAATTGACAGCAAACGACGTAGACCTATTAAAAGAGCTCCGCAAAAGAGGAAATCTGTGATAAAAAGAAAATCCAAAACAAACAATTTAAAGAAAAGATATAAAACTACCAGAGTCAGCGATATATTAACTAAGAAAAAACGAAATGGCGGAAAAGCTGGTAGGAAGTGATGAATCGTCATCCACAGAACTAATGCTTTTTAACACCCCATTAACTGATACAAGTATTTCTCGTTTTAAATGGGTGGAATATCGACCAACTTCGAGCCTCACCCATGGTAGTTGTGTGGAATTTAATATACCAAACAATGGTATGGACTATTTGAGTTTAAAACGATCTCGCCTGCATGTCAAAGTAAAAATAGTTCAGGCTAATGGTGATACTATGAATTGGGATCCAAGTGACATACAGGGACCTAAAAAATGCGGTCCTATTAACTTGCTTTTACAAACATTATGGAATCGTATTGACATTCAAGTTCAACAAAAATCCATTACAGAGGCCACGCCTGATTTTGCGTACAAAGCTTATCTGCACGTACTACAAAACTTTTCTTCAGCAGATAAAAAGTCATGGATGCAGGCGCAGGGCTACAGAAAAGATGACATGTTTCCCGCTACAAATAATGTTTGGACAGGAGGAAACCAAGGACTATTAATGCGATATATGGATTATAGAAACAGCCGAGAAGTAGAACTAACTGGACCGATATATGAAAGTTTTCTTCAATCGGATCGACTGCTTCTCAATGGAGTTGAAGTCAAAATAAAATTATGGCCAAATAGCAGTGAATTTTGTTTAGTTTCCGATGATCCACAAAAATGGCGGTTAATTGTAACAGATGCTTACTTCGAGGCTTGCATGGTAGAAGTTAATCCCGCCGTTATTAAAGCACACAACGAGGTGATGCTTCGAACGCCTGCTATATATCCTTACCAGGATGTGGAAGTCAAAGTGAAAAGCCTAGCATCAGGCAACTTTAACTTTTCTTGGGATAACATATTTCAAGGACGCATACCCTCTTGCCTCACTGCTTTTTTCGTATCAGCCCGCGCCTATGCTGGTACATATGACACAAATCCGCTGTACATGGATCACTTCAACCTATCCAGTCTAACAACTCAGGTGGATTCTCAAGATGTACCTTCGAAACCACTCACATTAAAATTTTCCAGCGATCTAATTGAGAGTGAACAATATCTGTCGGCATATTTGAGACTCTTTGAAACATCATTAACAAATCACGACAACAATACTGATATCGAGGCGGACGATTTCAAATCAGGATTTTCGATATTTCGTTTCCAGTTGAATGCGGCAGACGAAAATAAAACTGTGTTCCCGTTACTTAAAGGAGGGCAACTGAAATTTGAAGGACGCTTTGAGACTGCCCTACAAGAACCGGTGTGCGTGATCGTTTTAGGAACATTCCATCGAATACTGGAGATTGACCGCTTTCGCGGTGTTACAGTTACATAATGAATACGTATCAATTGGAGCGAATCATGAATTCGGACGCTTGTCTGCGCTTAAAAACCCACGGTGTATACGCACTGGATGAGCTACCTACAAAAGTTACGAAAAGACCATCCTATTTCATTGTTAACACACAGGATAGTTCGATGGTTGGAGAGCATTGGTGTGCATTTGCGTTTTATGATAACGCACCAGCAGAGTTTTATGATTCCATGGGACATTCGCCTGACTATTATAATTCTATATTTCAAGATATTCTTGTGAACAATAGTACGCATTTTTTATACAACAACACTAGAATTCAAGGACTAGACACAACGTGTGGTCATCACTGTGTATACTATTTAAATAAACGATGTAGGAAAACTAGCATGAGATGTATTGTCAATTCATTTTCAAAGCACAATCTTAGAGAAAATGATGAGTTTGTCAAGTATTTTCTAAAAGTGAAGTACAATGATATTATGCTCACCCTCCCATCAACAATTTTATAATTGTACTTTTAATTTTAATAAATATAAACACAAAACAATTATTCTGTTCACTTGTTGAAGTTACAACCTTACGATGACGAAGGCTATTAAAAAGACTAGAAGTACTAAGAAAAAGGTATTATCAAGTTCCATGAAAAGAGCTCTGAAATCGGCCTATTACACGTTAGGTAGACCCGGCTCGTTTTCGAGTCCAATTCGTCTGTGGAGACAAGTTAGGTCATTGGGTATCACTCAAGCTCAAGTCAAGAGCTGGATTAACAATCAAGAGTCTTATGCATTGTTCAGAAAACCTAAGAAAATTAAGAATCGTCGCAAAATTATCGTTTCATCCATGTATCAAATGTACGATATGGATCTAGCTGATTTGAAAACATATTCAAAGTATAATTCAAAGATAAGCTATTTGTTAGTGATTGTTAGCGCGCTTTCCCGTTACATGTGGGTGCATCCCTTAACATCGAAAAGAGGTGGAGAGGTTGTCAAGGCACTTGGAGCGTTAAAAAAGGATATGCCTACTCCGCTACAGATAAGAAGTGATCAGGTATGATAGTTCACTGTTGGTGTACATATAGATCTGGCGAGAGAAAATAGAATTACTATATCAAAGCAACTCATCTTGCAATTGTATTAAATATTCTACAATATTCTAACCTAGATGATGATTCTGTTTCAGGGTGGAGAATTTGTGAATAAATCTGTCAAGGATTACTTGAAACGTGAAAAAATTGATCATATCTTAGCGTTTGGGAACATGAAGGCATCGATTGCGGAAAACGGAATTAAACGATTGAAGGAACGATTGGTGCGTTACATGTACGCTAACAACACCTTCAAGTATCTAAGCAGTCTTCCAGATATTGTAAAGTCCATCAACTCCTCATACATGGAATCAATTGGCATGGCTCCTTCTGAGGTGAACATATCCAATCAAGATAAAGTTTGGTATAAACTCTATTACGACTCATACACCAAACAACCTTTGGAATTTAAACCAAAATTTAAGGAAAATCAAACTGTGCGAATTTCATTGGAAAAGAGTGCTGATTATACTCCAGGCTACCTGATGTCCTGGAGTCAAGAGTTATTCATAATAACCTCAGTAAATCGGACTGAACCGCCAACCTATGGGTTGACAGATCTTAATGGTGAAATAATCAAAGGAGCCTTTTACGAATCGCAGCTGCTTGCTGCAAACGTTGAGAGGAATCAACTTTTTAGAATAGAAAAGATCTTGCGTAGGAGACGATTCAAGGGACGCAAGCAAGTGCTTGTACGTTGGCTTAATTACTCGAGTAAATTTGATAGTTGGTTAAACGAAAGCCAATTGAAAGATTTCGAATAAAAACCAATGGCAGTACAACAATGACCAATTAATAAGAAATCATCACAGCATACAATATCATCCTCTACTACTCATTCCCTCCTCCTCTCCTCATTCCCTCCCATCCTCCTTATTCCCTCCTCTCATTCTCTCCTCCTCATTCCCTCCTCACCACTCCTCCTCCTAAATCCCTCATCCTCCTCCCCATTCCCATTCCCTCCCCAACCTCATTCCCTCATGCTCTTCCCCTCCCTCATTCTCTCCTTTTCCTCATTCCCCCCTCCCCCTCCTCACTCCCTCCTCATCATCCTCATTCCCTCTTCCACCTCACTCCATTCTTTTCCCCCTCCTCTCATTCTCTCATTCTTGTTTCCTTTACTCCTCATTCCCTTCTCCTCCTCATTCCCTTCTCCTCCTCATCTACTCCTCTCCTTCTCATTCCCTTCTCTTCCTAATCTCACCTACATCAAATAATCGTGTTATGTCTCTGTACTAGGCTACTAAAAAGTAGATTCAGATATAAGTACATTAGTGATTAGTTGACATCTTCATTTAAACAAAACTCTTAAAAGACAAACACCATGTTTAGCTGTAGAGAATGTTCGAAGCAGTTTTCTCGCAAAGACAATACGATTCGTCACATGAAGATTGTACATGGCTGTAAGCTAACTAAAAACGATCATATATCTAAAGGACAGTATGGAATGGGATCTTATTCTTCGACAAATCAGGTTATGATGTCAACAGGAGATATTTCAAAGGTGCTCTACCATCCATTCACAATGATGGTGGTTGGCCCGACAGGTTCAGGGAAATCTACATATGTAAAGGAACTGATTGAGCATGCTGGTACTAGAATATCTCCAACACCACAAAGAATCATATGGTGTTACAGTCAATGGCAACCTCTATATGATGACATCAAGACAATCAGCTCAAATATTGAATTTATGATGGGGATACCAGACGAGCTGAGTAACCCAGAGTTTTTGGATGTGAATCAGAGGAACATACTGATCTTTGACGACTTAATGGGTGACATAACAAAGGATACAAGGATTACTGATTTGTACACGCGTGGATCACATCACAGAAATCTAAGTGTGATTTGCTTGATGCAGAATCTGTTTCCATGTGGAAGAGAAAGTCGCACTCTCAGTTTGAATTCCCACTACATTGTGCTGTATAAGAATCCTAGGGATCGTCAACAAGTATCTGTTTTGGCCCATCAGATGTACCCTGGAAAGTCTCACAAGTTATTGGATTCATATGAGAAGGCTACACACCAACCTTACAGCTACCTGTTAGTAGACCTCAAGCAAGAAACTCCTGAGAGTATGAGATTGTATAATCCTACCACAACTACAAATATAATGCTGCAAAAGCCATTAGCAAAACAAAATCAGGATGAATCAAATCAATCGCAACAGCGTGAAAGTAATGCAAATGTACTTCACCATGAGCTACCAGAAACACCTCAAACGCATGAAAAGGATACAAGAATGCATGATATAAAAACTGGACCTTCTCCTTGTTTGTCTCCTCATTTAATCTCTGGCGGATGTAACAATATGGTATCATGTGATAACTGTGGTTTAGTCTTTGACAGCGTACACGATTTGCAACGTCACATCAGGAATTGGTGCCAAGAGCAAGGTCAATTGCCCAAGAAAATGAAGATTGAAACCACCTCACAAATAGGACAAGATTCTTCCCGTGAAGAAGATGCTGATCTTACATTAAATGAAATATTTGTATATTTAAAAAACAAGGCTAGAAGTGATAATGAAAAAGATTATAATCATAAAGTAAAGGAGTATATGGATAGGGGAAACAATGAAAAGGAAGCTATGGAAAAGGCTGAGAAGAAACTTGTACGAAATGATAAGGAAAGATTTATGAAGCACTATAAGAAGGTCTTCAAACAAGTTTTCGGTTTAGCAGACAATGCATTACACAGAAATATTGTAGATGCAGTGAATGATATGTTGATGAGAGGTGTCTCTAGAGATCTTGCAATCAAAAAGGCACTTGTGAATAATGAACATAAGTTTAATGAGCTATTCATAGAAGATACAGATGATGATGAAAGCAATTCTGAAGCAAAATCTACTGATGATGAAGAGCAATCTTATAATAATGATGAAAGCAATTCTGATGAAGAATCTACTGATGAAGAGCAATCTTATAATAATGATGAAAGCAATTCTGATGAAGAATCTACTGATGAAGAGCAATCTTATTATAATGATGAAAGCAATTCCGAAAGTAATAGTACTGATATGATCAGCATTTAACATGTAAAGAAACTTATGACATAAATATAAGAGTAAATGTACATTATAAAACAAAGTGTTATGTCATTGTTTTGTTATTTATGTTACAAAAGAAACCTCGTGCTTCAAAAAAATGTGATCACCATCACTCTACGAAAACACAGAGATCATAATATGTGCATCATTTCTTATTCAATTCATTTCTTATCCATCTAAGATGAAAGTCTCACCTATGCATCGTTTCTTATTGAGTAGTAAAATAAACAAATTATTCTATGTTGTATCAAGGAACAACTTTTATTAATTTCCAAACTACACGATTCTCATATATGAGAGTATGTGTACAATATGTTGTAATTATATTTAAAATACAATTGTGTAGGTAGAACTTATCAAACAGATGTAAATATTATAGAACAGTTTAACTTAACGTTGTATTGATATTATATATTGCAACTAGACAACAGCAACGCCAAAGCGTAGCGAATCCCATCGAACAGCCATGGCTGCCATTTTTACAAAATCCTTCTACTACTTTTTCAGTTATAGCAAGAATCGTACATAAACACACATAAAAATGGCTACCATTTTCAAAATGCTCGCTAAGTTGCCAAAATGTCAAAAGGACAATTGCTTCTAGAAAAGCACATATAAAATTTCAACAAAATCGCACGCATGTACATGTAAATGGCAGCCATTTTGAAAAATTGCCTCCTACTAGCCGAAGTGTCATAAGATATTGTGCCATGCTTATAAGTATTCACATATCAAATATGAACAAAATCGATCCACTACTTTTCAGTTAAAGTAAAAAACGTAAAATAACACACGTAAAATGGCAGCCATTTCTCAAAATGGCCGCTTACTACCCAAAATGTCATGAGACAGTGTGCCAGGCTCATGAGTATTCACATATCAAATATGAACAAAATTGCTCTATTACTTTTCGTGTTATAGTAAAAAACTTAAAATAAAACACGTAAAAATGGTGGCCAAAAACCCAAAAACCAAAGTGTCAATAGACAGGGTGCCATGCTTATAGTATTCGCATATCAAATATGAACAAAATTGCTCCACTACTTTTCAAGTTATGGGGAAAAAACGTAAAATAACACACGTAAAAATGGCGGCCATTTTTCAAAATGGCCACCTACTACCCAAAGTATCATTAGACAGTGTAAATATATATCAAATATGAACACAATCGCTCCACTACTTTTCAAGATACAGCAAAAATCGTAAATAGCGTGTAAGGGCCGCCATTTTACAAGTTGGCTGCCGTGTGTTTCTAAAATATCTACATTTCTAGCTTTATTATGTCCTTTGTAACTTCTTTACATTTAAAACACATTGCTATTACAGTTTTATATATTGTACCTAAATTACTGTAAAATCGGCATTGAAATGGCCGCCATTTTGAAACGAGTGGCCATTTTGAAAATCGGCTTTCGAGTAGAACTTCTATCGCCATAGGGCATATTTGTACAAAATATGAACAAAATCGGGCCAACGGTATTTGAGTTATCACCCGGACGGACGGACAGACGGACGGACTGACGTATGGAAGGATGTATGGATATGGACGGACGTACGGACGGACGGACGGACGGACGGACGGACGGACGAACGGACGGACGGACGGACGGACGGAGGCGTTCCCTATATCCCTCCGAACTTCGTTCGATGGGATAATAATTGAATCATTTATTAAAAATTGAATACAAAATAACAATAGACAGAGAAATGTTTTGTGTGATTTCCCATTGATGTAATTATGTTGTCTGCAATGAATGCTTTAGCTAGTACAACACAATTTAAAGATAAAAAGTGTATCTAATTGTCAAGCAGGTTATCACATGGAGAGAGATATTGGCACACGTTACAAGCCCACATACCCTCCTGGTTCATATGATCACCATGTAACGTGGCTATACAATTCATGTCCTCTATAGCTAAGGGAGGAATAAGACTGTGTATGTTTTTCAATACATCCTCCATCTCCTCGAAATTGAGGTACACTGACCAAAGTTGGGTAAATTTTTGTTTTACCCGGTCGTGGTAAGTCGATGTTACTTCGAAAAGGTTTATATCAGAATGCACTTTGAACTCGTATCCCAGTCCTAGGTGATGCGGTGCATTCAAAGGTGTAGCCAGTGCCTGGTTTGGAACGGCCAAATCATCTTGAATGGCACGCATATACTCCCGAATTCCTCTTTCTGTGCAGCAGGTGATCATGTAGTCAAACTCCTGTCGAGGTAGTCGTGCAAACTTCGAGCTGTAAGGCATACAGCCTACCCGCTTCACCTTGTTCACAACGATAAGTTTAAGTTTAAATGTTCGAATTACAACGTGATCTCCCTGCGTGTATATGAATATTTCCTGCAAGCAGGACCCGTTCGAAATCTTGAGCATTTGTGGCCATTCAGGTTGAATCGGATTGACGATACATCCAGATGGACGCGCTGCATCTTCCAAAGTCAGATGAAAGTGTACTACACCATCTAGTGTCATTGGATGAGGGGGTATACCAAGCTTCAAGTCTCTCCGACAGCTAGGTTGAGCAGGTATACCTAGCGTCAACTCTCTCTGAAAGCTAACCATGCGTTTCTTGAATGGTGGTGGTGGTGTTGATCTTATGTTTTTTTGTGTCGCTATTCGGCGTTAGTTCGGGAGAGGCGCTCACCGAATTAACATCCTCAATGATGATGCATTTTGTCGTTGCATTCCACACTGTTTCAATTATTGCTGGAGATGACATTTTGTACTGCAATTGTTGAACATTACAAATTAGTAAAGTTCAGAGTCTATATATGAGACTTATCAAGATGTGATGCAACATGTGTTGTCATCCCGCAGATGGATGGTTTCTTCATATCTTATCAAAGTGTGATAATGTTAGCTCACCAACCCTCAGTAGTTATCATATTTTAGGAATCGCAAAGCAACTCAATGTCATTACAGTTAAGAATTTTCCCAACCAGCCAAAAGTTAAGTTCCACAAAGTTATCTCGAAGTCTAAAGCTTTGAAAAGCTCAGTTTTAAGGTGGCACAAAGGTGTTTCACAAAGTATTTCATGAACACAAGCTGAATGTTCATGGATGCATAGTGCATCTCAATGAAGCAACAACTTGAGGTCTTGCAAGGATGATTATGTAATGATTGATAATGTACTTACCCTTCCAATGTATTATCGTATTTGATATAATACAAAGATATCTTGAAAGTACCTAAATTTTAAGATATCACCGAAAAGTCTCTCAAACCAACTCAGTTTTTAAGGTTTCATTTCAATAATTGTATGAGTTCTTAATATGTCGTCGCAGTTTTAAGATTCCCTGACTTATCCCTGCTTTAAGGTTTCACAAAGGTATCTCAGAGATATCTCAATGTTAAGACTCTCTACAAAGCATTTCAATTAAATAAGGATACCGTTATGCGTCTCAAATTGAAGCTACCACAAACCTCAGGTTATCACTATGGTTACTACAAAAGCAAGCATCTCATCATTAGTAAAAATGTTATTAACCCCTGGCATCTCATTCCTGGTATCTCACTTTAGGCACCGCATCATTAGTAAAAATGTTATTAACCCCTGGCATCTCATTCCTGGTATCTCACTTTAGGCACCGCAAAGTAGTCTCAGTATCTCATTCCTGGCATCGCATTTTTAGACACCGCAAAGTAATCCCGTGCCTCCTTAACATACACTACTGAGATCCAAGAGAGATCCAGTAAAATGAAGATGGTACTTTTGTTGGGGCTGTTTGGCATCCTTGGTAATATGGGACAGGAACGAACGAAGACAAAGATCTCGTCATTTTTTTGACTTCATTGTAGAGAGGTAATTTCAACTATTCAATCATCCCCTCCCCTCGCCTTCCCCAATCTACAATAGTACCGGAATTTCTCGTATATAAGCCCTGGGCGTATAACTGAAAGAAGGGGTAATTTAGTCCGTTATTTTATCATTTTTTATATGCCCATGGGCGTTTAAATGAGACTTTCATTTCAGCGCCAAATGGGCATATATGTGTTTGAACATTATGTAGATGTTTCTGATTCACAGTGAACAGAAGCCCCCTTGCCCCTACATGTATATGAGACCCTATCCCTATTTCACCCATAATCAGATAATGTACAGCCAGACATCAAATAATCTCAAAATCGTTAAATAAGTCTGGGGGAGTTTAGCATTGCTGAACTATGTACAGGATATAGGGTAGCTTTTCTCAAAATCTGTGGTTATATAATCTTTGTACAGTAGGCCCATAGGGTAACTGGAGGGTTGGATCTTTGAGAAATTATTTATCCTAACTTAAGCTTAGGCTTACTTTCATTTCCTGCGAGATCAGGTCATACTCAATCGCATTTTTTAACGTGCCGTTCATCATGGCCTGGATCTTTTTGTCAGCCCAAATCGAAAGCATACGCTCAGTATTGACGTGGTCCCAATAAATTCTACTTTGTTTCGACATTTTGGTGATTTGATTGAGTTTTGCACAATATTTGAATTTTGTTTTTTGAAGTTTCCTCCACACTGGAAATCAATAACATGCTTGATGCTCATGCGCAAATATAGTTTTCGTTCAGTGTAAAATCGAGTTAAAGCGCCTTGAAAACCAATCGGTATTACACCTACACGTTAAACCGCCTTTGGGTGTGAAAGCGGTTTTTAATGACTAGGGGTCTGGGAGGATTACAAAAGCGCTTTTCTAAATCCGCGATCTTGATTACACCTGACTCTAAAGGCGGGTCGAAACCCGATAGGATTTTAAAAAGAGCTTTTACATCGTAGGTGTAATTCCACCTTCTGTCTCACCAATACAAAAAAGTCTTGCCTCTGTACATCCTAATTATCTCTCTTACCTGGCTTAGTTAGAGAATAATCAGGAGTAAAGGGTGCAGCATGCAAGATATACACAAAGTATCACCAAACTAAGATCTGAATGTAGTTTGTTGTAATAATACATACCACTGGTACTGCGTAATGCTACATTATTCAGACTATTACAACATTGCATATTTTTCTGTTATCTGTTTTCCCCAAAGTGATATTTTACATCACCAGATTAAACAACTTGTTACATAGCAAGGAAAAGCAAATAGTTATTTCCAGATTACAGACACATACAAAGTAATAGAAACAGTAATTGTCAACTACATGGATATGAATTCAATATTTAGTAGATTTGATACCCATTCTGATATTCAGCAATTTGTCCTTGTAGAAAGGAGACTAGGCAATCTGACAAACTTTAGCATCTTCCCTTTCTAAATTAACTATGGGAGAAGATGGAGGCAGGGTGCAAGGTCTTCATTCAAGACAACCAAGTATATCTGAGTGTACTCTAAAATAATACATTAATGAAAAGGAAATGTATACCCAAATAGGAGTCATTTGACAAGACTGAGATCTGACCTCCTACTATATTAGGTTACAGTAAATTCTAGTCAACTTAATTTGATTTTATGTTTGATTCCTTTACACAGATATCATAAAGACACAATTAATGCTCTGAATACATCTACATTGTACTTGAGTGAAGAAAAATGACACTGACTTGTAATATAAATCAATACAAATGGTTACAAAAGCATAGAAATTGTTATTATACTGAACACAAACTTGCAAAAAAGAAGAGCACAGCAATAGACGTGACATTCAAAAGTATGACATGTCAAATTTGGGACTATCATCCAATGTTAAAATAATCCAATACCCTAACCCTCTCCTTTTGACCTGATTCGACTCGAGTCAATTTATAATAATGATGACACGTAGGGTGGAGGCATAAACAACAAACCTATTCACCAAATATAAAACTGCAAAATCATTATGTCTCAGATGAATTACTAAGAACAGTTCTAAGGAGAAAAACTCAAATAAACTAATAATACTATAAAATATGAGAGTTCAACAGATGTTATACAACCAAGGGTTTACTGTATAAGTGGTAATTTTGCCTAATCATTTAATTTGCCTATTTCCTAATTTTTGCCAGGTTCGGAAAATTTAATGTCGGAAATATTGTCTTTATAATGTTATCCAATGGGAGGTTTCTTGTCATTAGGAAAATTAAAATTAGGAAAATGATGAAATTTGACCATTCGGAAAATTAACCACTCGGATTAAATACCACTTATACAGTATCTTAAGTTTTCAAATATAGTTTCATAAACTGTTTCATTAACACTCACCAACCTCTGTTACTGAAACATATTCTATATTACAATATGAAATCACGTGAATTGCCACAAATCAAATTTTGCCCCTATCTATTTATTGGTTGGAAAGAACCATTGAAACAAGCCTAACCAGATAAAAATAGAATATGTAGAAAATCTGATATGAATGATCAATGCAAAATGTGACATTCAATGAGGAACATAGTTTAGTTTAGTTTAGTTTAAAATAGTTTATTTTTGTGTCACTGATATTACAATATACATATAAAATACATAATAAAAACAACATTTTGTAACATCACCAGCCGGTGCCGACTTATGAGACACAGTATACATTAGATCTGAGTGTCACCCATTACTACCCCCAATGGGCAGCTTGGGTCAACATTCATAAAGACAGAGACAAAAAAATGTCCCTGGTAAAAATTTATACATTAATAACCAATGATATAAATTCAGTCTGGTTAATCAGTTTGGCATAAATAAGCAGTTCATGGAATGATATTGTCAATCATTATATTAAATACATATATTGCACCTAATGTGATATGAATATTGCATAATAAATACATATATTGCACTAAATGAGAGTAGCATGTTGCATATTGTCAAAAATTACAATAAATACAAATATCGCACTAAATGTGACATGTATCATGCATATGGTCGAAGACTGATATTACAATAAATTCATATATTGCACTTAATGTAAGTAGCATGTTACATAGTCAAATCAAAAGCTAATAATTATGCGTCAGGGAAAGCAATGCAGTAAATCTCAAAGTGCCACATAAATGTCATTTCATTTTTCAAATGAGTTGACACTCTTGACCCAGAGTCATTTCAATAGGCAAAGCAGATGAAATAAAAAGACTAACTATAATGTACTCAATAACTGTAATGCACATGTATTTATGAACTCGTAAATGACTCAAATCCAAAGACATGTATGTAATGCCACCTGAATAAATTTTCAAAACTTCAATTAGAATTCTAATTTCCTATGCCATGTTCAATCAATCTTAATCAGACAGTTTTAAAATATAGTGATGTAATTCCATTGACACTGTACCAACTGGGGTTACTGATGAACAAACATATTGGCCCAGAAGTATTACAAATGCTCCAGTTTCATTTGTAGGAGGCAGGTCAGAAAGACTAGTAAAGTAAATCAATATAGGGAGGAATTTAGAATTTATACTATACTTTTGATAGTTTTATACTGCGTTTTTGAATTACCCGTGGCAGTGGTGCATTGCTTAATAGGTAATAATGAGATTTCCCCCCAGTAGTGATCTGCGGTATTGCCGGAAGTACCATTACGGTGGCATTCTGGCCTAATGTCGGCACTGAAATTCCAATACCGGAATTTTTTCAATTTGAGGAATGACTATGTTAAATAGCTGGCTGTAGATGTCTTAATTCAATGCAGAAGTTATCGATAATCAGGTAAGACATTGATAAATCATGACTATAAACCGAAATATGACCGAAAACTTCTAAAATCTAAACTCAGTCACAGAAATGTAAATGTAGACCCAAAACCGCAGTATTCGGTAACGGTAAGGTATTGAATTGCAGTAATACCGGCACCAGTTTTCACTACCATTTGGAACACTACCCCCAGGTATGAAGATAAGAACAAAAAGCCCCATAGCGCAAATTACATGGTTGCATGTTTTCAACAAAAAAACAAATTTGAGCACACTAACACTCATATAATTCTAGCCAGCGTGGTGACACACACGAGCAGGCAACAAGGTTGACACAGCGTAATTAGCCGTTTAAGTGCGCTTAGATGAACTGCTTTTGTTGAAAACGTATGAGCATGTAATTTGCAACATATGGGCTCATTGTTCTTTTTCGTGATATCTGGGGGAATATTTATTATATATTATGCATTGCACTAATCCGCGGGCAGTTCAAAAATGCACAGTACAGTTACAGTTTTAAATTTAAAGCTTGTCTGAACAAACACTTCTGTAAATCTGTAAATTTTCTTCTTAGTTGACTTAAGGTACCTGCATGAACTAGTGAATACTTTCAAATACTGTATATGACAAATACATGTATATTACATGTGTCACACTCATTAGACTGACTATGTAACTAATTTTACTATAATAGTAGTTTAAAACATCACAAACCTGTTTAATATATGTGTTTTTTATCCTAAAGATGATGCCTTAATTATCTGATTTTAAATCCATTTGAAAGCAGTCTGCCCTTTGCACCATGGTTCTTTTGTTTCATTTGCCATGGTCAAGACATTGTACTATTTCATAAACTACAGTATATTTTTCAGTAAACATCCTCTGATTCCTCCAATATCTATACAATTGTATCACTATCAATTTTGTATCATTTCAAACTGAGAACAATAATCTGAAATTGTTACAGAAAGTCAGGAAATACAGCTTTATATGATGTCTAATATTTACTTGTTTTATTCATTCCATTCTTTCACTGCCTTTCATTTAGTTGTTATAATGAGCCATATGTTCTACAATAAATGCACTAACCATAAGTATGTGGCTAATATGATATAATATTGATGAGCAATGTCATTTATAGATTCTACTTCTCTCTGGATATAATTTCTTAATTGTCATTATTTCCCTTAACTAAAGAGCATTAGGCATGAACATGACAAAATCTCACCAATAAGAAAGTGTAAAGATAAGGAAAAAGAATTTTAAAAAGAATTTAGTTAAGAATTTTTATACATTCATATTGCCTTTATTCAGAAATACCAAGACAAGATGAAGATAAGGTAGCATGAATGTAACTGTAGATTTCATTCAAGAGAAAATGCAGTAGGAATTCTTTTCCAGAGTTCTGTAGTTCTGCAGTATCATGATGTTGTGTAATCCTCACAATATACAGTAAAATCTGTCTCAAGCAAACACACCAGCAGTATATACATTAAGACTGGTGTTGATTTGTGATAACTTCTAAAATACTCAAGAAGATAGTAGATCTGTAAAAATCAATCTACCAACTATCAATAATACTGTAACTATCAAGTAGTATCCAAGACATATGTAAACTTGCAGTTTAACTGTAATTTGTTAACTGCGCAAGCTTTTGCAAAGATATGACAATGACGTATTCCATTTAAAATCAACCAGACTGTCCACATGCATTACAGCATATATTAGAAGGATTTTAATGGTTGTTATTGGAAGCCAAAGAAAAGGACCTTACCTTATGTTAGTAAAATCTATCTTACATTATTAAGTTACTGTTTTCCCAAAAATTATTAAAAAGAATCAAAATGAACTAACATCTAACAATGGCTGATTCATGATTTTTATATTGCTTTATACTTGCACTGCTGTTATTTGGTGATCAGTTGGTGATCTGAAAATTTGTCAAATAGAGAGCCTTTTTAAGTCAAAATCAGTTTTTCTACAAAAAAGTGCTAATAAATCGGTAAAATCAGTTGGCGAGGTCAGAGACAAATCACACAAAAAGTATTTACTCACTTTTATAAGTCTGACAGCGAGTATACATGGAAACGTTCAATCTTGAGAGGAAATTGACATGGAAAAATGCTCAAAAATGAGGTCTTTGAATGAAACCTCTGGGAGGGGGGGGGGGGGTAACCAGTAGATAATGAGAACTGTTACTAGATCATCATAAATGATATATACATTATGTTGTAAAATTATTAAAATTCACAATTCAGAAGAGATGCTTTTAGCAATGTCTCTAACATATTCTTATTTGTGGAATGAGATTCTAAATTAGAATTAGGAGCCTGATTGGAATGTGGAGATTGCTGTAAAGCATTCCTATTGGAATTATTTTGATTCATAGAATTTGTCTGCTTTTCGAATGAGATTTGTGGGGAATTAACAAATTCTATTGGAAGAATTGTTAATGCCAGCACACTTTCATTCCTAGAATTTATATTGAAAATAAGCGATCCCAAGATACATCTTTACATTATTCACACAAAGCTAGGCATGGTATATCAAATTTAAGCAAATCAGAAGATAGTATTTAAGATAATAGTTTCCCGGACATAATTCATCATTTTGCCTGAACATTCAAATTCACAAAACATGCTGCCATTTTTGAACAAAAATGAAACAAAATGATTATGTATTTGCGACACTCATATATTAATCAATTAAGAGATGCTCCTTAAATACTTTTTTATGTCAGAATTTTACTCTAGTTCAAATATATAATTAATTTTTGATAATACTGAAAATTAAAAAAGTTATTAAAGGAAAAGTGACCCTTGAACAATTCTGTCTTGGCTACATTTTAAGATTTAGTGAAAACTGTAAAAAGTATAATATGAATAACAAAGTAGGTGCTTATACAGGTCAAAATGTCAAAAGTCAGACCTTGCAAATCTTGCAAAAAGGTTTCTGGTTCAACTTCTATCTTTTGCAAGTGTGAAAAGAATATAAGCACATGACTCAATGAATTGTGGGTAATTTAATGCACTCATGTTTTGTATCCTAGCCTATGAATTTGATCTACCACCCTTATTCAGATTTGATACAAGACATTCAACATTAAAATCATCAACAATTCTTTGATCTACAATGTAATTGACTTTTTGGGTGGTGATCATCAAACATTGCAACATTCAAGCACTGTTTTTTCTAATATCAATCTGCACTTGAATAAATACATAGTAACATTTATAACATACCTATGACGATGTATAGTGCAAAGTGTACATAAGACAGCGGGCCAATATAAGTTTTGAAAAGCCCGCGCCCGCTAACTTTCTTATTGGTCAAGGCACTGACGTCATAACCAATCAATCGAAGATAAAACTGCGCGAGCAATTTTTCTAAACTCATTTCAATCATTTTCAAACCATTTGTTTGTCAATTCTATAAGAAAACGGTACTCTCTGACCAGTCTACATCACCATAGGTGTGTTATAAATCGTTTATGTCACTATCGTTGCACATATGCCCTCGGTTCTCAGAGATCAATGTCCCTCCCAAGGTCGGGCCATATATCACTGAGACCTCGGGCATATATGCCACGATAGTGACATAACCTCTAAATATTATATGGCTTCACTTTGACCTAGCTATTAACAAGGGTGATGACAAGAGAAACAAATCCCGATCATTCAATTTGCAAATTGTGTTGTTCAAGGTCTGCAAATGTTTCATTATTTAATTTGAGCATTAACCAAACATGATAGCCTTTTCATAATCAATAATGAGAGACATATTTCAGTGTTCTCCCCAGGTCTTTTCACAATTCGTGACAATACTCTTTTCATGATTTTGTTAAGAATTGATCAATATTGCTATTTTAAGCAAGAGCCAGCTTGTTTCAAGAAGGTGCAAGCTTATATCAAGAAAGTGCAAGCTTATTTATTCGAATAGCTCAGCAGAAGCGCATGTGCCTCTTATGCAATAGGTGCCAGATTCAATCCCCAGTTCAGGCAAGACCTAAATTGCCTGTTTGAGTAAAGTACTACAGGGTGTTTGACTGAGTGGTCCACGACTCGTAAAAAGGCCGTGGTGTGTACTTGTGTGTCTATGCATGAGTGCACATAAGAGAAATTATAACTTGACTTAAACATAGGTTTAAATCGAGAAAATAAAAAACTCGTATCCAGGAAGTTCATCTATTTTGTTATATTGACTTTCCATCAAAGTAACTAGTTGAGGAACAGTGACAAAGGAGAGGATAAGAAAAGAGGGCTCTCACAGAGAAATATGTTGGTCATGGTAAATCATATCTATTTTTGAATTCCTCCATGACATAATTTAATAATAATATATATTTTGGCTGTTGCTGCACTTGGCAATAGGTAGTGACTGAAGCTTGATAGATTGGTGCTGCACCTGTCTCAATGCCAGTGAGAGCCATATAAGTAATCATGTTAGCACCTTGTATCAACCTCTGGTGGCCAAATTAACACAACTGGTTAATGAAATTCTATACTAAACTCAATTTGTATGGAAACTGTTTTTCAATAGACATTCATAGAAATTGTCTAAGATTGCTTTAGATTACTGTATATAAGCATTGCATTTTCAAAGGAGAGAAATAAAAATGAATGAAAGGAGATCTTAATTTCACAATCATACTTTGCCTTATTTATTCATTTTGCACCGAGAACACAGAATCTGAAAATAATTTCGAGTCAAGAAGCAGAAGCTGAATTCTTTTCTAGGCATTGTATCACTTTTACTACAACAGCACATTTATCTTTTTCTTTTGCTTCATCAATTCCAGAAGCAAATATAGAAACCAAGTTCGCAATTATGAAAGTGAAACTAGTTGTTAGAGATGTTAATGCCAAGTACCAGTCATAAAAAACAGGGACTATAACAAAGTAACAGAAGGCAAAATGTCGAACACCAACCACTGAATGCCAAACACAATCCACATAAAAAGCTGGAGACCATAACAATGACAGAAATGATGAGACCATTGATACTAACACGGGCTTTCATATATTCTAGTTGAAAGCCCATGATACTAATAATTAAGCTTCAGGTATCACCATTTGGCAAGTGGATAAAAATGAAATATATTAAAAAATGATATCAAGGGGTATTTGATAGAAAACCTTGGTGCTTGTAAGTTTTATGCAAGAAGCACGCAAAAATGTTAATAATTCTAATTACCCTGGCCTAAGTACAGTTCATAAGTACAGTTCATATATATGTACTGCATATTAGTATTTGGAAACTCCAATCAACTTGCAACAATGATGTAGATGATGACACTTGTGTTAATAAAATTAATATCTCAATTAGAGCAATTTATATACCAGATGTCTAAACACTCGGAAACAAACCTCTAAATACACATAAATGAATACATACATGTATATCAGGTTATACCATGGTCAGAGCAATATCAGGTCCAAGTAATAAATCACATATTCGGGATCAAGACTGATATTGGGACAAACTGGGATCAGAACATCAATTTGCATGAAAATTCAAATTGCTCATTGCAGTTCTTAAGACTCCAGTGTGACATACCCTGCACGCAGTCTAGATGTAAACAAAGACGAACCTCTCTTTTAGAAGCATAGTCGAACATGCAAAGGGTAACAAAGACCTGGGCATTTGAAGAAATGTTTTTACCTGTTTCCTTTTTTGTTAAACTCTAAACATGCACATTTAACAATGGGAAATATTTTGTACCAAAATACTATAATAATATAGTATATGGGTTTGATGAGAATGATGACAGGCTTGACATGAGTCATAATGGTGAGGTATGTTTTATCACATACATATAAATCAAAATCCTAGATGTTTTATCCATGGCATAAATCATTAATAAGTACCATTGACACAATAAACGTAATGGTAAATTACAAGTCAATGGATCAACAGCGATGTCTGGATATCAAGGTACAAAAATACATGCCTGTTCTAAATACAGATTCAACTGCAACAACAGCTTTTAAATAAAAGGATTAAACCAACACATTATTTAAATCTACTGTGTTTAACTGCCCCTTTTAATTTTAATGAGGGATATATGTTGTCCTTAAGTATTATATTAACATGCAAAATGTCACCACCTGCCATTTGTTACAGACACTTAACTGTGAATGCCAAAGGCCAACCTCCAAGCACCATTCATAAAATCAAATAAAACATTAGAGACTATATAAAATTATGCCACCACTTGTGGTAGTGATCTAAAAATCATAAAATTGAATTGTAAGTGAGATGTTGTTGATATATATCTGGCATGAGGGACAATAATGAATATAAAAATGTCTATATTACCAATATCTTACATCCATCAATTATCTTATGAAAGATTATGATTACAGGAAAAAGATAATAAAGAAGCAATAAATTTGAATGATGTTTGTTTTAGCGCCTATTGCTATAAGGAGAATGTACAAGGATTACTTGCATAAAGCAAACATGTCTTTGTCAGTGCTACCTGCCTTTAAAAGTATGTTTTAAGATTAATTATAACACTTTATTGTAAAATATTTCATTCCAAAATAGCTGCTAGTTCCTGATGAACATGTACTGCCCAGAGACTTGACAAAATAATGACATGTCTCAAAGGAAAACTGACAAGACTTACAGTAAATTTCTTATTGTGTATTTGTTCATTGAGTTTACGCAGGTCTGCTCTTATGACATTTGAGCAAACAAAAAACTAAATGATCAATAATCAGTAAACATCACATTACCATATTAGAAATATGAGTTAATATCAGCAAAGATGAAGAACAAAAACTGATGCATTTGAGACACTTATTATTAATCTTACATACCTAGCTCTCAACATTGTGTCCTCTAATCTGAATTATACGTAGAGAGGTCAGCGACTTTGTAATATAATAGAAGAAACAGAATAGACACTCTGACTTTCAAGTGAGCATAAAAAAGACTTAATTCCATGCCACAAAGATCTATAAAATAAACCCCTTTCTAGTCCTTTCTCGTGTACCCTTACTATTTGTTTCACTTATTTCTTAAAAGAGAGCTTTGTTACATTTGAACTTGTCTCTATGCTCAGGTATTTCTCTTGCAGAAATATATACTCAGCAACTAGTTATTTGATAAGTGTACAAAGTTAATAGTAATTTAAAAAATGAACGAATATCTACAATGATTGACAATCCTGTACATCAGCTACAGTAGTTCAGAATAATACCAGGATTTTTGAGAGATTTAGTATTTTCTGTCAGTTGAGAAGATTGGCTTTTCATTGCAGACAAGTAATATTTCTCAAGAACACGAACCTTTCAAACAGAATGCTATCAATTACCCTTTAAGCAATATTTCATACACATACATGTTCGTATTGACAAACAGAATGAAAAAACTGGAATTAAAATTAGATAAAAGATTAAATTTATTGGATTAATTTCAAAAAATGTTTTTCTATATTTCATTCTGAGGCAAATCTTCTAATTGATTTGCTCAGCTTGACAGAGTAAATATTTTTTGATAATTTATCAGCATTTGTATTAGTTTTATCTCTAGAGATCAATATCAAATCTTTACTATGGCTTCTAATAAATTAATACATCACATGTAAATTACAATAACCATTCATTTACACCTGTTACTTCAACAAAGGGATAGTTTCACAGAGCAAAACTTAATTGCATTTGCTGACAATAACACAGCAAAACAAATACTGTACCAATATGCCTATATTAAAAATGCTTTTTATAATATGTTTTTATTTTCAGCGTTTCAGAATGGAATGGGAATTCATAGATAACTAGACAACAGCAACGCCAAAGCGTAGCAAATCCCATCAAACATTTTTACAAACAAAGTATATAGCAAAAATGGCAGCCATTTTTCAAATTGACCACCTTCTACTGCAAGTGTCATTAGACAGTGTGTCATGCTTATAGTATTCACATACCAAATATGAACAAAATCGCTTCGCTACTTTTCGAGTTACAGCAAAAATCGTAAAATAGTGAGGAAAAGCCGCCATTTTTCAAGATTACTGTCATGTCTTCTTTAAGATCTACATTTCTAGCTTTATTAATGTCCTATACTTTTTTTACATTTAAAACATATTGCTATTACAGTTTTACATATTGTACTCCATAGGGTATATGTTTACAAAAAAAATATGAACAAAATCAGGCCAACAGTATTTGAGTTAAATTGCCTGGACGGACGGACAGAGTCGTTCTCTATATCCCTCCCAACTTCGTTCGATGGGATAATAAGTGTAGAGGCAACTCATAACTTACTATGAAACACAGTCTGGGTCTCTTTATAATTTTGACATCAGTATTCAACATACCATATTTTCATTAATGCATAATTATTATTAGAAAATAGCTTTAGCTGCATTTACAGGGTGGGCCACTGCCACATTTTGTAAAATGGACATAAAATTGTGACCATTGAGAATACACCAATACATCTTGATAGAATGAAAAAACAGATGAATAAAATTTAAATATGACTTAAAACCTATTCTGAATGACTGAGTTATCTATTACATCAGAAAACGAGGGGCCATGGGTTCTGATTACAACTCGGGTAGACTTTTTCACATTAGCCATTAGCGCAGAATTTCATTCTATGTTTTCATTCATCAAGTTACATAAGAAAATTTGATGTATTGATTAATGAGATTACAGATTAACATGAGTATAAATAATTATCTCGCAAGTTATCACTGACTTTGATTTTATCCATTCTAACAGTTTTTTATAATACTACTAGACAGATTATACAGGGCTGTCCTGGGACCCTATCGTTTTGACTTAAATCACAGCTGGGGTAGCAGCAATTACATTTGATATGATTTGTCAGGACTACTGAGCATTGTTAAAATAATTCTAAAAATCGATTGCTTAAGAAATTTCAAGGTCTTTTAAGGCTTCCAAAAATAGCAAATCTCAAACACCAATAGCATCTTCAAATCGGAAGATATCCTGCACAGTCAACCAGTAATCATTGGACACACCCAACTCAATAGCCACCAAGCTAAAATTAACCTGAACATCACATCAAATCTCTGTAAGTTCTCTGATAAACCAGAAACAGTTGACCACTACATGCAGGTTACGGCTCTTCATACTGGAAAGAAAGACAAGATCTCTTGTCAAAAGCACGCTGTATACTACTAGCGGAAAACACAAATCTATCCGTAGATCTACAGTTTCTAAGTGGATGTAATGCAAACCTTTTACAATCAACAACCAGGATACATAAGTCAAACTTAGAGATTTTAAAATGAGCACATATAAAACTGTAGGTTTCTCTACTGACCTGAAAGAAGTCAGCTCTAAGTTCTTCCATTGGAATTGCGAAAAAAAGAATAAGTTAAGATCTTTATGGCTGATTTATGATGCAACGGTGTGCTTAATTACATATACTGTATAATTCCCCTTTGAAATTATATAAAATTACATAAATTTTTGATTGTTATATTATTCTCTTTTGTTACTGGTCTGTATTGGTAGCCTATAAGATTTTTGTCAAACATTTCTTAAAAATGAAGAGATATTTCTAAATATGTGAATAAATCATGAAGATTGGGAGTAATGGTGTTGAACTGTTATATTCGTAACACTGGTTTAAAAGATGGTGGGTGCATATTTTAGCTATATAGGACAATTGTGCGATAATTAGGACCATTTCCACAGTCTTTTATCTTCAGCTGTTTTTCTAATGTTACGACAACCCTAAGATAAACGCTCTACTTTACGTGGTGTAATTCAGCTTGCTTTGAGCCATCTGTGTTCAGTAAGTACAAGGATTTTTAGACTGCTGATTCCAGAGCATAACAAACAAGCACAACAAATTACGATGTGACCAATAATTGGCATAAAGCTAGGAAGGAAAAAACCACCAACTAAACTAAAGGCCTATGTTTACAACTATGCACCTAGCAAGACATACACACTGTAATCTTAGAGACGTGGACTTCGATTTTTTTGTAAAAAATCATCTTTATACTTCCAGTTTCTTTAGCAAAGGTACCCGTTAGGAAATACACTTCAAAATGTCACACGCTTCATGCAAGTATCTCATCTAAACATATTTGAGAGTAAAATATAAATCTTTGTAGTTTAAAAAGAGTTATTTAGCAAAGAATAGGGAAAATCAAAACTCACCTTCTAAACAGGAAATCTGATAAAATGACGTCACCAACATCTCATCTTGCCTGAGATTTTGCACGAGATTTGAAAAATCCGCGAAAGTCAAATAAATGGCGCTGAAAATACAGGTTTGTAATATTAGCTTTATTTAGGAAATTGCTTAGGATACATTTGAAACACCATTGCTTTTTGATACATGTAGTGTGGCCCATATTGTTTAGAACAAGGCCTACAGCCAGTACAGGCTAGGCCTAGAGGCTACCCCCATAAATGTGGGGTTGATTTTTCTAATCATCCCTGATCTCACCACATGCTATCTATTGCAAGACTAACGCCTGGTGTAACCGTCACCATGTTATTCGGTGTTTTTTAAGTAGCGCAAGGATCCTGCCATGACTGTGGCAGTGTTATTTTGTAAACCTGGTATAACCGTGACAACGCTGTATTATATTGCAAGGCCTGTCATGACCATGAGTGTTATCGTGGAAGCCTGGCGCAGCCGTAGCCTTTACGTTTAATTTAAGAATTTTTTATTGTTGTTTGTTAAGCGATTTGTTTACTATCCACTTTTAAATATTCGTATATTTGTATATTTTACCAGAGACATTATACGTCTCTGTCTTTATGAATGTTGACCCAAGCTGCCCATGACTGTGATAATGTTAAAGCCCCGTATGGCCGTGACAATGGTTGCAAGGCCTGTCATGACCGTGGTAATGTTAAAGCCTAATATGACCGTGACAATGCTTATAAGGCCTGTCATGACCGTGGTAATGTTAAAGCCTGATATGACCGTTACAATGCTTGCAAGGCCTGTCATGACCGTGACAATGCTATATTATATTGCAAGGCCTGTCATGACCGTGGTAATGTTAAAGCCTCGTATGACCCTGACAATACTTCCAAGGCCTCTCATGACCGTGGTTGTATTTAAAGTAGCATGAGAACACTGTAATGACAATTTTTCTTCGTGTTTAACTACCTTAAATATGTTAATAAAGACTACTAAAAATGTGTATTAATTTCACAACGAAAACCTAATTTTTACTCATAAATAATTTGCGAACAAACTATATCTTTACTCTCATTCAAGGAGCTTCGATTCGAAAGCATATACTTTCTATAATGATCAATTAATAATTTAATAAAATTTATCCATAAAAAATACCAACAGCAATGGGCGAAACATGAAGGTCATTAATGTCATATAAAGGTTGCGGTCGCGCCAGGCTTACACGATTACACTACCACGGTCATGGCAGGCATTTTAATATAATACAGCATTGTTGCGGTTATACCAGGCTTTCACGATAACATTACCACGGTCATGGCAGGATCCTTGCGCTACTTAAAAAACACCGAATAATATGGTGACGGTTACGCCAGGCGTTAGTCTTGCAACAGATAGGGTCTCGATCTCACTGATCTACATGTACTTTGAATTTAAATATAATAAGCAATCAAATAACGTATATTGCAACAGTATATTAAAAAATAGAAACATACGTACAAGTCCTAAATTTTGTATGTTTCAGGTTTTTTATGTATAATGTGCAGCAAAGCTGTGGCCGTCCAATCAAGCAAACGACCAAATAACCAAGCAACAAACTAATCTACCAATAAACCAACCAACCAGCAAAAAAATAATCATCACCCTGTCAATCACTCAGGCAATAAAACAAGCAACCAACATCCCAAGTCATTCATCGTACGTTAATTGACAGATAAAAAACATTCAACTATTAACATTTCAAGATCGTGTGTATATCTTCCAGATTTGTTTAATATCTAGTAGAAATTGCCATCATAAGAAACAATCATCAACATTCTGTTAATCACTCACTCGTAGGCAGAAAAGCATAGCAACTATAATGTCATCTTAAGTTAAATGACAGATAAACAGCAACTAATGTTTCAATATACGCGTGTAGCTTGTGCATACTCTTTCACATTTGTTTAATTTCTAGTAGATATCTCCTCCTCCTCCTCTTATTTTGTTTGATTTACGGCCATGATAATGGGTTATTTTGAAATATGGACGTTATTTGACCAGTCCTGTAAGTTATGTAAGTTGGTAACCCTGCTAGGAAAGTTAGGTACCTGGTCAGTGTCATCCGGTCACCCGTTTTTTTACACAAACCCAATTTAGGGAGTGTCAGCCATGTTAATTTTTTCGAAAATAACATAGCAGAGAAGTATCAAATTAAAAGAGGCCACAGATATAATAGTTCAACAAGTTAAACTTAATCCTGCTTATTCATTAATCTGATCTTACTTGAGGCCGGACATCTGTGATATGTTTTGAAAGGTCGCAAATTTTGAATCGATTCAAATACATTTTCCTTGATAAAAGGTGACAGATACTTGAAGATAATACGTAAAGGATGATAATAAATAATGAAAACATTGTATTTTTGGTTTAGACGTTCATTTCTATCTACGAGTAAAATGAGGCTACACTTACCGATTTCTAAAATGAAAAATCTGACATTTTGTCTGTTCGTCCCCGCTAAAATCAAACGGAACGAAATTGTTGTCAACTAAATTGATAATTACTATCACGATTATACTTGGGACAATAAGGTCAATTTCAACATAACATGTATCTTTGATTAATTTATAGCAAGTGTATACACGCAAAGTTGTTATTTATTGAAAACCTACTGTTCGTTTCTTCATTGTCGTTTTCTGATACGATTTGCAATTTCGACGTTGACAGAAACTGACTGGCATTTTCTGTTGGTTCCAAAGCGGTCTCTTATATTTTCGTAATTATACATGAATATGGTCACAGGGGGATGGTGTGTATTGATTGATGAGGTATGTATGCTTGTTTGGATCATATTATTTATAAGATATTTACATGAAATCAGGGTTTAAATAGTTCCGCATGTCGAAACCTGCAGAATGTTTAAATTAACGCTTCAAAGGCAAAATGATCATGGAGGTTAGACCTAGTCGTGGCCATAAGACTTGACAGATAAGAAACGAGGCTCCTGACTAGGTCTAATGTTCTTGGACTACAGATATAATAGCTAAACTACAATACAAACTAAAATATACAAAAGTTAGGGCATGTATAAATGTTTCTATTATTACATATTCTGTTTCAATATGGTCCTTTAATTGCTTATTTTTTAGATTCAAAACATTTGAAATTTTACTGTATTTGTGTATTGAAATATTGTAGTTGAAAAATGTTGTCAGTATTTGACTTTGACACAAAGCTGAATTTTGTTTAAATAACCATCAATCCAGCTTATTTTCAACTACAAGATTTCAATACATAAGCAGTTGTGGGGTGATTTGAAAAATGGGGGTAGCTAGAGGTTAGACCATGGGGATGGGCATGGCACTGGTTATGCTACGCCGCCTAGGCCTATATTATGATGGGCTTTCTTGAAAGATCATCAGCTTACATCGCCTAACTAGATAACATTATGAATATAAAATCCTAGTAAAATTCAGTCCAAACATGACACGACAGAGACAGCAGTCAGGGCTTGCATTAACGGCGTCCCGTACATGTTAAGGACTCGAAAATAATTTGGAGGACGCAAAAATTGAAAATATTTCCGTTTTTTGAACGCAAATTTTATTTAGGTCAATACTACAATGTGTTTACAACGATACCTAACAAAAACAAATAATTATGATCTCTCACCTTTATTTGAATCGTAAATAAGGCTCAACGTGTTGAATATTTACAAATAATCATCATTCTCTCGAATTTTTTGACTTTGTCTATTTTTAGATTTGAAACCATGACACACCAAAGTTTTTCCTATTCAAAAACAATAATTTGGTTATTCATGAAATAAAATGTATTCATTGTCGAATGAACGAACATGCATTTATTCAGTACGTACTTAACGTTTACTTCTGTTTTGAATTCGCAGCAAGAAATCAAAAACTGAAAGGTGTTTTGGTAAAAAATGCTTTTAAAATAAAGTTATACCTCAAAACAGGCTAGAAATAGGGGACACACTTTTTTTCAAAGGACACACTTTTTAAAAAAAATTGCGTCCTTGGGACTCACAAATTTAATAACCTAATGCAAGCGCTGGCAGTATTCTCAGCATGGACTTACTCGAGTCTTTAGCCAATTCTTGGCTAGAAGTAATTCCATCTGGAACACCGTGAACTATTCTAAAAATTCTGGCCGGGGTTCAATAAATTTAAGTAAGATCCTAAAAACCATGTTAAGGTGCCGTGGTAATTAACAGGAAGTGACAAAACATGTGGCATTTTCAATGTTAATGCAAATCAAGCTTTGGATCATACTTGATTGAGTGTGTAAATAACATGTTTCAATGATTATTTTTTTCCTTCTTAATTAAGCATAGTGAGCCTTTAAGTGGGGGTTTATTTCAGTGCATAATTTCAGGTCCTTGTTATAAATCAATACGTCAATAAGTAGATGACATAAATGAATAGAAATGATAAATAGGAGTTAATTAAAGTCTATTCAAATTCTATCACAAATTCTATTTTTATTTATTTAACAGTGGCACTCTAATATTAATGTGCATCTAATTGAAAAATATTCTGCTTTAAATGGGCTTATTAAGATAACTCAAATACTTTGTTCTTTGGGATTTGCTACTCCATGGAGTTGTCGTTTTCTAGTTCATTTTCTCTGTGAATAAGTAACTTTCAAACAAATTATTGTGTGAAAATCTTGAAAATCACTGTATGTCAAAAGAGTTGACTTCACTTTTAAGCCTATTAACAGAATTTAGAATATACAATGCTTACTGCTATTACTGTGAGTGTACCTACTGTGCTAAGTCAATAGAATAGACATAAGTAGAAATAATCCTGATTTACACTGTGTATGCCACTAAATATTCAAAATTTAGTCAAAGCGATATCATATATGAAAGCTATATATAAAATTACACTTAGAATGTGGTTTTAACATTTTAATGTTGGTTTTTAACTTTCAAATTTTAATTTTTTTTAATATTTAAATGTTATAAAATCATGAAAAGTATAGCCAATTGTATTGACTGGCATTTTGTAAAATATGAATTCTCTCAGGCAAAGTATAAACTTGAGTATAATATAATTGTTTGTGCTTCATATGAATCCTTGAATACATACTATGTAGAAATTAATATAGATGACATATGTTCCTTTCCAGATAAAACCTGGCCACAAAGTCAAGCTGACTTGACTAGAACATAAAGATGGCAGACTACAGAAAGATCCAACACACACTGGGTCTTATGCAGAAGAACCTGGAGTGTTCAATATGGTAATGTTTGTTCATTGCATTCAACTGTTCATTGCATTCAACTGTTCAATATGGTAATGATTGTTCATTGCATTCAACTGTTCAATATGGTAATGATTGTTCATTGCATTCAACTGTTCAATATGGTAATGATTGTTCATTGTATTCAACTGTTCAATATGGTAATGATTGTTCATTGTATTCAACTGTTCAATATGGTAATGATTGGTCATTACATTCAACTGTTCAATATGGTAATGTTTGTTCATTGCATTCAACTGTTCATTGCATTCAACTGTTCAATATGGTAATGATTGTTCATTGCATTCAACTGTTCAATATGGTAATGATTGTTCATTGCATTCAACTGTTCAATATGGTAATGATTGGTCATTACATTCAACTGTTCAATATGATAATGATTGTTCATTGCATTCAACTGTTCAATATGGTAATGATTGTTCATTGCATTCAGCTGTTCAATATGGTAATGATTGTTCATTACATTCAACTGTTCAATATGGTAATGATTGTTCATTGCATTCAGCTGTTCAATATGGTAATGATTGTTCATTGCATTCAACTGCTCAATATGGTAATGATTGTTCATTGCATTCAGCTGTTCAATATGGTAATGATTGTTCATTGCATTCAACTGTTCAATATGGTAATGATTGTTCATTACATTCAACTGTTCAATATGGTAATGATTGTTCATTACATTCAACTGTTCAATATGGTAATGATTGTTCATTGCATTCAACTGTTCAATATGGTAATGATTGTTCATTGCATTCAGCTGTTCAATATGGTAATGATTGTTCATTGCATTCAACTGTTCAATATGGTAATGACTGTTCATTGCATTCAACTGCTCAATATGGTAATGATTGTTCATTGCATTCAACTGTTCAATATGGTAATGATTGTTCATTACATTCAACTGTTCAATATGGTAATGATTGTTCATTGCATTCAGCTGTTCAATATGGTAATGATTGTTCATTGCATTCAACTGTTCAATATGGTAATGATTGTTCATTGCATTCAACGTTCAATGTGGTAATGATTGTTCATTACATTCAACTGTTCAATATGGTAATGATTGTTCATTGCATTCAACGTTCAATGTGGTAATGATTGTTCATTACATTCAACTGTTCAATATGGTAATGATTGTTCATTGCATTCAACTGTTCAATATGGTAATGATTGTTCATTACATTTAACTGTTCAATATGGTAATGATTGTTCATTGCATTCAGCTGTTCAATATGGTAATGATTGTTCATTGCACTCAACTGTTCAATATGGTAATGATTGTTCATTGCATTCAACGTTCAATGTGGTAATGATTGTTCATTACATTCAACTGTTCAATATGGTAATGATTGTTCATTGCATTCAACTGTTCAATATGGTAATGATTGTTCATTACATTTAACTGTTCAATATGGTAATGATTGTTCATTGCATTCAGCTGTTCAATATGGTAATGATTGTTCATTGCACTCAACTGTTCAATATGGTAATGATTGTTCATTGCTGCATTCAACTGTTCAATATGGTAATGATTGTTCATTGCTGCATTCAACTGTTCAATATGGTAATGATTGTTCATTGCATTCAACTGTTCAATATGGTAATGATTGTTCATTGCATTCAACTGTTCAATATGGTAATGATTGTTCATTGCATTCAGCTGTTCAATATGATAATGATTGTTCATTGCACTCAACTGTTCAATATGGTAATGATTGTTCATTGCTGCATTCAACTGTTCAATATGGTAATGATTGTTCATTGCTGCATTCAACTGTTCAATATGGTAATGATTGTTCATTACATTCAACGTTCAATGTGGTAATGATTGTTGTTCATTGCACTCAACTGTTCAATATGGTAATGATTGTTCATTGCTGCATTCAACTGTTCAATATGGTAATGATTGTTCATTGCTGCATTCAACTGTTTAATATGGTAATGATTGTTCATTACATTCAACTGTTCAATATGGTAATGATTGTTCATTGCTGCATTCAACTGTTCAATATGGTAATGATTGTTCATTACATTCAACTGTTCAATATGGTAATGATTGTTCATTACATTTAACTGTTCAATATGGTAATGATTGTTCATTGCATTCAACTGTTCAATATGGTAATGATTGTTCATTGCATTCAACTGTTCAATATGGTAATGACTGTTCATTGCATTCAACTGCTCAATATGGTAATGATTGTTCATTGCATTCAACTGTTCAATATGGTAATGATTGTTCATTGCATTCAACTGTTCAATATGGTAATGACTTCATTGCATTCAACTGTTCAATATGGTAATGATTGTTCATTGCATTCAACTGTTCAATATGGTAAATTATGATTGTTCATTGCATTCAACTGTTCAATATGGTAATGATTGTTCATTGCATTCAACTGTTCAATATGGTAATGATTGTTCATTGTATTCAACTGTTCAATATGGTAATGATTGTTCATTGCATTCAACTGTTCAATATGGTAATGATTGTTCATTACCAATCAGATAGTGTGTAATATGACAGTGAAATAATGATCTTTGTTACATCTAATGGACTGACCTGTTCCACAACTGCTGTTTACCTGGTCATTCATTTAGATTCGCAAATGCAAGTAACGCTAGTCGGCTTCCAGATTAACCTACTATTTTATTGGCAACTTATTTAGATATGAATAGTTCCTGCCACTATTCCATTCATATTTGAATGAGTTGGTCATAAAATAGTAGGTTAATTCGGTAGCTGACTGGCGTTAGTTACATTCACAAATACAAGGTTAGTTTCAGCCATGCCACTAAGTAGTCTCATTTTTATTTCCAGTCTGGAATTGATGAGGTCTCCAGTTTCTACGAAATGTGACCACCAGTTCTGTAAACACTGTATATCAGAATACCTGCAGCATAAGACAAGAGTGAAATGCCCTCTCTGCCAGAAGTTCATCACTAAAAGGTAAGTCTCTAAAGGTAGGCAGAGTACTAAATTAATTTCAACCGCATAGGCGTTTAAAGGTAGTTGCTCTAACATCTTGCTAGTCAGATTAATATGATTACATTTAAGTTTACTTACTTAATCTACTATACAACTGTTTTATAATGGATAAACACCAGTTTGACCATGAATTTACCATATTTTGAGCTAAAATAGAAAAATGGTCGTCATCACTAGGTCAGTTGATCAATCAGAAAAATGGCGGCCATAAATGAAACGAATGAAAAATTATCGATCTAGTCCTTATATTCAACTGTTTGGCATCATTCTCAACGCCTTGTTATGAATTTGGATAGAAATACCCAGCAATTTACGCTGACCCATGAGCTAAATGTAGTTATTTTGAGAAATTTGCAGGAAATTCGAAATAATTTGCATAGCAACCAAATATTCAGGGAAGACTGATGGCCTCACTGATGTCGTAAACCCGTTTTAATGCTTTAATAAATAATTGTAAATACAATATAATCTATTTTCCGTCAACTGACATTACAATAGTAAATAAATAATTTGAAAGTGAAGATATTTTAATTAATTATTTAAAATAAATGTGCATGGTCTATTACGTCATGATAATACGGGAAATATGAAATAGCCCGTTTGGAAAAAGGTCCGTCCAGAAAGCCAAGGGTAAGACTTCCTGAATAGAAACCATGTAGCCTATGTTTCATTCAAGACTTTTCACAATTGATTTGAATGATTATTGGCAAATATGTTCGACCATGAGATGTTAGAGCAGTTACCTTTAAGTCACTTCAATTTAGTCCAAGTCTGCCCATTTTAAATTGGTATAAAATTGAAATGAAATTGATGTGAAGATTTTAGAAATCTTTGAAATGACATATTTTTGGCATTCTTTAACAGTCGAATTACATGTATTACACTTTTACAGTGATTACATTTTAATGTTTTGTTTATTGAATGATGCTTTACTTTGCTTATTCCATTGAGTTATGTTTTAAACCATGACTACTTTTCAATATATGTATAATCCTTCTGTTTGTTCCAGGAGTTTAAGTGAGCGTAAACAGTTAACAGATATTGTAGATGGAGTAAGAGCTGTCTTAGAAGCTTTCAATCAAGATTCTGGGGCACCATGTGAGTTTTTTTATTCTGATAAAATGCGTTTGCTGGTTGTTCCATTGCTAATAAATTCAAATTTCAAATGTTTCACTTATACGAGTACTTCCCTTACACTGAGTGAAGGTTGAATAACTAAAAGTTGAAAAGATCATTTATATATTATTTATTCCAGACACCCCACCGAGAGGCCCAGTGACCCTTTCACAGATAAGCTGTACTCCTGAAAACATCAGATCACCGCTGGAACGTAAGAACCACAGTAGGAAAAGACTTGCACCTATAACTGAGGAGGTAAAATTGTTTGCAAGTAGATTGTATGTTTATTTAGATGTAGAGATATGCATCTATAAAATGCTGCACAATTTTAAATTGAAGTAAAAATTCCTTCTCACTGACAACAATCAAGCATGCCATATTTATGCATTTGTTCTTATTACACTTTGAAATACATGTACAATGTAAAATTGAAATGACCTTGTTATTATTATATTTAGGTCAAGTCAACTGATGCTCCAGTTTCCATTGTTGTAAAGAACAAGAAAAACATCAGAATGTCAACAAAGAAGAGAGCAAAACTTGAAAGTGGTAATCAGATTTATATAGAAGGTGAGCCATTTATAGCTAGTGGTGAACCATTGATTATATTAATGAATTGAGATGTGGAAAATGTGGAAATAATCTACAAACTCTTTTTATTCACACAGCTAGGCAAGGTGTGTCCAATTCCAGCCAACCAGAACACGTTTTTTCACGTAACTGCATTCCATTATAAAACCAATAATGAATTCAAGGTCACCAGTTAAATGGTTGTCATGGAGATGACTACACTTTACAGATTGGAATTGATTCTTTGCTAGCTTGGCCCATGCAAAAAACTTCATCAAAAATATGTTCTTTTTGTTATTTCATATCTTTTAGATGATTTTTTAGAAAACAATTTGCTATGTATGAAAAGAATTTCAGCCCAAGACTCAATGCATTGTGTAAATTGACCATTCCCTTCAGGCATTGTTTCCTAAAATTAACACTTGATGATCCACATCTCGTGCAAATTGGAAAGCATTCGCCTTCAAGGAATGGTCATTCAACATTGCATTGAGTCCAGGGCTTAAATCCTTAAACATTTCATAACAATTCTATGTATACATTTCATCTGAAATATATATATAATTTCAACATTTACTTGTTTTGTGGTTTTGAAAATATGCTTGGATTTTTTATAAGTGTGTCCAACATCTACAGAACCATAATCTATTGAGTTCAAATGTAAAATAAAAAATGAAATACAAGTATTTTTCAAATTTTTATATTTCAGATTGTGATGCCAGTGATACCATATCCCATGCATCTTCTAATACAAATATTAGGTAAGATAAAAGACATTTTTTCATTGCACGATTATCACACATGTCTAACTTAGCCAATAAATCATTGCAATTCCCTTCAGTAAGTCTTTCATGGTTTTAGTCATTAAACTTAGAAATTTAAGTTTACAATCGTACAGTATGGATGTATAAACATCACTTAACATTAACTTATTTTTACTTCCAGTTCCTGTATATCTGGGCCTGGAAATACCAGACAAAGAAAAAAGAAGACAATTATTCCAAAAATGCAGCCTAGTACCTCCAAATCAGGTTCTTTAAATCATAACGATTAAATGGAAAGACATAATAATGAATTGGCATCATTCCTTGAGAATGCTAACAGTCAAACTCTAGGAAAAGCACAAACCATTGAAGAGTTAATAGCTGGTGGGGACTCTGATACAACTGAGAGCCTATCAGTTAAAAGTGATCCAGACATGGATGAGCCTGTTGATTTAGGTACTGAAGAACAAAAAGACATCTTGGAATCAAATAATGCTGATGGAACTGAAGCACCTCTCTCACTTGAATCACACTACAGGGTCAAAGTCCCTGAGAAAGAAGACATTCAGTTCAGCCAAGCTGTCGCAAATAAACCTGCAGCTCAAATAGAAGAGGACTCTGATCCCAGGATTAGGCAATCAAGAGTGAAAACCACTTATTCAAAATCTTTAAAGAGACGGAACTTATCAAGTACTGTCCGAAAAAAACTGAGGGAAAACAAACTTGATGATGAGGATGATGATGATACTGTTGAGCATATAGATGCAACTGTGACCAATTGCGCTCCTGAAGTGAAAGAAAAAGTTGACAATTGGTTGAATACAAGTGCAAATGAGGAACTTTTGGATGGAAACCAAAACAATACAGAACTTCCTGGTGAAGTTGAAGGTGCACAAAAGAATAGATTTTTCAAATCTAAAAATCAAGTTGGATCAAAAATCAGTCCATCTTCATTAAGTATTTTATCAAGGAGAGATGAGAACATTAGTGAGCTATCAGAAGAGCCTGAGAGATCCCATGTATTTAGTGCTAGCACAATTGAGTACTCATTTGATCAGAATAATACAAAATCATCAAAGAGCAACAAAAAGGCTAAATTTGGTGATACTAAGATCACAAAAGCTAGAAGACAGAATGAGGTGCCTGAGGTTACAACATGCAAGGTGGTACCAAAGAGCAAATCTGCACCCACTGTTGAGGCAGAAATTGACCCATATACTTTTCAGTTTAGCCAAAGAACTCCTAAAGCTAAAAGTAAAAAGGTGAGAAAGTCCAAGAGAAATACAGCCAAGGGGAAAGCTGCAGTTGTTCAATCAGTTGTTATGCCCAAACTTGATGAGTCATCAAAAGTTTTAGTTGGAGACAAAAACATTACTAGCTTAGAAACTGTGGATGAAGAAATGACTGAACCCTGTAACATAATAGAGGACACTCCTGATGTCACGCCAAACTTAAAATCTAAACTCTTTAATGTTCCAGACCTCAAATCAAGCAAAAGCACTTCTGAAACAATTTCCAAACCAAATGAAACTAATCTGTCAAACCCTAAAAATAATTCCCATCATCAATACGAAAATACTGTCAAGCAGAAACCAAAAAGCTCTCGAAAGAAATTGCCTAAAAAGTCTAGTCCAGCTCCCTCAGTTCCTGATACTATGGAAAAAGATAATCTTATCGCTAAGATTTCTGAGGCAGAGGAATTTGACCTTGAGATGCTGAGTCAAGGCAAAGAATACTTGGGTAAAGGCATGTCAGAACTTCAGGATGATATTGAAGTTGAACCAGACAATGTGGACATAACAGTTGTAGCTGAAACCCCTTATATTCCATCTAAACTAGATCAATTGAAATTCCAGGCCAAAAAGAATAACAACCAATTTAATAATCAGTTGGTGAACAAATTAGAGACCTCTGAAAAGCTTGACCAGATAGTTGATGTAATCAAAAACCTGACAAATGAAATCAAGATTCAGAAATGTAATCCTAAAATTGCAGAGTCTCTTCAGACTAGCCTCCTTGATGTTGTTGATGCTATGAAAATAGACATAGCAGCTTCTGTAGTAGCCACAACAAAGGTGACCAACCTTGGGGAAAGCAATCATAGTATAACTAGAAATGAAGCTCAGGAATGGTTCAGTTTGAAACAAATGAAGAAAGATTTTTGTAAAAAGGCTAAAACCAAGACTTTAGTGTATGCAAATACAAAACCTCATAATGCAAGGCCTGATGCTCCAAAACCCACAATAAGCAAAGTTATTCCTTCCAAGAGAGATATCCATGTAGATACCCCTGAGAGTAACACAATGGAAGTTGACATTGAAGAAAATAGCAGTGAAAAATACCTCTCAAATGGTAAGTTTTATGTGAAATAAATAGGATCATGAATCTTCTCGATTTAACCATTAACATGATGTTTTCCTGCTACTATGATGATCACAGGGCAGGCATTTCAAAAGTGATTTTAAAACCTGATCCCTATGTAATGCCTACAATTATGGGGATCAAAATTCTTTAGAAAGATGTAAAGATAGTTTGGGGTTGTCCATTTGAGAGACAAGGATTGTACAGCAGCCAATAGGGTGGATAAAATGGGATCTGTGCCTGAACAAAAATATGGATGTTCAAGTTGAGATTTTACTGATACTGTATTTATTCTTTTTCAGGTGTGCCAAAACCCAGTGTGACTGTTGTCCATAGAGAGGATGAAGACTCAGACCAATCCATTGACTTAGCTGTTAGTCAAATACAAGGTAAATAGAATATAGGATTGTACATGGTAAAACAGAAATTTCATTGTTTAAATTAATGAATGCAAAAGTATGGAAATACAAAGGTAAAATGTATGTTTGTTGATATAAGTATTCAGTAAATTATTTAAAGATGTTGGTTCACATAAAATTTTTGGTTTTTCATTCAAACTGGAATCACCCAGTCATCCTTCAACAGTCTGAATATTACAAGATTACAATATTCATATCCTGCCATTTGACTGATACTTGTATCCATTTAATGTGGAAAATACTAATGTTTTACACCATTGGTACCAGCTCATTCTTAGCCTCGTTTTGGATAAATCAGCCTTTTCACCATTTGAGGTCACCATATAGTGTCAATTTTTGTAACCCCCTAAGAAGTGGTTCCATTATAACCACCATATTTTGTGACTGGCTGTTGTTCTAAGTTACTCTTATCAAATCATTTGTATAACAGGCCAGGTGTAGAGATTTATCATGTTGATGCCTTGTTTATTTTTAGCGCTAAACAATTGTAATGCTGCGTACAGTGCTTCTGAGGATGACAGTGATAATGACAATGATACAGCTTGGAATGACTCAGATCATGCTGAAAATGATGGTGTGCAAGGAACAAATGTTGTCAAAGGAGAATGTGATATCATGGATGATAAGGAAGTTAGGGGAGAGAATGATTTTACACGAGAAATTGATGCAGGAGGAGATGATAATGAAATCATAAGACAAGATGGTGCACTAGGAGCTAAATCTCCACCTAGTGTTGTTCCTGAACAAAAGACAGTTATACCAAAAGTTAATGACTGTGAATTGAATATATCCACTATTGAGACTCCAAAAATTAAAAAATCAAATAGGAAAACCTTCTGTCTTGGAGGTAGCCCAATTAAAAGGGCACCAAAATTTGATTCCCAGACCTTAGATATTGATGACCAAATTGTCATGGATCAAATTACTGTTAATGTGCAAAATGAAAATAATGGTGCTATGATAGAAACCACAGAGACAACCCAGTCTCAGCCTTATAAAGACAGACAGGTTAATGATCATTTAATCATAGAAGACACAGAAACATCTCAAGGTAAAAGTTCAAAATTGTTTAAATCCAAAAAGTTGAATGTTCAAACAACCAAACAGGCAACTAGCACATTGCCAGGAATGCTTTCATCCCCTACACCATCTTCCCTTGAAGAGGAATCCCAGGCAAGTGTGTCTCTTCTGCAGAAGCCAGCTCCAATAAAATCCAGTGATGTTATAATAGAGGGAACAAATCAGGACAAACAAAACATCAAAGACAGTCAGAATATAGAGAACATGGATGAGCAAAATGAACTTAAAGCAGACCAACCAAAATGTGCCATTCAAAAATGGAAGGAAGTTGAAATAACAACTCTCTTTGATGATGACAGTACACAACCTTCATGTGAATCTAATATGGAGAATGATGATCTTTCATCGGCGGAAAGAGATAATGATATCCATAAAGCACCTGTATCCGTTAAAACCCCAACACATCCAAACTCTCACGCCATTTCAAAACGTTCTGCAACACAGAATTCTTCTGAACTGAGAAACATTTCCCACAATGAAACTACTGGTCAAGATGATGACATTACTCATGATGATGATGTTATTTATAGTGATGATGCTAATAAGGATGATGAGGCAGAGAGTGATGATGATGAAATGAACAAAGTGCTTAAACAAATTAACAAACAAAGGAAAGAAGCAAGACAATCTCTAAATCACCATAACAAGAAAAGAGTTGATAGGTCTTTCAAAAGAGTAAAAAAATTAAACAGTTCCAGTGAAGATGAAAGCTCCATTGATAAAGTAGCAAATGAAATCACAAAGAATAAAGAAAAGGGATTTTCGAAAAGAACAGAAAGAGATGAAACTGACAGATCATCTGATGAAAATATTCAAGACAAGAGTATCAAAGCTAAAATTCTACCAAATAGACCTCCCATAGGAAGAAGTTCTGATGGTGTAAAATCCAGGAAAAGAACACCAGATAAACCTACAAAGGAAATGGATGCCTCTGATAGTAGCTCAGATGAAGATACTCCTAGGCTTACCAAACGTAAAGCGAAGACAACAAGAGGATTAGCAGCTAGAAGGAGGAAGAGAAAGATTGTGTCATCTGATTCCAGTCAAATGCCTCTCTCAACCCAAGAATATGACACAAACAAATCAATTCAGGACTCTACTATCAACAAATCTCACGATGAAAGTAATGATAATGAACCTAAGTTATCTCAAGAAAACATCATTAAGTCACAAAGTGAAAAACATGAAGAGAGCAAACCAGAGAAAATCAATGATAAATTAGCAGCTATTGAAAGTATTTGTAAAGAAGTGTTGGAGAATTCTCAGGACAGTGATACAGATGCAACTTGTGATAAGATTGATGATGATACTAATGTTGTCCCCCCTACACCTCCTTGTGAAATACCTACAAATATATCTCATGATATGGACAAGTTCAAAAAGCCAAAAACACCTGAAAAATCTTCTGAAGTATCAGATGTGGATGAAGAAAGTGTAGCCTCTGCTTTGTCACAGGAACTTCTTAAATCACCCTTTCTGATGAAATCAAGTAATATTACCAGATCTGGTGGTCCCAATGAATATCCTAAAACAACTGATAATGCTGAAAATGCTAATGTTCCATTGGACTCTGAGAATCCATTCCCAACTGATACCAAACTCAACCCTAAGGCAGTGAAAGTCAAGCTTGAAAAGCAGCAAGACAAGGATCCTAATGTGATATTTGCCATTCCCACTACTCCTAACCATCCAATTGAGGTGGAAGACAGAGATGTGGACTCTACACAAGAAAGAAGGAAGGTCCAAGAAAACATTGCCAAGATGGTTAAAGAATGTACACCAAAAGCTAAAGGTGAGACTTATATTTTAACTGATGAAGTAACCTATATTCCTTATATTTTATTCATTTGGGTATTGATAGTGCATTTTTCTGCAGTCCAGCAATATCTTTGATCTTATAGGAGTATATTATTCAAATTTTTAACTGTGCAATCTCCATTTTATTCACAAATAATGCACAGGCCAAGATGTCGTAAGGTATTGTTGATAAGGTTACTTTGTATCTCTCCTTCAATTGAAATCTGGCATAGGTGCATGCACTTGAATGTATTTAAATAACTTGTAAATTATGTACAGTGAAACCCTCAGAGACCTCAGCAAGCTCCAGAAGGTTACCTAGTAAGAAGAGACGAGGTAAAACGGATGGTGATGCAACTACAAATGCTGTAAAACAAGTGAAAGACAAGATAGCTGAGGATCTGTTTGGAGGTGATGAAGAAATCACGAGAAAATCCAGCAAAACAAATGGTAATCGGTTCACTGAGTTCAACTTTTCTACCAACAGAAAATAAAACAAAGGGATAATTTTCCACCGTTCTTTTTTGTCACCACCAAAGAGTGGTTGTTATGGTCTCTTTTTTGTGATGGCGATTTGTTTAGACTGACTTCAATTTTTTTCAAAATCATCTGCAACTTCTCAGAAGTTCAAATCTGATTTGAGGTTTCAAGGCCAAAAAGGTCTTTTTTCAACTTGCTTAAATTTTTTTTCAAAATCATCTACAAGTTCTCAGAAGCTCAAACCTGATTTTGAGATTTGACCTTCTCAAGGTAAAAAAGGTATTTTTTCAACTTGCCTCAAATTGACCAATTTTATTCAAAATCATCTACAAGTACTCAGAAGTTCAAATCTGACTTAAGATTGAACCCATAATATTGTGAGCAACTAGGTGGTGACATTTTGTCATGTTAATGCCTTGTTATGAGTATTGTGCCATATATGAATACATACACTTCTGTTTACTCTGCTTAAAATAGTATTTTCAACTTACCATGACTTGTTTCAGGCCATGGGTTCTCTGAGGAGAGTGAGTATCATGATGCCTTAGACGAGATGGATGACCTCCTACCTGTCAATAACACTCCTAGGACCATCAACATAAGTGATGACTCAGACGAGGACATGTTCAGTAGCCCCTTGGCATCCTCCCCTGTCACCCCCTCACTCATTTCAGTTACCCCCTCACCTATAGAGCCCTCACCCATGGAGCCCTCACCCATCCAAACCACTCTTTCCCAATACCAAACCACAAATCAGAGATCCCAAAAATGCAAAATAGAAGTTAACTCCAGAAAATTGAATGAGGGTGTTGATGATAACAATAAAGTTGATGATAATAATGATGACAATGTGGATGTAAATGACATTGATGATGACCAGGATGAAATCACTAACCCACAAGGAACTATAGACATATCTGCATCTTTGGATTCTAAACCAAGCAACAAAAAGAACAAACCAAACAGTGAACATACCATTGATATCACTGAGACTGTTGGTGAAACTGAAGACAAGACAAGTGATGAGAGTGCTGAAAAGTTAGAAACACTGCAGGATATGTTCAATAGTCCCATGGAGCTTGAGAATTGCATCAGTCAACATAAAGATGATGCCTCTAAACCCGGATTGAACAAGAAATCAAGTCAAAAAATGCAGAATTCTACCAGGGAGAACAATCCACCATATAGCTTGGATAATGAACCTGATATTATTCCTGAGAGTGAAGACTTTATTAGGGGTACCCCTAGTCAAGCTAAAAAAACACCTTGTCTCTATCCTAATAAAACTACCCCTCGCCCCCTTGAATCAGTGAGTCACCTCAATACACCCAAAGCTGCCACCAAAGCTATGACCCCTGAGCAGCGTAGTGCACACCTCAGGAAGGCATTTCAGGCTAAATATGAGAAGCAAAAGGCATCCGCAGAGGCTGTGCTGTCTCCTTTAAATGACAACCAGAATGTTACACCTAATAGGGCTAGGTATATTGCACATAACCAGAGTGTAGCTAAAGTTTTACACAAAGCTGAGTCAACTGAATCTGAGATGAAATCAACCAATGTTAAGCTGTTAAAAACTGCTCCCACTTCATCTGTGAAAAACACAACTGAGTCGGAGAAAACTAATCTCTCCAAAGTTGAAAGTACATTCAACCCAGATGGTGCTACTGTTAAGGCTAGAAGTGATAATGAGACAGAGGGAGTTGAGAAGGCCACCACCACAGGCTCTGCTGATTACAGTAAAGTTCTGAGGAATAAATGGAATGTCCCAGTTCCATCTAAATGGATCTTTGTGACAACAGGCCTGTCCAAACAGGAAATGGTAATATTTCATTTTTTCCACTGAAATTATTGAGTATGAACCAACAATTTAGAAAAATAGAAATGCACTGTAGTAATTTGTGTGCCAGATGACTTGTGCTAGATTAAAACTCAAGGACTTAGACAATTATTTTGTACATAGTGCTGTAGTGGCAGTTAATGTTAAAAGTGTTTATTTTAATGTCAGTTTCCCAAGGTAATTATTCAAGGAATAAAACTGATATGAAATATAAAAAAGGATATTGGATAAACTCTTGATAAAAAATATGTCTATTAGTGTTTTGTTTGAGTTCCATTGAAATGTTGATGCAATAATTACCAATGACATTATGCATATCATTAGATTTAATTTGGCCTTATGTTTGCTTTGAATTTAGATGCATGTGCAGAAGCTGTGTAAATTATTAAAGTGTCGCTGGAAGCCACGATTTGATAAAACGACCACGCATGTCATTGTCAAGACAGGTATGTCACTTTGAATTCTTATGCTGCTAGTGGTCATACTATTGTATGGTGATTATCCCATTGAACAAAGTTCATAGAGATAGAGGGAATGCCTCCATCCGTCTGTCTGTCTGGCCAATAACTTAAATACCATTGGCTCGATTTTGTTCATGTTTTGTACACATATGACATTGCCCTACAATAACCTAGGTACAATATATAAAACTGTAATAGCCATATATGTTTTAAATGTAAAATAGTTATAAAGGACATTAATAAAGCTAGAAATGTAGATATTTAGGAAACACATACCAGCAATCTTGAAAAATGATGGCCTTTACACACTATTTTATGATTTTTGAACTTGAAAAGTAGTGTAGCAATTTTGTTCATATTTATTTGTGAATATTCATAAGCTTGGCACACTATTTTATGACACTTTGGCTAGAAGGTGACCAATATCGATTTTGATGAAATTTTATATGTGCCTACTTATAAAATGATGCCCATTTTTATGAGAGTTATTTAAAGATTTTTGCTTTAACTGATAAGTAGAAAGATTTTATAAAAATTTCAGCCACAGCTGTTCAATGGGATTTGCTATGCTTTGGCACTGCTGTTATCTTTTTTTCTTTGAGGATCAGTAATTCCTGATTTTTGCATTAAGAGACAAAGTATTTACATGTACTTGCATATTTGAAAACAATGAATATTTCCTTAAAAATTGAAAGTTTGTATTTACTGAATGTACAACTTTATTGGGCTTGCAACTGCAAACAGATTGGATGATTTATAATTAATCAATTAGTTCTTGTGTCTTGTAGTGAGCCCCGAGTCGCTTGAATGTGAAAGGACGTTGAAATATTTCCAAGGCATTGCTAACCAGTGTTGGGTGATGTCTTATACCTGGATTTTAGACTGTTTAAAGAACAGCCGTGTGTTGACACTGGTAAGTTTTGCCCTTTACAAACTAGTTTCCCAGTTGCTTAACTTTATTATCCAACCGAATGTATTTAAGAGTGGGATTTCGCATTGACCATATGTCCGTCCATCTGAATGTCTGTCTAGACAATAACTCGTATACCGATTAAAAGATTTGGTTCTATTAAATTTAAATTCAAGGATGTGATATCGTTCACCCTATGTCTTGTTATCCGAAAGCAGTTTGGTAGGGATAACAAGACATTGTCAGAGTTTTTCACCCTGACCCCCAGGGGCCATATGTGGGGGGTCGGGAAAACATAAGTTTTTGTTAATTTTGAGATCTTTCTGAAGTATAGGTTTATTATACTCAAATGACAAAATAGAGTAGATTGGAAATATTGAATTGTTTTTCTGATTCGGCTCGTGTAATTCAAAATGGCAGCCTAATGTGGGATTTTGCCATAATTTTCTGATATCTTCGAAGTATGGTTATATTATACTCATTTTGAAGTAATTTAAGAATAGATCACAATCATGCCTTAGAAAAAACAGGAGTAGGACTTCGCTATTACTTAGAGATCTCTTCAAAGTATGGTTATATTATATATTACTTTATATTGTATTGTTTTTACGATTTGTGCCTTTGAAACTCCTAAATGGTCACATAAATGCTTAAATCTGTGGAAATTCTGATATATCTCTGTGTCTTTTAATATCTGCCAATTTAATCAAGGGTAGAGTAAATGGTACATTCTGATTTATACAGATTTGTGAATATAATGTGTTCGTTAGGATTTACTACCCTGGAGTTGCTAATTTCGAGATTTTTTATGTAACAGTGTAGATGACACCTTCATTTCATCTATGGTTTATGCTGCAAATTGAAATACAACACAATGCTATACAATACAGTACAATAAAATACATTACAATCTTCCATTCAATGTTCAATGAAGTAATGTACCTCTAAATTCCCCCTTCAACAAAATCTTTTATCATATTATCAGTTGAAATCATACTGTTGTTCAGTGTCTTTTTGCTAATATCTCTGTTCTTTTTATTGTTTATCCACATCATAATTCAGATTAGCATTCCTTATGGCAGTGCATTTTGCACTATGGTCATTATTTGATAATAATTCTGTTAGCTCAGTAACAGTGATATTATATTTTTTAAGCATTGATTTTCCACCTTGATCTCTTTGACAGATTCTCATTTAAAATAATACATTTATTTTCTATCATTTCCCTTGTTTTCCACGTTTACAAACCTATTATCAAGTTCACATTTAATTATGAGTAATTGATAAACTTCAAAATAAAATTAGATTCCTTTCCACTATTTGACTTTTGTTACAAAATGATTATTGGTTTCATTTAACCCAATTTTGAATTTTGTATTCCCTCCCCTTTCCTTTTGGCTTCTTTACTTGAAACATCCTTTGCTCATCTTGAGCAGCCATATAATTCCACTACTCTTTTATAAGGAGATTATTTCTTCAAACATGAAAAGAAGTAAAGGTTATAAATTTAGTTGAAGAACACTTTTTGGTATTGTGTTTTTTGACTTCTAAGAGAGGACATCAATTATAAAAACCAAACCAACGGATATCAATCTGAAATTCTATCATAACAGGTGAGTTTTTTTATTATTGTTTGTTCATAGACTATTTTTCATGTATTTGGAATTTGAAATTAAAAAGATTCCTTAATTATTGAGAAACTTATTCCAAAATTAGTGAGTGGCATTTTCATGTCATATTATAATTATTAGATCAACATTCTGTGAGAATATCAGCTAGATTCATTAATGTTTATGATAACTAAAGCACTTGTCTTACTTTATGATCACCCTGCACTTATTTTTGGCAATATTTACGAATAGAGCACCTTAATTTTATTCCAAATGAGAATAATTACCATGAAACATTGACAGTGAAAATTGCCTACTGACCTTATGAACTTTGATGGTGATTCTAGCCCTGTTATTTTCTAATCTTTTATCTAATATTCTGTTTGATATTGACCACATACATGTCAAGGAGAAATTGCACATTTAAAAGATACTGTTCAGACCTTGATCTACCATAACAATTTTCCATTTCAGAAGCACAATGCAAGGACAGGCATTTGGACAATACCACAACATGGGGTACTGGAATGGCACACATGATATGTATGGGGGATCCCCTACATTTCAAATGTCGCAGCAAATGGGACAATATGCTAACATTGGAGTCAGTGGTCCATCATTCGTCAACTCACTTCCACAAATGCAACCATCACAACCGTTAGTTTCACTAAATTTAGTGCAACAATTCCAGCTGTCGCTAGGCAGCCACATGTCGCTAGGAAATCCAATGACAACAAGTAACCAAGGGCAACCTCATCTTACCACAGTACAACCTACACAAAGTTGTGCAACAGAGATCATGAATCTTGATGCTACCCAGGGGAAAGAAAATCAGCCCCCAATATCTATGACAACAACTGAACCCACTAGTCCACTATCCAACTATTTGAACTCCCCACTGATGGACATAAATGCTGCCTACCCACTACCAGAGATAAAAATGTCAGACATTTCCGCCATTCTTCTTGAGGAAGAAGCCAAGTCTGATATCATAAATTCAGCTGATTTGTCTCCACTTGTGTCAACATCGTCAAATTATTCTGACAGTACATCATATGGAAGTTATGACACTGTATCTGACTCTAACTCAAATGACTCTGAATTCGGAGAATACTATTCTACCCAGACACCTTTGAGCTGTAACTGGAGCCCAAATCCTGATGACATGAACATGTCTGATGTTTCACCCCCACCATCAATTAACATAACCCATAAAGAATACACACAAAAACTCACAGAGGGAGCTTTAAGCAAGAGGCAAAATCGACGTCAGGGGCGTAAATTTGGAACATCGTCAGAATCATCACCACCAGCGGGAATTCACGAATCTGAGATGGTTAAGCTAAAGAAAGCGTGGCAAAAGACATTTCTCCCTCTGCCAAGTAAAAATTTGACTTGTCAGGTGTGCAGTAAAACTTTCACAACAAGAGCAAACCTGGGTATACACAGCAGAGTTCACACTGGAGAAAAACCATATGAATGTCCTGATTGTGGTAAATGTTTCTCGCAGAAAGCCACGCTGAAGACACACTCCAGGACACATACTGGTGAGAAGCCTTTCCAGTGTGAATCATGCTCAAGAGGATTCTCTGATTATTCAACTTATTCTAAACATGTGAGAATTCACTCTGGGGAAAAGCCATACAAATGCGACCTCTGTGATGTGTCATTTGCACAATCTGGAAATCTTCACCGACATCGTAAATTACATTTTAAAAAACAACTCAAGAAGGAAAGAGCTGCAATTTATTGATAAAATGACAAGTCGCATACATGTACATTCTTGATGAACAATGACCAACATGAACGATGATCTAGACCAGTTGATGTTTAAATGATTTTGTGTGTTCATATTTACATTTTTTATTCTCTGACTGGTATATGTAGTTAGGTGTGCATGTGTTTATCCAATAATCACACATTATATAATCAAACCATTGTATATATAACAAGCCAAATGTAAGTGTTTGCCAAAGTCAAAATGGCTTTTGATGTATGTCAAGATGTACTGAAAACATTTAAAAATAAAAAAGTTTTAATTTTGAAATGTGATTTCTTGTTTCAGTCCTTTTAAGTATAAACTCTGTCCATTACAATAGATGCCATGATTATTACAGCAATGGGCTTGCAAGGAATATTCATTTAAACATTGAAAATAAGTAAATGTGACCAGATTGAGTATGGAAATTGATTTTGGACAGTCATATCTTTCACCACGAGTACTTTCTGACCATAAATACAATGGATTTTTATTAAAACAATATGTTTTCTTTCAATTGGAGTCTGGGACAATAAAATATCAATCAATGCCACTTTTTTAAATTGTTACACTTTTTTTCTAAAGAGAGGATCTTGTTTTTCTCAATTTAAACATATCAAAAGTTTGTTTTTGGATCGAAAATTTATATCTTCAAAACTAGCCTCAATCCATTCTACGTTTGATGAAGTTTTAGACCCCTTGTGGAATAGTCTTTTTCCTATAAAAATCTGAAGAAGATCCTCTTTTGAGTTAAACGGTTCAACATTTTGAAAAAAAATGTTAACATTGTGTCCCTATTCATAATTTTTCAAATTGTTTGATTGATATTTTTATATCCTTATGAATTTATTTGAAAGATAACATATTGTGTTAATTAGAAATATCATATTTAAATTGGTAAAGTACTCATGGTGAAAGATATGAACATCAAAAATCATTTGCCATACTAAACCTGGTCCTTTTTATTTAAAAAGATTCTCCCAATAGATCCCAAGCTAGTTTCCCATTTAATTGTAAATAAGTCAAATATTTGATATGATTTCATGTTTAAGTGCATGGCAATGGGTTAATATTAGAGGAAATCATAGTTTGACAGTTTTTTTCCTAGAGTTTAAGCATTAAAGTTCCAATTTAACTATTTTTGTCAAACCAATTAAGATCAGATCACTGTTAAACAATTATGAAATGTTTCCAGGAGAACTATGAAATAGTTGGTGATGTGGTAGGAGGGAGTGATCATTCTGGGCCTTGTAGATCGAGACTCGCTGAAATTCCACTTCTGAATAACTATGAAATATGTTGCTATGGAGACTACACAGGACTTACAAAAGGTAAACTCATTCACTCGATTTGAGTATACAGAGATATATGGTGGCTTTAGTAGAAGAGGAACAATCTTTGATAAAGGAGCCTAAATGTAGAAAAAACATACAGTAAGCTAATAAAACGTAATTGCCAAATTACCTTCCAGATGTCACCATATATTCCAAGGTTCACTCACCTTCCTGCCAAACAGAGATTATTTCATCAGAGAAGTTGACTGTTGTCATCATTACATATCAGAGGTCTCCACATACATGCTTAGTCATATATATATTCATACAACATTCACACACACTATAGCAGAACTTATTACTAATGTTATATTTTTGCTCACATGGTAAGCCAATGGAATGACCAACTCATCGGGCATGTTGGGCCCCCTGTTCGTCCATGAACAATTTCCAGATAAATGAAAACAGCTTATTTTTTAAACATGTTTACACATTTTACATTCTTATATGTGTAAATATTGTTCTAGATGACTTAAAAGATATGCTAGCAGCATGTGGAGCTACTACAGTGGATGACCCAGATGATTTTGTCGTGGAGGCTGGCTGTACTCAAGTTATTTTAGCTGAGACGGCTAATCCTACCAGAGTGGAGCCACTTTATAATAGTAAGAATTGAACTTTCTTAGGCACCATATCATGTTTTTTATTTAATTACACACCGTTTGTGTGTTCGGCAAATCATCAAGAAAATCCTGTCCATTAAAGTTTAAAATATGTTTTTATGTTTATTGAGAATAAAAAATAACCTCTTAGAAGACTTCCTATAGGAAAAAACCCTGAACTTGGTTAAAGTATTTAAAATATCTTTAAATCTGAATTGCATTGTTGATACCTCAAGAACAACTTAATTTTGAATTTTGCTTCATTATCCCATTGAACGAAGTTCGGAGGGATATAGGGAACGCCTCTGTCCGTCCTTCCGTCTGTCCATCCGTCCGTCCGTCCGTACGTACGTACGTACATCCGTCCGTCCGTCCGTCCGGGCAATAACTCAAATACCGTTGGCCCGATTTTGTTCATATTTTGTACACATATACCCTATGGAGGTAGAAGTTCTGCTCGAAAGCAGATTTTCAAAATGGCCGCTCATTTCAAAATGGTGGCCATTTTAGTGCCGAATTTACAGTAATTTAGATGCAATATGTAAAACTGTAATAGCAATATGTTTTAGATGTAAAAAAATTATATAGGCCATTAATAAAGCTAGAAATGTAGATATTAAAGAAGCACATGGCAGCCATCTTGAAAAATGGCGGCCTTTACTCTTTATTTTACGATTTTTGCTGTAACTCGAAAAGTAGTGGAGCGATTTTGTTCATATTTGGTATGTGAATACTATAAGGATGGCACACTGTCTAATGACACTTTTGGTAGAAGGTGGCCATTTTTCAAAATGGCCACCATTTTAGCGTATTTTACTATAACTCGAAAAGTAGTGGAGCGATTTTGTTCATATTTGGTATGTGAATACTAAAAGCATGACACACTATCCTATGACACTTTTAGTAGAAGGTGGCCATTTTGAAAAAAAATTTGAAAAATGGCCGCCATTTTAATGTATTTTATAATAATTCGAAAAGTAGTGAAGCGATTTTGTTCATATTTGGTATGTGAATACTGTAAGCATGGCACGCTGTCTAATGACACTTTTGGTAGAAGGCGGCTATTTTTAAAAATGGCCGTCATTTTAACGTATTTTACTATAACTCGAAAAGTAGTGGAGCGATTTTGTTCATATTTGGTATGTGAATACTATAAGTATGGCAAATGGTCTAATGACACTTTTGGTAGAAGGCGGCCATTTTGAAAAATGCCTGCCATTTTTGCTATTTACTTTGTTTGTAAAAATGCCATCCATGGCTGTTCGATGGGATTCGCTACGCTTTGGCGTTGCCGTTGTTCTGGTTGTTCATGCATGGACTTTCTTCCCTAGCTAGTTTTGAGTTCCCCGATGGATAATGTTAACAGTTAATATTGTTTGAATTGCATTCACTCTCTGACTGAACATCTGACAGAGATATTGCATTTGTAATAAAACATTAGGGTTGGCAAACATCTTAATATATTTTGAGAAATGTTCTGTCAATTTAGTACCCCAATATAATGCACATATTTTCTTTCCAGGTTTATACAGAAAGTATGGAATATTAGTTATATCCCGTGAATGGATTCTGGACAGTGTGGGTAGCTTTAAGGTATTGCCTTATGATGACTACTTACTGTGCAATGTACAGGTGTAGAAATAAAGACACAAACACAGGCTTAGCTTTACAAGCTGATGAATTAATGTACAAGCTAATGGATCAATGCAAGTACCCATGTACAATGTTTTGGATCCATGTACAAGTAGAGTCCATAATGTACAAGTGGAGTACTCAATGTACAAGCTTATTTATCAATGTACAAGTCGAGTATTCAATGTACAAGCTTATTTATCAATGTACAAGTGGAGTATTCGATGTACAAGGTTATATATCAATGTACAAGTGGAGTACTCAATGTTCAAGCTTATGTTTCAATGTACAAGTGGAGTACTCAATGTACAAGCTTATGTATCAATGTACAAGTGGAGTACTCAATGTACAAGCTTATGTATCAATGTACAAGTGGAGTACTCAATGTACAAGCTTATGTATCAATCTGCAAGTGGAGTACTCAATGTACAAGGTTATGTATCAATCTGCAAGTGGAGTACTCAAGGTAAAGCTTATGGATCGATGCACAAAGTAATTCATGTATGAGTGGCGCTCTAAATGTACACAAACATAAATTAAATCTATAAAATACATTAGAATTTTCAAGAATTTAAATGGCCTCAATTATTGAAATGATTATACCTAATGGCATTCAGACAATGTGCAAAAATTGTTTCTCCCTGCTATGTGGATTTTAGTGATGAAAGATTATGAACATAAGTACTATGTTATGAATGTTGAAAATATATTATGAAATCATTGTACATAACAGTGGAGAACTTCTACAAATATAAATAAATGAATCATGATATGAATAAAATAAGATATTTTGTTTGTCATTCTTATGGATTAAGGAATAAAACCATGAGGGAATAAGAATGTTCAAAAACATACTCTGACAATGAAAGTTATAAAATTGCTCTTCAGGAGGAAACCCAAGTTAATTGCTGATAATGTTGAAAAACTTTGGCAATCAGCTGACTGTGTATATCTATGTTATTATTAGAAATAAATCGATAACATAAAAAGAAAAAGTAGGAGACCAATGTAAACGGTCTATGTTTACTGTTAACTAATAACTATATTTATTCTTAAGTTCAGACATCCCCCTTCGCCTACTTCTTACATTCCATTTTTTGTGTAAAATTGCCTGCTTTATATATATCCTGGCAACTGTATATTTTCATTTAGATGCCTAGTGTATACTAATCTTTCTTATTGAGAAACCTATGAAGATTTATTTATTAAATAAATCTTGTTCATATGTTTCTCAATAAGAAAGATTCTTGATAGCAATATGGGACAAGGCTAAACATCAGGTCAATTGAAAGCTCATTTTGAAGTTAAATCACTTAATGCAAACAAAACTATGTGTTTCATATATAGTTTACATGACATTTATTCTTCATATTACATAATGGAAGAAAAAGTAATAAATAAATTATGATACGGATTGATCTTCATTAACATCAGCATGGTTGATGGCCATGCTTTGCAACAATGCAACAGCATTACAGTATTTTATTAGACACACCTCAGACATAAGCCTATCATGATGAAAAATGCTAAATATGATATACATTAACAAGCACCGTTTTTACCTCTATATCAGTTACACAACTTTTACTTTGTTTTTTAGTAGGCAGTACTACTCATTTGAATGTGTGAAATTTGTCTATGTTCGATCACTAACATTAACATTCAATACATTATGAATATCAAATATTATGTTGTAAAATGGCAAAAACTGAAGAATGCTCTGGTATTCAAGAGGAAGTACTAATATACAAGGCCATACATATTCCCACCATTTTATATCAAGCTTTATATAAATCTGAAGCTGATCTCAAATGGATAGGATCCAATTTTCTAGAGGTGAAGGTCTATAATTACCCATAGTGCACAAACCACATGTATTCAGTGGTAAAAGCTAGTGATTATGTTTTTTAAAAGTATATATTCTTCAGATATTCTTCAATACAAACAATATCAAGTTAGGCCTAACTAACTATATTTCCAGGTCTAGACTACAAACAGTAGTGATCTCCCCAGCATTAGAACAACACAACTGAGTGATGCACTCTTGAAAGTTAAACATTTCATGCCACCTGGGGAGATCACTGCACATGGTGTCTTAAGTTATTCGAGATGGTAAATATTCAATGTAATTAAGACAGCATTTGAGTATTGGCAATGTTTCATTTAGCATATTTACATCAGTGCTCAAAATGTTACTTTCTCACACATTTCTTAAGTTAGCTCGTAATAGAGTTGAAAACCATAGGAGTAGTCACTACTAACCAGGTAAAGGCAGGTGATCTAATTGCTTCACCAAAAATTTACAGAAAAAATATCTTAACTGAAACTGTGAAAAAGATGCCCAATAGTAGCATTATTTTATTTCCGTCTTTACTTTAAAATTTAACTCACATATTTCTATATTTGCCTCACCTATTTAAACTAGCCTCACCTGTTTTTGGATCCTTTACCCCGCTAATCATGTATGATATCCCTTTAAAATCCCCCACTATTTGAATCTCTAAACCAAAGCATATTACCAATAAGGCTATTGGACTTAATTCACTTTTTCCCTTCAAGTTGAATGGAAGAAACTAGTGTTGTCGCGATTAATCGATACATCGCGATATACATCGCCAAAGCTGATTCTGGCGATGCATCGATGTCTGAAACAAAACATCGATGTTTTTAAAAAAATTTAATTTGCTAAAAATCACCCTTTCTTATCTTATTTTGATGCAAATCGCTTACCTATTTCATTCATTTTCTAATGTTTTCTGATATTCTTTCGCCTTAAAACTGTTTTACCTGGTCGAAATGAACCATTTATCTAAAAAAATTACTTTACTTTCATTTAACCGTTATTAGAAGTTCCCGGATGTACCAGCGTAGTCTGATTAATTTGTTCTGTTCGGTATTTTAGTGCATTAGAGTTCGGTATTTCAGTGCACTTTTCTCAGACTTTTTCTCGATGTGCATCGATGTTTACTATTGAAAATTGCCGATGCATCGATGTACGATTATGGCACATCGCGACAACACTAGAAGAAACCAGGGTCCCAGGGAAGTAGCATGCACATATATATTTTAGGAGCTGGTATAATCCTTCAAACTGTCATAAAGCAATATATACTACATGTAGTTGATATTATCACTTGCTGATGGCTTTTATCCTAGAGTCTATGCTTGCACAGTTGGCCTTGATTGTATCTATATTGGCTTTAAACGTACCCTCCAACTGGAAACAAGAAATAAATTAAGGAAGTGTAAATTACATACGGAATGTGAAAAACTTAAGAGTTACTTCATAAGTAATAAAGATAATTTACTATAAGAAATGTAGATTTTGACAGTAAAGAGTGAAATTGTATTATAACATGCACTGATATATGATTTGCAAGATCTTATTCAATTCAAGGTCATAAGACAGATTGCCCCATGCTATAACAAGCAACTTGTAAAATCCTCAACATATACAGTTAATTAGGAACAAATAGGCAACTGCCACAATTATCCAACATGAGGTGGGTTAAATTAATCCACTCCATCAAAATATTTTTGTATGCCAAACTTGATTCCAACAAGTAACACTGCAGACAGAATATTCACTTACCTGCTTCAACATGGTTCCATGGCTGGACAGCTGTGTGGTAATTGATTGTTGAGATGTGTCCAAGTGAGTCAGGGCATGGCTGAACTGCATGGCTTGTTCATGGAGCTCTTTCAAGGCAGACATTCTATCTACAACTTCAGGTAGGGTACTAGACACAGCCTCCCAGCGTTTAACAAGCTCATACAATTCAGATACCTAGAAAGATCAACATAAGATGTGTCTAAGTGTGGAAGAACTTGGCTATTACAATGATGTTTGGGCGAACAGCATGATCAACCACATAACAAATATCATTGAATATATTCAATACATTAGGTTAAATTGTGGCAAAAACATTGATTAATTTAAAGCAGTATGTCCAAAACAATTAAGATTCAGGTTTTTAATGTCTTACCTTGTTTTGTTTATCGACTTCTTCCACAGCTCCTTTCTTTTCAGTAACAATGGCCAGTCTCTGAGAGAGTGCTTGCAGTCTTCCCTCTATACTGTCAAGGTGGTCAGGTTCCAATAGACTGCTCCTTGCACTGATGGCTTGCACTGCACCCTGAAATAACACATATACATGATGTACAAAGGTTATAAACCAGTGCCTGTAGTCTTCCCTCTATACTGTCAAGGTGGTCAGGTTCCAATAGACTGCTCCTTGCACTGATGGCTTGCACTGCACCCTGAAATAACACATATACATGATGTACAAAGGTTATAAACCAGTGCTTGCAGTCTTCCCTCTATACTGTCAAGGTGGTCAGGTTCCAATAGACTGCTCCTTGCACTGATTGCTTGCACTGCACCCTGAAATAACACATATACATGATGTACAAAGGTTATAAACCAGTGCTTGCAGTCTTCCCTCTATACTGTCAAGGTGGTCAGGTTCCAATAGACTGCTCCTTGCACTGATTGCTTGCACTGCACCCTGAAATAACACATATACATGATGTACAAAGGTTATAAACCAGTGCCTGTAGTCTTCCCTCTATACTGTCAAGGTGGTCAGGTTCCAATAGACTGCTCCTTGCACTGATGGCTTGCACTGCACCCTGAAATAACACATATACATGATGTACAAAGGTTATAAACCAGTGCTTGCAGTCTTCCCTCTATACTGTCAAGGTGGTCAGGTTCCAATAGACTGCTCCTTGCACTGATTGCTTGCACTGCACCCTGAAATAACACATATACATGATGTACAAAGGTTATAAACCAGTGCTTGCAGTCTTCCCTCTATACTGTCAAGGTGGTCAGGTTCCAATAGACTGCTCCTTGCACTGATTGCTTGCACTGCACCCTGAAATAACACATATACATGATGTACAAAGGTTATAAACCAGTGCTTGCAGTCTTCCCTCTATACTGTCAAGGTGGTCAGGTTCCAATAGACTGCTCCTTGCACTGATGGCTTGCACTGCACCCTAAAGTAACACACATACGTGTTTACAGGTTATGAATCAGGACATTTACGAAAATATCTGCATCTTCTCTCCATCTTTGGGCAAACCATGTGGGTCAAAAACTAGATCTAATTGAAGAATTCAGCTTAATTCAAGCTCATATTTCCTCAATACTAGTCAATGCATTAGTTTGAATACTTTTGTCAAATAATGTGAAATTACCAGGTATAGTACATTACTGACAGTTGGAATTCAGGAATATAAGGGCCCAAGACAAATAGCACACTGACCAGAGTCACTTACCAATATGCTTTTAGAGTCTGTATCAGATGTAAGAGCAGACATTTTCTCAGGGCTCTGTCCTATCAAGGCCTCCATCCTCTCTAGCCTTTGATCCAAGTCAGCTAACTGGAACACAAAATGCAACAGTTAGAGCATGGTGTTGAATGGTAACAGTTAATGTTTTTACTTTTATTTTTTGTGAACTAAAATATCATAACAATCACATTAAACAGTTGTGATATGAAAGTTTCTTTATGATTACCAGCAGGTATGTGGAACTGATTATAAGATACTGGTTGTGTCATATTTACTGAGGATTCAGTCCAAATACAGTAAGTGCTCAGACACTCATGGTCAAGTCAATAAGCTGAATCAAATAGTTGACACGCTGGGTTCTTCTCAATGGAGAAACATTGACCACATATTGGACCATGTGATAACTTATATAAACTGAATGTCCCTAGTGTGTAGCACTGCTCCTCTCTGATCTTTCTAGGCAATATACATGTAGTGATATTTCTTGCCTATGCAACTACAACTTTCTAAAAGTAAGAGTGCTTGCATTGAGTATGGAAACTGGATCTTAACTCTGTCCTTCAACAGTATAGTAGGCATCAACAGGGGAACCACGTGAGGACTTATGCAGAATGAAAAGGCTGAACAATAGAAAACATAACACAATGCTTATCAGAGTCCGAAAGCCTAAGATGACCTAGTTGCTGTCTGTTGTCCCAGGTAAATCTTATGGTCATACACATACAGTTCAGGGTTGGGGCAAATCACCTTCCATCAGTATGTGTCCCCGATGAAAGTTTTGGGAAAAGTACGATTACAAGTATACAATATGTCTTATTATGAAAAGAGCTACAAAACTCACCCTAGCATTATGTGTAAATTTTGCTTGTTCAGGCTTGTAGTGTAATTCATATGTGATCTCAGTGCCATCTTTCTGTGTGGGCTTTCCTCCCTTCTCTGCGGGCTTGGGCGTCTTTACAGCATCTAGATGGGTCAGCAACCTCCTAATAGAATGGGAAGATATATTTCATTAATAAATCTTAATTCCAAGGAAAAACATCAATAAATACATGCAAATTCACAAACGTGATTCACAATCAATTTCAGAATATTTAGGGGAGAGGACAAAGTCCATTGTGTTTTTTAAATGTCTAATTATTTTTAAGACCTTTAAATTTGAAACAAGACATACAGTGATAAATATCAAAACTTAGTTAGATCTTGGCACTAGTTTGCTCTTGCACCTGTAAAAATTTAAGTTGTTTTGATTTTAAGTGTATGCTATGTTTATGTTTACTCAAATTAAATCATCAATTATTTACTTATGCAGCGCCCCCTGTGGATCCCCTAGATCTATCTGAGCATCAGGTCCCAATGTTTTCTCCAGGTGGAGATCAGTCAACTGGTTTTGGAGATATTCCACCTGCCCGGCTACCACCACCGGGTTAGTTTTGTCATTGGATTTCTCTGACTTCACAGTGGCCTAAAAACAATACAACAGAACTAAAGTACAAGACAGCAACTACTTGCCAATGGAGTAAATAAACACACCAAATGAAACATATTTTATCATATCACTCATTGTTTTGAATCTTACATAATTACAAAACAGAAAGTTCTTATTGATGATGCAAGATACATATATGATATCAAACTGAATTCAAAATAATCTAAGTAAAGGTAACAAGGTAGGAATGGGATTTACCTGAAGCTGATTAACTTCCTCAGCCAATTCTTGTATCTCACTCTGCAGCCTCTGGAACTTCTGTAAAGGTGTCTCTTTTGCTCCCAATCCAGCCTATATATGAAATAACAATATCAGCTTTAAATGGACTTATTGGCCTTTTGCAGATTGTTGACATAAACAAATTCTGATACTGTAGTCGGTATTTAAATTTATAAAGATTTTTCATGAAAATGGCATCAATTTACAATTAAGTAGCCAAATCTGAAATTCTTTTTCCAGAAATGTCCTAATCCCATAAGACTAAAACCACGGACAAAAATCTGATAACAGAAACCTAGAAAATTAAGTTGATATATGTACATACCAGTTCATATTCTGTTCTAGCATCATACCCTGTCCTAACACTCCTACTGACCCTGTCTGAGAAATCTAAAACAGGAATAAAAACATTCAGCATTAGTGCATTATCAACCACAGCCATAAAGAGGAATAATTATCTATAATAAAGTACACGTATGTTTATTTATCTCTCTCTCTCTCTCACTCCATATTTCTATCTCTCCATGATTAAAGTTATCAGAAGTAGATCATTCAATTTTGTTTGTGGAAAGAACTGACTATAGCTAAGAAAATAAATTGGGCTTATAAAATTCTAGAAAAACAGAAAATGGAATTGAGGTTATAAATTTCAGTTTATGTCTCTTGGATTAAATGATTCACCCCTTTTGGAGACCATTATATATCAATCAATTCAAGTTCCACAAGAAGATCCATTTCTTATTTTCATTATCTAAATAATTTTACTAACCAACAGCTTTGCCATCTATTGACTTGTCTTTGAACTTGCCAAATGCTTCTTTAGCATCTACACCAAGTTTTTCAACTGCATCACTCTCATCCTAAACCAAATGATTTTTATCACATTATTTTAGTTACAATTTTAGTAATGGTCAAAAACATTAATTCTAATTTTGTTTATGTTTGTATGCCATTCCATTTAAAGTAATACTTACTGTACTCCCTGTTAATTTCGCGAGTTTTGATTTAACTCAGAATTTCGCGACTATTATTTCGTGAACTTGCAATTTACCACAATCGCAAAAAGCGCGAAACTAAATCCCATATTAAAAAAACCAAGGGACTGAGAGTACAGTATGTTTGTAAAATTTTGAGCACAGTCACAGGCAAACAAAGAAACAGATTTCCTCTAAATCCCTCCTGTAGTTTGTTTGTGAAAATGAGCATGTATTATGCATGATATACCTCTAAAAGTTTTGCATAATCATACAGCATATTGAAAATTGATAAATTACCACGTACCCTTTCTTATTTACAGAGGGTACTTGCTTAAAACTAATCTTACCTCAACAGAATGTTGCTGTTCCGACTCAGGGAGTTCAGAAGTCTCATAGACATCTGGAGAATTATGGTCCTGAAAATAAAAATGAATACAATTTAAAAAAATGAAGCATCAAAAAACAAGAGTCTGTTAGTCAAATTACAAGTAATCCAAAACAAAACAAACATACAAAAGTTTTGTGTCTGAAATATGAATGTACTTTTTCATATACTTTATATTTCCATGTGGCCCTTTGATTGTTTATTTTTTTAGGTTTGACAAAAAGTAATTTTGTCACAGTTCTGTCAAAAGTGTGATTAACGAGATATAAGGAAGGGATTAATGATAAAGGAGTCATAGAATTTGACATTTGTCAATGAGAAATTGGTGTACAACCATGGGTCACCACACGTTGATCCAGGGTTTCGCGCTAGAGGGGGCATTTATATATCCCAAAAATGTGCGAGAATGAATGTCAAGCGAACGCCTAGGAAACGCACACTCCATGAAACGAAACAAAATCACTAGAAAAAAAACATGGCACACATTGTGCGCATGCGCACTAAAGTTTAAACCAATCAGATTATTTGATTATTTTGTACACATGAATTATTTGCTTCTGAGCACTTAGCATGAAAGCTAACCACAATAAACAAACCTGGCGGAGATTACCCTTACTTCATTTTAGTGAAATTTCAGCTCAAACTCGTGACAAATGCATTATGCATACACATATATGAAGCCTTGAAGACACTCATTTTGGTAAATATGATTTACAGTGTATACTTTTCTGCGGTTTGTGGGAGTTAGAAAATATACCAACTATACGACTAATTTGTATCAGCATTGTAACAACATTTTTTTCACTGACCAACCGCAACCTTAAGTAATTTGGAGACCCTATCTACTGCAAGACTTACGCCTGGTGTAACCGTCACCATGTTATTCAGTGTTTTTAAGTAGTGCAAGGATCCTGCCATGACCGTGGTAGTGTTATAGTGAAAGCCTGGTATAACCGCGACAACGCTGTATTATATTGCAATGCCTGCCATGACCGTGGTAGTGTAATCATGTAAGCCTGGCGCGACCGTAACCTTTATTTGACATTTATCACATACATGGTTGCTGTTATTATTTTTTTATGGATTAACCTTATTAATTGATCATTATAGAAAGTACGTGCTTTCGAATCGAACCTTCTTGAATAAGAGTAGAGATATAATAGTTTGCTCACAAATTATTTATGAGTTAAAAATTAGAGTTTCGTTGTGAAATTAATACACATTTTAGTAGTCTTGATTTACATATTAAGGTAGTTAAACACGAGGAAAATTGTCATTACGGTGTTCTCATGCTACTTTAAATGTTATTTAATACAACCACGGTCATGAGAGGCCTTGCAACTATTGTCACGGTCATATCAGGCTTTAACCTTACCACGGTCATGACAGGCTTTAACATTGTCACGGTCATGACAGGCCTTGCAATCATTATGACGGTCATATCAGGCTTTAACGTTACCATGGTCATGACAGGCCTTACAAGCGGGTTTTCGGAAAAGACCGACCCCACCGACCGGTCGGTGTTTTCCACTGGTAGCCTCAAAACAGGGTTTGAAGAAAATGTGTAAAAGACCGACCATATCATGTAAAAGACCGAACATATTTGTAGCCTTAGAATATTAATAATTTGATTTTGAATGTCAATCGTTGGACTAGGCAACGTTTTTTACCGATTTTGTACCATTTGTATTTTGTACAAATTGGTCATGACCGTCTCCTCTCGATTAATTGCCCTGCCTTAGGTCCTAACCTATCATTAACCAACCTATCGTTTCTACGGGAATCTATCCTAATTTTTTACTGAAATTTAACAATTTCGAAACAAAAATGATTTGTTATCGTCATAGCCTACTGAATACTGAACACGATAATAATGTTACATGCGTTCTCTTATCGGGATTAAAAGTGACTTACCATTTCAGTACACCATTAGAAAGCTTTTTTTTGTCATATCAAATGTAGTTTTTACCAGTTGACGTTTAACAACTGAGAAATCAAACATAATGTTACGACGTCAACATCGACGATGTTTGTGTGTTTTTGTTATTGCGTTTCATATGAATGAAGAATGAACTTAATGCAATGTTACATGCGTTTTTTTCCAAAGTGACTAACTAGGATGAAATTGGTCTTCTAACAACTGAAACATCACTTAAAAATATGACATTACACACCACAATGATGTAACGTTTTCATCGTGATTTGAAATGATAATTATACGTTTTTAAATCACGACCTAGTAAAGGTACTATAGTCATTGGATTCCGTTTTAGTTTTACTTCTAATTTTGCATTTTTTCATCTTTATGTAAAAGACCGTCAGCCGAGCACCGACCACATGTACCCAACTGTGGAGAGTGACTGGTCGGTGGTCGGTGGTCGGCGGTCGGTGTTTTACGAAAACCCCTTACAAGCATTGTAACGGTCATATCAGGCTTTAACATTATCACGGTCATGACAGGCCTTGCAAACATTGTCACGGTCATATGGGGCTTTAACATTACCATGGTCATGACAGGCCTTGCAACCACTGTCACGGTCATATGGGGCTTTAACATTACCATGGTCATGGCAGGCCTTGCAACCACTGTCACGGTCATATGGGGCTTTAACATTACCATGGTCATGGCAGGCCTTGCAATATAGTACACCGTTGTCACGGTTATACCAGGCTTACACGATTACACTTCCATGGTCATGGCAGGATCCTTGCGCTACTTAAAAACACTAATAACATGGTGACGGTTACGCCAGGCGTAAGTCTTGCAATAGATAGCATGTAGTATGTATCCAACAGACCGAATATAATATTCGGTCTGTTATGATTGATATATTTCCTGTGGAAATCGCGGTGATATTTTTTGCACATTAATTTCTCGTTTATTACAAGAATGTTCACCTTGAAAATTGGTGAATATGTTGAAGAGATGTTCATCTTAAACTAGAAGCAAAAATATTTGTATAAGGCGGGTACAAGTTGATATAAAATAATGAAATGTTCAGACTCACCAAAATTTCAGGATGTGTTCATAAGTAGATCGCGAAATCAATGTCAAGGACGTTTGAGTTCACGAGATCCAAACGAGATATGCAAATTTTTTGAACTTTGACAACACATGACCACTTGATTACCTCGGCCTTCTTCATGAATATTTCCGCTCTATTTACTATAAATGAAGAAAATTAATCGGGATAATGATAATAAATGACTAGATCTAATAAATTCCCGCACAAATGGAATCAATACGCTTCCGTAATGTTGCTCCGTCCGCTCCACGTGTTATTTGTTTACAAATAGACTGACGTCACTGGCTAAATCTCGTTTATCGTGAGAATTGGCATTGCCAAAATGGCTTGACCTAATCAATGGCTTCGCTACAAGAAGCGTCTGTACATTTTATGAATATCTTCAGTAAGAGGACAATATACGAAAAAATAATATTGTAAGTTCTTTATAAGGTAATCATTTTATCATTAAACAAACTTATTTGTAACATTTATACAACACCACATTTTACAATAGGTGACTTACAGTCTGAATATTTATTCAGACGAAGGATACAGTCTAAGATAGCATGTGGTAATTTGAGTTGGCGGCCTTGAATCGTGTTGACGGCCAAACAGAATCACACTTCCATAAATGGTCTACATCTTTTAATTTTCAGTTTTCATCTTAATATTGCATTCAATCATTCAAAATTCATTCATTTTTCAGTCATTTCCTGAAACTGTGAAAAGTGAAAATTATTTATGACATGGAACATTGATCAATGCTTACTACGTTTCAACATTAGCATGACCTAAATTAAACAGCAAAATCAAAAATTACATTTTACTCTACACATATGGTTATTTTGAAAAACATAAGAAGTTTATTTACTGAGATACGATACTTACAATTCCGGGTAAATTTGCATACTTTGGATCTGCCATTTTTTATTTTTCAGAAAAACTTCAATTTTAACAAAAAACGAAATTAATAAACTTTAGATACTTACGGATTAAATTAATATTCTGAGATGAAGGATATTACAGAAAAACATTGATGTAATAATAAATATTAAACATATTATTGTTTCCTTTCAGATAATTGTATTTTTCCATCATAAAGCTATTTTCAAGTTTGACATTTGTCGAGACTAACGCATAACCTCGCGTGAACTGACATGGAGGCCATCAACACGGAAGTACACGTAAATACTTTATAAATCACTGAATATTTGGATCCTAAGTTAAGAATGAAAAAAAACTTGATGAGGTAATAAATAACCCATGTATCATACATATTTGTGCAGAAATCTGTGTTGGTTGGACATTCATTTAACACGAAAAATAAGTATATTTCCAATTCTTTGCAAAGCTGTCAATGTGAATATCCCTGACATGTCACATTCTGACAGGCTGTCTCGGGAGTTTTCATTTTGAATTCAAATGAATGTCATCAGCGGTGAAAGTGAAAATAATGATATTTGATCAGACCTAGGGTGCAGTCATGTAGCGTGGGTATTTTGTGCACAAATATCAGAAAGGGGGGGGGGGTAGGTACGAAAAATTTCGAACGGAATGCGTGACATATACGTAATTCGCGTGAAAAGTCCGAACGAAATGCGTACATTTTTTTCCGGCGTTCGTATTTTTGCTGTGTAGACGATCTTTTTTAGAAATTTTTCTACAGAAATATTTTGGCGTGACAATTACCAGGTAAAATGCGTATTTGCGTGACATTTTCTGTCACGCAAAAATAACTGGCGTGACTTCGAATTCTTCAGCAAATGCGTGACAAATACGCAAATTGCGGGACAGTTGACAGGCCTGAGAAGGCTCTATCTTTAGGAGGTATTTCCCAAGAAACATTCTGCCATCTGTGATTTTGTGAGTGTACGCCAAGAGTGCCCGAAGCAAATGAGCTTTGGAGGGTAGTTTGCGGGTTTCCCCCCAAAGAAATTTGAAAATGAGATTGCATTTGAAGCGTTCTGGAGACGGTGTTTTAAAATACAAAATTCTGACCAATATGCAGTGCCCTGTTCTTATTAAACATGTTCAGAATATCCAGTGCAGGGCAATTCAATATAAAAAATAAAATTTTGAGAGTACGCCATGGCGTTTCCCCAGTCGCTTCATCGATGGTTGGATCATTAACCATAAACATAAACTAAATTACTTTCAGATTGTGCTACAGTTTACAAGAATAATAGTGCAGTGATTTGCCAATGAATTCTGTCATGGGGCTCGGAAAATTGGTGACACAGTGCATATGTGCAAGGGAATCCATAGAAATTGAAGGTCATCGCTATTCAGTTCTTGAACGGCTTGCAGAAGGGTAAGATTATTGCTCAGAGTGTTTATATAAATTTTATAAGTTGACTACAGTTTGTAGCTTAGGCCAAGGGAAAAGTAACAGTATAAGCTCAATATAGAAACTCGTAACTTGACAACTTCAGTTCTGCATTTGTATAGCAAGTTGAAACCTAGCTAAACTTGTAACAAGTGATCTGATTGGTTAGTAAAGAAATTTTCACAATCTCCTAGCTTTCGTAATACGAATACCACATGTCGCTTAAAGCAAATTCCTTACACATGTCTTTATCTTATTGTGAAACAGCTACAGTGTACCTATGATATACTGTAGGTTAACTCGTCAGAAATTAAAACAACTGTATTTGAAGCGATTTTAGAAAATTTTGAAACCGCCATCTTAAAAACGTGAAGTAAGTTGAACCCAGTGATTATCGATCTTGACATATTACAATTTGTTGCTCTGTGGAAATTCCCTAGACCTTCGCCTAAAAACACATGCGACATCAATTACCAATATCATGGTAAAATCATTTGTGAACATTATCATTTATGCTATATTAAAGATTTGGCGTTGTTGATTCATTATTACAGACCAGGAGCCCGTTTTTGTACCATTCGTAGAAAGGAACATTCGCAATATTGATACTTAAAAAGTTACGAATGATTTACGAATTCGTAAAGTTGCGAATGGACCATTTTTGTACGCTTTAGTAAGTCATTCATATTTTTTCAATTGTCTTGAGCTATATCTACGAATGGATTGAGGTAATATTCTACCGTTGTCAGGGCAGATAGTACAGCAAACAGGATTTATTAATTAATAAAATCAAAGTCGTACAATAAGAACTGTACAAAAATAATGGAAAATACTAAAATAGATATAGAAATAGGTTGATAATAAGTTGATCACAGTATCGCCCTTTGCATTCTCTAAGTAGAATGAAGAAACGTCTCAAATTACAATACAATGTATAAATGAATAAATAAGGACCTGTTGACAAAGTTACAAAAGGGTAAGATAAGAGGTGCTATTAAATCTACGAACGAAAGCAGGCATGACGTCACTATTTTCGTAATTTTATGAATCGTTCGTAACTTTACGAATCTTACGAAAAAAAATTTGTGAAATTCGCAAATTAAACAATGGACTTATGAAAGTTTGTTACTACGAACGGTACAAAAATGCCTAGTGTCAGAATTTTTAATGAAACCACCACTACAGCTTATTTTTTCCTTTCCAAAAACCATGTAAACAGTTAGATGGGGATTGTAAAATGCTGTTAATGATATTGCTGCTACAGAATTTTTCTTTTTCAGTGGCTACAGCTTGGTTGATCTAGTGAAAGACAAGGCCTCATACAGAGAGTTTGCATTAAAACGAATACAGTGCCATTCAAAGGAAGATGAGAGAAATACACTTAAAGAGGTTGAATATCATAAACAGTTCCGTCACAAGAATTTGTGTGGATGTGAGGGGAGTCAACTTAAAAAATTAAGGAACCAAAATCCTGGTGCTGCTTTTAACACCGGACCAATCAGTGAAATGCTTATTGTCTTACCATTTTTCAAGGTATATACTGCAATTGTCTGCAAGTATATTTTTAAAGAATACTTAAAGGTCGGTAACATAATTCTGAGTACTAGGCACAATTTGCTCACTCTATGTGTATCTACATTTTGATATCTGTGTTGCAATTATAAAGATGCTTTTGATTTAATGAGAATTCCTCTTTGATCTTATTTGATTTGAGAATGAAGAAGACAATGATGTTCCCGGGTGTATCTTTGTTATTTTCAAATGGTTTTCCATTTCTAGCGTGGGACGTTACAAGATGAAATCAGCCTTAGACAACACAAAATGGAGTACATTCCAGAGAAAAGAGTGATTCAGTTATTCCTTGGTATATGTGAAGGTCTTAGGGAGTTACACAGTCATAATATTGCACATAGGTAGGTCAGGTCACACTTTCCTTCAAATAGAAGACTGGATATCTTTATCTTGTGGTAAATATTTAATGCTTTTATGATCCACTTTGTCAAACACCAAACCTATTGCTAACTACCCGATGTACACTTTTCTTGGTAAAACGGTAAAATTGATAGCATCTCAAAAGGAATTTTGAACTAATTTTGTTTTTCATTCACTGGCAAAATATTGCAATGTTGGATATTTCTTTGCTTGTTTTCATGAGTAAGAATTTTAGTGGAAAATAATAATATAACAAATAAAAAATGGCTTACAACAGCTATTAATGCCAATATTTGCTCATTTATAATTCCAGAGATATTAAGCCAGGGAATGTTCTTCTGTCTGAGACTGACACTCCTGTCCTTATGGACTTTGGGTCTATGGATGTGGCTAGAGTGGATATTAAGACAACCTCTGAAGCACTTGCATTACAAGTAAGTACTGTTCTTAATGGACTTTGGGTCTATGGATGTGGCTAGAGTGGATATTAAGACAGCCTCTGAAGCACTAGCATTACAAGTAAGTACTGTTCTTAATGGACTTTGGGTCTATGGATGTGGCTAGAGTGGATATTAAGACAACCTCTGAAGCACTTGCATTACAAGTAAGTACTGTTCTTAATGGACTTTGGGTCTATGGATGTGGCTAGAGTGGATATTAAGACAGCCTCTGAAGCACTTGCATTACAAGTAAGTTCTGTTCTTATGGACTTTGGGTCTATGGATGTGGCTAGAGTGGATATTAAGACAGCCTCTGAAGCGCTAGCATTACAAGTAAGTACTGTTCTTAATGGACTTTGGGTCTATGGATGTGGCTAGAGTGGATATTAAGACAACCTCTGAAGCACTTGCATTACAAGTAAGTACTGTTCTTAATGGACTTTGGGTCTATGGATGTGGCTAGAGTGGATATTAAGACAGCCTCTGAAGCACTAGCATTACAAGTAAGTACTGTTCTTAATGGACTTTGGGTCTATGGATGTGGCTAGAGTGGATATTAAGACAGCCTCTGAAGCGCTAGCATTACAAGTAAGTACTGTTCTTAATGGACTTTGGGTCTATGGATGTGGCTAGAGTGGATATTAAGACAACCTCTGAAGCACTTGCATTACAAGTAAGTACTGTTCTTAATGGACTTTGGGTCTATGGATGTGGCTAGAGTGGATATTAAGACAACCTCTGAAGCACTTGCATTACAAGTAAGTACTGTTCTTAATGGACTTTGGGTCTATGGATGTGGCTAGAGTGGATATTAAGACAGCCTCTGAAGCGCTAGCATTACAAGTAAGTACTGTTCTTAATGGACTTTGGGTCTATGGATGTGGCTAGAGTGGATATTAAGACAACCTCTGAAGCACTTGCATTACAAGTAAGTACTGTTCTTAATGGACTTTGGGTCTATGGATGTGGCTAGAGTGGATATTAAGACAGCCTCTGAAGCACTTGCATTACAAGTAAGTACTGTTCTTAATGGACTTTGGGTCTATGGATGTGGCTAGAGTGGATATTAAGACAGCCTCTGAAGCGCTAGCATTACAAGTAAGTTCTGCATATAAACATTGTTACAAGTGCATCCACCATGTCCACCTTTCATTGACTTTCATTTTTTCAAATCCTAATGAAAACACTGGTCATGATTGTGCATTAAATCCTATTACTATTGCAATTAAATCTCTATTTCATTATTACATATAAATGTTTACTTTTAAGGATAAAGCTTCAATGACTTGCACAATGCCCTATAGAGCTCCAGAGCTGTTTAATGTGGAACGACAGACCACAATTGATGAGCGTGTTGATATTTGGGTAAGTTAACATTATAAAAACAGAACTTTGGCAAATTAGCAAAATTGCCAAATTAAATGGTCGCCAAAATCCCTGGGAATTCGACAAGGTTTTTCGTTCATTGCATTTCCAGGTGTAAGAAAGCTACCAAGGTGGCCGGGCCATTTTAATTTATAAAACAATAAGAAATATTGAAGACTTTTATATAAACAACAAGAAATATTCAAGAAATTGTTCATCAACAACACTGACAATGAGTATCTTGAATTGGGTAAGATGGGAGGTTATCTGGGAACCTGAAAATCGCCAAATTAAATAGATGTCAATTGGCCCAAAAACACAAAATCACCAAATTAAGCAGCGCCAAATTAAAGACAAATGCAGTCTATTAATTGTACAACAAATATTACAGGGTCATTCCCATTACCCCTGAGCCTAGTTCAAAGACAATGAAGTTTCAAATTTATGAGTAAATTGATAAATTGTTTTGTTTTAGTACATGTACCATTACCTCATTCTCCATGGACTGCCCACTTTATTGATATTGCAGTGTTATTTCAGTCATTGAAGTGTACACTTTATGCTATGATAATGCTGTTATTTCAGTCATTAGAGTGTACAGTTTATGCAATGATATTGCCATCTAATTTCAGTTATTAGGGTGTACAGTTTATGCTATGATATTGCTATTTTATTTCAGTCATTAGGGTGTACAGTTTATGCTATGATATTGCTATGTTATTTCAGTCATTAGGGTGTACAGTTTGTGCTATGATATTGCCATCTTATTTCAGTTATTAGGGTGTACAGTTTATGCTATGATATTGCTATGTTATTTCAGTCATTATGGTGTACAGTTTATGCTATGATATTGCTATGTTATCTCAGTCATTAGGGCTGTAGGGTGTAAAGTTTATGCTACGATATTGCTATGTTATTTCAGTCATTAGGGTGTACAGTTTATGCTATGATATATCCATCTAATTTCAGTTATTAAGGTGTTCAGTTCATACTATGAAATTGCCATCTTATTTCAGTCATTACGGTGTACAGTTTATGCTATGATATTGCCATCTTATTTCAGTCATTAGGGTGTACAGTTTATGCTGTGATATTGTTATGTTATTTCAGTCATTAGGGTGTTCAGTTTATGCTATGATATATCCATCTAATTTCAGTTATTAGGGTGTACAGTTTATACTATGATATTCCCATCTAATTTCAGTTATTAAGGTGTTCAGTTCATACTATGAAATTGCCATCTTATTTCAGTCATTACGGTGTACAGTTTATGCTATGATATTGCCATCTTATTTCAGTCATTAGGGTGTACAGTTTACGCTGTGATATTGTTATGTTATTTCAGTCATTAGGGTGTACAGTTTATGCTATGATATATCCATCTAATTTCAGTTATTAAGGTGTTCAGTTCATACTATGAAATTGCCATCTTATTTCAGTTATTAGGGTGTACAGTTTATACTATGATATTCCCATCTTATTTCAGTCATTACGGTGTACAGTTTATGCTATGATATTGTTATGTTATTTCAGTCATTAGGGTGTACAGTTTATGCTATGATATTGCCATCTTATTTCAGTTATTAGGGTGTACAGTTTATGCTATGATATTGCAAGGTAATTTCAGTCATTAGGGTGTACAGTTTATGCAATGGTATTGCTATGTTATTTCAGTTATTAGGGTGTACAGTTTATGCTATGATATTGTCATCTTATTTCAGTTATCAGGGTGTACAGTTTATGCTATGATATTGCTATGTTATTTCAGTCATTAGGGTGTGCAGTTTATGCTATGATATTGCTATGTTATTTCAGTCATTAGGGTGTACAGTTTATGCTATGATATTGCTATGTTATTTCAGTCATTAAGGTGTACAGTTTATGCTATGATATTGCTATGTTATTTCAGTTATTAGGGTGTACAGTTTATGCTATGATATTGCTATGTTATTTCAGTCATTAGGGTGTGCAGTTTATGCTATGATATTGCTATGTTATTTCAGTCATTAGGGTGTACAGTTTATGCTATGATATTGCTATGTTATTTCAGTCATTAGGGTGTACAGTTTATGCTATGATATTGCTATGTTATTTCAGTCATTAGGGTGTACAGTTTATGCTATGATATTGCTATGTTATTTCAGTCATTAGGGGGTACAGTTTATGCTATGATGTACCTTGAGGGACCATTTGAGAAAATTCATCAACGAGGGGACAGTGTGGCTTTAGCAGTGCTCGGCTGCAACATTAGATACCCAGAAGAACAGACTCAGTATGTATTTTTGGGCTAACACCTTATTATCTATTATCACTTTTGATATGACATTCTCCTTTATGTCATGTGAAAAAATGTTACTTTTAATCGATGAAGTTTTCATTTATTATAAACATGATATTGATATTAAATTTTACCGATTTAAACAGAGTACAACATTTCAAATTATAAGTCTAAGCACCCCAATCTGCAACCCTTTTAAATTATGTTAGCTTAGATGCCTTTTCTCACCAGACAATCTGACAATCAGTGATGTCCTATTACAGGGTGGTCAAAAAAAATGGAAACCCTGCATTTTCCTTATATCTTTGTCAATTTAAGGAATTACTCCCTGATATTTCACACATCTGTACATCATTCAATTTCCTACCACCCTACCATATTTCATGACCATCAGACTGATAGTCACAATTTTACAGCACTTTGAATAACATGCTTCAGATTTGACCATTATCGCGCTGTAGGCAAAACAGCACAGTTGTCAATGAGCTGAATGCATTCCTCAGCAGGTATGGCCTGAATGAAACAGATGATCTCACTTTTGAGGTTCGCAATTGTCCTGAGGTCATTCTCATATACTCTATCTCTGCCATATCCTCACAGGTAGGGACATTTTAGACGATGAGTACAGGTTTCCCCACAACGCAATAGTGGCCACTGGGCATGTTCTTTAAAGTACTGTAACATTGTGACTATCAATCTGATGGTCATGAAATAAGGTAGGCTGGTAGCAAATTGAATGATGTACAAAAGTGCAAAATATAAGGGAGTTATTCTTAAAAATAACAAAGATATGAGGAAAATGGTAATAGGGTTTCCATTTTTTTTGACCACCCTGTATAATTGCTTATATAATAACTTACATTCCTTAGATATATCTTGAGACCAACTTATGAACACGGTTTTGGCAATGTATTAAGAAAATCAACAGAACAAGGAACTGTCTGTATTGAACGCACGCAATTTTAGCTTTCCTCAATTGAAGGGAATTCCCAACAAGTGACTTGGAACTCAGGCAGTTAATAAGATTCAAAGCACAATTTTAGATTTATTTACAAATTTCCAACCATCCAGTTAATAATTCATTTCTGCATACAATCATGAAATTGACACCATAAATGTTTAAAACGTAGGAGTTGGTATCTGCCAGTTGGCAAGTAGATTGATAGACCTATTTTACATCTCCTAATGCAAATATATATTGAGGGGGTACTGTACTCTAATGTGCTCCTATCAGACACTGCCTCTTTTAATATCATATTTACACTTATTCTTCAAGTAGTATGATCTTTTCCAGATATTCCTCTTCATTGGTTGACCTGATAAAGTCACTTCTAGCGGTTGACCCAACCCAGAGGCCATACATAGACTGGGTGCTACAACGATTAGACAATGTCTCAAAAAACTCCAATAACTGTAACACGAAGTCAGCAACCAATGTGATTTGATCGCTTTGATAGAGGCCATACATAGACTGGGTGTTCAGACAATATCTCAGTTAAAGGAATTCTAGGTGATAAAAATATTGCTTCTTGGGCAAGATCAAATGACTTTAACATATTCTTTACCCAACCTATTTTGTAATTTAACAATCAACACAAGTGTACATACCATATTTCAGCAGATTTCGAAAAAGTTCATAAAAATATTTTTTGATCGATAAAATCATAGATTATAAAACTGGAAGTGTCTTCCTTGAGGTCTGTGTGTAATATTTTAACTATTTCAAATGTTGCAATGGATTTGATTTTAAATGGTTCGTAATGATCTTCAAATGCTTACTAAGATTTATATTTGGAATATTTTGACTTATCCGCTTCATAAAAACAACATTATCACCAGTTACTCGACTCGAAAATTCACTTCTGGTCTATATCGTAATAAAGATGAGCTAAAAGTTGTCATGAATATCTTTCAATCCTCAATCTAAATATGACTTTTCAAGGTTCAATAGATGACTTTGAATGGACTCATGCATAGTTCGAAAATAGAATCATCAGTGAAGGTTTTAAACCATGAAATCGACTCTAAAGCCTGAAAAAATCTTTTTGAACCATTTTGTCGGCTGTATGTTACAATGTGCCTTTAATACCTGACTCCGATAACTGACATTCAGCAACCAATGTCCTTTGATGGTACTCTTACATGATGGAGGCGTATACTCAATTTTGAGAAGTAGATCTGCAATTCCAATGAAGAATCCTTTGGAGAACCATTATATTACACCATGGCAAACATACAGGGTGACCAAAAAAAACTGGAACCCACTTAAGTCTTAATTACTTCGTCAATGATGCATATTGAGCTTAGTTATTTGGTAAATCTATAGTCAACTGAATGTATGACAAGATGTTAAAGTTTTAGCATTATAGCCCAATTAGTCTCCAAATGAGGCACGATTAGATAATGTGCTTCAAATGTGCACCACAACGTTGGATGCAGAGCTGTATTCTTCTTGCAAAATTGTCAATGACCCGACTGCATTAATCTCTGTCTATCTCTCTAATTAGTCTTCCAATGTTGAGTTTGAGGTCATCAATGGTCAGTGGACTATCTGTATACACATTTTTCTTGAGATACCCCCACAGATAAAGATCTGGGGGGTTCAATCAGGGGAGTGGGGGGGGGCAGATGTGGCGGGTATGGTGACTGATTAATTGATCGCCAAAGTGAGCCTGAAGCCATCGAATGGACTCATTTGAGGTGTGGGGTGTGGCACCATCTTGTTGGAACCATTGCTGGTCCCTTTTCAAGTCACGTCGTCTACCCAGCGCTCTCTGAAACGTTTGAACGTTAGGGATGTAATGTTCTGAGTTGACTGTTGAGTTGTCTTGAGTTCTGACAGACCTCTCTCTCCCCGAATAGGTTGGTTTACCATCACTTATCTTCTTTGTTGGTTTTACAGTTCCTTCTGAATCAAACTTCTGTATAAACCTAAAGATCTGTGACTTGCAAGGGGCTCTTCTTGCCCTGTGATCTCTCATATAGGCAGTTTGTGTCTCTTTATACGATTTTGTCTCGATATACTTTCTCACAATATAAGTATTTTCTTCTGTCGTCCATGGCATGATTAATATCAAAGCTACAGTACTCATTATTGTGTCATTTTGTCATGCATTCAGTCTAGTTTCTACCCTGAAGAAATGAAGACTGTAGGTATAATACTTTCTGAGAAATTTGATGATTTATGGGTTCCAGTTTTTTTTGTCACCCTGTACTTAATGTCTTTACATGTAATTTGAAGGCAGTTAGGAGATGGATATTAATGGAATAAGTAGATGGGAGAACTAAACCTAAGGTAGAAATATTATATGCATGTTATGTATGTGACTAGTCAGATCATACGTTTATTTGAAAATGCATGGATATGTGAAAGGGGATGTGAACAGTGCTTGTATATTAAATTATACGTAAAATTAGATTTATTTTAAAACAAAAAATAAAAAACATTAATTTATTAGTGAAAGAATGGTTGTGTTCTGTTCTCTTTGGTGGGGAATAAATTGTACATAATAATTTGTCAAATTGAAGAGACAAGAAAAATCTCCAGTTATTCATCAAAGAATGAGAGTTGGAAGATAGAATCAGAGAGTTTGACACAGTCAAGTAATATTAGAAATCTTAAATAAAAATGATGTTCATTGATGTTATAATCAAAATAAAAGGTCCTCTATGCATAACATGTACATTATGGAAAAAATATGTACAAAATATTTGTGCAAGTATAAGATATGAATTGCATTTTTAGAAAATAGGTAGTATTGTAGAGAGGTCCCAGTTTTATTTAATTCTGCTGAAAACCTAAATTATACATGTACAGTGTATATGCATTCAAGATATTTCATTGGACTTTGCAGAGATAATTTTATATATCTGAGCATAATAGGCATTCTAAAATATATCTATAGTGAACTGTATATTGAAAAATAATAGAAGAAAGATATTGTCTCAATTTTCTAATAATTTGGCCCAAAATAGATCAGCTAGTCCTGCAATATGAAATGTAGATGGCATGAATGATCCCGAGCAAAGTGATATCAAAGAGGGAATATGTTAGGGTTGGATCTAGAAATTGACAGGGTGGCAAAAATCCATTGTAATGGTAATAAGACCCCACTCCCTGACCTAGCAATTTCTAATTGAACGTCACTGGGATGAAAAAACAAATTTCCACAATTTCTATGTTCACTTAATATATTATACTATTCTGAATACACAATCCCAGAGGACTATTCTCCTGTTATATATTTTCATTTGAAGGCTATTGTCCTGACTCCTGTTATATATTTCCATATAAAGGCTATTGTCCTGTTATATATTTTCATATTAAGGCTATTTTCCTGTTATAAATTTTCATATTGAGGCTATTGTCCTGTTTTATATTTTCATATGAATGCTATTGTCCTGTTTTATATTTTCATAGTAAGGCTATCGTCCTGTTATATATTTTCATATTAAGGCTATTGTTCTGTTTTACATTTTCATATTAAGGCTATTGTCCTATTTTATATTTTCATATTAAGGCTATTGTCCTGTTATATATTTTCATATTAAGGCTATTGTCCTGTTATATATTTTCATATTAAGGCTATTGTCCTGTTTTATATTTTCATATTAAGGCTATTGTCCTACTTTATATTTTCATATTAAGGCTATTGTCCTGTTTTATATTTTTATATTAAGGCTATTGTCCTATTTTATATTTTCATATTAAGGCTATTGTCGATGTCCTGTTTTATATTTTCATATTAAGGCTATTGTCCTGTTATATATTTTCATATTAAGGCTATTGTCCTATTTTATATTTTCATATTAAGGCTAATTGTCCTGTTATATATTTTCATATGATGTAGACTTTCCTTTAACCTTGGATACAACAAATCTTCCCCCATCCTGAAAATAATGGTAAAGTTGATCAAAACATGACATATTTTAAGTGACAAAGCTATAACAGTGTCACTGGCCCCCACCTGCTTATAAAGACATTACTTCCATAGAGGAAATTTTTTCATAATTATCACCAACAAAGAGGTTGATTTATATCCAAATATTTTACCCATATGTAAACAGTAACATCCGGTTACTGAAAACCTAGTCAGTAATTAATAAATCTATCCATCCAGCAGCTCCAATAATTGAGTAAGAATTCCTCACTTCAGCAACACAACACAACTAAGATGTTATGAAATTTGCTAGATAACATCCTGGTTGCTTAAATGATTATTGGAGCTGCTGGATGGATAGATTTATTAGTGACTGATGAGCTTTTCAGTAACCGGATGTTACTGTTTACATATGGGTAAAATATTTGGATACAAATCGACCTCATCCTTGGTGAAAATGATCAAAACAACAATTTCCTCCAACGGAAGTTCATCCATTTTGAAACCAAGTGGGGACAAGTGAGTGTATACAATTCTTTCAGAAACAAAACTTTTGTATCAAATACATGACTCAGTTTATAATGCTTGTATCATTTTCAGGTAGTTTTACTGGAATGTATTTAGTAATTTGTGAGAGTATATATTTGAAAACAAGTTGGCATGTATTCTTTGGAACTGCAAAATCAGTTCATACAGTGAGCCACAAGTGCTCAAGTAGTTAATAAAACTAACCTTGACCATAAGAGGTAGTTCTTTCCAGAAGCCCACATTGGGAACGAGTTCAGCACCCTCTTTGCCTCTGAACTTCATGAATGCAATTCCTCCAATGAGGTATATTACTAATACAACTATAAATCTGAAACATTAAAGATTGTTAATGAAAATATTATTTAGGGAAGGCTATGCTCAAATACTTGTTATAGTACATGTAATAGTATATTACTACTATTTGTTATATATGCAAGGCCTAGGGATTTCTTATGCATTAAAGTTTTAAAGTACAATTAAAGCTCTTAGATTTAGATCTTTATTTAAACTCTCATTGTTAAAATTTATCTGTATGAAATTGTCATTGATATATAATGTATGCATTTTCCATTCAAAATGGCCACTTTAACAGTTTGTTGGTCGACAAATAATTGTTTAGGTAGATTTATCCGGGCAAAATTCCATTTCAAAATAAAGATTGTTACAATAAGTTCAAAATACTCACATTATACAGAGAATAGTTCCAATGCTGATACCTCCTGGGGTGCTAGGACCTGGGCTGGGTCGAGGGGTGGTAACTGGGGGTGGGGGAGCACCCTGGGGACAGGCGTACTTGCTCTCTATTGCCATGTACTGAAAGTTTCCAAAAATATGAGTTTGCTTATTTTTTTTAAACTTTAAAATGTTGAATTGTTTAAATATTTGGTTTTATTTTATTTTTTAATATTTGTAGAGCCAGGAGGGGACTTGTACAATATACTCAAATAGTATGTTAGGCTGGGAAGGGAGTTGTACAATGTATTAAAATATTATGTAGAGCCAAGAGGGGACTTGTACAATGTACTCAAATATTTTGTAGAGCCAGGAGGGTACTTGTACAATGTATTAAAATATTATCTAGAGCCAGGAGGGGACTTGTACAATGTATTAAAATATTATCTAGAGCCAGGAGGGGACTTGTTCAATCTACTCAAATATTTAGTATAGCCAGGAGGGGACTTGTACAATGTACTCAAATATTTTGTAGAGCCAGGAGGGTACTTGTACAATGTATTAAAATATTATCTAGAGCCAGGAGGGGACTTGTACAATGTATTAAAATATTATGTAGAGCCAGGAGGGGACTTGTACAATGTACTCAAATATTTTGTAGAGCCAGGAGGGTACTTGTACAATGTATTAAAATATTATCTAGAGCCAGGAGGGGACTTGTACAATGTATTAAAATATTATCTAGAGCCAGGAGGGTACTTGTACAATGTATTAAAATATTATCTAGAGCCAGGAGGGGACTTATACAATGTATTAAAATATTATCTAGAGCCAGGAGGGGACTTGTTCAATGTACTCAAATATTATGTAGAGCCTGGAGGGGACTTGTACAATGTACTCAAATAGCATGTAGAGCTGGGAAGGGACTTGTACAATGTATTAAAATATTATCTAAAGCCATGAGGAGACTTGTACAATGTACTCAAATATTTTGTATAGCAAGGAGAGGACTTACTCAAATATTATGGTGCAGAGCCAGGAGAGAACTTGTACAATGTTCTCACTCATTCTGTAGAGGTAGAAGGGGAGTTGCACAATGTACTCACTCATTCTGTAGAGGTAGAAGGGGAGTTGCACAATGTACTCAAATATTATGTAGAGGCAGAAGGGGATTTGTACAATGTACTCAAATATTATGTAGTGACAGGAGAGGACTTGTAAAATGTACTCACATATTGTGCTGAGGCTGGAGGTGACTCCCCTGTGGCTGTAAACTGTTTATCAATATCTTTATTACAGATCAGTTGCACATATGATGTCCTAAAATATAGTTGAAATAGTATTATACATTATGAAAAACATGTAAATATGCCAATCAGTTGTTAATTTGTTTGTTTTTGTTTTGTTTGTTAAGACACTGTTGCGCAACTGAAAATTCTGTTCCATTATCATTTCCATTAAATATATATCAACAAATTATATTATATTATAAGATACACAAGTCTAAATTGCGAAGAGAGTAATAGATAAATTGCATCACAGTCCTGGTTTAGATGATTATGTACTTCTACTTAATTTGGCAACCGTTTTTATTAGGCAGATCAGCCTTATTGTTAAAGTCCACCAAATTAAGTCCCCACCAAATTAGCCAGTAATTTTACATGTTTTAGTACCATGTAAATTAATGCCATTAGCACATGGTAATATTGCAAGTCTGCCAAATTAAGTAGTCACCAAATTAAATAGAAGTACAGTACCTGAAATGAATAATGTGTTATGAACAATTAAACATAACCCTTAAATAGCTGTAGAATGAATAGGTTATGCTTCTTAAAGTGCCTTATAGAGGTTGTTGTTTCTTGCTGTACATGTGATAATAGTGCAATTTGGGATTGTTAATTTAGGAAAATGTATTTTTCTGGCAATAAGGGAAAGAACATATGTTTCTCCAAAGCACCATCCTCCTTCACATTGCCTATAAGCTGCTAATACTGAATTGAAGACGGTGAAATAGACTTTTCTGTACCTGAGAGTATTGGAGCCTAGTGTATCTGCAGTGTAACGTATTTGGAGGCCTTTGGTTTGGTCAGTCATGAATGTTGCAGATTCCTGGGTGCCTAGGCTGAAGAAGGCACCCCCTCCCTGCACCTGGCATACCTACAACCAATGAGCACCCTGGGATTGTGTTCACTATAGGAGGGGACCGGAGATTTAGAATGTAGGATCCGCTTATTATACCAAAGTGAATTGCACTATTATTGGGTACTTTGATACTCCTGTCAACATACACTAAGAGGTGGGGGAGAAGGTAACACTAAGTGCATTGTTTTGTGTGATACTATAGATGCAAGCACACATATCCACAAAGTAGGAGCAAAAGTTGATGGATCTATCATAGGAGGTTGAAAAGGGGAGTTTGATCAAGTCTGATAATACTACAGACTCAATGGATTGGTATTTTCATGTAGTCTTATTACTACTACTATCTCTGAATGGATATCCATTACGTTTATTGCAATTTCTGAATTAAAATCCATTAAGTTTAATTGTAATATCAGAGACATCCATCAAGTTTATTGCAATTCCTGAATATATCTAGGCTACCAATTTTATTGCAATTTTTGAATATACAGTATAACCAATAAGTTTATTGCAATTTCTGAATAGATATCCATTGAATTTGTTGCAATCTCTGAAAAGATATCCATCAAGTGTATTGCAATCTCAGAATAGATTTCCATCAATTTTTCTCAGAATGGATATCTATCAAGCGTATTGTAATCTTTGAATAGATATCCACCAAGTATATTGTGATCCCTAAATAGATATCCATTAAGTATATTGCAATCTCTGAACAGACTTCCATCTATTGCATTCTCTGAATAAATATTCATTGAATTTATTGCAATATATGAATAGATATCAATCAAGTGTATTGCAATCTCTGAATAGATATCAATCAAGTGTATTAATGTGTGAAGTTATAAAGCTACAATATGGTGTGTTGCTGGCAAGGAATATCATATTGCTGGAACTATAAAGTAATGCATGTTACCTAACAACATTTCTACCAGATGGATCTACTGTATCAGCACTGTATTGTATTTCAAGTCCCCTGATTTCATCTGTGATAAACTGAGCAGATTCTTGTGTGCCAAGGTTATATTGGATAAGCACCCCTCCCGCAGTAGTTTGGCAAGCCTATTAAAGCAGAAGCATGCAGGTCAGCTAGTTGATATTTCAGCATTTTATTGTCCTTTTAAGCATGCAGGGTGATCTGTTTTGGGGGCTTTCATTGATATAATGAACAGAAACAGAAAGGGTTTTAATAGCCTTGATAAAAATATTACACATTATTTTTCATTCATGAGTAATTTTCCAGTAATTTTCACTTTTGTAGAGTATTTCAGCTCAATGTATGTAATAAAGGTTTTAAATATACAAATGTACAGAAATGTATGACAAATTGTCATTATATGTAATTTTATGCCAAGGCTACTAGATCATTTGTTTTAAGGACTTATGAAGAAGTGGTCACTTGCAATTTTTCAGTTAACCAAGGTTTAAATGAGAGTCTCAGAGTTTTTAACTATAAGATACAGGACATTTTCAACAAATTATATAATATGTGTATGCATTTTCTTACGATTTACGAAATATTAAACTAATACTGTTTAAAGGATCAATGAATGTTATACATTTGAACTTTTATAAGTTTTCCCCTCTTATATATAAGATGATTTGTTAAAAGGATTTACCGCCACATTTTGAACAGAACCCTCATTGAAGTTATAACATGGATTCCACGAGAATAGATCTATGGTCCCTGGTGCTGGTTGATCACGAAACCTGGAAAAGACATTAGTTTATTCATATTTATTTCATATTGTTGAATTTATCTGAAAAGTAAATTGGAATTCCATCTATAATGAAACAAACCTATTGCAAGCCTATCTATGTGACTGTGACAATTGACAGTCAATATCACATAAGGATCATTCAGTAAAAGGTTCTTAAGTGGAACTTTTAAAACTTTATCTAGATAACCTGACATGAAAATAAAGAAAAACTTGATGTAATCAATTTGGATGATACTTGAACATCATGTAAGAATATCCTAAGTGACAGATCATACTTACGCTGGATTATTATGATCATTACTAGCAAGAGGTGATAAGTCTATTGTCCCTTGAGGTGTCTCGCATTTGCAGGAATTGCTTTGTGATGTGCATTGTATCATTTGAGGAGGCCCCTGGCCATTTATGTATGTTATATATCCTATTATAAATAATGAGATTTTTAAGAGATCTGAAAGAGAAGTTACTCCTGCCATTGTTAGAATCATGTGATTTACATGTACTGTAATGTTACTGGTACTGTAGTTCCATTGTATTTTCACTTTATATTTTTAAGTTTTAAGTTGGTCATTTAATCATAGTCTATAAACATGTCACAGGGATTTCATCAGTATATTTCAATAGAAGTGGATTAATCATACTTTAAAATTAAGATAAAAATTTAGGAAAAAATGGTTCTGCAAGAATGACCTGTTTTACAATAATTCTATAGATATTACATTGAATATTGTAGAACATGTAAACAAGTGCTCTACACCTCGAGTAGCTGTCTATACACATGTTAAACATGTAGATGTGAAATGGGCATTATCTTCATGTGCTTGCAGAGTCAACAATTAAAGGTTAAAGACTAGATTGAAGCTATTCAATAAATATCTCATCAATTTGATTGATTTCTTGTGTGTCAGATTACAGGACTGATAGGATATTCCAATAAATCACACAACCATCTAACATTGACAGTTAAAACCAAATACGACTCATCATTAACCTGTACTCTAATATTATTAATCTCAAAAATTTAAAATAAATAAGGTTTGCATTCATCACCACTTTATTTTATGTTTGCGTCTGAGATATGTGATTTTGAATGGGAATAGGTTCAGTGCAGGGAAGGATCAATATTATAGTCCTTGTAGAGAGGGGTTGGAGGCCTGCATTTAAAGGATGGCCACCTATTGGATGTTTGTCAATAGCACATGTGTATCGTTTTTACTTAAATACTATAGAAGAATGAACTTATTCTTCATTTCAGAAAACAATATAGATTGTTTTTAAAAACATTTATGATGAGTACCTATGACATTATGAACCTAGCATTAAAGCAGCAGTGTCTTTGGTTAAGCAAATATTCAATCCCTCCTTCATCCAACCCCACCTTCAATAGTCTCCCAGAGGGTAACAGTAATATATTTTCCAGTGAATACCATAACAGAGATAGGAATATCATGAACAAATAATATATTCATATAAAATCCCTTTATTAGAAAATAATTTTATTTGGCAATACATTTTTGTAGATTATGCCTCTTTCACATTTGATCTACGACAACTACATGGCGGCTGTAGCTTCCCAAAATCGAGAGAAATAAGCAGCATACAATATAGGGATAAGCAGTACGATGTCGATTTGATATATCGATTTTATTAAGCTACAGTCAACCATATGATCGCCGTAAAGCAAATCTGACTGAGGTTTTACAGAGAGATATGAACTTTTAGCATATTTTTAACACAAAATTTTAGGTAATTCCTACATTATTTACAAAGCACTGAATTGTATATAATGCACTGAATATCATACACAGATGATTTTTGTTGCTCAAAAAATTTTTTACAATTTTTAGGAACAGTACACTATATACACATTGCATTTCTAGATTCAGTATGCGTATGTGAAACTTTTAAAATTTACAAGATTCCATGAACAACTCTACCATTTTTAATAAAAAATAGTACATAAATGATTTTTCTAATTGATCAATTTTTCGCAATGATACTGTGAATTGGCAGTGACAGTGGAATTTCCTGTACCATAGTACCATATTCCCATTGATTCCAAGAGAGTCCTCTGATTATAGGGCTAGAATGGAATGGACTTATTGTCTGATACCTCTGATTTTACCTTCTGAAACAGACTTTTGGAAATGCCTCCACATGTCCTGAAATATTTGGAATTCATAATTTTTCATCAAAAAACTCACTAAACTGGAATAAGTGAAATCAATTAACAAACGTGTGTATATAAATATTGAGGAGTTCACTTGTAAATGTTGTTTTGAATGAAATAAGTATTTTCAATACTTATTGCATATGAAATTGATTTAAAATATTTCTCCATTTATGAATTAGATACTACAATAATGTAATTCAATCAGAAATTCTAATAATTTCGAATTCAAAAGACAAGTTCTTAAATCTGTCCCATCCCATTCTGTGCCAGCTCTACCTGCTGACCAAATTAACGGTCAAATGTAACATAGAGTATGTTAAACAACTAAATGACACCAAAATATAGTAATATATCACCACCTTATGCATATATACATCCAAATTATTCATAATCAGTATATGGTTTAGTATCATTTGTACATGATTTACATATAATACATAACATTAGAAATATGTAACAGTTAGTGAATGACCAAAATAACTTTTTCAACCCACTAATTAATCAATTGGAACTAAAAAATGCTCAATTCAACATGTTCCAATAATTACTAACAATTAATAATTTGCTTTAACAAATAAATCTGACTGATTGCAGACTAGCATTTTAACAAAAGATTTTTTAACATATATAGGCAAATTTTCATTTCATTTTGACATCACGATCGTGTACCCTGTACACAAATCAGTTCTCTTTACGCACACTCTGTAACAAAATTGAATTTTCAATCTTTTTGAATGCAATCAGGAAAAGCCAACCAGAACAGTCCAAGTTATTCCAAGAATGTCTTATGTTAATAAAACATATTTTGATTCCATAACCCTTATTATCATTGTTTCACAAAGTTGTGACCATATCCTTATATAGGCGGAGAGAAGTTAAAACTTTCAAACCTAAAATATGTGCATTCCGATTGGTCTAAGCTGATTAGTGGAACCCCTTGCTTCTGAAGAATATAACAACAGTTTTTATATATTCTAGTGATCATGAATGTCTAAGTCACATCTTAATGTGAAGTATTCCAGGAAAACCTTTTCCTGTCCTACCTTTGGAATGATTTCAAATATTAATACAATTTTTATATTCATAATTTTGATTGTGTAATTTACCTCCCCTACCAAGGAGGGTTTCCATCTACCCACCCACCATGCAGGGTCTGACTTCAATTTTTAATTTCACTTGCACGATTATCGCTAGAAACTATTCACCCAGGAAATACAAATGGGGCAAGTTTATGGTTTTAATAATGGTAGGCTGCATGTTCATATTTTAGATGCATCGTCACAATTTTAGATTTTTTGAATTTTGTGGCAAATCAGCTAAATAGGTTGTTGCCATGGTAATTAATGCAGGTTTTATTCAAAAATTTTATCAAAAATAGATCACTAATTTCATGAATTTGTGGTTTTGTGAGTGATGATTTTTGCAGCCTACTATTGGTTAAATGACAAACTGAAGTGGTTCAAATGTCTTCCCATAGCAGTTAGCTTTAACTAAACGTTAAATAGGTGTATAAGTGTACATACATTAAAACCCTGGCACAAGTGTGACATTTAGTCTGGAACAATGACAATATCAATCTTCTAGAGCTAAATGAACACTTTATTATCTAAGAGATAAGTGAAAGTCAAATGTGGTAAAAGTACATGAACAATAAGACCTATAATCCATCATCAGATCTGACCTGTATTATGCCTATTTAACTGGGAGATTTATTACGAGAGATACATTAGCTTAAATTGACACTATGGGTTGTGATTTTAGAAAGTATGGTTCTTTTCAAATGTTTCCAAATATGCACAGAATACAAAAAAATATAGAAGTATACATAGGGCATCATGTTTAACACCCACACACATTAAAAGACTTCCTTACTTTGCAAGTTTCACTCGATTCCTAAAAAACAACTGACTTTGACTGACACAGGTATGTAAACTCAGAAAAAGTAGATAAAATTTTAATCTCATAAGAAAAGTCATGGAGTTCAGTTAATACAGCAGTTTGCAAATTGTATCTCAGATTAAGAGAAATTTCCTATAAAACTATAATAGAGAAGAACTAAAAAGATTTCTTGGAAAATTGTCCAGCAAGGTAGATGTCATGGATCTTTACAGATCTGTTTAGAAAATAATAGCAATATTGCGCTTGCTATAACCTATCATGTATCAGATAAGAAAAGTATCTCAATTTGACCAAACATCAGCAACTCATTAGCATGAGAATATCCTTATTGAGAATATACTTGATTTAAAAAACATATCTTGGTGTTGCTTTGTCGCTGTCTGAGTTTTTCACTTCCTCTTATGCATTATTATCTTGTTGCCCAAGTCCAAAAATCCATGGGCTTGACTGATATACATATAGCTTGAATGCAAATGCTCCTAGTGATATTCCTTTGATGGATTTCTATCTAAGCATCCAATATTGAATGCCTGACAACAAAACGGTGCAGAGGGATGTAACTGTTTTGGCTTAACATACTGCAATTCATTCCAGAATGAGTTAACATGGTTATCCCTCTGTATTAAAGGCAGTCCTGGGTATATATATGGAACATCATATGTTGTCTTTGAGGCTATTGTCTCACCATCTTAAGCATCAATGGTTGTCACGATTTCATAGAGGCTAAAGTAATTAAATCCTTTGTTAAGCATTGCTGACGAGGAAAGGAATGAGACTTTATATTTTATTAAATCCTCATTTGGCTATGATGATGATGAATATAAAAATAAATATTTATGTCAAACTAAATTGATCATTTTAGAATTATAGTCTATGTTTCATAAATGCCAAAACAGTAGGTCTTTATTTTATGTAATTTGAAGGGGATATGCTTAACACTTAATTTATTTACCACAGCCTTAATTCTATCATGTTGCATTGTGTATGTGAGAGGTGCTTTTGTTCTATATCTTGTCATATGTTGTGTCTGTTTTACAACCACTGCAGGTGAACCGGATTCCTTCCTAAAAGCAAAATGTACAAGTTGTGTAAAATAATTGTAACACTTTCATTATCAACTCATCTTACAAAGATGAGTGCCATTCTTCATATACTACATCTAATGATTATCAAAAATAGTACAATGTCTATAAGCCTACTTCATTCTTGCCTCCTGGGAGCTTGCATTTACCAAATATGTGAATTAAACCTACCCGAACAAGTATGGGGAAATCTGTCCAGAACTCATAGTTGGGTATCATCTCTACACCTGTTGCTCCACGTATGAACCTCAATATTAAGATTCCACCCACCAGGTAAACTATAACAGCTACCAGAAGCCTACAATCATACATGTTCATAATTTGAATCTGGAGTTGACTATAATCATACATGTTCGTAATTTGAATCTGGAGTTGATTATAATCATACATGTTCATAATTTGAATCTGGAGTTGACTATAATCATACATTCTCATAATTTGAATCTGGAGTTGACTACAATCATACATGTTCATAATTTGAATCTGGAGTTGACTATAATCATACATGTTCGTAATTTGAATCTGGAGTTGACTATAATCATACATGTTCATAATTTGAATCTGGAGTTGACTATAATCATACATGTTCATAAATTGAATCTGGAGTTGACTATAATCATACATATTCATAATTTGAATCTGGAGTTGACTATAATCATACATGTTCGTAATTTGAATCTGGAGTTGATTATAATCATACATGTTCATAATTTGAATCTGGAGTTGACTATAATCATACATATTCATAATTTGAATCTGGAGTTGACTACAATCATACATGTTCATAAATTGAATCTGGAGTTGATTATAATCATACATGTTCATAAATTGAATCTGGAGTTGATTATAATCATACATGTTCATAATTTGAATCTGGAGTTGACTATAATCATACATGTTCGTAATTTGAATCTGGAGTTGACTATAATCATACATGTTCGTAATTTGAATCTGGAGTTGACTATAATCATACATGTTCATAATTTGAATCTGGAGTTGACTATAATCATACATGTTCATAAATTGAATCTGGAGTTGACTATAATCATACATGTTCGTAATTTGAATCTGGAGTTGACTATAATCATACATGTTCATAATTTGAATCTGGAGTTGACTATAATCATACATGTTCATAATTTGAATCTGGAGTTGACTACAATCATACATGTTCATAATTTGAATCTGGAGTTGACTATAATCATACATGTTCATAATTTGAATCTGGAGTTGACTATAATCATACATGTTCATAATTTGAATCTGGAGTTGACTATAATCATACATGTTCATAATTTGTAGCTGGAGTTGACTATAATCATACATGTTCATAATTTGAATCTGGAGTTGACTATAATCATACATGTTCATAATTTGAATCTGGAGTTGACTATAATCATACATGTTCATAATTTGAATCTGGAGTTGATTATAATCATACATATTCATAATTTGAATCTGGAGTTGACTATAATCATACATGTTCATAATTTGAATCTGGAGTTGACTACAATCATACATGTTCATAATTTGAATCTGGAGTTGACTATAATCATACATGTTCGTAATTTGAATCTGGAGTTGACTATAATCATACATGTTCATAATTTGAATCTGGAGTTGACTATAATGATACATGTTCATAATTTGAATCTGGAGTTGATTATAATCATACATATTCATAATTTGAATCTGGAGTTGACTATAATCATACATGTTCATAATTTGAATCTGGAGTTGACTACAATCATACATGTTCATAATTTGAATCTGGAGTTGACTATAATCATACATGTTCATAATTTGAATCTGGAGTTGACTACAATCATACATGTTCATAATTTGAATCTGGAGTTGACTATAATCATACATGTTCGTAATTTGAATCTGGAGTTGACTATAATCATACATGTTCGGAATTTGAATCTGGAGTTGACTACAATCATACATGTTCATAATTTGAATCTGGAGTTGACTATAATCATACATGTTCGTAATTTGAGTCTGGAGTTGACTATAATCATACATGTTCATAATTTGAATCTGGAGTTCACTATAAGCATACATGTTCATAATTTGAATCTGGAGTTGACTACAATCATACATGTTCATAATTTGAAACAGGAGTTGTCTATAATCACACATGAAAATATTAATTCACAGTTGGAGACCATTGCTTGCCTACAATCATACATGTTCATAATTTTTTGAATCTGGAGTTGTCTTCAACAAATCTTGAAGAATTATTTTTTAAGAAAATTGCTAAATCGTAAAATATGTTAGGTCTTCTGGGATTTTTTTGAACCTCTATCATATGTGCGAATTTGGAGAAAATCAGATGAGTGGTTCTCCTGAAATGGCGATGACAAGATTTATCAAAAAACCTTCAAAATGGCTGCCAGAAAACAAGATGGCCATCCAAAAGTTAATCAGCTCTAGAACTTGATATCCTCTATATTTGGTGCGAATTTGGAGAAAATCTGATGAGCGGTTTTCGTGAAATTGCAATGACAAAAGGCGGTATGATCGCAATCCCAATCATGCCATCATCATGACACTTATCAGTCACCAATGGTGAGATAAAAAGCCGCAACGTCACCACTCCTCCCTCTGTTCACTCTCTCTCCATTCAATTTTAATTCAAAAATTCAATTCAATCATTTTTAATTATATAGTGCAGTCAGAATGAGGGTTTAAGCGTGCGTTCAGAGGGATTTTATGGGACATAATTTTTCATGTTGCTAGTATGATTTTACATATTTTTATGGATTATTAGATCCTAGTTTTTCAGCTTTTAGATTTTGTGGCCATTTTACCCCCCATGGGCTATAATTTGGACCCCTACTATAAAATTAGGCAAGAACTCAAAAAATACTCAGTGGAATGTTTTCAAATTGCTATGGTATATTGGTATGGGCTTAATGAATATATGATAAAAATTTCATGTCACATGGTTAAGCGGTTGCCATGGAAACAGACAAAACATACCCTTCAGGTGTTGATTTTCAGGCCAATTTTTTTCAGAAATGATAGCCCATTTCATCCATATTTTATCACCATTGTGTTAGGAAGGGTTAAAGTATGAATAGAAAACTTCTATAATATATTAGCAACAATCTTATATAAAGATTAGTCTACAGGATTTCAGATTTTGGCCTTATATGGGTCCATGATTTATACAGGGGTCTATTTCACAGACTCGAACCCCCACATTAGTTGGATGCTATAACTTTTGAAATAATGGAGATGCTTCCTGGTCAACTCAACCCCAAGTCAACTCAACCCAAGTCAACTCAACCCTTAGTCAAGTCGACCCCAAGTCAAGTCGACCCTTAGTCAAGTCGACCCCAAGTCATCTCGACCCTTAGTCAACTCGACCCCAAGTCATCTCAACCCTTGGTCAACTCAACCCTTAGTCAAGTCGACCCAAATGATTTTACTTGTTTTAAGTAGATTAAAATACAATATAATCCCATTGTTTGTGCAGTTTGATTTGAAATCAAACTTCAAAGAAAAAAAAATTTCTGCCACCTATAGATCAAAACGAAGATTTGAAATGGATCATAAAATCCCAATCTGATTGTTTATGACACCTGACATGGGTACGATAATGGAAATTGTAAAATCATAAATCCCATTGTTTGTTCAGTCTTGTTTTAAAATCTAGATTAAAAAAAATAAACATTTCTATCGCCTATAGATCAGAAGGAAGATTTGAACTATATCATATTGTTTATTGTTTATTATTATTATCAAAATATAAAATCATTCAATACAAAGTAATGGATGGATGTTGGCACAATGCACATGTTGCATAAGTTACCTGTTGTCAAAACTACTGTTGCAACAATTTCGGTATAACAGAAAATTGTATAGATATTTTTTTTTATTTCAGAGAGATAAAACAAGCTCAAATATGAAGGGGTGAAATATATGTATAGCATCGTGAATAGCCCTATTAAGATTAATCAAATATATTTTTGGTAAACAAATGTCATATTTATAAAAATTATAAATGCGTTAAGCACAAACTTCAATAGTTGATAATTTTATTTTGGAAAATTAGCATTTTAGTCCCTCATTCTTTCAAAATTCATCAATATCATACCATGAAAAAAAAAATCTATTTGTTTTTTATGGTGGGGTCGAGTTGACTAAGGGTTGAGATGACCAAGGGTTGAGATGAGTTGGGGTCGAGTTGACTAAGGGTCGAGATGACTTGGGGTCGACTTGACTAAGGGTCGACTTGACTTGGGGTCGACTTGACTAAGGGTTGAGTTGACTTGGGTTGAGTTGACTTGGGGTTGAGTTGACCAGTTACCATGGAGATACAGGTCTCATTTTTTCAGATTTTCATGAATGGTTGGTTTTAAGTATTGTATTATACTTTGGGAGCTGTTATGTGATTGGTTGCTATGGTAACCAAGGTTTTATGGAAATCCGGACCCCCACATTGGATGGATACTATAACTTTTGAAATAAGAGATATACATGTCTCATTTTTTCAGATCTTAGACAATGATTGATTTTAAGGATTGATTCAGACTTTGGGAGCTGGTATTTGATTGGTTACCATGGTAATCAGGGTTTTATTGAAATTCAGACCTCTACAATTGATAAACGCTATACTTATACAGGCAGATACAAATATCATCTTTTCAGATATAAGATAATAATAAAATGTGTATATTGTATTAGACTTTGGAAGTTAGGATTTACTTGGTTGCCATGGTAACCATGTTTCATTTTCATGGTAACTGCCATTTTTTTGTTTTTAGATTCACCTTCATTCTAGATAGGTCAATACATGATATAAAATACCAAATTGCCATTTTATTCTTAATTTTTGGATTTTTTTTCTATTTTATATGATTTACATGCTCATGACTCATTAATACTAGAGAGGCAAAAATTGTTTGGCTCATAAATATCAAATACTAGTAAACAATACATGTATATTTATATCTGACAATATTGCCTCATTCCGTACTACTAGTTCTCACAAATATTCTGACTCCTAATTTGTTCATTTTTACTCATTATTACTGCTTTCATTTTGCACAATTGCCTCTTGATTTAAATATCAACCGTTTCTGTTGGAATGAAGGCTTGTTTTGACCATTCTTGAGTTGAGGATCCTCAGGGGATTTAGTACATTCATGCAGTGTTGCACTTGGCAGAATGTGTTAAGACTGGTCCCTGGGGTTCACTGTATATAAAATTTGGCTGGGGTCCTAGGCTGAACCCTCAGATATCAATATGTTCCCATACCAATCTGTCAAATTTGAATGTATTTCCATACCAACCAAAGTAATGCCCAAAAGTCATACCAAATGCCCAAATAGGATCAATGGTATATCAAATATCCAGATATAAAAACATGGCCATTTAAAATGTCTAACGCCACGAGAAGAAGGCAGACCTTTGAGGAAAACAACCAAAAACAACTTCACATTATGAAGGATATATACTAGACCAATGCCATACCACAAGTGAGGGGTAACATATGTTCCTAGACCATTCTCATACTAGTAAGTGGAAAAATCAGACCATTGTTATACCTCAAGTCATAATTTGGAGGGCATTCTCATATCAGATCTTAAAAGGAGAAAAGTCACTATGGAGAGCTTTTTAGAAGGACACAACTATTTTATTCTGGAAGTGATCATCATGAAACTTTAACATACATTTAGAAATGAGGTGAATTCAGAGATCCTGATATATTATTCTCAAATTATTAAAACGTGAGTTTGTAGAACGTTTTTTGTGACGAGTTCATCATTGGCTCCAAAGTAATTCATTGCATTACATTAGGTGCTATGTAGAATATCTTCCACCTTGTAATGATTGCTCACTCCAAGATTTAGGATTTGTCATTCATCCTCTTCAAATTTCTATATTATTGTTATTGATGTCAGTTACTAATGTATTTTTGTAATTCTGCTGTTCTTTTGCAGGTGAACAATTCAACTTTGGATTTCATTGTTACTGGATCTGAAAAAAAGTAAAATAAATCAACTGAAACTGAAGACAAACAATTCTTAAAGTTGTTTTCTTCAATAGGAAATAATATAGAAATTCCTGATACCATAAAATCCACAGTTGAATTGTTCACCTGCAAAAGTACAGCTGAATTACAAAAAATAACTGCCACTAATAAATTACGAGATGAGCTGTTTCACATGAGATACTAGTATTCTCAAAAACAGAACAGTGCTGCCTTCACTTATGAAGGTGTTGACATTTCAACTCTTTCACATTTGAAGAGGGTGAATTATCAAACCTGCATATGCAAATATTCCCACCAGCCTAAACCCAGCTCTACCAAGCCAAACACTGCATGAATGAATTATGAATTCCCCGAGGAATCCTTAACACCCCAATGGTCAAAAGAATCCTTCCTTGTTGAAATTGTTGATATTTTAAATTAAGAGACCATTGTGGAGGATGAAAACTATAATGATGAGTAAAAACAAGTAAGGAGTAGAATGTGTGAGAACTAGTAGAATGTAATGAGGCAATACTGTCAGACATTCATGTAAAAATGCTGAAATTAAGAGTTAAATGATAATTTTGAGCAATTTTGCGTTCTATGTTGTGTCTTGACCATTCTCAAATGAAGGTAAATCTGAAATCAAAAATGAAGTTTCCATGACAATGAAACATGGTTATCATGGCAACCAAGTAAATTGTAACCTCCAAAGTCTGACACAATACAAACGGTCCTAACTTTGACCGTCAATTTGAATTTTTGACCTACCAGATGCTCGAAAATCAAGGATTGCGAGTCTCATACTGCACCGTTTCTCTTCAAACTTATACCATTAAAAGCAAAACAGAACTGCCTTTCTGTCGGTGCATTACTTTATTGTAAAGAGTCCCTCGTTCTAGCTGCGTTTTGGTCCCCAGCTGTTAGAAGGCCTTCTTACAGCTGGGGACCAAAATGCCGCTGGAAGTAGGGACTATGTTTGAGAGAATAATGTACCAACAGAAAGGGATTATTGTTATGCTTTGAATGAAACGAGTTTGAAGAAAAACGGTGCAATACGAGATACGTAATCCTTGATTTTCAAACATCCGGTAGGTCAAAAATTCAAATTAACGATCGAAGTTAGGACCGCGTGACACAAGTCTAATTATCTTTTAAGTTCTGAAAAGCTGATATCTGTATCTGCTTGAATTCAAAGGTTATAGCATTTATCAATTGTGGAGGTCTGAATTTCAATAAAACCTTAGTTACCATGGTAACCAATCAAATTTCAGCTCTCAAAGTCTGATTTAATACTTAAAATCAATCATTGTCTAAGATCTGAAAAAATGAGACATGTATCACCCTTATTTCAAAAGTTATAGCATCCATCCAATGAGGGGGTTAGAATTTCCCTAAAACCCTGGTTACCATGGCAACCAATCATATACCAGCTCCCAAAGTATGATACAATACTTAAAACCAGCCATTAACGAAGATCTGAAAAAATGAGACATGTATCTCCCTTATTTCAAAAGTTATAGCATCAATCGAATGTGGGGGTTCGAATCTGTGAAATTGAGAAATTTTACAAGTAAATTTTCTATTAATTACAATACAAACCTATTCCATGACATATGCTAATACCCCTAATTTGGAAAAATGGGCAAGTCCAAAAACAACAGGATTACCTGAATCCCTCTAGGTCAACTGACCTAACACCCCTTTATATGCTATATCTTCATAATTGTACGCAGTAAAACTTAAAAATACTGCGGGGAGGCCGGGTGGGCCTATGGTCATGGAATAGGTTTGTATTGTAATTAATAGAAAATTTACTTGTAAAATTTCTCAATTACATACAATCCAACCTATTCCATGACATATGCTGAATTAAAAGTAAAGGAGGTGGGACCCCAATTAAGCCAAGAGTATAATAAATATATATACACAAGTACTTATAATAAAAAGTAAATTCATATTACCAAAAAGTACTCTGATCTCACAAACCATAGTGATCCCTAGTAGAACAGCCACCGTCATCCATTGTAAGGCAGAGGCTGTGACACATCTGTATAACTGTTATTGTCCTATCATAGTGAGCAGTCTTAGCTAGTGGTGTCAATCAACCGCTTGAGCATTAACCGGTTAACCGGGGTTTTTTACCGGTTAAAGTCGGTTAACCGGCGGGAAATTTGAACTGATAATTTCAAATGAAATCTTCATTTTCGATCTTGAAAGTTGAAAAAAATTGGAAAAATGATATCGGCGTTTATTTTTTACGTTCGTCAAGCTTTACTCTATTCTATGTAAGTAAGCGCGGGAAAGCAATGTGGCAGGGATTAAAGTTGCTGATTGGATGTTTGTAAGGAATTATCGGACCTATCACATGTATGAGTAGCTCACATGAAACTGACGCTTGAAAAACAAACAGATTAAAATGCAAAGTAAGCGCGGGAAAGCAATGTGGCAGGGATTAAAGTTGCTGATTGGATGTTTGTAAGGAGTTATGGGACTTATGACATGTATGAGTAGCTCACATGAAACTGACGCTTGAAAAACAAACAGATTAAAATGCAAAGTAAGCGGGGGAAAGCAATGTGGCAGGGATTTAAGTTGCTGATTGGATGTTTGTAAGGAGTAATAGGACTCATGACATGTATGAGTAGCTTACGTGAAACTGACACCATAAAACCAAACGGATTAGCATGCAAAATAAGCGCGGGAAATAACAGAATTATACCGGTCAACTAACCGCCCATAAAAACACAGACCGGTCAAGGCATTATCGGCGGTTAACCGGTTAACCGGTTAATACTTGACACCTCTAGTCTTAGCCATCTAAGGGTAATGACCAACTCCTATGAATAGAGACTGGTTAACCAAGGATGGGCCGTTTAACCAAACGAGGCAACCTTGCAGTTCTTCAAGGGTCCAGGTCACAAGCTAGTTGAGTTGAACCCTTCTGCAAAATAGTTCAGCTACACATCTGGGAGACTGTATGTCCTTTCACAGTGAGTATCCTTACCAATCTAAGGGTTGCGAATAACTCCTATGAATAGAACTGGTTAGCCAAGGATGGGCCGTTTAACCAAACGAGGCAACCTTGTAGTTCTTCAAAGGTCCAGGTCACAAGCTGGTTGAGTTGAACCCTTCTGCAAAACAGTTCCACTTACACAAGAACTGGATAGACAAGGAATGGCTGTGTACAAGATAAAGACAAACCAAGTCCACCCAGTGTTACTTCCAATCACCAGACTACAGTGCAATACTGAGTTGGTAACAAGTTGCAGAGCACTTAAAGTTGTATATAGTTCTTGAAGCTGTAGACCCACCTGCAGCTTGGATGAGATCTACATGAGTTAATCCAAGCCATTGTTGTAGTTCTTGTCAGTGTAGACAAAGGCATCATCCTTTCATCCATTGGAATTCTAGGAAACTGCCGATAAATCAACTACCATGAGTCACAGCACAGGGTCCTAAAGGAACCAGTCTTGCATACAAAGTGAGGTGGTACACACTACATCTTGTTTTGTCTCTGCTCTCAGAGTTGGAGGTTAGTTGAATAAACATCAAGTCCTGACCAGCGATGATCATAAAGCCGTTTCAGCCAACTTGTAGAATGGTTTAACGACATAGAACAATACCACTACACATCTGCTAAGTGCTTCTTGTCTTTGGATCCATAACAAAGTTACATGGAGCAAGACACCTCTGTAGACCCAGCCAGTCGAGATTGGTACAGTCACCTGATAACTACAAGGATAAGTCAAACCATCTTCTTTGTAGTACCAATTAGTATTCATCATAGAACAGATCAACCATTACTGCTGACCTGGGCAAGAAGAGACATCTTCCATCTGGCCAAAACAAGTTGTTCAATGGACAAACTAGTGCATCTAGACAGTCTATCCATCTGTACAAAACTGTAACACAGCTACCCTAGTAGACACAGTGGCACATCAAGCACAAAGTAGAACAGCATACAGGTCCATACTCATCTATAAAGGATTAGTATGGAGATGAATCTAAAGGTGGTTGGAAACAAGCTTGCATTTGTTGGTAAACTTGTTAGACATCTTTAAGAAGATGAGGATATCACTGTTATGATTGTCTATAGTGGCCATAGCATAACAGAAAGTATTCTACTGCCATCAAAGCACTGCTAAGTGTTGTTCCCACAAAGAGCTTGGCTTGGAATGCAAACTTCAATTGTTGTATTCGGCATTGTAGTTGAAAACTATTGGATTGTGGTTAGAACATCCATCTGTCCAGGTTGTAAACAGCAAAAATAGCTAGTGCTGCATATTGACAGAATACTGCAGAAGAATTCAGAAACTCACTGGATCAACAAAATTCTTGGCTTGGAACCAAAAACTTTTAAATGTTCTTCACAGGCTTCCAAAAGACAGACTAGTGGTATCGTCAATGGATAGTACATCTATCTGTCTATAAGAGTATAACAGCATTGAACGTAGATACTGCTACAAAAAAAGCACTACTAGTATAGTATGAGAGTATAGTAGTGCTAGATCCACCAAAATCTGTGTCCAAAAACGTAACCTTTAAATTCATCCAGGTTTGTAGTTGGCAGCACTGGTTGACAAGAATAGTCAGCTTTTCTCCCGGGTCTGTCTAAAGCTACCAAGAGCATACATCATGGATGTACAGGGTGATCCAGAAGTAACGTCAAAGACATTGTAGGTGTATTGGAACACTACAGTATGTAGTTATGTAGTAATGTAGTGCTGGATCCACACAGTTCTTGACTTGGAGCATAACCTTTGTAGATCAAACTTGGCTTGGAGTTGAAACTCTAGTATCAACAGCATATTCATCAGGCCCGCATGGTCATCGAAGTACTACTGCATGTGTCTACCAGTCAATTGTTGGATCCATACAACGCTTTGTCCAAGAACATTACTTTTCAGTAGTCTTAAGCCAAACTTGCAGTTGCTCAAGGGAAAAAAACTATATCATAAAAACATGATAAGTTTATCCAATTGGTTAAAACTTCCAGCCTTTTACTAGTTAAATAGTAGTATAAGTACTATGAACTAGTAATAATATAAAACCAAATGAAGTCTAGACTGGAGTGAAACCTTAAAGCAATCCAGGCCCAAAAAGCCCAAGATTAATTCCACAAATAAAGTGCCTTGTAGTTTCTCAATGGAAAAAACGATATCATAAAACATAATTAGTTTATCAAATTGGTTAAATCTACCAGCCTGTTCTAGTTAAGTAGTAGTATACGTACTAAGAACATGAACTAGAAATAAAATAAGACCAAAAGGAGTCTGGAACTGGAGTGATACCTGAAGGCAATCCAGGCCCAAAGACCACAATGATGAATTCCACAATAAAAGTAACTCGCATTTTCTCAGGGGAAAAACTATATCAAAAGAAACATGGTCAGTTTATCCAAGTGGTTAAAACTACCAGCCTTTTACTAGTTAAATAGTAGTAAGTACTATGAACATGAACTAGTAAAAATATAAGAACTGTGAAGTCTGGAACTGGAGTGGAACCTTAAAGCAATCCAGGCCCGAAAACCACAAAGGCAACTTTCACAAACAAAGGGATGTGTTTTCAATATTAGATGAAAACCACCTTGTTTGAAAATAATAACCATTCCACGAATGAATAAGTACTATGGTTATGAATAAGAACGAAAATGAAAGAAAACAGGCTCCAGATAATAAAAATGAGAGCCCATCACTTAGAAGCATGTTTAAAACACAAGATTCATAGTATAATAAACTGAACTGATGTGTAGAAACCTCTCTTCTACTGTTGATTGAATAATATAAAATTATATTTCAATCAATTGACTCATGATCTTATCAATTTAAGACAAGATTCAAACATGTGTGAAGGTACACTGCTTATAAAGAAAACATATAGTTACTTAAAAAATATGCATGAAACCAATCAATACCAGAAAAGGAGTGATTGATAAGTAGCTGTTCAAAAGTATGAAGCATATTTTAAGGTGAGCCACTCCATGAAAAAAACTGTGGTTAGAGTAAAACTAACCAAAAGATTCTAAGACATAGAGTGGACCTGAGATATGTAGATAAACAATAATGTAGATCTCCATAAAGAGACACAAAAGTACAAACAAACAAACAAAAAAACTTTGTAAAAAATTATCCTTGTAAAATTAAAAATAATGAAACAAGATTTGAAAACCAAGATATCCAAAATGATTGTAGAACAAACATCCTATGCCCTGGTATAAATAAAGAATGAATATGTTGTGACCAGAAGGCATTAATGAGCCATTCAATGTATCTTAAAGTAAGGCTTCTGTAAACTAACTAATTTTACACGACTGTAAAATTAGACCTAAAATTAGTTGATGAATAAGAAATACAAAAGTAAAAGCTGAGTGTATCTGTAAGCAGAAAACAAACAGAACATAGAAAAAAACTAGATAATGGCAACTCCGCGGAGTAGCAAATCCCAACGGACAAAATATCAATTACCGAATTCAAATCAATTATACTCATTACTTTGGTTAAAATTGAAAAAAATTAGATTTTAGAATTGCGAATTCCTGCTAAGCAGCCATTTTGAGTTTTCTGAGGTACAAATCTGAAAGATAATACCATAATTGTGATCTACTCCAAAAATCCTTCAATTTGAGTATAATATAGCCATACTTTGAAGGGATCGAAATTATTGTTTTCCTGACCCCCCATACACGGCCCCTGGGGGTCAGGATGAAAAACACGGAATATATGTGAAATAGATAAATGTTGTGAATATACTACCAAAATTTCAAACAATAATATTAATTACTTTGGTTTAGAATGAAAAATTTATGATTTTTGCGAAAAAGTCCCGCCATTTTTAAAGCGGCGGCCATCTTGGAAAAAACTTGCGTAAAACTATTCACCAATATACATCTTTCCACTAAATATGAAGAAAATCCGTCTACTAGTATTTGAGTTATCTTCCGGACGGACAGATGGACGGACGGACGGACGGACGGACTGACGGACGGACGGACTGACTGACGGACGGACGGACGGAGGGCTTCACTATATCCCTACCGAACTTCGTTCGTTGGGATAACAAGTGATGTGAAGAGTAGCAAGTGAATGAAACGTTCACATCTCTTAAAATGTCAAAAAACTAATATTTTAAATTAATTGACTGCTAAACCACACAATTCCATAAAGTGCTGGAACCAAGAACCCTACAAAAGGGTGTAAAGTGATTGTAAATAAGGATGAGAATTAACTACATCTAGGAACAATGCAGATTCAATCCAACTGAAAAATATGTTATCTAGTCAAGCTAGTTACTAAACTAGAAAAAAAGTTGAGACTAATTCCCGACTAATAAAAAGTAAGAAAAAGAAACAAGAAAGATCAGCAAAAAGATCTTTCAATACAAGTAAAGTGTAATAATAATTTACACTCATCAATCAGTAGAGTTCTTAGAAAAAACTCCACCTATTCATAGTCCCTGAACACAACATTTCAAAAAAAAAAGAAAACACTGTTCAGTGGATAAGCACAGCTTGAATGTAATGATTACTGAGTGAAAAACTAAGGAATAGTCATTCAAAGCAATGAACTCCAACAAAGCTACTGTAGGTGCATGAATAACGGGAATAACCTTTTGAACCTAGAAGGCCATCATTACATAATATACTACACAAAAGTATAGTCATGAACTCAAAGGATTAGAACCCTAGGGCTAGTAAAAGTATACTAGTATAGGGTTATGAGTAAAAAACCTTTACAAAAAAAGATCACACAAGCCAGTAGGGGTCAAATAAAGTTCAACTGGGTCTGAACTTATTGTCCCAAAGACAAGCTAGCACTGGCATGTAGCGGCCCTGATATCGATAAATTCTACACGCAATATAATCCGATTCTACATGCTTGGTTAAAACTTTACACGAAAAAGCTTCGATATCCGGGCATTTACTCTTACACTGAACTGAAAATAGCATCGTCTAAACGTGTATGTGTTGGCTTCCGGGTAAGTTTATCAACATTTATACTCAATTGAAAGAGCAGTCGTGCTTATATCGTGTACCAGTTTGATTTATTTATATGTGTGTGTATTTATAATATGATAGCCTAGTAATACCGAGTCGTTAGAACAACTTTTAGATATCGAACTGATGACCTGAAATTACATTATTGGACTGATCGCGCATCTGATATTAAATGATTAATTTGCATTGAATCTGATATTAACTTGCAACCCAATACCATGACTTTACATTTGAATGATAACACGGCCTCATATTCTAATTAATTATACGTCCATTGCAGGCCAAAAATGTTTCAGTGTGGATATTGTAATGCACACGAGAATACATTCGATTCGTATATTGATCATACATCAATTGAACATGGAGATTTTCCCAAACCTGTGGAATAGACAAGATGCGAGTAGAAATTATCTTGATTTACGTCATCAAATATTCGAAATTCATTTTTTGGAAAAATTCGAAACCATCGAATATCACTTTTCAAACCATCGAATATCACTTTTTAAGACGTGATATTCGATATTATCCCACGATTAATGTGTTATCTGTACAATAACACCTATTGATATTTCTGATATTATTGAAATCCGTGTAATATTTTCCAGAAAATCGTTTATCAAACTCATATGCGTGTGATATCGTTTATCTCACGCATATCCGTGTGATATCACATTTGCATTTCGCGCCACAATATTGTTGGAAATTAGGTCAGATAATTTATTCTCTTTTTTAGAAAATAGGTCCGTTAATTTATTCTCTTTAAGTTTCATTGGTGTATTGAATTACGCTTGTGTATATAATTTGATTAGAAGGCTGCTAAATAACGATTAAAATGGTATTTATGACGAACTATATCATGTACAGAAGGTAGCGCATATTACTGCGCAGTGAATAAAGTACAAATCAAAATGGCCGGTGCAAAATCAATTGATATTCTAATTTGTAGTTTATATTGGCTGCAAATGTCCTGGCAATTGGATCAGAACATCGCAAGGTGATTGTAATCATGGGATAAACCCAATATCACATAATTTCTCGTGATATCATTTTATCGCCTCGTAGATATCAAATATCAACACTCATTCGCTTCACTCACTCGTGTTGATATTTGATATCAACTCGGCGATAAAAATGATATCACTCAAAATGATGTGATATTCTATATGTATAAAAGTGATATTCGATGGTTTGTAAATTGTTTGCTAAAATATGATATCTTGATCCACATATCAAATATATCATCATGTGATATTCAATCTATATCATTGCAACCATGGGATAAAGCTTTACGTCCCGCTCAGAACGGGCACGTCATAATCGCCGCTCGCATATTTGTTCATAATTTGTAACGTTCGCGGAATGACTGTAAACGGCAATGGAGAAAACACAGACAATCGGGGTCTGTTTAATGGTTAAAAAAGGGAAGGAGCATCCACTTAATCAATAAAAAATTCGAGAAAATAAATATGGGAATATTTGAGAGAACATGAAAATCCGCCCACGGCCAAGAAAACAAAAGTGGACATGAATATTCTAAAATATTTCCACGATTTAACAACGTGAACCAGATGGCCAAGATTGGTATGGGATAATCATATTATCCTATAGTCGGTTCAGGATATTGGGAATATCCCTTGGCCAATATATAGGGGTTATGCACTGGGATGTTTTGGATACAGGGTATATCCCGAGGGATATACAATATATCTTCCCGAGGGACCGAAGGGACCAAGGGATTAAGATGTATTGTATATCCCAAGGGATATTTCTTGTATCCAAACCGACCGTGCCTAACTGTTGTATTCCATACCCGATGAGGTTTGAAATAATAAGCATGTATCCCATATGCTCTGGTGTGTTACTTGCAAAATATGTTCTCATTTTCAGAAAAAAATCAAAATTTTTCCAAATTTGTCTTCAATTTTTTTTCAAAAATGAAAAAAAAATCCCAAATTTTTTTCAAATTTTTTTCCCATTTTTTTTCAAATTTTTTATTTTTTTCACGTTTTTGCATAATTTTTTTTCAGAATATTTTTTTCAAATTTTTTCAAATTTTTTACATAATTTTTCCACAATTTTCTCAAATTTTTATTTTCAGATTTTTTTCAAAAATGGAAAAAAAAATTAAATTTTTTTTCACCTTTTTTTGGCATAATTTTTTTCAAAATTTATTTACATAATTTTTTTCCACAATTTTTTTTTTCAAATTTTTTTTTCAATTTTTTTCCCGAATTCATTTTAAAAATTTTTTTGAGCGGGACATACGATTTATATGTCCCGGAGCTCTGTCGGAGCGGGACATACGAAAAATATTTGCCAGATATGGAATATATTCCCGGTTGATATGCCCCTGAAACCTCATCAGGTATAGAATACATATAGGTTATTTACTGGGAGGGATTGAATGGGTTTTATTCCGAGCGACAATATGATATTGACTGAAGGGTAATATAATATTGACCGAGGGAGCGCAGCAACCGAGTGTCAATATCATATTGCCCAAGGTCAATATCATATTTTCCATAATACATCCCTCTAGAATGTTACATTTGGACAATGCAAACGTTATATTAATAAATGCACATTGTTTGAAAAATAAATAAATAAATAAAATAACCGGGAAACTAAAAAATAGGTCAATACGCTCCAATACGATTTTTTCACGGGGACAATACGATTTTTTCATGTAATACGCTCCAATACGATTTTTTCCCGGGGACAATACGATTTTTTCATGTAATACGATTCAACACGATTTTAATTCCTTCATATTTCCCTGGGAAAACAGTAGTATTATGGAATAAAATATATTTTCCCTCGGGACCTGAGGCCCTCGGACAGATATATTATATTTGCCTCGGGGTAATCCCAATATCCTGAACCTCATATAGGATAATCTCTATATCTACCTGATGGACCATAGGGACCGAAGGTAGACGTGCATATCACACGAGGGATAAACCCCATATCCAAACCGACTGCCCATATCTACTTTATCATATACCAAGTAGTTTTCTAAAAAATTAATCTTATTTCCTTTTTTGAATTTTTTAAATTTTTTATTTTTATTCTCTACTCTACTTGTCAAAGGATAATAGACGATAAATATATATATATATAGTTTAGCATGATATGTACTTCTTTCTGTAACTGGAATACGATTCTAATATACAAGCAACACATACGTATTCCCGGGGAACCATAAATATTTTGTGTAGGGTGTGGACATTTTTCTTTTCATTTCTCTAAAATCAGATTATTCTCATAAAATTCATACAAGTTTTGGCCTAAGCCTCTATTTTCGTATTCTGCATGTTAAGATATTTATAATGTAAAACTTAAGAGATAAATTCAATGTCTTCAGTTGAGAATAAGTATAAGGTAAATGTGTGAATTCTGCTTGTTGTTGCACTATTTTTATAATAAACAAGGTTCGATACGCAACACTGAATAGACTGCAGTCATAGCTTAGTTGTAAAGAAAACAAAAGAAGTTGGGACGTGGTCATGCTTGATTATGTTTCTATTATATATCACCATTTGCATTCGTTGAAATCGGCCTGTGCATTGATTTCAAGAGGTGGTCGGTGTACAAGGTCATATGTTTGAGTTATTGGTTTAATGATAAATGTGACCCTTGAATGCGTTATGCTTTATGTATGCGTGAAACAAATACTCCAATGGCCTAATCTCAATTTGCCTACAAACAATATAACATTGAAATGATGGTCATCCGCATATTAACTTCCGCACCACGCGTCTAACTTCGACACAATTCAGTAAAGTATCCAGTATCGCTATAATCGCTACATGCCAGTGAGCTAGGCTAACCTAAAATTGACTATTAGTACACTAAAATACAACCACAAATGAGCTCACTGCACTGAAGAATGACTTGTGACTCTGTCCAAGTACCTTCTGCTGCTGAGGAGGCTGAGGTATAGTCTTGAAGATCTACCATGGGATGGTGGGCACCAACTCCCTCAGTAAACACTCAAGTTGTGCATGCTTCTAATATGCACCTTGCTGTCCCAAAGATCGGCTACTTGGTCATCTGTGCCAGTTCAGATTGTAGATTTGCCGACTTCTGTAGACTATCACGTTGACTAAGTTCCCGTAACAATCTGGTAACCCCTAGTCCTGCATATATCTGCCATCAATTTACCAATTATCTAAGAAACTTCTAGCAGATAGAGTAAAAACTGGACTCTAAAATTTTTTCCACTTTTCCATACATAGGCAAGTACAATTATGAAGATATAGCATATAAAGGGGTGTTAGGTCAGTTGACCTAGAGGGATTCAGGTAATCCTGTTGTTTTTGGACCACAAAATCTAAAAGCTGAAAACTAGGATCTAATAATCCATAAAAATATGTAAAATCATACTAGCAACATCTAGCTTTTAGATTTTGTGGCCATTTTACCCCCCATGGGCTATAATTTGGACCCCTACTATAAAATTAGGCAAGAACTCAAATAATACTCAGTGGAATGTTTTCAAATTGCTATGGTATATTGGTATGGGCGTAATGAATATATGATAAAAATTTCAAGTCACATGGTTAAGTGGTTACCATGGAAATGGATAAAACATACCCTTCGGGTGTCGATTTTCAGGCCAATTTTTCAGGAATGATAGAGTCATTTTGTGCATATTTTGTCACCAGTGTGTTAGGAAGGGTTGAAGTGTGAATAGAAAACATCTATAATATGTTAGCAACAATCTTTAGGCTCATTCTGACTGCACTAGTGCAGTCAGAATGAGGGTTTAAGCGTGCGTTCAGAGGGATTTTATGGGACATAATTTTTCATGTTGCTAGTATGATTTTACATATTTTTATGGATTATTAGATCCTAGTTTTTCAGCTTTTAGATTTTGTGGCCATTTTACCCCCATGGGCTATAATTTGGACCCCTACTATAAAATTAGGCAAGAACTCAAAAAATACTCAGTGGAATGTTTTCAAATTGCTATGGTATATTGGTATGGGCTAAATGAATATATGATAAAAATTTCATGTCACATGGTTAAGCGGTTGCCATGGAAACAGACAAAACATACCCTTCAGGTGTTGATTTTCAGGCCAATTTTTCAGAAATGATAGAGCCATTTCATTGATATTTTATCACCATTGTGTTAGGAAGGGTGAAAGTATGAATAGAAAACTTCTATAATATATTAGCAACAATCTTATATAAAGATTAGTCTACAGGATTTCAGATTTTGGCCTTATATGGGTCCATGATTTATACAGGGGTCTATTTCACAGACTCGAACTCCCACATTAGTTGGATGCTATAACACAGGCTGGTAACGAAAGATTTGTCCGCTGTGACGGAGCATGCTATTTTTCATAAAAACACTAAGAATGCTTCACGATTTATTTTTTAACTCATATGTTTCGTTATATCAAAGATAATTACTTACTCCATGCAATGGATATATCATTTGCGTGTAACCTTCACTTCTGTTTGAAGTCCAATAACGCTAGGAGTAAAATTTATTGAAAACGGCGCCAGCGTATCAAACTCTAAAATGTACCATTTCTTTTTTAACTTTTTAATGGCATGATATAGTGACACGATAATATTAACATATGTTTTCAGCATAACTCTGAATGTATTAGTGAGATATTAATGCATTGGGTCTTTTTAATTTTTTTTATAAAAAATAATATTAATTTTTTTTGTCTGCTGTGACGGAGCATTTTCACAGTTCACATTTGCAACTGCTCCGTCACAGTGGACAAAATAATTAAACATTATTTTTTATAAAAGAATTAAAAAGACCAAATACATCAAACATCTCATGTATACCTTCATAGTTATGCTGAAACCATGTGTAAATATTATCATGTCGCTATATCGTGCCATTAGAAAGTTAAACAAGAAATGGTACATTTTGAAGTATGATACTCCGGCGCCATTTTCAATAGCTTTTCTTCCCAGCGTAATTGGACTTCAAACAGAAGTGAAAGTTACCCGCAAATGATATATCCATTGCATGGAGTAAATAATTTTGTATGGTATAACGAAACATATGAGTTAAAAAATAAATCGTGAAGTATTCTTAGTGTTTTTATGAAAAATAGCATGCTCCGTCACAGCGGACAAATATTTCAATACCAGCCTGTGTATAACTTTTGAAATAATGGAGATACAGGTCTCATTTTTTCAGATTTTCATGAATGGTTGGTTTTAAGTATTGTATTATACTTTGGGAGCTGTTATGTGATTGGTTGCTATGGTAACCAAGGTTTTATGGAAATCCGGACCCCCACATTGGATGGATGCTATAACTTTTGAAATAAGAGATATACATGTCTCATTTTTTCAGATCTTAGACAATGATTGATTTTAAGGATTGATTCAGACTTTGGGAGCTGGTATTTGATTGGTTACCATGGTAATCAGGGTTTTATTGAAATTCAGACCTCTACAATTGATAAACGCTATACTTATACAGGCAGATACAAATATCATCTTTTCAGATATAAGATAATAATAAAATGTGTATATTGTATTAGACTTTGGAAGTTAGGATTTACTTGGTTGCCATGGTAACCATGTTTCATTTTCATGGTAACTGCCATTTTTTTGTTTTTAGATTCACCTTCATTCTAGATAGGTCAATACATGATATAAAATACCAAATTGCCATTTTATTCTTAATTTTTGGATTTTTTTCTATTTTATATGATTTACATGCTCATGACTCATTAATACTAGAGAGGCAAAAATTGTTTGGCTCATAAATATCAAATACTAGTAAACAATACATGTATATTTATATCTGACAATATTGCCTCATTCCGTACTACTAGTTCTCACAAATATTCTGACTCCTAATTTGTTCATTTTTACTCATTATTACTGCTTTCATTTTGCACAATTGCCTCTTGATTTAAATATCAACCGTTTCTGTTGGAATGAAGGCTTGTTTTGACCATTCTTGAGTTGAGGATCCTCAGAGGATTTAGTACATTCATGCAGTGTTGCACTTGGCAGAATGTGTTAAGACTGGTCCCTGGGGTTCACTGTATATAAAATTTGGCTGGGGTCCTAGGCTGAACCCTCAGATATCAATATGTTCCCATACCAATCTGTCAAATTTGAATGTATTTCCATACCAACCAAAGTAATGCCCAAAAGTCATACCAAATGCCCAAATAGGATCAATGGTATATCAAATATCCAGATATAAAAACATGGCCATTCAAAATGTCTAACGCCACGAGAAGAAGGCAGACCTTTGAGGAAAACAACCAAAAACAACTTCACATTATGAAGGATATATACTAGACCAATGCCATACCACAAGTGAGGGGTAACATATTTTCCTAGACCATTCTCATACTAGTAAGTGGAAAAATCAGACCATTGCTATACCTCAAGTCATAATTTGGAGGGCATTCTCATATCAGATCTTAAAAGGAGAAAAGTCACTATGGAGAGCTTTTTAGAAAGACACAACTATTTTATTCTGGAAGTGATCATCATGAAACTTTAACATACATTTAGAAATGAGGTGAATTCAGAGATCCTGATATATTTTTTTTTTCAATTTCTCATTTATTCCATATATAACATAAAATACATTACAATATTATTGCCTACGTTTTTCAACATTGACGGCAATATACAAAACATATAAAAATGGAAACAATGAAAATACAATAGATGAGGTACATAATATTAATGGCAGGGAATGTTAGAGGCTTTCGGGGGGGGGGGGGTTAATCTAAAATATCAAGAGCCTGGCAGATGTAATGGCTAACTATATGAATAATTTGTTCATTATCAGTTACTGTGAGATTTCTGTCTCCAAATAATAAAAATTGAATTTTTTCATAAGAGTTTAAATTTTGGAAACGATTGAAAAATCCTAAGGTTTTTAGTCCTGCTAGGAGAGTGCATCTTTCTTGTTGCAGCAGAGGGCAGTTTAATAAAAAGTGATGCGTTGTTTGTTGTACGTCACCACATATGCAGAAAGGGTCATTTACTGTCACAAAGTTATGGGAATATAAATGTGCTTTTAGAATCAGTCCAGCTCTAAATCTATTGAAAAGAATTTCGATTTTCCTTGGCATTGTCATATTCATTTTATTAGTGGATACTTAGGAGTCAGGGCTCATATTTCCTCTTACTAACCTTTTAAATCTAGATATTGGTTGGCCTTTCCTGTCCTCATATGGTATGTCATCCCACAGGGTCAGAGCCCTGATAATGGTTGACTTTTTGAACGAATTACTGATTGGAAAGGGTATTCTATAATGCCTTGGTTGTCTTAGGGGCCGATTTGGAATATTCTCATATGAACTAACTAAATCACAAATGAAAGGAGGGAAACAATGGTATCTAGCCTTGAAAGCAAAAATTTTAAGATGTTCTTCTCTCCTGGAAGCTAATGTTTTCCAGTTGAGTAATGATAAAACTTTCGATGTGTTTGAACCGTGTATTGCTCCTGACACATAGCAAGCTGCTTGGTAATGAAGTCTATCCAATGTTAATAGTTTTGAAGTTGATGCCTTATCATATATTGTATCACAGTAGTCGAAATGTGGTAGTATAAATGAATTATATATATTCTCTAGGTATTTACTGTTTAGTATTTTTGTTAACTTTTTCAATGGTCTCATGAGGGAGATTACTCTCTCTATGAGTTGGTCAACATGTGAATTAAAGTTTAGATTTTGATCAAGCACTAAGCTGATATATTATTCTCAAATTATTAAAACGTGAGTTTGTAGAACGTTTTTTGTGAAGAGTTCATCATTGGCTCCAAAGTAATTCATTGCATTACATCATCTGCTATGTAGAATATCTTCCACCTTGTAATGATTGCTCACTCCAACATTTAGGATTTGTCATTCATCCTCTTCAAATTTCTATATTATTGTTATTGATGTCAGTTACTAATGTATTTTTGTAATTCTGCTGTTCTTTTGCAGGTGAACAATTCAACTTTGGATTTTATTGTTACTGGATCTGAAAAAAAGTAAAATAAATCAACTGAAACTGAAGACAAACAATTCTTAAAGTTGTTTTCTTCAATAGGAAATAATATAGAAATTCCTGATACCATAAAATCCACAGTTGAATTGTTCACCTGCAAAAGTACAGCTGAATTACAAAAAATAACTGCCACTAATAGATTACGAGATGAGCTGTTTCACATGAGATACTAGTATTCTCAAAAACAGAACAGTGTTGCCTTCACTTATGAAGGTGTTGACATTTCAACTCTTTCACATTTGAAGAGGGTGAATTATCAAACCTGTATATGCAAATATTCCCACCAGCCTAAACCCAGCTCTACCAAGCCAAACACTGCATGAATGAATTATGAATTCCCCGAGGAATCCTTAACACCCCAATGGTCAAAAGAATCCTTCCTTGTTGAAATTGTTGATATTTTAAATTAAGAGACCATTGTGGAGGATGAAAACTATAATGATGAGTAAAAACAAGTAAGGAGTAGAATGTGTGAGAACTAGTAGAATGTAATGAGGCAATACTGTCAGACATTCATGTAAAAATGCTGAAATTAAGAGTTAAATGATAATTTTGAGCAATTTTGCGTTCGATGTTGTGTCTTGACCATTCTCAAATGAAGGTAAATCTGAAATCAAAAATGAAGTTTCCATGACAATGAAACATGGTTATCATGGCAACCAAGTAAATTGTAACCTCCAAAGTCTGACACAATACAAACGGTCCTAACTTTGACCGTCAATTTGAATTTTTGACCTACCAGATGCTCGAAAATCAAGGATTGCGAGTCTCATACTGCACCGTTTCTCTTCAAACTTATACCATTAAAAGCAAAACAGAATTGCCTTTCTGTCGGTGTATTACTTTATTGTAAAGAGTCCCTCGTTCTAGCTGCGTTTTGGTCCCCAGCTGTTAGAAGGCCTTCTTACAGCTGGGGACCAAAATGCCGCTGGAAGTAGGGACTATGTTTGAGAGAATAATGTACCAACAAAAAGGGATTATTGTTATGCTTTGAATGAAACGAGTTTGAAGAAAAACGGTGCAATACGAGATACGTAATCCTTGATTTTCAAACATCCGGTAGGTCAAAAATTCAAATTAACGATCGAAGTTAGGACCGCGTGACACAAGTCTAATTATCTTTTAAGTTCTGAAAAGCTGATATCTGTATCTGCTTGAATTCAAAAGTTATAGCATTTATCAATTGTGGAGGTCTGAATTTCAATAAAACCTTAGTTATCATGGTAACCAATCAAATTTCAGCTCTCAAAGTCTGATTTAATACCTTAAAATCAATCATTGTCTAAGATCTGAAAAAATGAGACATGTATCACCCTTATTTCAAAAGTTATAGCATCCATCCAATGAGGGGGTTAGAATTTCCCTAAAACCCTGGTTACCATGGCAACCAATCATATACCAGCTCCCAAAGTATGATACAATACTTAAAACCAGCCATTTACGAAGATCTGAAAAAATGAGACCTGTATCTCCCTTATTTCAAAAGTTATAGCATCAATCGAATGTGGGGGTTCGAATCTGTGAAATTGAGAAATTTTACAAGTAAATTTTCTATTAATTACAATACAAACCTATTCCATGACATATGCTAATACCCCTAATTTGGAAAAATGGGCAAGTCCAAAAACAACAGGATTACCTGAATCCCTCTAGGTCAACTGACCTAACACCCCTTTATATGCTATATCTTCATAATTGTACGCAGTAAAACTTAAAAATACTGCGGGGAGGCCGGGTGGGCCTATGGTCATGGAATAGGTTTGTATTGTAATTAATAGAAAATTTACTTGTAAAATTTTTCAATTACATACAATCCAACCTATTCCATGACATGTGCTGAATTAAAAGTAAAGGAGGTGGGACCCCAATTAAGCCAAGAGTATAATAAATATATATACACAAGTACTTATAATAAAAAGTAAATTCATATTACCAAAAAGTACTCTGATCTCACAAACCATAGTGATCCCTAGTAGAACAGCCACCGTCATCCATTGTAAGGCAGAGGCTGTGACACATCTGTATAACTGTTATTGTCCTATCATAGTGAGCAGTCTTAGCCATCTAAGGGTAATGACCAACTCCTATGAATAGAGACTGGTTAACCAAGGATGGGTCGTTTAACCAAACGAGGCAACCTTGCAGTTCTTCAAGGGTCCAGGTCACAAGCTAGTTGAGTTGAACCCTTCTGCAAAACAGTTCAGCTACACATCTGGGAGACTGTATGTCCTTTCACAGTGAGTATCCTTACCCATCTAAGGGTTGCGAATAACTCCTATGAATAGAACTGGTTAGCCAAGGATGGGCCGTTTAACCAAACGAGGCAACCTTGTAGTTCTTCAAAGGTCCAGGTCACAAGCTGGTTGAGTTGAACCCTTCTGCAAAACAGTTTCATTTACACAAGAACTGGATAGACAAGGAATGGCTGTGTACAAGATAAAGACAAACCAAGTCCACCCAGTGTTACTTCCAATCACCAGACTACAGTGCAATACTTAGTTGGTAACAAGTTGCAGAGCACTTAAAGTTGTATATAGTTCTTGAAGCTGTAGACCCACCTGCAGCTTGGATGAGATCTACATGAGTTAATCCAAGCCATTGTTGTAGTTCTTGTCAGTGTAGACAAAGGCATCATCCTTTCATCCATTGGAATTCTAGGAAACTGCCGATAAATCAACTACCATGAGTCACAGCACAGGGTCCTAAAGGAACCAGTCTTGCATACAAAGTGAGGTGGTACACACTACATCTTGTTTTGTATCTGCTCTCAGAGTTGGAGGTTAGTTGAATAAACATCAAGTCCGGACCAGCGATGATCATAAAGCCGTTTCAGCCAACTTGTAGAATGGTTTAACGACATAGAACAATACCACTACACATCTGCTAAGTGCTTCTTGTCTTTGGATCCATAACAAAGTTACATGGAGCAAGACACCTCTGTAGACCCAGCCAGTCGAGGTTGGTACAGTCACCAGATAACTACAAGGATAAGTCAAACCATCTTCTTTGTAGTACCAATTAGTATTCATCATAGAACAGATCAACCATTACTGCTGACCTGGGCAAGAAGAGACATCTTCCATCTGGCCAAAACAAGTTGTTCAATGGACAAACTAGTGCATCTAGACAGTCTATCCATCTGTATAAAACTGTAACACAGCTACCCTAGTAGACACAGTGGCACATCAAGCACAAAGTAGAACAGCATACAGGTCCATACTCATCTATAAAGGATTAGTATGCAGTGGCGTAGCCAGCAAATGGTGACCAGGGGTTCGATTTTCTATGTATCCACAAATCTTCCCCTTCATCGGTGTACCTCACAAAAAAGCATTTTTTTGTATTTGTTATACATTCAATGTACACCGTACCCCTCCAAAAGTTTGGCAACAATTTGATTTTCTATGTTGAAATAGTTTTTGGTGAATCTTTTACTGAAAAGATATTGAAATCTGGTAGCAAAATCATACATTTAAATTTTACTGCACTTGTTCAGTGGAATCCAAATCAAGGGTTAGCATACATTGAGCCAACTTTTGTTAAGGGAAAATTATAACATATCTCTAAGGAACATGTTTTTGACGAGCTACCATAGATAAATCCTCATTCCCAATTCATGCTTTAGAGTTCATTCAAAGATATTCAGACACATGCTATTTTCCCACACTTTAAATGATTTTTGAAAAGAATCCAAATCAAAAGAATTTTATTTTATATTTCATTTTGTAAGACCTCATGAACTTACAGTTATTTACTGAAAACTAGTATATTCATAGCAAATATTTTTGAAGAATGTAATACTTATTTAATCATGGCGCACAATAAAAGTCGTAATGGCTGCACGAATACTCTCAATTGGTACTGACGATAAAAGTCACAGATGACAAATGTTATTGTATTACATATGAAATGAAACATTCTATCACCGTTCCGCTGTTTTTATCATTAATGACGAGAATCATGAATGTTTTGAGAAATGAAAACATTTTAGATGAACTTGTGAATCATTATAGACTTTGATTTGTTTTTGAGAAATTAACGTTTTATTATTTTATTCAAGAATGCTGCCAAATCTTTTTAGACACACGATTTGAAACTTGTGGTAGGCCAATCCTCTGTCTTTCTGGCAAATAAATCTAGACTTATTTGATATAATCCTCCTTACGCCTTTGCTTTCCTCAGCAAAAGATGACTGCATCTGGCCTTTTTATTGGACAGAACTTTCCACTGCACGTAATGTGTGTACCTTTTACACTTGTATCTAGTACCAGAGACATACTCACCTAATTGCCTCCCTTAATCCATTTATTTGCTAAACATATTATAATTAATGTCATAAACGCGATCCACTAAAGTTTGATATTCTTGAAAATAGAGTAAATACTTAATACACTGAAACAGCACCATTTTAATCTTAAAATGATCTCCGAGATGAACGTGCATCTGAAAAAGCAAAACTGATTTTTTTCGCAATCGATTTATTTTTCCTTAAAAAGTGATGGATAATAAATACCCATTCGATCAAATACTTGTGTTTATAAATGATGCATATGCTTTTAATAAGAACTCATTTCAAAATGTTTCTATTATTTAATATTTGCTTTTGAGGACTTGTCAGACCCGGGGACTTAGCAAGAATTTTTTTGTTTGAAATAAAACAAAACGGAGGGGCACAGATTTGAAAGAAAATGTGTTTTCATCAGTATTAAGACAATTTGTTTATTTCACTGTAGATGGAGCAGCTTTTTATTGTTTTTTTTTCTTTGCATAATGTCATAATGCTCCGGGGTCTTCCCAAAATTAAACAATCCCACCCCGTGCCTGAGGTTGCCAATCTTTTGGAGAGAAGTGTAAATTTACTATTTTTATCTACTAGTCAAATAAATTGAATATATGTTATTGGTTATTGCAATGAATTTTCCTCAAATATTTTTGAGGGGGAATCCCGACCGGGGGTTCGTCCGAACCCATCGAACCCCTGGTCCCTACGGCTATGGTATGGAGATGAATCTAAAGGTGGTTGGAAACAAGCTTGCATTTGTTGGTAAACTTGTTAGACATCTTTAAGAAGATGAGGATATCACTGTTATGATTGTCTATAGTGGCCATAGCATAACAGAAAGTATTCTACTGCCATCAAAGCACTGCTAAGTGTTGTTCCCACAAAGAGCTTGGCTTGGAATGCAAACTTCAATTGTTGTATTCGGCATTGTAGTTGAAAACTATTGGATTGTGGTTAGAACATCCATCTGTCCAGGTTGTAAACAGCAAAAATAGCTAGTGCTGCATATTGACAGAATACTGCAGAAGAATTCAGAAACTCACTGGATCAACAAAATTCTTGGCTTGGAACCAAAAACTTTTAAATGTTCTCCACAGGCTTCCAAAAGACAGACTAGTGGTATCGTCAATGGATAGTACATCTATCTGTCTATAAGAGTATAACAGCATTGAACGTAGATACTGCTACAAAAAGAAGCACTACTAGTATAGTATGAGAGTATAGTAGTGCTAGATCCACCAAAATCTGTGTCCAAAAACGTAACCTTTAAATTCATCCAGGTTTGTAGTTGGCAGCACTGGTTGACAAGAATAGTCAGCTTTTCTCCCGGGTCTGTCTAAAGCTACCAAGAGCATACATCATGGATGTAGGTGTATTGGAACACTACAGTATGTAGTTATGTAGTAATGTAGTGCTGGATCCACACAGTTCTTGACTTGGAGCATAACCTTTGTAGATCAAACTTGGCTTGGAGTTGAAACTCTAGTATCAGCAGCCTATACATCAGGCCCGCATGGTCATCGAAGTACTACTGCATGTGTCTACCAGTCAATTGTTAGATCCATACAACGCTTTGTCCAAGAACATTACTTTTCAGTAGTCTTAAGCCAAACTTGCAGTTGCTCAAGGGAAAAAACTATATCATAAAAACATGATAAGTTTATCCAATTGGTTAAAACTTCCAGCCTTTTACTAGTTAAATAGTAGTATAAGTACTATGAACTAGTAATAATATAAAACCAAATGAAGTCTGGACTGGAGTGAAACCTTAAAGCAATCCAGGCCCAAAAAGCCCAAGATTAATTCCACAAATAAAGTGCCTTGTAGTTTCTCAATGGAAAAAACGATATCATAAAACATGATTAGTTTATCAAATTGGTTAAATCTACCAGCCTGTTCTAGTTAAGTAGTAGTATACGTACTAAGAACATGAACTAGAAATAAAATAAGACCAAAAGGAGTCTGGAACTGGAGTGATACCTGAAGGCAATCCAGGCCCAAAGACCACAATGATGAATTCCACAATAAAAGTAACTCGCATTTTCTCAGGGGAAAAACTATATCAAAAGAAACATGGTCAGTTTATCCAAGTGGTTAAAACTACCAGCCTTTTACTAGTTAAATAGTAGTAAGTACTATGAACATGAACTAGTAAAAATATAAGAACTGTGAAGTCTGGAACTGGAGTGGAACCTTAAAGCAATCCAGGCCCGAAAACCACAAAGGCAACTTTCACAAACAAAGGGATGTGTTTTCAATATTAGATGAAAACCACCTTGTTTGAAAATAATAACCAATCCACGAATGAATAAGTACTATGGTTATGAATAAGAACGAAAATGAATGAAAACAGGCTCCAGATAATAAAAAATGAGAGCCCATCACTTAGAAGCATGTTTAAAACACAAGATTCATAGTATAATAAACTGAACTGATGTGTAGAAACCTCTCTTCTACTGTTGATTGAATAATATAAAATTATATTTCAATCAATTGACTCATGATCTTATCAATTTAAGACAAGATTCAAACCTGTGTGAAGGTACACTGCTTATAAAAAAACATATAATTACTTAGAAAATATGCATGAAACCAATCAATACCAGAAAAGGAGTGATTGATAAGTAGCTGTTCAAAAGTATGAAGCATATTTTAAGGTGAGCCACTCCATGAAAAAAACTGAGGTTAGAGTAAAACTAACCAAAAGATTCTAAGACATAGAGTGGACCTGAGATATGTAGATAAACAATAATGTAGATCTCTATAAAGAGACACAAAAGTACAAACAAACAAAAAAAAACTTTGTAAAAAATTATCCTTGTAAAATTAAAAATAATGAAACAAGATTTGAAAACCAAGATATCCAAAATGATTGTAGAACAAACATCCTATGCCCTGGTATAAATAAAGAATGAATATGTTGTGACCAGAAGGCATTAATGAGCCATTCAATGTATCTTAAAGTAAGGCTTCTGTAAACTAACTAATTTTACACGAATGTAAAATTAGACCTAAAATTAGTTGATGAATAAGAAATACAAAAGTAAAAGCTGAGTGTATCTGTAAGCAGAAAACAAACAGAACATAGAAAAAAACAAGTGATGTGAAGAGTAGCAAGTGAATGAAACGTTCACATCTCTTAAAATGTCAAAAACTAATATTTTAAATTAAATGACTGCTAAACCACACAATTCCATAAAGTGCTGGAACCAAGAACCCTACAAAAGGGTGTAAAGTGATTGTGAATAAGGATGAGAATTAACTACATCTAGGAACAATGCAGATTCAATCCAACTGAAAAATATGTTATCTAGTCAAGCTAGTTACTAAACTAGAAAAAAAGTTGAGACTAATTCCCGACTAATAAAAAGTAAGAAAAAGAAACAAGAAAGATCAGCAAAAAGATCTTTCAATACAAGTAAAGTGTAATAATAATTTACACTCATCAATCAGTAGAGTTCTTAGAAAAAACTCCACCTATTCATAATCCCTGAACGCAACATTTCAAAAAAAAAGAAAACACTGTTCAGTGGATAAGCACAGCTTGAATGTAATGATTACTGAGTGAAAAACTAAGGAATAGTCATTCAAAGCAATGAACTCCAACAAAGCTACTGTAGGTGCATGAATAAGGGGAATAACCTTTTGAACCTAGAAGGCCATCATTACATAATATACTACACAAAAGTATAGTCAAGAACTCAAAGGATAAGAACCCTAGGGCTAGTAAAAGTATACTAGTATAGGGTTATGAGTGAAAAACCTTTACAAAAAAAGATCACACAAGCCAGTAGGGGTCAAATAAAGTTCAACTGGGTCTGAACTTATTGTCCCAAAGACAAGCTAGGCTAACCTAAAATTGACTATTAGTACACTAAAATACAACCACAAATGAGCTCACTGCACTGAAGAATGACTTGTGACTCTGTCCAAGTACCTTCTGCTGCTGAGGAGGCTGAGGTATAGTCTTGAAGATCTACCATGGGATGGTGGGCACCAACTCCCTCAGTTAACACTCAAGTTGTGCATGCTTCTAATATGCACCTTGCTGTCCCAAAGATCGGCTACTTGGTCATCTGTGCCAGTTCAGATTGTAGATTTGCCGACTTCTGTAGACTATCACGTTGACTAGGTTCCCGTAACAATCTGGTAACCCCTAGTCCTGCATATATCTGCCATCAATTTACCAATTATCTAAGAAACTTCTAGCAGATAGAGTAAAAACTGGACTCTAAAATTTTTTCCACTTTTCCATACATAGGCAAGTACAATTATGAAGATATAGCATATAAAGGGGTGTTAGGTCAGTTGACCTAGAGGGATTCAGGTAATCCTGTTGTTTTTGGACTTGCCCATTTTTCCAAATTAGGGGTATTAGCATATGTCATGGAATAGGTTGGATTGTATGTAATAGGCCTCTGTATAAATCATGGACCCATATAAGGCCAAAATCTGAGATTCTGTGGACTGATCTTTACATGAGATTGTTGCTAACATATTATAGATGTTTTCTATTCACACTTCAACCCTTCCTAACACACTGGTGACAAAATATGCACAAAATGACTCTATCATTCCTGAAAAATTGGCCTGAAAATCGACACCCGAAGGGTATGTTTTATCCATTTCCATGGTAACCACTTAACCGTGTGACTTGAAATTTTTATCATATATTCATTACGTCCATACCAATATACCATAGCAATTTGAAAACATTCCACTGAGTATTTTTTGAGTTCTTGCCTAATTTTATAGTAGGGGTCCAAATTATAGCCCATGGGGGGTAAAATGGCCACAAAATCTAAAAGCTGAAAAGCTAGGATCTAATAATTCATACAAATATGTGAAATCATACTAGCAACATGAAAAATTATGTCCCATAAAATCCCTCTGAACGCACGCATTTAGGCTCATTCTGACTGCACTAATATATAATGTATAGAAATTTAAACTTAAAAGCCAGCAATGACATTAATTTTGTGATGATAACGTCACTTTGAAGTATTTATTACAGGTCATGAAGATTCCCATTCCTTGATTTAAAGACTTTGACGTGTGCACATTGGTGGCATTGAGCCTTTTTTAATAGATCTCACACCTTAGAAGTGTATTCGTTAAGAAAAGAATCATACAATACCTAACAAATTTCACCATACCGTGCACTTATTCATTTAGCGATTTATTCGTAAAATTTCTCCTTAAAAATAAATCTTGCAGATTTGTTGAATTTACTAGCTAAAATCAGTACTCCCCTTTATTTTCCAATCATCGACCATAATCCTGTGATTTATTTTTCATTTCATCTAAACATCACTCAATCTATGCTAAAAACATACTTACAGAATCAACATGACAGATCCAGGACTCAGGCCACTAGGGGTCCCCTGCTGTGGATAACATGCAGCTTTAGTTGTCAGAGTAAAATACTGAAAACAATTAAATAAATAAACAAATATGGTACATACGAGGGGTGATCAATAAGTAATGGACGCTTTTTTACACAGATGCTTTTTATACACCAATCCCTTCGATTTTCTTACCAGTGATACATCATTCAATTATCTATCAACTCTGAAGATTTGAAGACAAAATATGTAATACATGTTGATATATCCTCATTTCCGTGAAGGAGGTACGGGTACCCTGGGACCGACATTTACGTCACATATTCTGAAGCTATTTTAGCTTGTTTAACATGCAATGCAGTTGAATGCAGGCTGAACAAAACAAACCATTATGGTCATGAATTACCCCATTTTGTTATGTCATAGTTGATTTTGAATATTTTATCATCACTATGTGGTATTCATGCCACATTCATTCCACAGGGCCCTCTAAATAGGTTCCATCAAGTGCTACATGTACACAATTCCTCATCCTCTTAACTCAAGATTGCGAGACAAGACTGAATCCATTCTCTGACATGGTAGCAAGATACAGTTGCATGGGTTGTTTTATTTAATCAAAGTTAATAAACCTGCGTCCTTTCTCTATAGAAATAAGTAGTATAGAAATAAACAAGGCACATGTGAGCAGATGTGGGCAATATAGTGCATTGGCCAAGGTCCAGGGATATTGTTTTCTGAACATTTTGCGATCTGTGGGCAGGTGCATTGTCCATATGGAGTAGGATGTTCCCTTCTCTCACCACCCCTTTCTTCTACAATGCTTTCTCAAATTGACCTGCAAACCCCTTCCATGCAACACTTTGACATTACAATACTTTCTGTTTATGTGTTACCAGTCAGCAAAACATTTCAAACAATACAACACTTCTTGCATATAAAAAGTTCAAATCTAACTCAAATTTACCAAACTGGCTAAAACTGAATATGTGACGTAAATGTCGGTCCCGGGGTACATGTACCTCCTTCACGGAAATAAGGATATATCAACATGTATTATACATTTTGTCTTCAAATCTTCAGAATTGATAGATAATTGAATGATGTATCACTGGTAGTAAAATCAAGTGGATTGGTCAATAAAAAGTATCTGTGTAAAAAAGCGTCCATTACTTATTGATCACCCCTCGTACAAAGATGTGCCTCAATCAAAAGGTCTTGCAGACCCAAAATGGATCTATTTTGAATTATTGAAATGGATTTTTGTTGACAACATTCTGCATATGTAAACTTGCAAAATAATTAATCTAATGTCAATTTTGAACTCCCTTATATAAAAATTTGCATCCAATCCTTCAAATTGATTTGTCTTGAAATGCCACCAATAGTAAATCAGCTATAATTAATGTGTGACTTTATCCTCTCTTTAATACAAAGCAGTGTTTCAAACAAAATTTTCTCAATGTCACAAATCATAAATGAAACAAGTTCTTTACACACTGGTGATCCACTTGATTAAGCTAGTTATCGAAACAACTCGTTTCGGTAACAAAATGTCGGAACCTCGAAGGTACGATTTTTCTTTTTTCCTTATTCCACGTGTTGTAGGGGGAATTCCCATGACATTTTTATAACAAACTTGTGTCAGTATCATATGTCTAAGAAAATGTACATGATTGCGAACAAATAGTTGAGAAGACCACAGAATCGTCGATTTAATACCTCACTTAAGTTACGTAAACAGAACTTCAAAAAACAGTTAAGATCTGCATTTCTAACCGATTCCATTTACGTAACTTAAGTGAGGTATTAAATTGACGATTCCATTGTCTTCTGAACTATTTTTTCGCAATCATGTACATTTTCTTAAACATATGATACTGACATACGACACACATTTGTTATAAAAATGTCGTGAGAATTCTGCCCACAACGCGTGAAATAAGAAAAAAATCAGTTCCTTTCAGAAACCAGCATAATCGAGTGGATCACCAATGTTACCCAAAAAATTTAATTATCCCTTTATCTCAGAGAGAACAACTCTAACTTTAACTAGATTTTGGAAATTGAACGAGTTCAATTTAAGACTCCAGATCTAGACTTTTTTTAGCCAAGTCATCCAGAATAAGCCAAGTCATCCAAAATAAGCTAAATCATCAAGAAAAAGAAGGATGGATGGATGGATGAAAAAGAAAGGAAGGATAGGATAGAATAGGAAGGAACGATAGGATAGAATAGGAAAGAAGGATAGAATAGAATAGGAAGAAGGGGTAGAATAGGAAGGAGAAGATATGAAGCAAGGGTAGATAGGAAGGATAGGATAGGATCAGAAAGGAAGGATGGATGCATTTTTCAACATTTTCTTCTCTACTCTTGACTTTCTATCAGGATACCATCAGATCGATTTTTCTTGAAATTTCAAAACGCCATAACTTCCGAAGTTCCGAACCGGAAGTTGGATCAAAATTTGATTTGCAGATTCGGATTCCTGACAAAATTCTACCTCTAATTCATAAATCATACGTTAAATTTTGCGAATTTTTATTTTGACCTACTTTTCGGACACGCCATAACTTCGGAACCGGAAGTCGGATTGAAATTTAATTTGCAGATTCGGATTTCTGAGAAGATGCTATTCTTAATTCATAACTCAAACGTTAAATTTGGAGAACTTTTTATTTTGACCTACTTTTTGGACACCATATTTCAAAAGTGGGTCAAAATACTTTCTGACGGCAAAAGGCTAACGCTATTAGCACAATCTTGGCTACACATATACACAATTTCGAGGAATATAATTAAAGTGTAGTGTCAGAATCGCAAAAATAAGGATAAACTATGAATTTGACCTAGATTTTGACCTAGGGATTTTGGTGTCCAAATTTTGAAGTTAGGTAGCCTTCGAGGTTCCCTTCTTTCATAGGCTTTCATTATTTTAAGCTGTACTTAGTCTATATCTCGTATTTTACACTTCAAAAAAATCTTTTTTCCCATTGACATAACATGGGGCACCAAATTTAGCGATTTTTGAGCTTTCAAAATGTCATAACTTCCGAACCGGAAATCGGATCGAAATTTGGTTTGCAGATTTTGATTCCCGAGAAAATTTTATACTTAGTTCATAACTCACACTTTAAATTTGGAGAATTTTTTATTGTGACCTACTTTTCGGACACCATATCTCAAAAGTGGGGCAAAATACTGTCTGATGGCAAAAGGCTAACACTATTAGCGCACTCTTGGCTACAAGTATACAAAATTTTGAAGAATATAATTAATCTGTAGTGTCAGAATAGCAAAAATAAGGAAAAACTTTGAATTTGACCTAGATTTTGACCTAGGCATTTTGGTGTCCAAATTTTGAAGCTAGATGGCTTTTGAGGTCCCATTCTTTAAAAGGCTTTCATTATATTTAGCTGAACTCAGTCTATATTTCGTATTTTTCACTTCAAAAAAATCTTTTTTCCCATTGACTTAACATGGGCACCAAATTTAGCGATTTTTGAGCTTTCAAAACGCCATAACTTCCGAATCGGAAGTCTGATTCGATTTTGGTTTTCAGATTCGGAATCCTGAGAAAATTTCCTATAAGACTAATATCCTGGACATTTGATTCGGAGAACTTTTTTTTTGGACCTCGTTTTCGGACACTGATATCTCGAAATCGGTTTGAGATATCAAAAAACTAAATCGACCCTTGCTTTCCTACTTTTTTTATAAGGAACACAATGAAAAAAACCTGGATCAAAAATATTGAAGGACGACCGAGAAAATCGAAAAAAGTGACAAAGTACTGGATTTGACCTAGTTCTTGACCTTTGACCTAGATAAAAATTTGACCAAATTTCCGAGGAACTAGATTCTGGACCTAAATTGACCAAATGATTGACTTTACTGAAGACCTTATGGTTATTGAGAAAACTGGTTTAGAATAATAAGAATAACTAGATTTTGGAAATTGAACAAGTTCAATTTCAGACTCCAGATCTAGACTTTTTTTAGCCGAGTCATCCAGAATAAGCCGAGTCATCCAAAATAAGCTGAGTCATCCAGAAAAAGATGGATGGATGGATGGATGAAAAAGGAAGGAAGGATAGACTAGAATAGGAAGGAAAGATAGGATATAATAGGAAAGAATGATAGAATAGAATAGGAAGAAGGAATAGAATAGGAAGAAGGAATAGAATAGGAAGGATAGGAAGGAGAGGATACGAAGGAAAGGTAGATAAGAAGGATACGATAGGATCACAAAGGAAGGATGGATGCATTTTTCAATATTTTCTTCTCTACTCTTGACTTTCTATCAGGATACAATCAGATCGATTTTTCTCGAAATTTCAAAACGCAATAACTTTCGAACCGGAAGTCGGATCGAAATTTTGGTTTGCAGACTCGGATTCCTGATAAAATTCTACCCTTAATTCATAACTCATATGTTAAATTTTGAGAACCTTTTATTTTGACCTACTTTTCGGACACCATATCTCAAAAGTGGGTCGAAATACTTTCTGACGGCAAAAAGCTAACACTATTAGCACACTCTTTCCTACCTGTATACAAAATTTTGAAGCAAATCATTTAAATATAGTGTCAGAATCACAAAAATAAGGAAAAACTACGAATTTGACCTAGATTTTGACCTAGGGATTTTGGTGTCCAAATTTTGAAGTTAGGTAGCCTTCGAGGTTCCCTTCTTTCATAGGCTTTCATTATTTTAAGCTGTACTTAGTCTATATCTCGTATTTTACACTTCAAAAAAATCTTTTTTCCCATTGACATAACATGGGGCACCAAATTTAGCGATTTTTGAGCTTTCAAAATGTCATAACTTCCGAACCGGAAGTCGGATCGAAATTTGGTTTGCAGATTTTGATTCCCGAGAAAATTTTATACTTAGTTCATAACTCACACTTTAAATTTGGAGAATTTTTTATTGTGACCTACTTTTCCGACACCATATCTCAAAAGTGGGGCAAAATACTGTCTGATGGCAAAAGGCTAACACTATTAGCGCACTCTTGGCTACAAGTATACAAAATTTTGAAGAATATAATTAATCTGTAGTGTCAGAATAGCAAAAATAAGGAAAAACTTTGAATTTGACCTAGATTTTGACCTAGGCATTTTGGTGTCCAAATTTTGAAGCTAGATGGCTTTTGAGGTCCCATTCTTTAAAAAGCTTTCATTATGTAAAGCTGTACTCAGTCTATATTTCGTATTTTTCACTTCAAAAAAATCTTTTTTCCCATTGACTTAACATGGGCACCAAATTTAGCGATTTTTGAGCTTTCAAAACGCCATAACTTCCGAACCGGAAGTCTGATTCGATTTTGGTTTTCAGATTCGGAATCCTGAGAAAATTTCCTATAAGACTAATATCCTGGACATTTGATTCGGAGAACTTTTTTTGGACCTCGTTTTCGGACACTGATATCTCGAAATCGGTTTGAGATATCAAAAAACTAAATCGACCCTAGCTTTCCTACTTTTTTATAAGGAACACAATGAAAAAAACCCGGATCAAAAATATTGAAGGACGACCGAGAAAATCGAAAAAAGTGACAAAGTACTGGATTTGACCTAGTTCTTGACCTTTGACCTAGATAAAAATTTGACCAAATTTCCGAGGAACTAGATTCTGGACCTAAATTGACCAAATGATTGACTTTACTGAAGACCTTATGGTTATTGAGAAAACTGGTTTAGAATAATAAGAATAACTAGATTTTGGAAATTGAACAAGTTCAATTTCAGACTCCAGATCTAGACTTTTTTTAGCCGAGTCATCCAGAATAAGCCGAGTCATCCAAAATAAGCTGAGTCATCCAGAAAAAGATGGATGGATGAAAAAGGAAGGAAGGATAGACTAGAATAGGAAGGAAAGATAGGATAGAATAGGAAAGAATGATAGAATAGAATAGGAAGAAGGAATAGAATAGGAAGAAGGAATAGAATAGGAAGGATAGGAAGGAGAGGATACGAAGGAAAGGTAGATAAGAAGGATACGATAGGATCACAAAGGAAGGATGGATGCATTTTTCAATATTTTCTTCTCTACTCTTGACTTTCTATCAGGATACAATCAGATCGATTTTTCTCGAAATTTCAAAACGCAATAACTTTCGAACCGGAAGTCGGATCGAAATTTTGGTTTGCAGACTCGGATTCCTGATAAAATTCTACCCTTAATTCATAACTCATATGTTAAATTTTGAGAACCTTTTATTTTGACCTACTTTTCGGACACCATATCTCAAAAGTGGGTCGAAATACTTTCTGACGGCAAAAAGCTAACACTATTAGCACACTCTTTCCTACCTGTATACAAAATTTTGAAGCAAATCATTTAAATATAGTGTCAGAATCACAAAAATAAGGAAAAACTACGAATTTGACCTAGATTTTGACCTAGGGATTTTGGTGTCCAAATTTTGAAGTTAGGTAGCCTTCGAGGTCCCCTTCTTTCATAGGCTTTCATTATTTTAAGCTGTACTTAGTCTATATCTCGTATTTTACACTTCAAAAAAATCTTTTTTTCCCATTGACATAACATGGGGCACCAAATTTAGCGATTTTTTGAGCTTTCAAAATGTCATAACTTCCCAACAGAAAGTTGGATCGAAATTTGATTTGCAGATTCGGATTTCTGAGAAAATTCTATACTTAATTCATAACTCAAACGTTAAATTTGGAGATTTTTTTATTTTGACCTACTTTTCGGACACCATATCTCAAAAGTGGGTCAAAATACTTTCTGACGGCAAAAGGCTAACACTATTAGCACACTCTTGGCTACATGTATACAAAATTTCGAAGAATATAATTAATCTGTAGTGTCAGAATCGCAAAAATAAGGAAAAACTTTGAATTTGACCTAGATTTTGACCTAGGCATTTTGGGTGTCTAAATTTTTATGGAAAGAATGTTTTGAGGTCCCTTTCTTTTATGGGCTTCCATTATGTTTAGCTGTGCTTAGTCTATATCTCGTATTTTACACTTCAAAAAAATATTTTTTCCTATTGAATTAACATGGGGCACCAAAATTAGCGATTTTTGAATTTTCAAAACGCCATAACTTCTGAATCGGAAGTCAGATCGAAATTTGGTTTTCAGATTGGAATCCTGAGAAAATTTCCTATAAGACTGATATCCTGGACATCGGATCCGGAGAACCGAAATTTTTGGACCTTGTTTTCGGACACTGATATCTCGAAATCGGTTTGAGATACCAAAAAACTAAATCGACCCTAGATTTTCTACTTTTTTATGAGGAACACAATGAAAAAAACTCGGATCAAAAATATTGAAGGACGACTGAGAAAATCGAAAAAAGTGACAAAATACTGGATTTGACCTAGTTCTTGACCTTTGACCTAGATAAAAATTTGACCCAATTTCCCACCAACTACATACTGAACCTAAATAAACTGTATTATGGTTCTTACTGGATACCTCATAGTTACTGAAAAACTCCCAAAGAATAATAACTAGACTTGGGAAATTGAACGAAGTTCAATTTCAGACTCCAGATCCAGACTTTTTTAAGCCCAGTCATCTAAAATAAGCAGAGTCATCCAGAATAAGCTGAGTCATCCAGAATAAGATGGATGGATAAAACAGGAAGGTAGGATAGGATAGAATGGGAAGGAACGATAGGATAGAATAAGAAAGAAGGATAGGACAGAACAGAATAGGAAGAAAGGATATGATAGGAGAGGATAGGAAGGAAAGGATACGAAGGAAGGATAGGATAGGATAGGATCAGATAGGAAGGATGGATGAATTTTTCAATATTTTCTTCTTTACTCTTGACTTTCTATCAGGATACCATCAGATCGATTTTCCGAAATTTCAAAACGCCATAACTTCTGAACCGGAAGTCGGATCTAAATTTGATTTAAAGATTCGGATTCCTGACAAAATTCTACCCCTAATTCATAACTCATACATTAAATTTGGCGAATTTTTATTTTGACCTACTTTTTGGACACGCCATAACTTCGGAACCGGAAGTCGGATCGAAATTTGGTTTGCAGATTTGGATTTCTGAGAAAATTCTATCCTTAATTCATAACTCAAACCTTAAATTTGGAGAACTTTTTATTTTGACCTACTTTTCGGACACCATATCTCAAAAGTGGGTCAAAATTCTTTCTGACGGCAAAAGGCTAACGCTATAAGCACACTCTTGGCTACATGTATACACAATTTCGAAGAATATAATTAAAATGTAGTGTTAGAATCGCAAAAATAAGAAAAAACTTTGAATTTGACCTAGATTTTGACCTAGGCATTTTGGTGTCCAAATTTTAAAGCTAGATGGCTTTTGAGGTCCCATTCTTTTAAAAGCTTTCATTATATTTAGCTGAACTTAGTCTATATTTCGTATTTTTCACTTCAAAAAAATCTTTTTTCCCATTGACTTAACATGGGCTCAAAATTTAGCGATTTTTGAGCTTTCAAAACGCCATAACTTCAGAACCAGAAGTCTGATCTAAATTTCGTTTTCAGATTCGGAATCCTGAGAAAATTTCCTATAAGATTAATATCCTGGACATTTGATTCGGAGAATTTTTTTTTGGACCTCGTTTTCGGACACTGATATCTCGAAATCGGTTTGAGATATCAAAAAACTAAATCGACCCTAGGTTTCCTGCTTTTTTATAAGGAACACAATGAAAAAAACCCGGATCGAAAATATTGAAGGACAACCGAGAAAATCGAAAAAAGTGACAAAGTACTGGATTTGACCTAGTTCTTGACCTTTGACCTAGATAAAAATTTGACCCAATTTCCCACCAACTAGATACTGAACCTAAATGAACTGTATTATGGTCCTTACTGGATACCTACTAGTTATTGAAAAAACTCCCAAAGAATAATAACTAGATTTTGGAAATTGAACGAGTTCAATTTCAGACTCCAGATCTAGACTTTTTTTAGCCGAGTCATCCAGAATAAGCCAAGTCATCCAAAATAAGCTAAGTCATCCAGCAAAAGATGGATGGATGGATGGATGAAAAAGGAAGGAAGGATAGGATAGAATAGGAAGGAACGATAGGATTGAATAGGATAGAAGGATAGAATAGAATAGGAAGAAGGGATAGAATAGGAAGGATAGGAAGGAGAGGATACGAAGCAAGGGTAAATAGGAAGGATAGGATAGGATCACAAAGGAAGGATGGATGCATTTTTCAATATTTTCTTCTCTACTCTTGACTTTCTATCAGGATACCATCAGATCGATTTTTCTTGAAATTTCAAAACTCCATAACTTCCGAACCGGAAGTCGAATCGAAATTTGATTTGCAGATTCGGATTCCTGACAAAATTCAACCCCTAATTCATAACTCATACATTAAATTTGGCGAATTTTTATTTTGACCTACTTTTCGGACACGCCATAACTTCTGAACCGGAAGTCAAATCAAAATTTGGTTGGCAGATTCGGATTTCTGAGAAAATTATATTCTTAATTCATAACTCAAACGTTAAATTTGAAGAACTTTTTATTTTGACCTACTTTTCGGACACCGTATCTCAAAAGTGGGTCAAAATACTTTCTGACGGCAAAAGGCTAACGCTATAAGCACACTCTTGGCTACATGTATACACAATTTCGAGGAATATAATTAAAGTGTAGTCTCAGAATCGCAAAAATAAGGATAAACTATGAATTTGACCTAGTTTTTGACCTAGGCATTTTGGTGTCCAAATTTTGAAATAAGGTAGCCTTCGAGGTTCCCTTCTTTCATAGACTTTCATTATTTTAAGCTGTACTTAGTCTATATCTCGTATTTTACACTTCAAAAAAATATTTTTTCCCATTGACATAACATGGGGCACCAAATTTAGCGATTTTTGAGCTTTCAAAATGTCATAACTTCCGAACTGGAAGTCGGATCGAAATTTGGTTTGCAGATTCGGATTCCTGAGAAAATTCTATACTTAGTTCATAACTCACACGTTAAATTTGGAGAATTTTTTATTTTGACCTACTTTTCGGACACCATATCTCAAAAGTGGGGCAAAATACTTTCTGACGGCAAAAGGCTAACACTATTAGGGCACTCTCGGCTACATGTATACAAAATTTCGAAGAATATAATTAATCTGTAGTGTCAGAATAGAAAAAATAAGGAAGAACTTTGAATTTGACCTAGATTTTGACCTAGGCATTTTGGTGTCCAAATTTTGAAGCTAGATGGCTTTTGAGGTCCCATTCTTTTAAAAGCGTTCATAATATTAAGCTGAACTCAGTCTATATTTCGTATTTTTCACTTCAAAAAAATCTTTTTTCCCATTGACTTAACATGGGCACCAAATTTAGCAATTTTTGAGCTTTCAAAACGCCATAACTTCCGAACCGGTAGTCTGATCCGAATTTGGTTTTCAGATTCGGAATCCTGAGAAAATTTCCTATAAGACTAATATCCTAGACATTTGATTCGAAGAACTTTTTTTTGGACCTCGTTTTCGAAAAAACCTTGATCGAAAATTTTGAAGGACGACCGAGAAAATCGAAAAAAGTGACAAAGTACTGAATTTGACCCAGTTCTTGACCTTTGACCTGGATAAAAATTTGACCCAATTTCCCAGGAACTAGATACTGAACCTAAATTGACTGGATAATGATCTTAATTGGATACCTTATGGTTGTCGAGAAAAGGCTTCCAGTATAATAATAATAAATAAAGAATAATAAAGAAAAATGACGAAAACAATAGACTCCAGATTTCATCTGGAGTCTAATAATAACTAGACATGTAAATTGAACAAGTTCAATTTAAGACTCCAGATTTCAAACTTTTTTTTTAAGCTGAGTCATCCAAAATACTGTAAGCTGAGCCATTCAGAATAAGCTTAGTCATCTAGAATATAGACATTCAGACAACTCTTAAGTAGGTTATCTTCGACTCCATTGGCTTAACATGGGGACATAATAATATCGACTTTCAAGATTTCAAACCGCTATAACTATCTAATCAGAAATTTGATCGAAATTTGGTTTGCAGATTCTGATTTCTGAGAAGATTCTACGCTTGTGTCATAACTCATACATTGAATTTTGAGATCTTTTTGTGTTGACCTACTTTCCGGACGCCATTCCTCAAAATCGGTAAGAGTAATCAAAAAAAAGACAGAAACAATAATGAAAGGGCTGTCTTTAAGCTACATGATGAAAAAAGATAAAGGAATAACGACAAATAGTGACAAAGATAATTGACATTATGTTAGAAATGTATGATTTGACCCAGTTCTTGACCTTAGCTTTTCAGTGTCCAAATGTTGAATTAAGGTAGCTTTTGAGGACCTATTCTATGGTAGGCTTCCATTAATTGTATTTTCATTCTGTCAGTATCTCATATATTTAAAATTTGTAATCTTCTGCTGCCCTACTGACATAACATAGGATATCAAAATAGCAATTTTTTAACTTTTCAAAACGCCATTTCTTCTAAACTTGGTGTCGGATTGAAATTTGATTTGCAGATTCGGATTCCTGAGAAAAGTCTACCCTTAATTCATAACTCATACGTTAAATTTGGAGAACCTTTCATGTTGACCTACTTTTCGGACACTATATCTCAAAAGTGGGTCAAAATTCTTTCTGACGGTGAAGGCTAACACTATTTGCATACTCTTTGCTACCTGTATACAAAATTTTGAAGCAAATAATTCAAGTGGTGTAGTGTCAGAATCGAAAAAATAAGTTAAAACTATAAATTTGACCTAGATTTTGACCTAGGCATTTTGGTGTCCAAATTTTGAAGCTAGATAGCTTTTGACATCCCTTTCTTTTATAGGCTTTCATTATGTAAAGCTGTACTCAGTCTATATTTCGTGTTTATACTTCGAAAAAATCTTTTTTTCCCATTGCCATAACATGGGGCACCCAATTTAGCGATTTTTGAGATATCAAAACGCCATAACTTCAGAAAATGAAGTCGGATCGAATTTTGGTTTTCAGATTTGGATTCCTGAGAAAATTCTATCGTTAATTCATAACTCAAACGTTAAATTTGGAAAACTTTTTATTTTGACCTACTTTTCGGACACCATATCTCAAAAGTGGGTCAAAATACTTTGTGACGGCAAAAGACTAACACTATTAGCATACTCTTTGCTACCTGTATACAGGATTTTAAAGCAAATCATTTGAATATAGTGTCAGAATCATAAAAATAAGGAAAAACTATGAATTTGACCTAGATTTTGACCTAGGGATTTTGGTGTCCGAATTTTGAAGCTAAGTAGCGTTCGAGGTCCCCTTCTTTAATAGGCTTTCATTATATTAAGCTGTACTCAGTCTATATCTCGTATTTTACACTTCAAAAAAATCTTTTTTTCCATTGACATAACATGGGGCAGCAAATTTAGCAATTTTTTAGCTTTCAAAACGCCATAACTTCCAAACAGGAAGTCGAATCGAGATTTTGTTTGCAGATTTGGACTCTTGAGATCATTCTACCCCTAATTCATAACTCATACGTTAAATGTAGAGAACATTTTATTTTGACCTACTTTAGGGACACCATATCTCAAAAGTAGGTCAAAATACTTTCTGACGGCAAAAGGCTAACACTATTAGCACACTCTTGGCTACATGTATACAGAATTTCGAAGGATATAATTAAAGTGTAGTGTCAGAATCGCAAAAATAAGGAAAAACTATGAATTTGACCTAGATTTTGACCTAGGCATTTTGATGTCCAAATTTTCAAGCTAGATGGCTTTTGAGGTCCCCTTCTTTTAAAAGCTTTCATTATATTTAGCTGAACTCAGTCTATATTTCGTATGTTTCACTTCAAAAAAATCTTTTTTCCCATTGACTTAACATGGGCACCAAATTTAGCGATTTTTGAGCTTTCAAAACGCCATAACTTCCGATCGAGTAGTCGGATCGAAATTTGGTTTGCAGATTTGGATTCCTCAGATCATTCTACACTTGTTCCATAACTCACATGTTGAATTTGGAGAATTTTTTGTCTGACCTAATTTCCGGACGCCATATCCCAAAATCGGTAAGAGTAATCAAAAATCTGTTGGCACACTTATGAAAGAGCTGTTTCTAAGCTACATGTTGAAAAAAAGATGAAGGAGTTAAGAAGAATATTGACGAAGATATCATGAAGAATGTTGAAAATGTAAGATTTGACCTAGTTCTTGACCTTTGACCTAGATAAAAATTTGACCTAATTTCCCAGAAAGCCGGATACAGTCTTCAGTTAACCAAGTAAGTTGGATTAAGTAAGCTGTTATAGTTGACGAGAAATTTGGTGAGGAGGAAGAAAAAAGAATAATAAGAAAACAGGCAAAAACAATAGACTCCAGATTTTCAATCTGGAGTCTAATAATAAAAAGAATACTGGCAAAAACAATAGACTCCAGATTTTCAATCTGGAGTCTAATAATAATAATACTGGCAAAAACAATAGACTCCAGATTTTCAATCTGGAGTCTAATAATATATCTCTACTTTTAGGACAATCAGGAACTTACAATTATAAATCTCAAAGGATGTATTTTACTTACATATTTTGCACTTCCAAGTGGATCTTCTCCTTTACCTTTAAACTCATCATCACCTGTTCCACAAACTAATGTCACAAATGTTTGCCTGCAATAAGTACAACATATCATAATATTGAACAAATGTAATCAGCCACCTGGTGGTGACTTTGGTAACTACCTACTCGCATCTGGGTAAATGACTGGATATCATATACCGGGATGGGCTTAATTTTCATAAATTATGTTAAAGAATACCAAATTATACCAAAGAACTATGGAAGCTACTCACTTCCTCTGCTTAATCAGATATAAAATGAAGTGATTTACAGATCTTAACATTTTAAAACTAACTGTGAAGCTGTTTTTTTAAAGTTTGTAGACACAGATTAAGCATTTGACTTGAAAATGGCTGAAAGAAAGTAGGTACAGTATACATGTATATAGAGGATATCCTATGATTTATGAGTGATATGATTTTTATCCACGAATGGATATGATATCTGCACGAGCGAGCGTAGCGAGAGAGTGCAGATATTAATATCCATGAGTGGATTAAAATCATATCACGAGTAAATCATAGGATGTTCTTTTTATTCCATAGTTAAAGTCATCATCAGAATCAGAATCGTCGGAAATTAAGTGATTTAATTCGAATTTTCCAAACGATCCGGCGATAATGACACTTAGCCTCGTTTTGAGTCTGAAGTAGCAAAAATCCATAAACCATCGCATACGACGCCGTATGTCATGGCTAAAACACCGTATGCTATGGTTAAATGAAAATTTGTCAAAAATATCATATTTTACCACTGACTACAAAAATACCATTTTTATTTTCACATGTTATCCTATGAATATCATGCTAACTATGGAATAAAGTCAAAAAAGTTATCGCCAAAAATTTGAAGGTGATATCTGTAGCAGGTTTGGAGAAAACTGCTGAATGAATGGACAGACAGTCTGACAGATGCTCCTAGGTGGACAATATTGCCCCACACTAGGTGGTGGTGACATAAAAAAGCATACATGTATTTTTTTACTGAACGATTCCTAAAAAACTAAAATGCTTATTGACGACTTTTTTTTTTGGTAAAGTAATGTTTGTACCTCGTTCCTGAGCCTGTATATTGAACTTCTAAGTTTTGCCCTGGCTCTCCCTGAAATTTTGCAGTTTTCAAGTCTCCCACTTTGTAGTAAGTTATAGTTGGAGGAATTTCTGGACTTGAAACTTCCTGGCATGCCTTAAAACATTAATGCAATATATAAGTTGAAGTTCAAACCTGACATAACTACAAACATTAATGCAATATATAAGTTGAAGCTCAAACCTGACATAACTACAAACATTAATGCAATATATAAGTTGAAGCTCAAACCTGACATAACTACAACCATTAATGCAATATATACATTGAAGCTCAATCCTGACATAACTACAACCATTAATGCAATATATAAGTTGAAGCTCAAACCTGACATAACTCCAAACATTAATGCAATATATAAGTCGAAGCTCAAACCTGACATAACTACAAACATTAATACAATATATAAGTTGAAGCTCAAACCTGACATAACTACAAACATTAATGCAATATATAAGTCGAAGCTCAAACCTGACATAACTGCAAACATTAATGTAATATATAAGTTGAAGCTCAAACCTTACATAACTACAAACATTAATGCAATATCTAAGTTGAAGCTCAAACCTGACATGCCTAAAAGCATTAATGCAATATATAAGTCGAAGCTCAAACCTGACATAACTACAAACATTAATGCAATATATAAGTTGAAGCTCAAACCTGACATAACTACAACCATTAATGCAATATATAAGTTGAAGCTCAATCCTGACATAACTACAACCATTAATGCAATATATACGTTGAAGCTCAAACCTGACATAACTACAAACATTAATGCAATATATAAGTTGAAGCTCAAACCTGACATGCCTAAAAGCATTAATGCAATATATAAGTCGAAGCTCAAACCTGACATAACTACAAACATTAATGCAATATATAAGTTGAAGCTCAAACCTGACATGCCTAAAACATTAATGCAATATATACATTGAAGCTCAAACCTGACATAACTACAAACATTAATGCAATATATACGTTGAAGCTCAAACCTGACATTACTACAAACATTAATGCAATATATACATTGAAGCTCAAACCTGACATAACTACAAACATTAATGCAATATATACATTGAAGCTCAAACCTGACATAACTACAAACATTAATGCAATATATACGTGTAAGCTCAAACCTGACATAACTACAAACATTAATGCAATATATACGTTGAAGCTCACACCTGACATAACTACAAACATTAATGCAATATATAAGTTGAAGCTCAAACCTGACATAACTACAAACATTAATGCAATATATAAGTTGAAACTCAAACCTGACATAACTATAAATATTAATGTAATATATAAGTTCAGAATTTGAAGCTCAAACCTGACATAACTACAAACACTGATGCAATAGGAAAGGTAGAGTTTACATTTACATTATTTAAAAAATATAAATTCAGGCACTCACTTCTTTTTCAAATGAAATTTTGAAAACGAAGTAATATGATAGTGTTATTTCGCTTTTGATTCAAAATTGCCTCGCCAAACATAATTTGCCTAGCCAAATTTTGGATCCTGGCTATGCCCCTGTATAATAATATTGATGGAGAATATTTTCAATTATGTTCTTTTTAAAGTCCTGGATCCTACAAAGTGACAAATCTTGAAGTATGAATACTTCCCTATGCGTGTACATTGCTTTAAGCAAGCAGAATTAATATTTACATAAGACAAGATTTTATTTACTTATTTATAATAGTTTTTGATCAAAATGTTTCATAAAGCTATTCAACCATTGTTGGTTGGTTGAGAGTTAATTTAAGACTAGAAGACTAGGACTAGAAGCATTATGCATCGAAGTCCTAATAGAAACGAAAAAAAGTTCTCATAACCACAGTGTACAGAGCACCAAAAAGCCCAGCAAACACATGGACTCTCATAGACAACTTACTTGAAAATATCAAAGAATATGCCAATGGTAAAAAATATGTCTATATGGTAGGCGATCTAAATTGTGACATGCTTAATGAGACGAACAACAAACTTGATGATCTGCTTCAAGAAAATAATCTACATCAAATGATAGAAGAACCTACTCACATAACAGATACAGCCGCAACCTTAATTGATATCTTGGCAACAACATCTCCAGGAACGATCATACTTACAGAGGTACTAACACCATCAATGAGCAAGCACAGCCCCATAAACACAGAAATAAACATTAAAAAACAGTCTGGTAAAGACTATTAGCGAACAATAAGAAACTATAAACTTGTAGACTGGAAAGCGATGAATGATGACATACAGAGTAAGAACTGGAATCAAATACTAAATATACATGATAACAACAATGACACTGACGTAAATGAAATTGTAAAGAATTGGTATAAAGAATTTAAAGGCATAATAAACAAGTTTATCCCAGAAAAGACAATAACTATAAGGCAAAATGATCTGCCATGGATTACAACAAAAATCAAACGTTTCATTAGAAGGCGGAACAGAGCTTACAAGATGGCAAAAACACTAAAAACAGACACGCTATGGGACAAATACAGAAAGCTGAGAAATGAAACAATAACCGAACTCAGAAATGCCAAAGAAGAATATGAACTAAGACTCTCACAGAAATTGGTCAATGGAAAAACTGGAACAAAGACCTGGTGGTCAAACAGTTATACAACGATTTCAGGGCATCAGATAACAATGAAACACCCTTTCTTGTCAATGGTTATTCAATATCAAACAACAAAGAAAAGGCTGAATTATTGAATAATCATTTTTTGTCAAATCAGACAGTCGAAGACATACTTACAAATCTGAATCCAGGAAAATCACTAGGGCCTGACAATATAAGTCCACGTGTTCTAAAAATGACTGCAAAATCAATAGCCCCGATACTGGCACAAATATCAATGCATCATTAAAACAGAATGTCTTCCCAGACATCTGGAAAGAAGCGAATGTTACACCAATATTCAAAAAAGACAGAAGAGAAATAGCCACAAATTACAGACCCATATCTCTACTGAACTGTGTAGCGAAAGTATTCGAAAGAGCAATGTATACTCATGTACATAACTACCTACACAAATGGAAATTGCTGTCAAAATTCCAATCTGCTTATTCCCTAGGAAACTCCACAACAACGCAACTACTAGAGATGTACAACTACATCATGGAGACGATGGAAAATAATGAAAACACAAGAGCCATCTTCTGTGACATGTCAAAAGCTTTTGACCGAGTATGGCATAAAGGCCTAGCTAACAAGTTAGAACGGAAGGGAATCAAAGGAAAATGGTTCAAAAGTTACCTATCCAACAGAAAACAAAGGGTCATTCTCAATGGCGAAACATCCAGCTGGGGGTATATCTCTGCAGGCATTCCACAGGGCTCCATCCTAGGACCACTGCTATTTTTGGTGTACATAGATGATATCTTGGAAAACCTAACTGATAAATGCACTGGAAGGATATATGCAGATGATACTACATTTCTTGTAAGTGGAAAAGAAAATGACAACATAATTGAAACTCTCAACGAACAACTACGATCAACAAACGAGTGGGCCAATATATGGCAACTAACCTTCAACCCAGAAAAAACAGAAACAATGTTATTCACGAGAAAACACCAAAATAATGGACAATTTCAACTCACTTTCAATGGAAAAGTTATCAAAGAAGTGACCAACCATAAACATCTAGGTCTGACATTAGACAACAATGGAACATGGGGATCACACATAAGGAACATAACAAATAGAGCTGCCAAGATGATAGATATCATGCGAGGACTTAAATATAAACTTGACCGAAAAACACTGGAAATTATGTATAAAGCATTTATTAGGCCTATAATTGAATATGCCTCTCCAGTTTGGGACAACTGTCATAACTAAGAAAAAGACCAACTAGAAGAACTACAACTAAAAGCTGCAAGAATCTGCACAGGGGCAAAAAGAAGAACAAGCCACAAGTTGATATACAAAGAAACAGGTTGGGCAAAACTCCAAGAGCGTCGAACAACACAAAAACTACTAATAATGCACAAACTCATAAACAAAAAAATAACAGACTCGTTGAGCAATGTAATTGAAGCAACCAAGAGAAGGTCTGATCATGATCTCCGACGAGCTAGCAACCTATTAATGCCTGTATGCAGAACTGAAGCGTATAGAAAATCATTTCTACCAGCCACAATAAAAGTGTAGAATGACATTGATGCATCAATAGAAAGCACAAAAGCTGAGGAGCACTTCAAAAAATTGATAACAAACAAGAAGAAGCTACCACATTACTATTACTATGGGAAAAGAGACACTCAAATAATACACACACAGATAAGACTTAGATGCAGCGACTTAAACCAAGATCTACATCTCAACCATGTAAAGGACAGCCCCAAATGTGAATGCAGAAACCCAACAGAAAGTGCCGAACACTATCTCAAAGAATGTACTTCATACCAAAGACATAAAACAATTCTACCAAGGACAACATTAACAGAACTCATCCATGGAAATGCAAGGAAGACAGATGAAGAAAACAAAGCCACATTCACTGCTGTTCACAATTACATAAGAGTTACAAAAAGATTCTCAATCAAGTCGTTTCCTCCTTTCACTCACTCATTTCTTCCCAAGCCTCCCATCCTGCACAAACAAATAAAACTGTAATAATTTTCTAGGACAACCAAAGGAGAGGACTTAGAATAGGCGAAAGCCTCTTGTCCGATCCATTTCGTCAAATTGTATCAATATAATGTATGTAAAACATATAGACGAATAAAATATTTTTAATAAAAAAAAATAATAATAAAAAAGTTAATTTAAGAAAAAAACTCACCGCAACGTCTTTACACTCAGACGTTGAGCCTGTAGGATCAGAAAAGGTCTTGCATGGACTGTACTTGTAACGAGCTTTGTCTTGAGCATCAACTGAATAACTATAAATAGAAATAAACAAAGACAATAACATAACAATATGTTACACAAACTTGTTGCATACAGAATTAGAAAAAGCAGCAACTCTACAGCGTTAAAAATCCCACCTTAGATAACAGATTTTATCATTAATCACACAATCATTTTGAACATTACACGATGGAAATAACTGTGATGCCACATTATAAATCATTCTCGGGTAGAGGTCATATGACCACAAGCCATTAGTCTACAGATAACAGCAACACCAAGGCGTAGCAGACACCATTAAACCCCATCAAACAAAATCATCTTACTTCTTTTCGAGTTATAACAAAGTTTGAAACATAAAAAGGTCTCCATTATTACTTATTAAGACCATGTCTCATGCTTGCAAGTTCTTGCAATATAATATTCACATTATGTCAACTAGTACTTTAAATTTGAAGTTGTCCCAAAAATGTAAAATGACACATAAATAGCTACCATTTATCAAAAAGCCACCTTTTAAGCAGATTATCAGAAGAAAATGTGCCATGCTACAATTGCCCTACTATTTCTTGACATGGGATCAGAGAAAATACAGAGAAATAAGAGTTTGAATTATTGCAAATTATGGAAAATGTCAACTTTGTTGAATAATAATGGACCACACTGTTTATCATGAGAGCTCTGCTTTTTGCACTGATTGGCTCCTGCGTACTGCACATCTCATATAAACCTGGATGTTCAAGTTTATGAAGTAAAAGATTCATTTTAAATAGAAATCATTGGTCATAGAGGCATTGTGAACAAGTTGAGGCATTGCATTCTATCATTGGTCATAGAGGCATTGTGAACAAAATGAGGCATTGCATTCTATCATTAATCTCAGAGGCATTGTGAACAAGTTGAGGCATTGCATTCTATCATTGGTCATAGAGGCATTATGAACAAGTTGAGGCATTGCATTTTATCATTGGTCATAGAGGCATTGTGAACAAGTTGAGGCATTGCATTTCTATCATTGGTCATAGAGGCATTGTGAACAAGTTGAGGTATTACATTCTATCATTGGTCATAGAGGCATTGTGAACAAGTTGAGGCATTACATTCTATCATTGGTCATAGAGGTATTGTGAACAAGTTGAGGCATTGCATTCTATCATTCATCTCAGAGGCATTGTGAACAAGTTGAGGCATTGCATTCTATCGTTGATCATAGAGGCATTGTGAACAAGTTGAGGCATTGCATTCTATCATTGGTCATAGAGGTATTGTGAACAAGTTGAGGCATTGCATTCTATCATTAATCTCAGAGGCATTGTGAACAAGTTGAGGCATTGCATTCTATCATTGATCATAGAGGCATTGTGAACAAGTTGAGGCATTGCATTGTATTACTACATTGTCACAGTAATACTAGGCATTATCCATATATTTTAAGATGACAAGGGTCATTCCAGGTCTTGCAATATAAATGCCATATCATGCATTGTCACACAGTATAACATTGTCACGGTCATACGAGGCCTTGCAATGCATTTTGACATTACCAGGGTCATGAAAGGCCTTGCAATATAAGTCATAAATGTCACATAAGGGCAGTGGTCGAGGTGGGCTTTCACGATAACACTACCACGGTCATGGCAGGATCCTTGTGCAACTAAAAACGCAGTGATAGTTGTGCCAGGCATAAGTCTTGCGACAGATACCATGTGCATTTTTGGGTATTTAAGTTACTTTAATAGTCAGCCTATGTAGAGGTCAATAACTGTTCAGTCTAACTGAGGCTAAATCTGAGCAACAGTCACATGACATTTATTTCTACAGGCCTGATACTAAAAAAGTTTTACTTACATTTGGTCAGTCAGCTCTATTTGACCTTTACTGGTTCTACAGCTACAGTCCGAAACTTTTACACATTCTTCAGATGTACATTGTGTACACAAAAGAGCAACAAATAATGCAGTAATATACAAGTTATTGACTAAAATGTTGAGCATATCTTTTTCTTTATTTCCTGAACCCATTTTCACTTTTTCATGACAAGAAATTCAATTAGGAAATTTAAACCACTGGTTAGATACATATAAAAAGGACATAATTATAAAAAATCATAAAATAAAATTTTCTGATTACATTTGAGGATAAAGTGTCTCAGAAGCTCATCAAAGCAAATTCTAACGTTGGCTAGTTAGACAACATCTATTCTGTTTTTGTGTTTGAAACCGAGGCTCCGACAATTTTTCTTACTTTGCACACTTTGCATAAAACCTCCTTAAACGTAAGTATTTGGCTTAGTACAAAGTCAAAAAAAGAAATATCTGAAAAATATTTGTTGATTCTCATTTTCATCCCATATTTTTTCCACTTTTTGACACGATGTCTGCAAAAGTGGAGAAAGAATAGAACAAAAAATCAATAAAATCTATTATCGCCCACTTTTCATACCCCATAAATCGAACTCCGTGGTAGAGCTGGTCTCAAACATTACTGCGGCGGGCAGATATCTCACCGTAAGCATGACAACTTCGCATAAACAATTGACTTGCTTGGTTCTAGTCCCATACTCAGGTCACGTGGTTGTAAAATTTTCATTGGTACAGTGCTGATATAAAATAATAAAGGGTGCGTTTTCAAACTAAACAGAGTGCTCCTACCAAAATGAATTTGCCTACATACCCTAACCAAATCCGTCTGGCCCAGATATCTACTCCCGAAGTCTGGTAGACCTGGGCCAGACGGGATCCAATGCAAAAAATGGGATTCACTCCGGAAAAAACACACTGGTTTTTCAATGTATAATATGTGCTGATAAATGAATAAACATCATAAAAAACACTCACATGTTTGTTGCTTGTATCAAACTTTGTATTTATATTAGGTTTCCATCGCTGGATGACGGCTAATAAATAAGAACAAAACGATTAAACGCAGCAAAAAGAAAAATTCTTCTGCAATCTGATCGTGATCTGGTGGAATATCGAGAAGTCTTGGCTGCATATTTCATTCAGTACTACATTTGGTCAGTTCAACAAATTGAAAAATCGTATTTTAATTAGTGTTGTCGCGATTAATCGATACATCGCGATATACATCACCAAAGCTGATTCTGGCGATGCATCGATGTCTGAAACAACACATCGATGTTTTTTAAAAAATTAATTTGCTAAAAATCGCCCTTTCTTATCTTATTTTGACGCAAATTGCTTACCTTCTTTCATGTCTTATTTCATTTTCCAATGTTTTCTGACATTGTTTCGCTTTAAAACTGTTTTAGCTAGTCGAAATGAACCATTAATCTAAAAAAAGTTTCTTTACTTTCATTTCACCATTACTAGAAGTTCCCGGATGTACCAGCATACTCTTATTAATTTGTTCTGTTCGGTATTATAGTGCATTAGCGTTCGGTATTTCAATGCACTTTTCTCGAACTTTTTCTCGATGTACATCGCGATGTGCATCGATGTTTACTACTGAAAATTGCCGATGCATCGATGTACGATTATAGCACATCGCGACAACACTAATTATAATGTCCACCATATTTATTTCAAGTCTAAATACAACACAGATATGTCTGTTTTATAAAGTAATCTACATTTTGATAACAAATCTGCTGAAGAAATCGTAATATTTGGGATGTATTGGTTCCCGGGAAATGTATTTTCGTTCCATGAAAGTTAAAGATCATCGCGTCACACTTATGTTACGTCAAATCACGTGACTTTATTCGGTGCGGAGAACTGACGAAAATATTGACGAAATCTTGTGCCCATTTCAACATCAATATTACAAACAAAACACCACATTTACGTGTAAGTTATATACTCTTTATTTCAAATAACTTGGGTTTACATGGAGCCCGATGTTTTGGTTGGATGGCTAATAGGGAATGAATAATAAGTGATGATTCAGCGACATGTTTTTTCCGCAGTAAATCCTCCTTTTTTAGCATTGGACCTTGTCTGGCCCAGATCTACTACTTCAGGAGTAAATAACTGGGCCAGACAGGTTTGGTTACTACATACCCCTGAGACTCTTATCTGATAGATAGAATGCACAAATAAAACAAAAGTTTTGCTATTATAGGTGAAAAGTTCTCTTAAAATTTCGAAGTGATTTTACCTGTTAATTCTGTCATTGGTCCGCCATTTCGGCGGAAGTTCCACTGAAACGCAAACTCCATGAAACGAAACAAAATCACTAGAAAAAACCATAGCACACATTGTGCAGCAAAGTTTAAACCAATCAGATTATTTGATTATTTTGTGCACATGAATTATTTGCTTCTGAGCACTTTCCATAAAAGCTAACCCCAATAACAAACCTGGCAGAGACTACCCTTACTTCATTTTAGCGAAATTTCAGCTCAAACTCCTGACAAATGCATTATGCATACGCTGGTATGAAGCCTTGGAGACACTCATTTTAGTAAATATGATTTATGGTGTGTACTTTTCTGCAGTTTGTGGGAGTTCGGGAAATTAAATGTGAAAATTCAAGAAAATATGCCAATTATACGACTTATCAATTAATTTGAATCAGCATTGTAGATTGTCGGTATTATCTAATAAACAACACGTGCGGTAAACTATTATCAACACAACTTTGACTCAGAGTTCTTTCCGTGGGGATTCTCATATTTCATGGCCTTTCATTAATTTTGAAATATTTTGACAAAATAATGATTAGGGAACATAAATAAAAACATATTTTATAAGTTGTTTGAAAATTGACCATATCTATGATGAAAAGGGGAACTATTTTCACAAAATTTTGGTGACTTTCTTCATCTGCCCGCCGCAGTGTCTATTCCGAGACACTGCATGGGAGTTTGCCCATAAATAAGAGGGGATTAACCCCAGAGTTCAAAGTTGATGTACGCTTATAATGTAAACCTGTATTGAGATGACCCACCTCTCTGATTGGTCAAAATCGACAAACAAAAATGGCGGATTCCAAATCTTCTAATAACGTTTCGAATGATATTATGTTAATTTCTGGCATGTTAACCAATATCATAGCTTGTCACTGCTTATACTCGTAGCCAAAAATCACTGCTTGTACTCCTATGTTTATATGTAATGTGCATGTACTTTCAGACAATGAATTTCCTGCCACTAGTAGTGGCATTGTTGTGCCTTGTAGCAACTACCTCTGCCCAGGCAAGCAACAGACATGGAGCTGATCTAGATGACAACGATTTTGCAGAATTTGAAGAATTTGATGAAGGTATTGTTTCAGCATCATCCAACTTTTAGACATGAACATTATACATAGTATACATTTCAACTGACTACAATACATTTTTCAAATTGTCAACTTTATGCAACATTCGTTGCAAGGATGGAAACATATTAACAAATTGATACCATTTGTAAAGATCTTAAAGTCCCCGTCTAAAGTTTGAAAATATTTTTTTATCATTCATTTACTATTTGTCAGGACTTAAAAAGTGATTTTAGAGATTTTTGAACAAAAAAAAATTTTTGAAAAAAAAGTTGTGAGCATTTCATTTCTCAAATATTCAAATTTCCCGCCATTTTTCTAAAAAAGTTGAAATTTCTTAATCATCGAATATTTCTTAATGCATTTCAAAAGAGATTATCTTTTTAACACCAATGCAAAGATTGAACAAAAGACACACTATTTCAATAATAAAATGTCATATTTAATGGGCCACTTCAATGTTTTAGCTTATCAAAAATATTTTGAAACATTAGTGATGTCACTAAGGTACCAAAAACTTTTTGAAAAAAATTGAATTTTGTTTTTCAATGTCAATCTTTTCTAAATATGCTAGACTTTCATAAAAAACCAATGTTGGTTGTCTAACCGGGTTAAAAGGAAGAATAAATTATGTTTTAGATATCATTGTACCATTGGTTTCTATGAGAACTAAAATTTTGAAATGCATTTTTCTCAGAACCATTTTCATGCACTGATAAGTTCATTTCTCGCTTGTTTATCAACCGATTTTCTTAATTTTTTCGGCAAAAAACATGGGAGGATGAATGCTATGCATTGGTATGAATTGTGGCTAATTAGAAGATATGAGTGACCTCTAAAAGTTGGTTTTAAATAAATTCACAAATTTTGGAACAAAAAGTCTATCAAAAACCACTTTTTGAAATTAAAAAAAAAAGTTTCACATATCACACTTTGATATCATTGGGTAAGACTACAATATAAGCCAAAGTGGTTTAAACTTTACATGGGGCCTTTAAGCGTTTTACTTCCCATCTCTAAAGGAGAGGCTAGAATTAAACTGCTACCCTTTTGATGTCAGGGTATGACTGCAACTTGATTTTTGAATGTTTATTATGTAGAGGAACCAAGTGCTGGTGATGCTGGTGTTAAAGATGCTGATGGTGATGACAATGCAGCATTTGAAGAGGCAGCTCCAGTACATGATACAGAAGCAGCTGATGATGATGAGGCTATGGTCGAGGTAATACTTTCCCACTTAAAACCATAATCTATTAGACTTTTTCTTGCAAACCTTCTCTTTGAACTGTAAAAGAACAATTTATAATTCTAAATCAGTGTTCTCAGGATTTTTCTCAAATGGATGCAAATACTAATGCATGCTAATGGATCAAGCTTATTTTCAAAAATAGGTGGACCACCGGCATGCTACTTAACTTTAATGTTCAACCATACTAATTTTTCAGGATGAAGATGAGTTTGAATACTTGAATGATGAAGAAGAGTTTGAAGGCTTTGATAAAGATAGTAAACCAATCAATAAAGGAGGCAAACCAGAAAAGACACCTGACCTAAAAATCACAAATGTAAGTACATGTACTGCATATCAAATAGACCTAATATATAAGATCAAGTTAATTTTCTGTTTCAGATTTTTTGCACATATTAGGGGTTTTATATAATAGTTTTTATGTCACCACCAAAAAGTGGTGATATATTGTTATGGTCTCAGTTTTTTTGACAGTGGTTGTTGGTTGGCAGTTGGCGATCAGCGTCTGTAACAAATTCTTTCAACTTCCAATAACTTAACAAATACTGTTCAGACTGACATCAATTTTTTTCAAAATCATCTACAAGTTTTTAGAAGTTCAAATCTAACTTTATATTTAAGATTTGACTATTTTGAGCAACTAGGTGGTGACATTTTGTCTAGTTAATGCCTTGTTTATACTTTCCTCAGATGCCTTTTCATTTTATTGTTCATTTTCTTGCTGAAGAGTATTTACTCTCAAGACACATGTTATTGAAAACAGACTACATGTTCAAATGAAGTGAAATGGTCCAGACAGTTAACTATTTATCAGAATATATATGAATAATATAAAACATATTATTTATATTTCAGATACCTGGTCACCTGAGAACCAACTGGGACAGTTTCTACCTTGAAATGCTGATGCTAGCAGGTCTTGGAGTCTACTTTCTCAACTTTCTCGCTGGAAAAACCAAGAACCATAAAATAGCCCAGGCTTGGCTTGCTGCACATAAGGGCCTACTGGAGGAGCATTTCACCATTGTTGGTAAGGTTTATACTGAACATTACAGGTTATTATCCCAACGAACGAAGTTCGGTGAACATTTGGCAAAAATCTTTAGTTTTTTCATTTTAAATCAAAGAAATAAATATTATTGTTTGAAATTTTGATAGTATATTCACAACATCTATCTATGTCACATATATCCCAAGTTTTTCAGCCTGACCCCCAGGGGCTGTGTATTGGGGGTCAGGAAAACAAGAATTTGTGTTAATTTTGAGTAGCTTTATTTCACTCAAATGAAAGCCAATTTAGAGTAGATTGCAAATGTTGTATCATTTTTCTAATTTGGGCCTCATAAAATTCATAATAGCCGCCGAAGAGTAGATGGTAAAGATTACATTTTGACAAATGTATATTATGTATATGTTATAGTGTTCGTTGGGATTTGCTACTCAGTAGAGTTTCAGTTTTCTAGTTTATCATGTCTGAGATTCGAGGATTTAAAGGACAGGTGTCATTAAGGGCCCTTTTAAGCCCCCAAAGATATCTGATAATAATGCATATCATATTGAAGAAAAATCATTTGTGCTTTATAAAAATACAATTTCAGCGAATTTTGACCTTTGATGTTCACACAACAGTCATTTAAAGATCATATACCATTTTTGGTGTTTTTACAAAAAATTCTTTATTTATTGTTGTCTAAGTAAATAGTATATAAATATTATCCAATTTAAATATATTAAAATGTAATATATAAAATACTGAAGAAAAGATACGATTAAAATTATTTTCATGGAAAAGCACATTGGGCAATATTGACAAAATGCAAATGCTATTTTGGTAGGTTCTGGGCTAGCAATGGGTACATTTCAACTGTGACTGTAATGGATTACTAGTAATTTCTATTGACTTTTATCAACATCAAAGGGCAACATTTAAGCAACTGAAATACAAGGAAAATCAAAGATTTCCTCTCATTTCTAAAACGAGGAACAAAAGCATGAATTCAAGGAAAATAAATGATGGCCTGTGCCAAAATATATAACATATGAGAAAGTTGTGGCACATTTAAGGATATGGATAGAATATCATATGATTTTAAATGATGTTATCTTTACCTCCGAGTTGATATCAATATCTTGCCAAGTTAGCATAGCGAATTAGCGCAGATATTGATATCAATGAGTTGGATTAACACAATATCACGAAAATTCATAGGATGTTCTATTTTTCCCATAGTTCACCTCTAAAACTAAACAAAGCATATCAAAACAACATCCATTCATTCATTCATTCCCGCGATGTCATGAAATCACTATGTAACAAAACACATCATATTGGTGGTAGTTTTCAAATCCCTGCCAAAAGGTGATATCTGTGAAATATTTTCCATATTCCACAGATATCACTTTTTCCGCGCATTTGCAAAATATCATAAATATGTTTTCATGTTATCTAACAGAGCAGAACAGAGTTCAACTATGGGATAAAGAATAAAAATAGGTACATTATTGAATTACCACTCCAAAAATATTAAATATGAGGGTTTAAAGAAAGAATATTGAATATGAGATTCAAAAAGACAAGTGGCCTCATGTCTCACATTACCCAAACCCCAGATCCTCGATGTCATATATACTTGTATACTGTATATCAATGTTATTTACTGGGAGGATTAAATATGGAGTGTATAGCAATGGTCAATACGATATTTCCAGATGGATATTTTTCCCTAGAAGCGGAACCCAAACTCAGTCATGACATAGAAGCTAACTTTTGCAGTTAATAGAAACTTGTTTTTTATTATATTTTTGTGTTCTATATTTGAGATAAAATAATATGAGATTCATTTCTACAAGAAGATGGAACGAATGTGAACTTGTATATTGAACTATACTCCTTTTCTGAATAAACAGAACAACATTTTATCCAAGCCAATTTAGAAAACCAAGGCCAATGAGTGTAATTTATGCCCAGTTAAACTAACACAATAACAACTTTTTGTCTGGACTCACTTATTATGTAAGAATGAATTGTATTACTGTTTACTGCATTAAATGTCAAGTATACTATCTGTATTTAATTTCAAATGCCTATCTCACTTATCGAAGGTATACAAGAAATGTTATTTTGAAACAAATTCAGCACAACCAAAACCATGTCCACATAATATGACAAATCCAAGATGGTTGCCACAATTTTAGATTTTTAGATCCATGCACATGTGAAGAAGTTAGAAATACACATGGTCCACAAGTTCCATCCCCAATAAAATGGGAAGTTTAAGGTTTTCACACATATCAACTCTATTCCTATATACTTTATATTTGTGGTAAGGCTTGTGATCTAGGTAAACTTAGCATGTTCATGTACCTCCTATCCTCCGAAGCTAAAAACAGAAATAGTGACTTCAATTGAGAAAAATGAATCTTATGGGCTCCATATACATTTTGAGTGGCTGTCCGGCTTAAGTTAGATACTACTGATAATCTGAGATTGAAAATTATGTCAAGTTTAGTCCTCAGCCTCTCATAATGGATAACTTCGAGGTAATTGTGTTGTTACTGCAAAAACCTCTATTTCTTCATCACAAATCTAGCATCTTTTGCATCTATCAAAACCCTTCATTTCATGTTAATTTTCAGACTTTTGCTTGTGCCATCATTAAATATATATTCAACTTGTTATTCAGAATATTTTTAGAACTTTTCATGAATTTTTTTATTTTCACACTTTTAAAAAAATGACTAAGTCAGAGAATGGCCTCTTAATGGCATGTCCCCTTTAGGAAATAAATCGCGTGAAATTCTCGCTATTTCCTGGTAAAACAGCATGTTATCTATAGCTGTTACACAAGCTAAATCTAAACTAAGTTTTACTTAAACAAAAACATGCTTGATTTGCATAATGTTGTAGGTGATGATGGATCCACTAAGGAGGTTCAACAGGGAGTGCTGATGAAGGAGTCTGAACATCTCTACTCTCTCTGGTGCAGCGGCAGGACACTTTGTGATGGTATGCTCATTGAGATGAAACTACTCAAACGACAGGATCTTATTCAGACCATATCAAGAATATTTAAACCAGCATTAGACCAAATTGTAAGTTTTTCTCTTAGTTTTAGATATTTATCTTTCTTTTCAAAGTGAATTGAACTCTAACTTAAAAGTTCATTTTCCCTTCAAAAAGGTATTTTTGCTTCATATGTTACTATTTAGACAGGAGATGTTAAGTATTTTTTTCATTTCTATCATTTATAAAGTTCCAGCAAATTAATGAAATGATTCTATGTTATTTCGCTTACTTATAATAATGTTTCACTTAGCTCTACACAATGTATAGCTATGGCACTCTCAATGTATTTATTAATCTATTTTGATTCAGAGAACTGACTAATTGTGAGATCCCTAGTTATATATGCATTTCTGTGTTATACTTTTCAGGTGATCAAAGTTGTTATGGATGAAAATGCGATGGCACCATTTGTAATGGCTCTTGGCCTGAAGAAAACTATAGCTAAAGTCCATCGAGAATTGAATGATCTGGTCAGTAGAAGCTTAAATTGTTTTCTATTTATTAAACCACCTTAAACTGCTTAGTTGTTTTTAAGTTGTGAATTCAGTAACATGAATTCTTCGTTTGCCAATACATAGAAACTGATTTGTATTGATGGGAGTTTATAATGGAGTGTTAGGATTCAAAATTCAGATTAGCAATTCATGCTAGAGATAGGGTCGAAATTTCAGAGCCGAATATCAATGGCAAATAGCTTGATTTGATAAAAACGAAAAATATTGAAATCCACTCTTACCTTCCATCATTTCAAATTCCTGATACTGACAAGTGGTGAAGGGAGAGTCAGGGGTTGATGTAGACTGTCATTGCAATGTTTATTATAGAATAGGTGTAGTTTGGATTACTAATGAATGATAACTATAATTGACCATGATGATGCAAACAAAATTCAACTTCACTATACAGACTATATATTGCTGTAAACTAACTGCATGTTTTGATTTCAGAGTATTTTTTGCAAGGACCAGAAACAAGGTAAAAATTATGGATTGCCTGAAAAATATAGAGTGCTGTCTGAGATCAACGACACTACCATGTCTGTCATTGACCAAAAGGTACTGATTTTGAATTTCTATTGTTATGATAATATAAAAAATTTTGAATTGAATTGCATGTCCTTTTGAAGTATGATAAATTCACATACAACACATCTCCTACAAGGCACACATTATTGTTGCCCACAACACATCAAATGTAATGTAATTTCCTTATAATAAAGCAAAACACAAAGAGAAAAACATTTGAACAATACACATCCCAATAAATCTATATGAAACCAATTTTATGATACTTATACTATGAAGTAAGAATTAAAAGAAGGAAGTCAAACAAGCCACAAGAGTTCAAATCCATTGTTTTTCAGGTCCAGTGTGCTATTCAAAAGTTTGACGGTATTGTGGATTACATGCACTTTTCTGACCAATTTTCTGGTCCTAAAGTCAGCACTGAAGATGGAGAAGCCACCAAGATGCCTGACACCAAGAAAGTCCTCATTTTTAGCTTCAACTGTAAGTGCATGTTCAGTAAAACCTCTTTAGGGTGAACTCTTCTGGGGCTTGAAGAAAGTTGTAACATTTTAATTTGATGGATTTTTGTGAAAATCCCTTCAAATACTAGAAAATTATATTATTAACTATGACTTGAGTGAGATTTAAATTAGCGACCTTTACCGACTTGGTGATTTGCCAAATTAAAGTGTGCCCCAAATTAAATCAATTTTGAAAATATAGGATATAAAAGAATTATGGATAATAACATTTCCAGTTGCATAGATCTTAGTTTTATATTGTGATCTGTGTTAACTTCAGTGACTGATAAGATTGTTAACAATCCGGAAGAAATGAAAGGACTCCAAGAATTGCTCAAGATGGTCTTCCATTGTGTTGACAAGATGAAACGGGTCAGCCTCACACAAGATGTAAGTACTTATCTCTGTGCTGTTTGGTGTGCAACTCTCAACATGTTCAACATGTGTACTTGTGTGTGGGGAAGTGTTATTGAAATAAGTGACTTTCACTTACTTGACAATATTGATTATTAAGAGAACATTTATGCTGTATAAATGATCATATTTCAGGTATAGATTATTATCCCATTGATGAAGTTCAGTATAGGAATATACCATTTGTCTGTCTGTCCATCTGGGAAAAACTAAATACTAGCAGATAGATTTTCTTCATAATAGAGTAGAAAATGGGAATTTTTGTTAGTTTCATGAAGTACGACTCAGTGATAATAATTAAGTGAAATGCATTGCAGATTTCAGATACATGTATTGTATAGTTTTTCTGATTAGTACCTCGGAAAATCTATCAATGGCTATTTGATGTGGGAATTTGTAGATATTTGGAGATCTCTTCAAACTATGTCTTTTCTGATTAGTGTTTTGGAAAATTCAAAATGGCAACCTAATGAGAGAATAAACAAACAGTTGAAGATCTCGTTACAGTATGAAAGGGAAGGATTTTAAAGTAGATCCCATGCATTGTATTTTCCTTCTGCTTTGTGGCCATTAAAGTTCAAAATGGTCACCAAAATTTGAATTGATGCGAATTATGAGAATTCAATGATGGTTTTAATGTGCAAATAGAAGGTTTTTCATAATAATAGATTAAAATTTTTATATTAAGAAATATAGACTGGAGAGCAGTTATTATATCATCGCATAAATACCGCAAGGCTAGTACAAACGTTTTCAGGTTTAGCGTTTAGCACTGATCTAAACAATTGATATAGACTAGATTTTGTAGGTTGAAATATTGACTTTGTTCACAGTTTATAGAAATGTGAATACAGTTATATTCGCATGTGACATTCGTTTGTGACATATTTCACATTCATAAATAATTTATTTGTTGGGATTTGCTATTTCATGAAGTTGTAATTTTGTTGTTTATTGCACATTCCTCATGTCTTTATATTAATTTGTTACATATTTGATTCATGTATATCTCCATTAGTGAATTTAAAATGAAAGTGAGATACTGGCATTTTCTAGGGGAAAATGAAAAGTATGAAAAACCGCAAGGCTGTGGAGGAGCAGTTCTCGAAGATGACTCATCTGCAACGTGCCGAGGCTGCACAGCTCCGTCGTGAAGAAAAACGTCGTGAGGATAAGGAACGCATGATGAATGAAGATGATCCAGAGAAGCAGCGTAAATGGGAGGTTGGTAAATTTAAGAGTTACCCAAATGAGAAGGGAATATCTCTTTTTTCCTTCATTGAAAATTCATAGAAAGTGCATTACTTCCTGAGAAATTTGACACTTTAGATGACATGATCTAAATTACCTTCATTATGATTGCTGCAGAAATGAATGCCATTTCAAACATTGAAAATGGATTCTCTAAAACTAGTTACCTGATGAAACTTCCATGTATTAATGGTAATTGAATTGTCTACCAGGTGATCAAATTTCAAGAATATTTCTTCATCACTTACAGAATAGTGAAATATTTTTATAAAACTAAATAGAGTTACCTTATGAAACTTGAGTTATTTTGTGTATATCTCACTACAATTTTTTTGGGACACCCTGTATATTTAATACATGGAGCTCTTCATAAAAAAAGTATTCTTCTCAAGTAAAGGTAACACTTGAAAACTAAAACATCACACTAGATTTAACAAGTCATATGTCTCAACCTTTTATAGGAACGTACAGAGCGTCGTGACAAGAAGAAGAGTCAAAGTAAGATGAAGATGATGAAGGTCAAGGCTATGTAAGGTCAAGGCTATGACACTGCGGTACAAGGCTATACACTGGGTGTTAAATACAGACTAGTGCCATGGATTATAACTACCATGATGTCTGATGATACATTGATGGACTAATTTTTATAATATAAAGTAATACAGTTAATAAGGTAATTTGCATCAGTGTAAATTTCAGCCTTAAAATACAGGCTGGTTATTTTACTAAGTTATATTTAATATTCATGAATTATCAATTCAATGATTTTATGTTTAATAATTTATGAAGTTGAATGTTTGATTTAAAGGAATTTTGTGTACATTTGTGTAAATTATATGGATGCTGTTTTATTCAAGTTTGGGACATATTGACCGCATGTAGTATTGTATTATTGTTCGTTACTGCCCCCTCATATTCTTACCTGAGTAAGAGAGATGGTAGGACTGTGTTCTTTATTAGCAACTTGTCCAAATGTATTTCCGAAACTTGAAGCTGGACAAACGAAATTTTGAATTTCAAATGTATTGATTTTTGATATTTGATGTTTAGTACTGTACTGTTTGTCAATCCGTTTGATTTTATATATCAGTCTCATACACAGTCACAGAAATTGTTCAATGTAAATGAATGAAAGATCATATCAATTTGAGGATTTTTTTGATGCTGTGTATGAGAGTGGCATATGTTTGAATATGAATCTTAAATACTTGATTATTAACCAATCAGAACATTCATTTATTTGTCATAATGAAAAGTGCAATTTTAAACCATTTTGTACCAGTTTTGACCTATTCAAAATAAATGAGACTTTTTAGACAAAATACATTTATATTTGTTATCATGAAAACAGACATAGGCTAACTGTTTATACAAAACCTGCTAAGGGATGTTTCTTAAAAATGGTTTGAATCCATTTGTGTCAAATCATGCCAGCCAAAGTCCCGTGACTGTTTTTCAAAAGCATAAAGCAGATATATGTTGTTTACAAGGATCTTTTCTTATTAAGTATGTAGCAAGTTCATGCTGATTGAAACTAGACAGTAATGTTGAAAGGATTTTAAATAATGACAAGTACAGTATACAGAAATATGAAGTAGACCTATGCAGGTCATACATGCTGAGTCAAGAATTTAAGAAGAATTTAAGGCATTTCATGTCAATATTCTCACAAACTATTATAACATCTATATTACAACTTCTGTGCCCCAAATCAAATCAAATAAAAAAACATGTAGCCATAGTTGAACTGATGCCGTGTGTTTACTTGGAGTTGATATTCATAATTCTTAGTATGCAAATCTCTAACTGATTGGATTTTGGACATTCTTAGTTAATGTTAAGGTGGCCACTTTTTTTCATCCAAAAATCTCTTTAAAGTCTTCATCTACTTTATAGTTATGCTGGTGCATACTCATTCCATAATACAATCCGATTGTGTGATATGCAGCCACTGGTAGCTCAGTTTGTAGAGCATTAGTCTGGAGACCTAAAGGTCTGGAGTTCAAACCTTGTCAAAGTTGAATTATATTTTCATCAGAACATCGGAACTTTATTTCATATAATCAATGACACAACAAGGTTCTGACAATTCCATTGACCAAATCTATGTGAATGACGTTCATCTCACACGGCTATATGGGGAATCAATCATACTTCAATAATCACACATCAACATGATTTTTTATTCCACGTTCACACATTTCTTGCATCTTTATCTTGATATTTTTACAACAACAACAAGGTGGGGGGCTCATAAAGCCGATACTTCAGCCCGATTGTTGTTGTTTCATATTAAATTAAGCCTATCTAGATGGGATTCGGACCAATGAGTTTCGGACATTTAGGATTTAGACCACTGGGATTCAGACGATTGAGATTCGGACCAATGTGATTTGTACCAATGGGGCATCCCCATATAATCAATTCATTTTCATTTTTTCAAAGGTGTTGTCTGTATAAGATAAATTATTTATGTTATTTATGTTTGACCAGTTATTGAAAGGCCTTGAAAGGTTGTGGGTTCATGCCTCACTTAAGAAGGATGAACTTGCATCAGTCCTTATCACAGGATTTGACTACATTTTCAACACAGGAAAACACAATTCAAGCATTTTGTCATTTTATTTTACCAAATTGTACATACATTCAATTACACTTCATGTGATACAATGTCATGTTATTCACATTTAAATAGAACTCATTGAATATACATGCACAGAAGCCAAATTGATATAGATTTGTGCCTAGTAGTATGAAACAGTCATATATTTTACATATACATAAGCTAGATATTACATATTTGACATTGTATTATATAGTGATTAATATTTATTAAAGAGGCTCTGAATATGACAAATAAAGAAATCATTTTATTTGACAGAAATATAGGGAAAATGAGAAGTTCCAAAAATTAATATCTAGGAAATATTGCCTCTTTAGTTATTACAAGCATATACATGTATGCATTTTGAGCCAGAGATTTTACAATCTTGTGTATTTTTAAAACATGCAGGGTAACTCAAAAATCAATTTAATATTTAAAACTTTCATATTTTGTTTCAGCCTAATAACTATATACAGGGTGGTCAAAAAAAATGGAAACCCTGCATTTTCCTTATATCTTTGTCACTTTAATAAATTACTCCCTGATATTTCACACATTTGTACATCTTTCAATTTCCTACCACCCTACCATATTTCATGACCATCAGACTGATAGTCACAATTTTACAGCACTTTGAATAACATGCTTCAGATTTGGCCATTATCGCGCTGTGGGCAAAACAGCACAGTTGTCAATGACCCGAATGCATTCCTCAGCAGGTATGGCATGAATGACACAAATGATCTCACTTTTGAGGTTTGCAATTGGTCTGAGGTCATTCTCATATACTCTGGCATATCCCCACAGGTAGGGACATTTTGGACAATGAGTACAGGTTTCCCCACAACGCAATAGTGGCCACTGGGCATGTTCTTTAAAGTGCTGTAACATTGTGACTATCAATCTGATGGTCATGAAATAAAGTAGACTGGTAGCAAATTGAATGATGTACAAAAGTGTAAAATATCAGGGGGTTATTTTTTAAAATGACAAAGATATGAGGAAAATGGTATTAGGGTTTCAATTTTTTTTGACCACCCTGCTGTATTACTCAAGGGAGTCATGACGATCTCATAATTGCACTCAATTAGTATGTGTGAGGGGGCAATGTTGCCTCACAAAAAGACCCCCTTCTACATGGATGACTAGTGCACTCAATCAATATGTGTGACTAATTTGTACTCAAGAAGGGGGAAGAAATCCCTTGAGTCATATTTTGCGTAGACTCCTGCTGTAGTGTCTTCATCTTTTCCTGTGAAGACACTCCCTTCCCATAATCCCCCACTGGCTTTCTTCAAATGATACCACTTGCCTTTGAGAATAATGGCCACCATATCAGCATTTGGAACTTCAATCTTGAATTTAACATTGCGGTTTAGCTTCAAATCACCAGTGGGGGGCTCATGAAGACGACACTTCAGCCAGTGTTGGTATGTTCTTGGGTAAGGTTTGATCTTAGCCTTAGGGGCCTGGTTACATTGAATGATAAACCTAGCAGCACAGTCTAGCACTGGTTTGTCACAGTCCTTATCGGCAGCAAAGATGGAGAATGCATAGATCCCCTTTTGTGGGAAACGAATCAAATATGAAATTGCCCGATCATCCCTAAATCTTTGGAAAGCATATCTGTCATACTCATCAGTTGGTTGCTCTTGGCCACCAAACACCATCTTATGAGAGACTTTTGTGTCCTTTTTAAAGCGAAGATTCATAACAAATTTTTCATCATTACACTGGAGGAAACTGCCTTTGTGCTTATCAACTGTAAGCCCCAGTTCAGCTGCAAGCGGTGTTGGACCATAACCCTCAGGGAGTTTGGGGAATTTTGAATATGGTTTTGCTTCAACCTTTTTACATGTGATTCTGAAACAACAGACATTGTTATAGACCTCAGCTTTGTCAGTATCGCAGGCAAAGATCGTGAAATAGAAGACCCCTCTACGTGGAAGGTAAATATCAAACACTACTTGGTTCCCTTCTGTATGGTGAAGAGTGTACCCATCAATCACTTCATCATCACCCTCAAGGCGAGAATTAAAGGTGAGGGGAGTGTGTGTTGGTTTAGTGAGGATCACCTGTACTTTTCCATCCCCTGATTCTACAACTGACTTGGAGGGGTTATCCAGTTTCAGACCATATTGAAAGAAGTGGGACTTGAGTAGAGGCATGTTGATGAACTGTTCCATACTGAGAGGCTCGTCCAATAACTGCCATGTTTCTTCATCTGGGAAATGTTGGTAGATCAGCTCTTCGGGATCGGTGAGGAAATAAAAATCATCGTATTCATAACGAAATTTATTCGGGGAGACCATATCGCTACTTCCTGTTGTGACGTGCCTTGCACCCCAGTGGCAGTCAATGAATCGCCAGGAGTCTTCTATGTAGACAACGCACCAAGCATTCCGAAAACGACTATCATTGAATGATGTCATCCCAGGTTTGTAGCCGACACTCTTTGAAAAACCACGGATGATCTGACAGTGGATACCAGCATAACTGCAAATATAGTGAGAAACCATTCTGAATAGTGTGGTAGAAAATTTGTGATCTTTTTTATGATTTGCTCTTCAAGTTTTTTGATAATAAATAGAAATGTTTTCATGCCATGGACTCTATGTCATTGTAATGACATCAGAGAGTCAATAAAAGATATACTCTCTAATTCAGAAAGAAGTAACAAAAAATTGGTATACATTTGTACTTAACATTGAGTGTAAAACAGACTCAACATTTAATCCTTACTTTATTTCATTCTCACAATTATGGTCATATTGCCAAATATTGAACAGTTGTGGAAGAACAAAGTTGATTTGTTCTCAACTGTTAACATTTGGTCATGATACATCTCTCAAGAAGTTATAAATAAGTTATTTATAACTTAAAATTACTATAGGGTAAATTGACTGTGATTGAACAAAATAAAATGTAGTGTAGATAGCTGGTACCTGCAAAGTCTTTTAAAAAGCTCATGGTAGCTCTCAATTCCACATTTGATTCCCTTGAGGAAGTAGAATGGACTATCTTCACTAAAATGGCCTTCCAATATCATCTTGTTTAGATCCTTAATGGTCACCCATCTAAAGATAGCCCTGTGGAATACATAGATCACTTGAATAACATTTTTTTTGAATTCAGAAGAATGACACTGAAGTAATTCATTTGATGAATATTGCTAGGATCTATTTGAATATCACCAGTGTTGATGATCATTTGAATAAGTCACTTGGGATTTATTTGAAATAAAAACATACAAAGCTGTATTAAATATGAAAATGTTACCTAACATATATTTATACCTTGATTTATCTAGTGTTGTTTTACATTGCCTGGTCAGTTCATACACCAGCTCTGTGAAGCTCCCTTGTTCATGTTCAGCAACCTTCAACATATAAAGAGTGTATAGATTAACATTTTATGAGGGGCCAATAAGTTAAATAGGTGCGATCACAGATTCACAAAGAAAAAGAATCAAAAGAAAAAAGAACATTCTTTGAAGTGATGAAAAGCATAATATGTACATGTATGTAATGTATGCATTTAGATAGGTCAATGTTATATGGAACTTGGCTATCAAGAATAGTGTTCTACCAAAAAGCATCAAACTACACTGCAATCCTAAAAGAGCCATGGCAATGATTTTCTATACAACCCCATTCCCAAATCTATCTTAAGAACATTTGTACATTCATTACCTGTCTCGCATGGAAGTCTAGGTCATCAAACATGTGCTGAGTCGAGTACAAGGTTCTCTTCTTACTGCTTGGGGGTCTGGGGGAGGGAGGCTTCACCTGTTCCTATACAACAAACACAATTGGTACATTAGTTTACAATAATGTACAATCATCTGCAATGGTCATAGGATAATGTTGCTAGCTTTTGTGGATTCTGGACAATATAGATAACGTGGACAAATCATATTGTCCATGAGATAATACATGGATATGCTAACACATAAGTGCCAAACCAGATGAGAAAAAATAATCTATTATAGAGTACAACGACACGACACAGTCATTATGGAAACAAACTTCAGATATCCCAAACTACAATAAAAACATAATACCAGCAGCCCCCATTATCCCAAAATATGATTTAACGAAAACATCCCCTAATGTCCCAAACTATGATTCAGCTATGCAGCACTATTCAGATTGTACCTGTCTCGAATCAATCAGTTGCAACATCTCCTGGCTGTGTCTGTCAAGCTGGTCAGATAACCTATAGCGTTCCTGGGAAGTCAGCTGTTCCATTAGCTCCCTCATCTTTTCCTCTTTTAGCCTCTGGAAGTGGTGATCAATTCTCAATCTCTCCATTGCTATGTCTCCCCTGTAGTTACCTAGAAGTGTATATGTGTGTGGAATAAGGGTTCATCATCATGGTTCCTTGGATGTTTTACCTGATGTTTTGAAAGCATTTACACCTCCATCCTGACCTCAGTGGCACCCTCCCCATATTATTATGTATGAGAAATAAGACGTTGAGATCATTGAGTTTTCTTTGAACAAAAACATTCTTTGCTGAAATACATCATCAAATATCAGAGGTTTTTGTCTTGTCTCATATCCTTTTGAAGGAGCTGTGGGACTTCGTAGACTCCTCTGATATATATATATTTCTCATGTCTAATCATGTTATTGCTTACCACTGTCCACCTCTTGTAGCAGTGTGGTGACTGCCTTCTCCATCTGTCCCTTCAAGTCTTCTTCTAGCCTCCAAATCTCCTCATCTCTCATGTGCTCAAAGTCTTTAAACACAGTCTCCTGTTCCTTCCTGTGTCGCAACTCTAGGCGGTTCTGGGCCATGAATTTCTGGTCGTTCATCAGCTCCTAAAGGAATCATAAGATTAAAAGGTGAATTGGATGCATGTTAGGTCAAATTGGAAAGGCTTTGCTTTTGTTGGTATTTTGTTTCAGACAAAAATGAAATAGCATAGTCGCTCACCTTTCTGGCAAGCATTGGTACTGCATAAGTGTCATAATCAAGGTCATAACCATTCCCATTTCCCATCATTCCCGGATGAACCATTCCTGGACCATGCATCATTCCAGGGTGCATCATCATCTGAAAATGAAAACTGAATATCAGAAAATATTGAAATTCTCTCTATGAAAACAAAAGCAATAGTTTAGCACTACTAGTATTGTGAATCATTTGTACAATAATTTGTAAATTGTACTACATTTTACCAAAACATGTGACTTAATAGACTTATATTTGTGACTTACTGGTTCACTGTGTACCCTTTGGAATGGGTGTGGAAATCCATTTGGCATTCCATTCATTGGCATACCATGTCCATTCATTGGCATCCCATGCCCATTCATTGGCATACCATGTCCATTCATTGGCATCCCGTGTCCATTCATTGGCATACCATGTCCATTCATTGGCATGCCCCCATTCATATTCATGGCCATCATCTGTGCATCCAACTGTGCTAACCTTGGGTCTGTATTGCTCCTTCCCATAGGGGGTGGATTAGGGGGTGGCAATGGAGCCCCACTTCTAGGATCAGGGGTATTAAAATCTGGTGGTTTCACTCTAGGATCGTTTGGTTTGCCAGTCTCCCCTCTTGCCACCCTCAATGGTTCATATAAGCTCTCTCCATTATTGTAGCCATTCCCATTAGTTGCAGCACCAAATGTGTCGTTGGGTTCCATGTATTCGTGTTTCTTAGGTGGCTTCCCTCCTTTGCCACTGAGTTGGTTCTGAAGTACTGCTGCAACCTTACTGATCCCTGGTCTCTTGTATACTCCACCTCTTAGCTGCTCCAGATCATTGACATCTTCATAGTCCTGTATATATGGGCAATGTGCAACAACATTAATCTCAGCATTAATACAGTTCACATTGCATACTTTTATATAAGATTTGGAGTTTTAAAAATGTTAAGTCATGAAGAGCACAAACGAAGGTACACTGAAACTCAATATTATTAAATTGACATCAACTGATCATCATGCGAAATAATGACTTGAGGCAGATATGAGTAAATATTATGCATATCTCATTGCAAGATATTAATTTATTGATCTAATAGCCTTCGGTGTACCTAATCACACTCCTTTATCATGTGATAGAATCAAGTCTAAATATTGAAAAATATTTTTTAAATTGTAAAATACGAGACAATACCAATTAAGAAAAATATGATAGCAAGCTTATATATATTATAAAATCACAAATCCTACTGTTTCATTAGGGTCAACAATTCTGTGTTTCTTTCTTCCTTTCTTGATTCTGTCATCTAAATGTTTAGCATGGGAGAATTCCATTGCTTCATGGTCATATTCCCAACCCGGTAGGTCATATATTCTGGACTACAACAAAACAATCAATCAAATTGGTGTTTACCAAAAACACACTTACATAAATAAGTATATTTGCAGGTAATCTTAATAGAAATTCAAAGAATCTCATAGTAAACGGGTTTGAATATACAGATAGATAAATTAGATGACATAAATCCATCAATTTTCAGATAGAACATATTCATTAATATTCATATCACTGGTAACTTAAACAATAACAGACTTCATGAAAGTTAATTTTTAATTGAACATTTTAATTTGTTATTATTAAATATGCCTATTAAGAAAATGAAATGACATTTCAATAATTTGCCATCTGGAGCTTTGAAGGTTGAATGTGAGAAGAATGCAATATTCAAACGTGTAGATCACCTGTGTTAGATAGCTCACCATATACAGTTCAAACATGTAAGGTTAAAAAATGTGGGCTTACGTTTAAGGAACTTTTTCATCCGAGAGTCAAAAACATTACAGATTTATTGGTCCGCAAATTCAATATTGGATCAGTTGTACGTTGTGTTTTCGATTTAATTTATGGTAAAATACAATGGACATTTTGTTACGATCTATTTGCACTTATGATTATTCCATTTCGTAATATTTTAGACCACCAGTATACTCCAAAATTCATATTTATTTTCCTACTATTCCAACTCCCACATTCCACGGCCCATCGTATTCCATAATATACAATACGATACAATACTTATACTCGCCGATATGTGCATGAATAAACTAACAAGGGACTCAAATAAATCATGTAATTTTTTTGATTCTGACTGACATACAAGACAGTGTTTAGTAACGTGGATTTCATTTGACTGAGACAGGCACTTTTTTAAACTGTAAATTCCCAAGAGAGAAGAATCAATGGTTCATCTTGAAATGACATTAACTATTCAGATAAAGATGTACAGGTAATACTGCAATAATTCTTGTGAAAATTAACAAATAATGAATGCCCGGGAATGAATGTAGATTTTTACTTACTTAGCTAGTCTTTGATCCAGAAATAAATGAATGATCAATATTAAGATAATCCTAAATCCCAAAAGTTTCTTTCAATACATCAAATTATTATTCAACTGTAAATGAGTCCCCTTCAATGAATCTATTAGTTACATAACTGAATTATAATATCCGTCACATGTTGTTCTAGGAATTACAACAGATGTTGATGCAAACTCAATAAAAAATGTCATGAAATCCAATCATGTTTTTAAAATTATGCAATCAAAATCTTACATATCATTTCACGCTGACGTATTAATGAGAAGTACATTGAAATACGATGTGGTTATACTTTAAAAGTGGATCTTCCTTCAATGTGATTGTCATTTGTGATTTAAACACCATTATGAGAGTAATGTTTCCTTGTTGGAAAAATAAAACTTTACAAAAATCAAACCTTATAATACGAGTAGACAACCGTAGTAGACTCTGTTCAAAGATGTAATTTTGTCCCTTAGAGTTAGTACTATAAAATGATAAATTGCAAGCTCTTTTTTCCGAATGTATATGTATCAGGGTTCCTAAAACAAGGTAAAAGAGAATTTTCCTTTTATTTTTTAATATTAGTCCCTTTTTACTTAGGGGGATCAAGTATGAAAGCAATTAGGACCCCTAAGGTATCCCTTTAATTCCTTTAAGTTATACTTACACCAGGAGCAGGTCTGAGTTTCTGTGCGTTGGCAGCTGCCTTGATCTGTAAGGACTGATCATCAAGCATGTTCTGACTTAACTTCGGGGCATGAGCAATACAAAACACGTCTTTCTCTTTATTAAGATTTGCCTTTCCAACTTTGAACGTATTTAGAGTCAGTGTAACTTTACACTCGGCACACTTGAAGCAATATTTATGTAGACTGATACCGATTTCCATTTTCTCGGTTGGATAAACCTTTTTGTTGCATCTTCTGCACAAGGCATTTTCGTTTGTAGGTGTTGTGAAGTCATAGACTGGCTCATCTGAGTTTGGCTTGTAGTATGTGTAGCTCTCTTCCCCACTAGAAGAACAGTAGCCATCCCCGCTACCCACATACATACTGCTACAAAACAATAATAAATGAACATTTAGGAGACATGGATCACAACATTGTATTAGCCTACTGTACATAATAGGAACAATCACAGAGCAGCCAAAAACCCTTTAAACCATAAACTTGAATTAAAACCCATACAAAATAAAAATTGATTTTTTTCTATAAAAACGATTTTTGTCTTTTCCCTTCCTTTGGGACTTGTGTGTACATATTTGGTTGATCTGGATATAAATGATATTCAAAAGCACAGGACTGCACAGGATTGTCCTTTTATGTCATGATCAATTAGAATATTTATTCTCACAACCATGGGATAATACATGTAATAATTGATATGATTTTAAAAACTGACAAAAAAGTATTTATTACTGCATGTTTCATGTAGTACAAAATCATAACTTTCTGCCAATTATTGATTTTGGTGTTTGTTGTGCATCTATTGTTTATTTAACTTACTTGAATGAATATAGTAAATAAGCAAGCTGTTTTGCGAAATCTTTTTTTAAAGAAGCATACTTCATGTACTTTACTTTTCTAGTTAATCTAATAATAAATACAAAATCTGGAAAGAAAGTGTATATTCTTTCCACTCTCTGTATAAAAATATTACTGTATTTTGTTGTTTGAATGATTGTAAAAACTTACTTTTTTGGTGAAAATCCCTAAAACCTGAATGTGAATCCACAGTGTTGAATACAAAATGGAGAAAATTATCGAAAATGAGGTAATTGATTTTTAATTAGCAGTTGAATATTGGACAAACAATATATTGGCATCATCAGTATGTCACATCACACATGTTGGCAAGCTGTCGTCTTTGAATTTAATGGGTGGAGTTAAATAATCGTTTGCGGTCTGAATAAGTAAAAGGAAGTCTACTGTATGCTTTAAAATAACTAGACAACACGCTCAACAATATGTCACCATATGTTCAGATTTATTTACAAAACTTTCATATGTAGCCTAAATGTGTTTGTGGGATGACAAATTCTTATGTAGGTTTACATAAAATGATTGGTTCAATTTTATTATACAAACCATATGGTTGGTATAATAAGATAAAATTGTGTTACAGTAGTGAGCTACATGTATATTATATGCTACTATATTCACCTATAGTTTTTTAATTTGTAATCTACGCTTGCTGTATATGTTGAGCTATTCTTCATTAGAGATCTTAGGTCAAGGTCACAATGACATTATACACTGTATCTTGTAAACAAAACTGAACTGAATGACTCATTAACCCTTGACCATCCAGATAGTTCTAGAAATTATAACCATTCATTAAAATTTAATCATGTCACTAAAGATGTCCAATCAAGATGTAGTTCCAGAAGATTCGTTTCTGGATCATTCTTTCACATTATAAAAAGAACAGCACAGTGACTCTCATTAGCAGATAATTAAGTCATCATAACTGGACATCTCAAAGGAACTAAATAAAGCAGAATTTCAAAGTTTAGCAAAAGGACATCTTCTTAGCGGAATATTATAGACACATACTGTGGGAACATTTATAACACTACAAACACACAACCTGAGGACTTTATATGGACATATATTACAACACACACTATATACGGATTGTCATATACATTCGTGGATTATCATAAACATTTGCGGATTATCATAAACATTTGCGGATTATCATTAAACATTTGTGGATTATCGTCAAACATTATTGGATACGAACATTATAGGATTACGACGAACATTATTGGATTATTACAAACATTGGAGAACTATGAACGATTATTGAAACTTTCGTGATCTGGAACATTCTCGAGGATCGTTAAGGATATTTATCGACATCAAGAATAAGCCGTATCATTGATTGGACATCACATAAGTATTAAATCTCCTTTATATTATTGTTATATTATTTAGTTTTCAAAATATAAATATATTGTTATCATATTTTAATTGCTGTTTTTACCTTCTGTTATTTTCGTACGTAACAGAAATTGGGGGCTCGTCCGGGATACAACTACAACAAGCTAAAATACAAATATTTCAAAAATTCGAAATTCACATTTTAAATTGTGTGAAGACAGCAATTAATTGAAAATGAGTTTTGAGGTTGAGACATTTTTAGAATCACCCTCTTTGGAGGAATTTGACAGTTTAAAGAAAACTGAACTTCTGGCATTAGCAAAACATGTTGGTTTGGCAGTAAAAACTTCATACCGAAAAGGTGCAATAAAAAATATTCTGGTGCCATATTTGGTAGCGGAAGAAATATTACCAGAAGAAGCTTTAAAGCTTACTGTAGAGCCAACCCAGCATGTTGATCCTACTGAATTTCAACAGCAATTACAAATGAGAGAGCTTGAACTCAAATTACAAAATGAAATGAGAGAAAAAGAATTAGAATTGCAAAATGAAAAGGAAATAAGATTAAGAGAACAAGAAACAAGATTAAGAGAACAAGAAATTCAAAAAGAAAAAGAAGTTGAATTAAAACGTCTTGAGATAGAAGCTCAATCCAAAACTGAGGAACATGCTACTATGCATCAACATTTTGAAAATAGGTTTGACGCTTCAAAATTTCTCAAATTTGTTCCTAAATTTCAAGAGAAAAATGTTGATAAATACTTTACACATTTTGAAAAGGTTGCTCAGAGCCTAGACTGGCCTAAATCTGCATGGCCAGTTATGCTCCAGAGTGTATTCATTGGTAAAGCAAGTGAAATATTTGCCTCTCTCTCAGGAGAAGTATGCTCTGATTATGACCTAGTTAAAAATGCAATTCTTAAAGCTTATGAACTAGTACCAGAAGCTTACAGACAAAAATTTAGAAATGCCCACAAACAGAGTGACCAAACCCATGTTGAGTTTGCTCGAGAGCAAGAGCAGCTTTTTGACAGGTGGCTTGTCTCTAAAGATGTATCTGAAGAGTTTAAAAAGCTCAGAGAGCTTATGCTAATAGAACAATTTAAAAACTGTGTTCAGTATCACATTAGAACTTACTTAGATGAACACAAGGTAGAAACTTTAAGCCAAGCTGCCACCCTGTCTGATGATTATGCTCTTACTCATAAGGGTAGTTTTATCAAGGGCAATCCTAACTATAGAGGTTATCAGGGTAACAAACCTTCATATGATACAAAATCAAACCAGTCCTCATCATCAAATACATCAAACAAAGCAAAAGACCAGTCTAATTCATCACAGAGTTTTAGCTCAAAATCAGATCAATCAAAATCGTCAGGTCCAAAATCAAATGTCACCTGTAACTATTGTAAAAAGCCTGGTCATCTTATTTCTGAATGCTATAGGATTAAGAATAGAAGAGAGATGTCTGGTTCTGCTCATTCAAATGGTTGTGCTACAGTTCCCATTTCAAGAAAGCCCATTGTTTGGGATTCATATACTCATACTGAGAAATCTACTCATAGTGATATTATGGAGGATTATAAGCCTTTCATGTCGGAAGGATCTGTGTCACTGTCAAGTGATGATACCAATTCAAAGCCAATTAAGATTCTTAGAGACACGGGTGCATCTCAGACTTTGTTGTTAGAAGGTGTCCTTCCTTTATCTGAGGAGTCATTCACGGGTACCCATATTTTGATGCAAGGCATTGAATTAGGTTTTACTAAAGTTCCCCTCCATCGTATTCATATCACATCAGAGTTAGTCAAAGGGCCAGTTATTGTTGGTGTTAGGCCACAACTTCCTGTTGAAGGAGTCGCATTGCTTTTAGGCAATGATTTAGCTGGGGGTAAGGTATCATTAGACCCCATTGTTTCTGATCAGCCTTGTTCTATTGAGGATTCTGTCCAAGAGGACTCTGATATATATCCTGCTTGTGCTGTTACTAGGGCTATGGCTAAAAAGTTAGCTAATAGCGGGGATTCGTCTGTGGGAGATGACTTTGATAGTGGGTTTTTAAGCTCCTTGTTTGATGATGAATGTCACTCACCACTTGTTAAAGATGGTCCTTATCCTATTTTAAAGGCAAATTCTTCATTGAAACAGCCTTCTGTTCGAGCCAAGCAGTCATCTATTGAGGCATATTCTTCATTGAAAAAGCCTATTGCCAGGGGTGATTCACCTTCTGAGCAGGATCACTATTTTAATGCGGTTTCGCCCGCTCTTGCTAGTCCTGATGAAGTTTCATCTTCTTCTGCTAGTGTTCATGAGGTTTCATCCTCTTCTAGTTCTGAGGTTTCATCCTCTATTTCTGATAGTGATTCTTTGAAAAATGATCCTCATTCTAAACACATGTTAATTTATGAACAAGAGCATGATCCATCACTCATTGATCTTCATAAAAGATGTCTTACTATTGATGAAGCTGTCAAGGTCCCTGTTTGTTTCTACAAAAAGGATGGCATATTAATGCGAAAGTGGAGACCTCCTGAAGCTTCCCCTGAAGACGATTGGGCAATTGTACATCAAATTGTTGTCCCAAAATCATATCATAAGGAAATCTTGAGTCTAGCTCATGATTCTCCCATGGCAGGTCATTTAGGAGTAACTAAAACATACCATAAAATACTCAATCATTTCTATTGGCCCAAATTAAAACAAGATGTCCAAGAGTATTGTAGGTCTTGTCATACATGTCAAATGGTAGGGAAACCTAACCAGAAAATTCCAACTGCTCCTTTACACCCTATACCTGCATTCGATGAACCATTTAGTAAGGTTCTTATTGACTGTGTTGGTCCATTTCCAAAAACAAAATCTAATAGTCAATATCTGCTCACTATTTTATCTATGACCACACAGTTTCCAACAATAAAATCACTCCTTATGCTTAGAAATAGCAAAACCAAGTATATTGTGAAATCACAAATCAATAATTTCACATTAGTGGAGCTACCAAAGGAGCTCATATCTGACTTACAATCTGACTCAGTGCTGAATGATTTCATTTGCATTGATAGAACTACTCCTGTGAGGTGTAGAGAGCTACACATGATGAAAAGGTATGTTGAGCGTGATAAATTTCTTTACTCAACATGAGCTTGTGCTCTTAGCTCATAGGCCAAACTTGTATGTCAATGACAACTATACATGTATGTTATTCAAGAGTCAGATATTGTAAATTATAATGATTAACTCATGAAGATTATATTATATGGTAGGCAAATTAGAGATTTGTGATAACTGTCACTTTATTTTAACAATATATAAAAACATTTGCCTAAATATTAAAATTGATATTATATGAACTATAAGATTGTATCTAGATTATGTGAGCATCATAGGTGATCATTAAATAATGTCACAGCATTACTTGATAATATGAGATTGTACTAGTAGAAATACTTACATAAGATCATGTGATAATTTAAAACATTGTACTAGTTTTGTGTTTGTCAGACTCAAAACTTATGCTATTGCACATGTTATATGGTCTATTGCGTGTATTGTATTTATGACATAATGCATAACTGATGTAGATATTATTGTAGTATGGCATTATAAGAACATTATATGTTATTAGATTGTACTCACACTGTAACGATAGAAAGTATTATATACTTGTAAACATACTGCACATAAAAAGACTATTGTAAACAAATATTATGTAAGTCTCAACCTCACTTTTAAAAATTGTAACGCTCGCTACTCAAGATATTATTGTAAAAGTTTTTCATTGCATTCAAAACTTTTCTTTTAAGGAGGGAGGTGTTACAGTAGTGAGCTACATGTATATTATATGCTACTATATTCACCTATAGTTTTTTAATTTGTAATCTACGCTTGCTGTATATGTTGAGCTATTCTTCATTAGAGATCTTAGGTCAAGGTCACAATGACATTATACACTGTATCTTGTAAACAAAACTGAACTGAATGACTCATTAACCCTTGACCATCCAGATAGTTCTAGAAATTATAACCATTCATTAAAATTTAATCATGTCACTAAAGATGTCCAATCAAGATGTAGTTCCAGAAGATTCGTTTCTGGATCATTCTTTCACATTATAAAAAGAACAGCACAGTGACTCTCATTAGCAGATAATTAAGTCATCATAACTGGACATCTCAAAGGAACTAAATAAAGCAGAATTTCAAAGTTTAGCAAAAGGACATCTTCTTAGCGGAATATTATAGACACATACTGTGGGAACATTTATAACACTACAAACACACAACCTGAGGACTTTATATGGACATATATTACAACACACACTATATACGGATTGTCATATACATTCGTGGATTATCATAAACATTTGCGGATTATCATAAACATTTGCGGATTATCATTAAACATTTGTGGATTATCGTCAAACATTATTGGATACGAACATTATAGGATTACGACGAACATTATTGGATTATTACAAACATTGGAGAACTATGAACGATTATTGAAACTTTCGTGATCTGGAACATTCTCGAGGATCGTTAAGGATATTTATCGACATCAAGAATAAGCCGTATCATTGATTGGACATCACATAAGTATTAAATCTCCTTTATATTATTGTTATATTATTTAGTTTTCAAAATATAAATATATTGTTATCATATTTTAATTGCTGTTTTTACCTTCTGTTATTTTCGTACGTAACAATTGAATCAATCGATTAAATGTTGAATTGTTTTACTTTTGGATTAATTGAAGCTTCTTTGATATTATATTAATTCATTTTCATATTTAAGTTGATTGATTGATTTGATTGATGTTTAATGTGTCTCAGTGCCCATTTCCCATAATTTTTAAAGAAATTCGGATTAATGTTTGCCCTGTTGACTATTTAGAAACCTTCTAACATAAACTCTTTATAATTTTTATGCTGCTTAACAACCTTATGTATATTCTAGATTGTATCTTTCATGTCTTTGTATGAAAGTCTGTTGATGATGCAAATTATGGTTTGTTACTTAGATTGCTTTAAAAACAAATAAACAACTAACTTATTATAAATCACATTTCTCATCCTTAAAACGGTGTAAATGTATAATGATAGTATTTCTACATTTTAAATGAGCCCTTATTAGTCGTCTTGGTAATCTATAAGTAAATCGAATCTCAACCACAGTTGACATTATATTTGGTTAAAGATTAAATCCAAGCTTCAAATCAAGTCATTTTTCATTTCAATGAATGTCGTTTCAAAGTATATGTTGGTTAAAAAAAGTGAAATTCATGTATGTAGGTGCACTCTATGTTATAAACTGAAGCAATGTGCTTGTTAACAGAAAATTATTACTAATTAAACTGTATTATATCAAGGATGGCAATGGTATTTAAGCAAAGATGTCTGCTGTTTATGGTACTGACCTCTATATTACCATTCATACTTTACATTCTTATTACAATAAATAATCTTACAGACAGTACAACTAAACACAATCAGAAGACGGACAACAGCAACCGTGTCAGCAAAAATGAGGAACATGAACTTGTCAAAATTATTAATGAACTAGATGACAATTATGATGAGGGGATACACATTAATAACTATGGCCTTACAAGAGGAATTAAAAAGGACCACAACATTGACAAAGAGCACAATTCCTACGATGACACAAACAAAAGATTTGAAAACAGAGAAAATAAGTATGAAAATGAAATAACTGAAAACAGTACAACTATCAATGATGTCCTTCCTGAAAACGCTTTACACTGTAACACATATGATCTCAACAAACCTTCTGATGATACTCTTAATTGTGTTACTCTTAAGACCAAAATTGGTGATGGAAAAGTTTGTGTGCATGACCCAAAAGAGGACAAATGGTTGTCATCCTCATTGGTAAAGACGGGTCGGTGGGAAGGTTGGATCTATGATGCACTAGAAGACTGGTTCCTAGCCTCCCAAAATGCGGATATGGGCTTCATTGATATTGGTGCCAATGTCGGCGTGTTTACTATGGTCGCTGCAATGTATGGTAAGAAGGTTGTAGCAGTTGAACCAATGATGGCCAATATAAAATGCATCCACCGAGGAATTGACATAAGTGGCTACAGAGATGATGTGGTTTTACTACACAATGCTATATCGGATTCAAGGACGCAAGTTACACTGCAGACAACTGTTGGTAATATTGCTGCAACAAGAATACAACCAAAGTCATCTCAAACAGAGTTACACCAAGGCCTAGAAGAAGTGAATACCATAACTCTAAATGACTTACTCGAAGTCACTACATTTCCAAATGCAATATTGAAGATTGATGTAGAAGGGCATGAAATTGAAGCATTCTTAAAATCATCTGATCTCTTTGCAAAAGTACATATTCCGTACATTATTATGGAATGGAAACTCACCTTACAAAGACCAGAGTGTGTTAAGTTGATATTTTACTTGTATGACTTGGGATATTTAGCATATAACAGACACATATCAAATGAACCATTGCATGTTGAAGATTATCTCAGATGGCCTGTCGATGTATACTTTAAAATGCAGCCCTATTATTATAACAAGGCATTAACATGACAAAATGTCACCACCTAGTTGAAGCAAGATAAAAAAGACCTTTTTGACCTTTAGGAGGTCATTAAAGGTCAAATCTATTTTGGCCTTGGGAATGTCATTTAAGGATCAAATCTATACTCAGTTGACTGATTGGCAACAATTTAATGCAAAAATTATTTATATATGTTTTACATAACTATTTTTGTTATCATTTTTTGTTTTTTGTGCAATTGTTTTAAGTTCCTTTCTACTAATTCTTGAGAATGAAATAAAATGTCTTACCAAACCTTGTTGGAACAAAATAGCAAATGCAACATTTTCTTAGACCTCCCAATATTGTATACAAGTACAAAGGAAATTTTGGTTGATTTAACAAAAAGTATGTAAGAACTTAAAACAAAACCCCCTAAAAATCAAGATATACCTTTTATTTCATTAACAAGATACTTTTTAAAAATCAACCAAACTTTCCTTTGTACAATTACAATATTGAGAGACCTAAACATGTTGTGTTTATGTCGTTTTGTTCCAATGAGGTTTGAATAGATGTTTCATTTCATTCCGAAAATATGATACCAAGAACGGAAGAAGTGTCTGATATAGAGAAAAGTATATATACATAATTCAAATTATAATGTTACCATCCAAAAGGTGAGATTTTCAGAATGTTTTGATGACTGGTTTAAGAGAAACATGTGTTCAAAAAGTTCACCATATCGATACCACTCCTTTAATCAATGTGTCTATGAGGTCCATTGGGTTTAGCTCAAGATAAGTGTCGAGTGTCTATCGATCACTCAATGTGTATGTGAGGTCCATTGTGTTTAGCTCCTATCAATCAATCAAGACATGTTCGATTTTCCTAAAAAGAAAAGTGGATTGATTGCTCCAGGGGCTTTAAAGATACTGAATTTGGATGACCAAAATGAACTGAAACCAATGGATAGTATGAGGTTTATCAATGGAGAAATAACATGGGGAACACTTATCTTAAAGCAATTAACTTTTTCTTTCAAGAAATATTTGATACATTAAAATAAAGAATAGTAATGCATTAAACAATGTAACAAGGCACAGACGTGAACAATATCGTACCTAAAACACAGCAGTGTGACAGTGAAGAATTTAGGACGGAAAATCCAAAATGGCCACCTTAAAATTAACCCAGAATGCCCAAAAACTAATCAGTTGTTAACTTTGATATGTAGAAACATCCCTGTAAATTTTAAATGAATCCGTCAAATGGTTTGGCTGGAAACCTGTAGACAAGTCTTGAAAGTGAAGATTTTAGGACGGAAAATCCAAAATGGCCACCTTGAATTTTACCCAGAATGCCAAAAAACTAATCAGTTCTTAACTTTGATACGTAGAAACATCCCTGAAAATTTCAGATGAATCCGTCAAATGGTTTGGCTGGAAACCTGTAGACAAGTCTTGAAAGTGAAGATTTTAGGACGGAAAATCCAAAATGGCCACCTTAAAATTTACCCAGAATGCCAAAAAACTAATCAGTTGTTAACTTTGATATGTAGAAACATCCCTGTAAATTTCAGATGAATCCGTCAAATGGTTTGGCTGAAAACCTGTAGACAAGTCTTGAAAGTGAAGATTTTAGGACGGAAAATCCAAAATGGCCACCTTAAAATTTACCCAGAATGCCCAAAAACTAATCAGTTCTTAACTTTGATACGTAGAAACATTCCTGAAAATTTCAGATGAATCCGTCAAATGGTTTGGCTGGAAACCTGTAGACAAGTCTTGAAAGTGAAGATTTTAGGACGGAAAATCCAAAATGGCCACCTTAAAATTTACCCAGAATGCCCAAAAACTAATCAATTAACTTTGATACATAGAAACATTCCTGAAAATTTCAGATGAATCTGTCAAATGGTTTGGCTGGAAACCTGTAGACAAGCTGAAAAGTGAGACGCCGCCCGCCCGTCAAGCTGGCGACAATATCGTACCTTTATTAGGTACGATAATAAAAATGATTGCATTTTTGGTGAAATGAGGTCATAATCCAAGATATAACTGTCTGAAATTGTTTGCGATAACCTACGTGCTCCTTTGAAATTTCATCTGATAATAACACCTATTCGACACTATTTGCCCAAAGATTATGTGGGATCAACTTGCATGCTTGATGAGAATCCGTTCATTTTGAAAGGGATAACTACCTCTTTGTACCTTGGTAATTTGACAAATGTCAAAGAACTTATTGGCCAGCTCAGTTTTTGTGTGTTACAGGTATATATTTATTTCATATCTTTTAAGGTAGCCTATTCCAGAGAATGTTGGCTTTCAATAACATTAACACCATCTATAATGTCTGGATGGTTCACAACTAGAGTTCACAGTGCCATCATTCCAGGTCTTCACCGATGCAAAGGGCTGACTGAAGGTTTGACTGCCCCTCTACATGGACATCAACCAATGTATTTTCCATGTTGGTAGCATCTAAAATATCTGATGCTCCCTCTTTATCTAATAGCAATAATTCTTTCAATTCACTTATCCTATATGACCTATACACCGTTCCGTCTTGATTTATAAAACTCAGACCAACTTGGGAGTCATTTCTTTCTGACTCTGAATCAGATTCTTTTATAACGGTTTCTTGATAACCTTGTTCATTCTGTGAAGAAATATCTTCAGGTTCCATAATAGTTTCAATATACGCATTCTCATCTGATGAAGCTTCTGTCACATCTTTCATCATATGTGTAGTTTCCGAATTATCATGGTTGCTTAGAGAGACTGCAGTCCCATCTTTAGTGATAACAACTGCACTGTTCAAATCTTCTGTTTCCCTGTTTAGTTTAGGTTGAGATAGTTTTTGCTTTGTGATAACCTGCAGTTTGTGCACTGTCCTTAGATGTTTAGTAAAGTTGCCTTTCATGGCACCTCTGTAGTTACATAGATGGCACTGGAATTTCTTCTCACCCTGAAATGTAAATAATAGTACATGTAGTATGGTTTAATGTACAATTGCATGGGATGATCGTAGCCACAAAGCCAGGATTATAAACGACAAACCAGGGTCATAGAAACTGTCAAGATATTGACCTTGTTTATGTACAAAATTGACCTTGCTCATATCCAAAACTGACCTTTTTCATATTCAAAAGTGACCTTGCTCATATACAAAACTGACCTTGTTCATTTTCAAAACTGACCTTCATATACATGACTGACTTTGTTTCATATACAAATCAGACCTCGTTCATATACATTACTGACCTTGTTCATATATACAAAACCTTGTTCATATACAAAATTGACCTTTTTCATATCCAAAACTGACCTTTTTCATATTCAAAAGTGACCTTGCTCATATACAAAACTGACCTTGTTCATTTTCAAAACTGACCTTCATATACATGACTGACTTTGTTTCATATACAAAACAGACCTCGTTCATATACATTACTGACCCTGTTCATATACAAAGCTGACCTTGTTCATATACAAAACTAACCTTGTTTATATGCATAAGACTGAGGTGCTCCAGGAAGGCTTTCTTCTTGATACACTTGAAATTACAGTCAGAATAGGTGCATTTGAACTTTTTATCTGAAATGAAGAATTTTATATATGAATTCATCCAGAGTTTTTCACTAAATGTTCAGGTTGTAAAAGTATCAATAATATTTAGATTGCAATAGTTATCTGTCTCTGAATTTGTTTGATTATATAAATGTTAATCTTACTAGCAACAATTTTGGGATGATTTTGTCAATAGTGAGGAAAAATTGTTGAATATTCCACCACAATTGACAAAGTTATTAATCTATTTGCATATTGTTTAGAAATTGTAAAAACATCTCAAGATTTGTCCTAAAATCTTGACAATTTATATTGTTAGATGTGCTGTATAGTTCATACCAACTGCATGGAATTTCTTGTGTCCATTTTTAGACGAGACATCAACGAAACATTTGCCACAAATCTCACACATTTCTGGTTTATCTCCACGATGACGTAGTAGATGGACCTCATAATTTCTCTTCACTTCTGTCCAGTAATCACAAAGTTCACAGAAGTATCTGAAATCACAGTCATGATAAAATCACCTTGTTAAATAGTGATATATCACACTTGTTTGTTGAAAGAATAACATATACATGTACCTGATGGGCACCTCGTTAGCTGCTAATTATGAGGAACTCAAAAAAGAAGCATTTCATTGAAATAGGCTGGTGTTTTATTCACAGTCAATAAACTGGACATGTATAGTACTTTATCCAAATATGGATCATGGGACCTTTTCAAAGCACTGCTCCAAATTAACAAACCTCTACAAGTGGAACACCTTCCAAGTGGAACACCTTCCAAGTGGAACACTATTTTGAGGTATTCCACTTACACAGGTTTTATTGTGCATCTTCATAAGACTATTTTATTACTTCTTCAAGTCTCCCTAATAGCATCATATAATACATACCAAAACCAACAATATCAAAATGCATGCTGTAAACAAATACAGTGAAACCTGCAAAGAGGAACACCTCTGTAAGTGGAACACTTTTTAGAGTCCAAACACCACACCTCCTAAGGGGGGCGCTTTATAGAGGTACAAAAGGTGTTCCACTTAGACAGGTTTTACTGTATTGGATTTCAAAGAAATCAACCATATTCACGGGGGATAAGCAAAACGAGGGCGAAGCCACGGACTGCGACTCGCGTAATTCAAAACGAGGTTACAACGCATTATAGCTGAACAATGACTGTAAGTCCAAACTTAATTTGGAAGGCATGTTAGGATTTGGGGTAGATTATTGGTTTGGATATTCTACAGAATAGCTAGTATGTTCCAGTCGGTGATCAACATATTCATACTCCACCTGCAATGGCATTCTTGGTGCTCGGCTGTCCAATAGTTTAGCATGAACACAAATGAATTCGAAATCTGCCACAAAAAATGTAATTTTGTCAATATTTGTCCCTAATATACCGATTTAAACAAAGGAATCAGAAATGACATCGAATTAATATAACTATTCATGTTCTGTTGTTACAATTACATCTTCGTGTGATATTTGGTAAGCGGAAAACGTACAATTACATAGAAAACTGGAATTTATAATAGTCGCAGTCCATCCATCTGCCCAACGCAGTCCGCGACTCAGTGTTGCTTTATATCTGAAGCTGAACGCAATCACAGCCAAAGGTAGATAGCACGATGTGTGTACAGGTGTGGCTGAAATGGAGCAACTTTGGACAAAATTGAATATAAAGGGCTATTTTAATAGACCTACATCGTGTCTCAATCCATTCTGCAAATATATACAAGCTGTCAAATACAGCTGAAATCATAAATTTATGGTAGCTAGCAATATTGATGGACTGTTGGAAAGATCATCCAAAATTACATTAACTCACCAACTCTCCAATTATTTGATATTTTCCTGATATCTTAAATACTAGTTAATGTACCCTTCCCCAACAGCTTTTATTGCCTCATCAAAAAGTTAATTGTTTCGCATTTCTACTTCTTATAAAAAGTCTCACCACTATCCAATTATCTATATATTTAACCCTATCCACAAATTGGTTTGTAATAAACATATTACGTTGTCATCTTGCGCTCGACTGTTCTGCCAAATACGCTATTGAATTGCCATATTTCTAGGTCTTAAACGATACAATATAGCAATTTGGGACATTGATTCAGGTAATAGATATATGTTAATCAACGTAACTTTGAATGATAATCTGGATGCTGACTTTCTTTTCCTGAAACAATAATAGCGTAGGAATATAGTTTACACTATCTTATTTATTTTGTGTTCGCGGCTGGACTGCGTTACTTAGAATATCAATGGAGGCTGTGTTGCGTTGTTGAAATAGCTTTGTTTACTGGACTGCGTCCACTATGAATGCGCAGTTTGAATCTAATTTTCTCCTCATGAACACATTCTATTACCAAATCATTTTCACGAATTATACTCGGAGCCTCAACTAACCTTTAGATATCAGAAACGTGTTAAAACTCCTTTCAAATGTATAGTAAATTAAATAATATGCACATATTTTACAGGTAAAATCAGAACTTTGCTACTGTTTTAGCTTGATCTGGACAACTGCTTATTTTCTTATCTACAGACTAACAGTAGATACAGAATAATATTTTGGTCACCGATTAGACACTACGATAGCATTTAAAATACCTGGATTTCTCTATTTTGTCGGAAGAAGCAGAAGGCACTGCCTGAAGGCAGAAGGCCAGAAGGCTGGGCTGCGGTGTAAAGTTACGCGAGTCGCAGTCCGTGGCTTCGCCCTCGTTTTGCTTATCCCCCGTGATATTCATATGACTTATGCATACAAGTCAATTTATATGCGAGTATATACATATGCTTAACCACATTTAATATAAACCAATAAAAAAACTGAAGCATATCCTTGTTCATTATTTATACAACTGCAATTCCTATTCAGAAGATACACTTTCACTCTGGTCACCTTTTGAAAATTTCTCTGAGAAATGTTATGTGCAAAATGCTATTTTTGTGGCTCAACAAAATCTGTTGAGTTTCATTGCAGGTGTGAATAGTATACTTGTATAGACCTCCCTAATATGTGATACCATTTGAACTTGAAGATGAATAAATTTGTTGAGCTAAAACCACAAAGTATATCTAGCATTTACATGTTGTTTACATAATAGGTTAAATAATGAAATTATAGAATCAGATGTTTATCCAGATATATAAACATTTTATGTTTCTAGCTTAACCAAACAAATAAACCATTTACTCCCACAGAACTATTCCGTATGTTGTTCAAGATCATTTCATGTGATCTGTTAAGATGAAAAGTTTGACAATAATCTTTGCATGGCTCACTGCTATATCAGCGCATGAGCTTTGTACAACAGATGATATCGAAAGACTCTCCAGGGAGATGTCTCAACTGAGAGAAGAAATTGGTGCCTGTAAAGATAAAGGTAAGAAAGAAATTAGAACTTCAATTGAATTTCTGTCATAAAATAATGTCTGCAGTTTTTTCCACTATTCGATTGTATTGATTTAAGATTTTTTGGGAAGTTTCTTGGTGTGAAAATCTAGAAAAAAAGTTTTGGACAAGCTAGGTAAATTTCTATCATCCTTGAAATAAAACAAAAAATAAAAGGTTCTTTGCTGCTAATTTCCCTTAATGATCATAATCATACACAGTACTAGTATCATTAATGAGAACTCTTCAATTGGATTTTCAGCATTGCGGAATAGTTTTTAGATATAAAATCATATGATCATTTTATTCATTTTTCTCTCAGGAAGGCTGAATCTCAGGCCATGATCCTATTATACTAGTTCTTAACATGCCATAGAACTGAAATATTCTTACAGTATTGCAAATGAGAAATTGAGAAACATGAGTGATCTGGTACACTTTCCACATAAAATATATCTATTTTCCAATTATAATTACCCAGTTATCAGTAACTAGTTAGCAGGTGGCCAACCTGAAGAATTTTTTTACTTGCATTTATTCTACATTGTGCAATATGTGCATTTTCCAGGTTCTGTTGACACTGATGTAAATGACTGTACTTCCCAAAAGAATGGAATAGCGAAAATCACAAGACAAAATGGTCGCAAATTTGACGCATTATGCAAAAATGAATGGTTGATAGTCTTGAACCGCTTTGATGGGTCTGTTAACTTTAACAAGGGATGGGATACATATAAGTCAGGTCTTGGAGATGTGGATGGAGAATATTTCATTGGTTTAGAAAATCTGGTTGGCGTGCTGAAACAAGGAAAGTATAAGCTCCGCGTAGAGCTAACAACTTGGCCAGATGATGGGAGTAAGACAAAATATGCTGATTATGGAAAATTTGATGTTGGTGATGAATCTGAAAATTATCGACTAACAGTAGGGGAGTACTCTGGTACAGCAGGTGACTCAATATATTCAATGGTAAACAGAGATGCTCACCTTTGGACATTGAATGGCTTTGAATTTACCACATATGATAGGGATAATGACAACTATTTTGGGGGTAACTGCGCCAACTGGAAAAATGCAAATGGGAAAAGTTCAGGACCGATGTGGTTCAACCACTGTTCAGTAGCAAGATTTTTTGCACCCTATATGAAAAATTCTCGATGCAAAGATCGATGGAATTGCATTGTTTGGTATTTCTGGCCTGATAAGATAGGAAAACCTGATAACAGTTGGTACCATTTTAAGGAATTACGCTTGATGATAAAGCCAACCTCATAGATAAGATTTTAATGTTTTAATGATTATGATAAAATATTAATAAAGCAATATCTTCTCTATAAACAATTATTCTGTCACCTTTAATGAAAAGTTTAAATTCCTGTGATGGGGGAATAATTTAAATTTTCTAATAAGGGAAAAATTCCAGCAATCTTATTACATACAATCGCAAAGAGTGTGATACAAAATCTGGAATTAAAAGCTTTGAAGCTTTGAAAAAATCAGCCTATGCAATTCAAACACTTGTGTTTGAGTCATTGCCCAGACATATGAACAAATGGACAGAAGATGGTTCCTGTATCCCTACACAAACAGGGATGTTTTTGTGAACATTTATCTAAATGAGCACAGATCAAAACACTTTGTCAGTCCCATTTATGAAGATGTCCCCTTAACTCCCATGTTACTTAAACCTATAGAACGAACCTCAATTTGAATCAAGTAGAAAAAAGATCTTTTTGGCCATTTTAGCCACTTTCAGAGTACTTGGGCTCACAGCTACAGTTTACTATACATTTGCACATAGCCATCATTTAGATTGATGGCTATGGAAAACTTGATATTCCCAGTCCATTTTAAAGGTCTTTTGTAAAAATGTAAGAAATCTTGGAAACACTTACTCTACTTCAATCGATGCTTAAAGGACAACTGAAATAGCTTTTCTCAACTTGCAGCTACAAAAATGTGGTTTTCTCCATTGTAAGCCCAACCTAGAGTTCTTGCGATAGCCATCATAAAATAAATGTTAGATAACTGCTAACGGTCATAAATAACGAAATAAAACTAACTGATCAATCAAATTGGCCCCCACATGATAAGTAACGTCATATACAAAATATAGCTTTGGTTTATTGGTTCCTTAGTAATCACAACGTCACGGCAACCATAGGATTGTAGTGTAAACCAAAACAAAACATTTTGGCATTATGACGTTATGGGCCACGTGGGGACCAGTGAGAGATCACGTGGGGGCCAATAACGTCACAACCAATTCGAATATTGCTTATTAAGCAGTTATAACGATCGTTAGAGTGAAATAATTTTCGCACTACTGATGAGAAAACATGTCCAAATATATTTATCAAAAAATTACATTGATTCCTTTAGGTTAAAAATACCATTTCATATCTGCTTTAACATTCTAAGGTATTGTTTTTCTAACCATATCGGGCTATCCGGAGTGGAAGAGGAAATATATTGACGAAAATCTGATCGGAGTTGATCATTTTCAAGATGGCTTTTCAGGAAGTCTCGCCAATGCGCATGCTAAAACCGGAAATTTCATGACATGGAGGCGCATGCACATTACTCAACTTCCTAAAAAGCCATCTCAGCAATGATTTCATGACAGCTATGCCTTCACACATTTTAATGGGTATCCTGTCCTTTATATGAATGGGGTAGTGGCTGGGCTGGGCATGATGCTTGTACATATGGTAGTTCCATTCTCTTACCTTTTATATGAATCGGGTAGTGGCTTGGCATAATGCTTGTACAAATGGTAGTTCCAATCTCTTACCTTTTGTATGAATCGGGGAGTGGCTGAGCATGATGCTTGTACATATGGTAATTCCATTCTCTTACCTTTTATATGAATGGGGTAGTGGCTGAGCATGATACTTGCGGGGATGCTTGTACATATGGTAATTCCATTCTCTTACCTTTTGTATGAATGGGGTAGTGGCTGGGCATGATGCTTGTACATATGGTAATTCCATTCTCTTACCTTTTATATGAATGGGGTAGTGGCTGAGCATGATGCTTGTACATATGGTAATTCCATTCTCTTACCTTTTGTATGAATGGGGTAGTGGCTGGGCATGATGCTTGTACATATGGTAATTCCATTCTCTTACCTTTTATATGAATGGGGTAGTGGCTGGGCATGATGCTTGTACATATGGTAATTCCATTCTCTTACCTTTTATATGAATCGGGTAGTGGCTGAGCATGATGCTTGTACATATGGTAATTACATTCTCTTACTTTTTATATGAACCAGGTAGTGACTGAGCATGATGCTTGTACATATGGTAATTCCATTCTCTTACCTTTTATATGAATCGGGTAGTGGCTGAGCATGATACTTGTACATATGGTTATTACATTCTCTTACTTTTTATATGAACCAGGTAGTGACTGAGCATGATGCTTGTACATATGGTAATTCCATTCTCTTACCTTTTATATGAATCGGGTAGTGGCTGAGCATGATACTTGTACATATGGTAATTACATTCTCTTACTTTTTATATGAACCAGGTAGTGACTGAGCATGATGCTTGTACATATGGTAATTCCATTCTCTTACCTTTTATATGAATCAGGTAGTGGCTGAGCATGATGCTTGTACATATGGTAATTCCATTCTCTTACCTTTTATATGAATCAGGTAGTGTCTGAGCATGATGCTTGTACATATGGTAATTTCATTCTCTTACCTTTTATATGAATGGGGTAGTGGCTGAGCATGGTGCTTGCGGGGATGCTTGTACATATGGTAATTCCATTCTCTTACCTTTTGTATGAATGGGGTAGTGGCTGAGCATGATGCTTGTACATATGGTAATTCCATTCTCTTGCCTTTTATATGAATCGGGTAGTGGCTGGGCATGATACTTGCGGGGATGCTTGTACATATGGTAATTCCATTCTCTTACCTTTTGTATGAATGGGGTAGTGGCTGGGCATGATGCTTGTACATATGGTAATTCCATTCTCTTACCTTTTATATGAATCGGGTAGTGGCTGAGCATGATGCTTGCAGGGATGCTTGTACATATGGTAATTCCATTCTCTTACCTTTTGTATGAATGGGGTAGTGGCTGGGCATGATGCTTGTACATATGGTAATTCCATTCTCTTACCTTTTATATGAATCAGGTAGTGGCTGGGCATGATACTTGCGGGGATGCTTGTACATATGGTAATTCCATTCTCTTACCTTTTATATGAATCGGGTAGTGGCTTGGCATAATGCTTGTACATATGGTAGTTCCATTCTCTTACCTTTTATATGAATCGGGTAGTGGCTGGCCATGATGCTTGTACATATGGTAGTTCCATTCCCTCCTCGTTCTGTAACTTTTCCCACACTCTGTGCACAGAAATCGCTTTGGTCTCTCATTCAAATGAACACTTTTGTAATGGTTCTGAAACAAAATGAAACAAAACATTAATGAAAATGTTACAATATCTAATGTGACAGTCACTTTAATGAAGAGTATACTTGTTCATGTTTGCACCTAGTTTTTCTCCACATAGACAAGACAATGACAAGGCATTAACATGACAAAATGTCACCACCTAGTTGCTCACAATATTATTAGTTCAATCTTAAGTCAGATTTGAATTCCTGAGGCCTTGTAGATGATTTTGAAAAAAAATTGGTCAATTTGAAGCAAGTTGAAAACATACCTTTTTTGATCCTTAGAAGGTCATTGAAGGTGAAATCTCAAATCTAAAGTCAGATTTGAAATTCTGAGAACGTGAACATGATTTTGAAAAAAATTGGTCAATTTGAAGCAAGTTGAAAAAATACCCTTTTTGACCTTGAGAAGGTCATTGAAGGTGAAATCTCAAATCTAAGTCAGATTTGAACTTCTGAGAACTTGTAGATAATTCTGAAAAAAATTGGTAAACAAGCAAGTTGAAAAATACCTTTTTTGACCTTGGGAAGGTCAAATCTTTTTTGACCTTGAGCAGGTCATTGAAGGTCAAATCTCAAATCTATAGTCAGATCTGAACTTTTAGATGATAGTGAAAAAAATGTGGTCCATTTAAAGCAAGTAAAAAAGACCTTTTGACCTTGAGAAGGTCATTGAAGGTGAAATCTCAAATCCAAGGTCAGATTTGAACTTCTGACAACTTGCAGATGATTTTGGAAAAAATAGTAGTCAGTCTAAAAGTATTTGTTAAGTTATTGGAAGTTGTAAGAATTTGATACAGACGTCAACCGCCGATCGCCAAATGCCATCACAAAAAATGGAGACCATAACAATATGTCACACATTGACATAAAAATCAAAGAATGCTAATGATTAATGAATATTATAAGCCAGTGACAAAACAGTTAGTCATCATTATTTTGATTAGCCCTACCACACTTCGATAGGCCAAAGATTCCTACCAATTTATGACAAGGAATCATCCACATGCCCCTTTAAGGTCAGCATTTTGCCTTTCAAGTTTGACATCCTGCCTATGCATGTAGATGAAAATGCAAAAACATTAAACTATGCTATAAACCTAATACCCTTTGTAAGAACTTTCAACATAAATACTTTTGAATAATAAACCTTAAAACTCCTCCAGCCATTTAGAGCTGATCATTGCTTTACCAGTGAACTTTCCATAAATGTGCTCTGTATTGACTTTATCTGTAGCCCAATTGAGCTCATGGTACATACCTCAAGAGCCCCTTTGGTTCTAAATGCTCCAGTACAATCATCCCATGAACAGGTGTATGGACGCTGGTCACTGTGGATCAACTGGTGGGTGACAAGGGAACTGGCATGTTTAAATCGGGAGCCACAAACCTAGAATACATGTATATTTACTATATTATATGAGACACTATACACCCCTCTATGAGTTTTGGCATCCGGAAGTCATCCCCATTTATGGGACTGTTAAAGATGATTTATGATTGAATTTGAGTTTGCTCGCTGAAATGTATGACTTTGTCGATTATGTTAAATGGCTACAAATAAACAGACTTTAACACTGGAGCAAATGGAGACTACTGATTGCCAAACCCTTGGAGGGGAGTGAAGTTTGACATCATGACAGTCTTCTAACCTATTTCACATATTTCTAATATACTGAATCATACTTTCTGTATGGGGCCCACCCCCCCCCTAAGTTGGGCCCAAAAAAATGTTGGGCCAAAAAAGGCCTTAAGGCTCCAAAAAGTGGGCCTTTCTGGTCATTACTGGGCCCCCCTTGTTGGTTCCTGGATCCGCCCCTGCATGTAACATGTTGCCTCCAAGGAAAATGGTGGAGATAGGAGGGGGGGGGGGTTCCAGAAAGTGTGCAAAACTATACTTCATTCTATAGGAGACTTACCTCACATGCATATTCTTTGTCATTACTGTGCTTCTTCATGTGTGTGCTGATACGGGTCTTCTCTGCTGTTATAAAGTCACACCCTGAATGCTACAACATTATTAAAAGAGACATGCATATTCTTTGTCATTACTGTGCTTCTTCATGTGTGTGCTGATACGGGTCTTCTCTGCTGTTATAAAGTCACATCCTGAATGCTACAACATTATTAAGAGACATCTACTTGTCAAAAGGTTACAAGAGTTTGACAATTTGTTACAGACACTAAATTACAGCTGCTAACTGCAAATGCTGATTTTGTCCATAAAAGGATATAAAATTCAGATGGAACCCTGAACTCTTTGACAATATAAATCTATAAAACTGCAAAATGTTATTTTCAAATAAAAATGTTGATGATTAAAACTCAGATAAACTCATATTAGATTGTTAAGATTAGTTTGCACTTCGTAATTTTTAACTGAGAAGAATAAGGATAGAAACTACTATTTACCTGACAGCTATAGATCTCATAATGTTCTGGATAAGGAATAGCATGTTTGTTGAACTTGTGATTGGAGAGACCCCTTCTTTTGTAACTACTATAACTGCATAGGTCACATCCATATTTCTTGAACTTTGGCTTCTTTCTGACATATAAGGTTGTTGGTGAATCATTGTTAAGTGGTGTATCTGTACTCTCTGTGCTGGTGCAATTTTGAATGTGTTTTTTGTAAGATAGTTGGTATTTAAATTTCGAGTCACACTTAGTACATGTATATTCCTTTCTAGCTGGTATGTTCTTTGAATCAGAAGGACAATGTTTGCAATGGTTGTGATATTCCCTCTTTGCATTGATGAACTGTTTATGGCATTTTGGACATTCTTGGGAATCTCTCTTGAGCCCACTTTTACCTGTTGCAAAAGGCTCCTGAACGCTTGGACAATCTGCATGAGGCTCATTTGTTCCAGGGCCCTTTACATCACAGACAATGCTCTCCACATCTTCAGCAATGTTAATCAAAGAGTCATAACTAACAGCACTCATTTTAGAATAATTTGATTTGTTTTTATTGCCAACACTTGTCCTGTATTTCAAGGGAAGTTTAATTTGCCTGCCACTTCTACTTTTAAATCCAGATTTAAGTTTTTGATATTTGATATCAGCATTAATGTCTTTAAATGCTTCAAGTTTCTCTTCATTTTCTTCAACAAATGCATATTCAAATGCAGTTTTTGAATCATTTTTGATTACATCTGTATCCATAGTTGTTTCAGTCAATACATCAATAATTTCCTCTTCTGAGATAGGTTTTGGTTTTATCACATCTTTATCACTTGCACTCGTATTTGGTGGCATTTCAATTGGAGAATTATTACTTGCAATCATATTTGGTTGAGTATCACTTATACTTGCATTTGTAGGAATATCAATTGCACTTCTATTTGGATGAGTATCACTTAAACTTGCATTTGTAGGAATATCAATTGCACTTCTATTTGGATGAGCATCAGTAATTCTTGTTCCTGGTGAAACATCACTTGTATTTGTTTTTTGTTCAGTATCACTAGCTCTGTTGGTAGGAAGTAGAGACTGTTTGGCAAATGAATCAACAGATGCTAACTTTAAGATTTCACATGTATGTAAAATAGATTCATAATTCCATTTGTTAATATATAACTTCCCAGTGTATATGTATCTAAGTACCACCATAAAATCAGCGCAGTTGATCTCATTAGGAAGTTGGAAATTGTTCTCATTTCTTTCAACTTGGGTTGAAGTGAAGAAGGTGGAGGTACATTGAAGGATACAACTATGGGCCTGATAGGATGTGTTACCCAGTAGTAAATGTATGTCACATAGATGACCCTTGTTGCGCATCTCCCACAATGTCTCATGAAAATTGTTTAAATAATTTACATCCTGTATTTCCTGAAATTATAAAAAGAAAAAGATGCCAATTTTTAACAAGACATTAACATGCAAATGTCATCACCTGCCATTTGTTACAAACTAGGACCACTGAATGCTGCATACTAACCACCAAACACCATCCACAAAAAAGAGGTTGGAGACTGAAACAATTAAAATGCTGTAAAAGTACATTTGTATGTTACACAACTGACCCTCAATGTGTAGGTTGGCAGTCTATTACAGTCTGAAGATATACCTTTCATATATTTTTGTTCAGCGCTTTCTTGGATGTATCAATAAACTGAAGGGGATTTGAAGACTGTTAATGAAAAGGGGATTTGCAAACTGGAGTTAAGGTACTGGTGGAGGGAAAACATTTTTGAAAAGAATTACTTTGCCTGCCCATTTTATTTTCTGGTACAAAATAAAGTACAGTTGGGGACATAAATAAATGACAGGTGGATTTGCTGAAGTGAGGATTTCCCATGTTAAAAATAAGAGAATTTACAAGAGGCCATAAATCAGTGGATGAGATTATACAAAATGTAAAATATACAAATTTTAAGGGATATGTATCTAGACAATATTGGAAATTATGGGCTTTCAGACCACCATAATTAGGAAATGGTGATCGAAAATCGACCTGTCATTTATTTTTGTCCCCAACTGTATGAAGGCATCTGTGTATTTACTTGCTTTTTTCAGGAAAGCATCATTTTTCCATATGCTGTTACATGTACACTGTAGTCTTTTAAATGCTTATCTTTAGATTCAAAATTGTCAAGGAAGTTGTGAGGAATGCTTATACTTAATTTTTTGTTTACTGGTCAGGACTGAAGTAATCCAGATGCAAATATTCCTTAAGGCGAAGCTAAATTAAATAAAAAGTACAAAAAATGACTGCCATATTTTTTTGATAAAGACACATGTTTTTAAAATCGGTTTACCTTGTATATGAATTGTATATCTTGACAAATGAAACATGTCAAAGTTAACATCACACATAAACGCATTTTTCTAAACTATGAATTGTAGGTGTATGGATCCCCAAAGCTGGCGTGAAGAGTGCAAAGTGAGGCTAATTTTTGAAAGTTTCAAGGAGTAGCCTTGCAACAGTCACACATTTGCAAGAGTCTAAAATTTCCACAAATCATCTTACCTTTCCCAGGAACAACGAAGGAGCATGAAAATGTGTACTTCTTGCATTGTAAGAGTATAATAAAGCTCAAACCATTGTAAATTCTAAATATTTCATGTCCACCATTTTGTTTGCCAGAACTACTTCTAGACTTCCTGATTAATCCTCATACAAGTTTTGTGACTACACCAAGTGGCATGGATTATCACCTGTATATTTTATCTATTACAGTATAATTATCATGATAGATACATGATAGATGCTTTATGAATGATAAACAATGGATACATGAATGAGAATAACTCTGGACTAAAAAATAGTTCCAGGAAACAAAATGGTAGACATGAAATATTTAGAATTCACAATGGTTTGAGCTTTATTATACTCTAACAATGCAAGAAGTACCCATTTTCATGCTCCTTCGTTGTTCCTTGGTAAGGTAAGATTATATCTGGAAATTTTGAATTCTTTCAAATGTGTGACTGTTGCAAGGCTACTCCTTGAAACTTTCAAAAAATAGCCTCACTTCACACTCTTCATGCGAGCTTTGGGGTGCCATGCACCTCCAATTCATAGTTATGAAAAATGTGTTTAAATGTGAGGTTTTCTTTTATGTGTCTCTTTAGTCAGGAAATACATTCACATACAACAGTATACAAAATCTTCTGACTTTATCAAAAAAATATGGCTCCCATGTTTTTGTAATTTTGATTAACTTAAATGTCACCTTAAGATGAATTTAATACAGAAAAGTTCCATCCAACTTATACACTCAGTTATTAGCTATTTTTGATACCTTCGTTGAAAGTATTAAATTAGCCAATTTATAAACAAGTTTATTAGTGTAATTCTTCACCTCTTCAAGCTGGTACAAGAAACATGTCCCCTGTTAAATGATCCAGGTTGAATCCAAATTAAAACAAGCAATATACAATATTATCAAAATAATCAAATCAATCCTATTACATCTTAACTAATAAAATGATTCATAATGCTTCAAAATTGCAATGTTAAAAGTTGTGTTATTCAATGATTATATTTTCTGATGGTTCTAATTAAAAATCTGAAAACATAACTCAAAGTTAAAATTATCAAAACCATTACTTGTGAATTTCCTATTTAGTTTGTCACCAAACAAGTGGTTTAAAGGGCCTCAACTCAGTACACCAATGATTGTTTTATGAGGTGTGCTGGAGCTCGACTAGGGTCTAGTCAGAGCTTGTGTTTAGGCTGGGCAGAGCTAAGACATGGTTGTATGTCAGATCACTGACAGTGGCTGGGTAAAACCAACCTTGTCTTTCGGACTGACACTGCTCGTGTCTGGGATAAGGGTGTCCATTGGGGAGGGTGATTTACAGGGCCTCAACTCAGTACACCAATGATTGTTTTATGAGGTGTGCTGGAGCTCGACTAGGGTCTAGTCAGAGCTTATGTCTATGCTGGGCAGAGCTAAGACATGGTTGATATGTCAGATCATTGACAGTGGCTGGGTAAAACCAACCTTGTCTTCTGGACTGACACTGCTAGTGTCTGGGATAAGGGTGTCCATTGGGGAGGGTGATTTACAGGGCCTCAACTCAGTACACCAATGATTGTTTCATGAGGTGTACTGGAGCTTGACTAAACAGTTGACTAGCTTGTGTCTTAGCTGGGCAGGGCTAAGGCATGGCTGACATGTCGGATCACTGACAACGGCTGGGTGGATCCAACCTTGTCTTTTGGCCCGATACTGCTAGTGTCTGGGATTAGGGTGTTCCACAGGGAAGGTGACTTGCAGGGGTAGGGAAAATGGGCGTCAGAAAGTCTAGGGAGTGGTTGGATAGGGGTATGGAGGATGAGGGAGAGGGTAAGATAGTAGGAGGTATAGTTTTGGATCTTTCATAACAGAAAAAAAATTGTATAAATAGTAAAGCCTGCAGGTCTTAATATGAAAGAACTTAATATGACTGTCATTTATTAAGCAGTAAAAAATTTGCATCATAGGTGACAAAATGTTTCTTCTTTCCTGGTGAATGTCAATTCTCACATCATACAAATGTAATTTTAGGTGATCTATCTGCATGGGGTGAGTTTGCAGGTGTAGGTTGTAAGGATTTTACTACCTTTTAATATTATACTATATCTTATTCTTCACATAAGTCATACTTTAATTTGACCTCTTTTGCAAATAAATATCTCATATCTAAAATCTTGACATCTTGCACTATAAGATAAAATATCAAAGCTTTATTATTATGTCAATACTGTAAAAAAGAAAAAACTGAAAAATTATTTTAGAAGAAGCTAACATCCCCATTGTCTAAAATTGGAAGATTCAAAGTGGAATATGGAACAATATTCATGCATGGAATTTGAGAGAGGGAGAGAAATCAGCATAAAATATAAATTTTGCAAGGGAAGAACTCAACATAAACACAGTCTTGTGACATCTTATAGTAAGTACATGCACATGAGCAATCAACACTTCATATTTCACATTTACATTACCAGTAAATGGAAGTTGTCATGGTGTCTCTAGGGATGTTGTTACCATGTTTACTAGGATTAGGAATAGTCTGGGTACAACAAGGGACCTGTCATTCCGAGGATCCCACCCCTGCTATACTCGCAAAGTAAGTACATATTGTAAAGAAATACATACATGCATACAGATTAGCTTCATGATTTTAAGCTAGAACTGCAAAAATACTAATATAAAACAAATATAATTATGTCAATTTTTGATAATTGTATGTGATGTCCATTATTCTAGAATGAACAAGTCTTTAAAATGTCACCACCTGCCATTTGTTACAGATGCCAAACTCAGAATGCCAACTACCGTCACAAAAAATTGGAGACTATGACAATATGTCAATAAATATTCCCATTTATTTTCTTGCATTCAATGAAACGTAGGAGAAGTGGTAAGACGAATATGCTTCTTTTATTGCAGGCGTGTTGGGGACCAAATAATGAAACATCAAGTTGCATTCTTCCGATGGCATTATGGTGGAGCAGTTCTATTTGAAGGTCTTTTCCTAGCAAGTCAAGCTTTCAATCTCAACTACACAGATGTACTTGATAAAGTCTTAGATGATTTTAAAACCAACAAGGCATCTTATGGTTATATGGTGGTCCATAATATAACAGTTCCCTGGTTCAGGAATATTGGAGATGAAATTGGATTGTTCCCCATAGGGTACCTAAATCGAGTACTGTCAGAAAGTGGTCGGGTTGAAAAGTATGATAACACCACTGATTTTTATATCGCTACAGAAGTTGTGAGGAGATACATTCTTGGTTGGCCATCTCATCTTGAAGATACAACAGTGTGCCGGGAATATGGCTGGCCAGATAGGCAGGTTGGACCATTCTTATGGGCAGATGATATGTATATGGGACTGACCCTAGCAGCAAGGATAGGACGTGTAACCAAAGATCCAAACCTCATGGATTGGGTTCTTAACCAGACCATACTCTTCTCCAGTCACTTGCAGGATCCCATTGATGGTTGTTTCAACCATGGCTACAATGCCAAGACAAACACGCGCTCATGTTGTAAGTGGGGCCGTGGAAGTGGATGGATCCTAATGGCCAGTTATGAAGCACTTACATTCAAAAATCAACCATGGGTGAAAGAATTAGGTCTCCATAATGATCCAAAATTCGACAAAGTCCTAAGCATTTTACGTTCACATATAAAATGCATAGTTGCTAACCAATCCCCTGATGGGCGCTGGCATCAAGTTATTAATGAAACATCAACATATCTTGAAACATCTGGGAGTGCAATGGCACTATCAACACTAATAAGGGCGTGTATGTTTGGCTGGGTTGACTATGCTACTTATAAACAAAATGTAGAACTGGGATGGCAGGGTTTGCTCAAAACAGTAGCACCTGATGGAACAGTGAGTGGTGTGTGCGTAGGAACAGGTATGTTTTGAGAAGTAGTACTATTGTACATTGAACATGTACATGCTTATGTTCCCAACTTTAACTTGTATTGTAATTCATCAGACTGGGCTGCTTAATCACTTTGGAAGAAAAACCCAAAGGAGAGGAACAGCCTAGACTGATGAATTCCATGAATGATGTAGTGGTGGGGAAGATAATGAAAATGCCTTCTAATTTAGAAGACAGGAGACGAAATAACAATAACAAATTGTTATACAAAATGTGGTTGTCATGTTTATAAATGGAAATTTAAAAGGAGTTGAATTTACAAAAAGTAAATTTTGAAATTTATATATAACATATTAAACTTTATTACACTTTATCATTGCCCTTGATAATTGTCCACTATCCTCTAAATGCATGTGCTTAACATCATACACTCTGTTCCTTCTTTACAAAAGAACATAGTGCTTGAAGTCTGGCTTTCTGCATTAAGAGGATGAAATAACACGTGAATATGTCAATGTTGTAGGGATACAGTCTACTGTTGCAGACTATGAGGCTAGGCCAACAAACTACCTCCTTGGTGGAAATGGGGGACTAGGGAGCATACTGTATGCTATAACATGTGAATATGTCAATGTTGTAGGGATAGAGTCAACTGTTGCAGACTATGAGGCAAGGCCACCAAACTACCTCCTTGGTGGAGATGGGGGACTAGGGAGCATACTATATGCTATTACACATGAATATGTCAATGTTGTAGGGATAGAGTCAACTGTTGCAGACTATGAAGCTAGGCCAACAAACTACCTCCTTGGTGGAGATGGGGGACTAGGGAGCATTCTATATGCTATAACACACGAATATGTCGATGTTGTAGGAATAGAGTCAACTGTTGCAGACTATGAGGCTAGGCCAACAAACTACCTCCTTGGTGGAGATGGGGGACTAGGGAGCATACTATATGCTATAACACATGAATATGTCAATGTTGTAGGAATAAAGTCAACTGTTGCAGACTATGAGGCTAGGCCAACAAACTACCTCCTTGATGGAGATGGGGGACTAGGGAGCATACTATATGCTATAACACATGAATATGTCAATGTTGTAGGGATAGAGTCAACTGTTGCAGACTATGAGGCTAGGCCAACAAACTACCTCCTTGGTGGAGATGGGGGACTAGGGAGCATAGTATATGCTATAACACATGAATATGTCAATGTTGTAGGAATAGAGTCAACTGTTGCAGACTATGAGGCTAGGCCAACAAACTACCTCCTTGGTGGAGATGGGGGACTAGGGAGCATAGTATATGCTATAACACATTAATATGTCAATGTTGTAGGGATAGAGTCAACTGTTGCAGACTATGAGGCTAGGCCAACAAACTACCTCCTTGGTGGAGATGGGGGACTAGGGAGCATACTGTATGCTATAACAGATTACCAATATTTCAAGAAGTCAGAACAGGATGGATCAATGGGAAAATGGACTTCTTATCCACACAAAATCTAAGGTTTGATTGATGAAGCAAACAGGACACAAAAGAACAATATCAGTTAGGCTACAAAGATTTGCTGAACCTGTACATACATGTATAGTTGTATGAGTGTTTGGTGCTTCAAGATTAAAGTCTGTACATATGTTGAAGGTTATTAAACCAATCAAAAGATGAACATTCAATTGACAATGTGTAATTTTTTCCAGAATTTTTCGATAACTGGTTCAATACAAGAGAAAATGTCTAATTTAGTTCACCAAAACATAATGAGATCTTTCTATAAATTTTATTACTGCTACTTAAAAATAAATTTTCTTTGTCAAGGGAAGAAGTCAACATTTTTTGATAAAGGGAAAAAGAGTTATTCCCATCTTATTTGGGGACAGTTGCAAGTTTCTGCAACTACATGTATTGGTCCAAAGACATGGCATGAAACTGGCAGAAATAATAAGAAACATAAGAAATGTAGGAGGATCATTTTCATAAGGTTAAAGAGCAATGGGATTTGGAGTATTTTTTTCAGAGTATTGGGTTTCGGAGTAATGGGTAGGGATGCCACGGTTTCCTTATATTGACAGGACAGAACAACCCTCGTGTACTGAAGATTTCGGTCCATGAATTAAGAATATACTTTTCCTCCTGTATATGACACTATAACTTCCCTAATGCAGGATGAATATGATCTAAACTAGTATTTTCTTTCGTTTTTACAACTCATCTGCTGGATTACGTTCATGCGTAAATGCCATCTAGCGGTAATTACTATTACTAAGTGATTATAATAAACGTAAATTCAGGACAAAACATTCATATTTAGACTGTTTCCCTTTGAAATATGCTTTAATTTAAATAATAACAAAGAACTTTATCGGCGAGAAAGGTAACAACTTAAAATTAATCTCAGATAACCAGTTTTTGCTCAACATCTGCAGCCCTCTTATGACATTCAAAAGATACGCGATGCATAAGCATAACCAGAAATAGATGGAAAATCTAAGTTGTTGAACTGTTTTAAACGTAAAATGCTGTATCTCCTGATTGCCACTTTGATTTTGTTGTGATAAAAACATAATATAAGTACAGTACTAAAGAACTTACATGTAACTTTTCCATTTCCTCCAAACCTCTGGGAATCTTATTTTCTTTTATACAGATTTACTCTTCTCAGCCTTAGACTCTGTTGTTGCATTTTTTCTCTCATTTGAAGGAACTCTCACCTGCAATTTATAATCATCAATTCATGATGCAAATCATTGGATAAGCTACATTGCACATATGCTAATTACAAGAAGTTATTGAACAATTTATAATAATTTCAACAAACCACGATTTTTCAGGTGCAATTACATCATGTACAACAGCTAGGGTGTGGTAAGTTTAACTCTTTATCATATTAGATTCTATTGGGAAAAACATTTCACAACTGGAGATTATAAAAAATCAACTCCATAGTTGTATTTATTCAGCATATTGAGAAACTTGGTGAAGAAACATGGAAAATTAAAAAGACAGTCAATGCATCACAATAATCACTTTAGGCATGGGCTTTCAACTAGAAGGGTAGGCAACTTCCCACATTTCATCCATAAACACTGCCTTTGGGTTTTCAAAATTGGAGAATAAACACATTCCAAGGAAATCTTATTTTGTACTTTTTATGGATGATTTAAAGAAATTAAACGGTATTCTTGTTCAAACTACCGTAAAATCTACCGTTATTATCTGGAAATTCTGAAAAATTGAAGTCTTCCCGTACTGCCCTTGTCTGTGACAGTGGTTATTGGGTACTTAGTAAGTAACTAAGTAAGCTGGCGGGTAATCAGTTAACACACTGGGGAGTATTGTGATGCAAAAACACAGTGTTCAACTACACAGGTTCTACTATAGTTATAAAAACACTGAAGTGTTCTACTTGTTAGTCTGTTTATGAATGAGTTCCATGAATGCTGTGTTAGAAAAACTTACTTTATTATTTATTCATTGAAGTGTGTCAAAATCTATGCAAAATCAGGTTTTCTAATCTACCGCAAAAACTACTGCATTTTTCAAAATCTTCCACAAAACTACAGTTTTTTCAAAAATCTACCGTAAAAACGACCGCATTTTTTCCAAATCTACCGTAAAACTACAGAATTTTTCAAAATCTTCCGCAAAACTAGTTTTTCAAAAATCTACCGCAAAAACTTCCGTATTTCTCAAAATCTACTGTAAAACTACCACTTTTTTTTCAAAAACTTCCGAAAAAGAACAGTTTTTTCAAAAATCTAATGCAAAACCTGCTGAATTTTGAAAAAATCTAATGTAAAACTTCTGCATTTTTGTCGAAAAATACCGCAAAAACTACCCCCATTTTGAAAAAATCTACCCCAAAAATACAGCAATTCAAAAAAAACTACTGCAAATTTTTGGTCTTAGGTTTATATATGTCACGATATAGGGACAAAAGATATTGACATTTTAAAAGTACTGTTTATTTCGTTTTGTTATTATGAAAAGTAATTAAGGAACGTTGGCTACCTTGGCTGTTGAAACCTGGTGATATAATCATTATCTTTACGAAGAATAGATTATGTTTTATGCAGGCATTTTAAAACACGTTACTTTGCCTTTAAAACGTTCGTTCATTGTCAATGGATGATTTTTTATGTAGCCATTTCTAAAACACGTTACTTTGCCTTTAGAACGTTACCTTAATAGACTTTAAGTTTTCTCTAATAAGATTGGATGCTTTTTATGTACGCATTCTTAAAACACGTTACTTTGCCTTAAAAACGTTACTTTATTGGACTTAAACTGATCTCTACGAATGGATGATTTTTTTTATCTAAGCCATTTTCAAAACAAAGTACTTTGTCAGTAAAACGTTACTTTATTCAACTTTAACAATATTCCACGAAGAATGGATGAATTTTATGTAAGCATTTTCAAAACACGGTGCTTTGCCTTAAAAACGTTACTTTATTGGACTTTAACTTATCTCCACGAAGAATGGATGATTTTTATATGTAGGCAATTTCAAAACACAGTATTTTGACAGTAAAACGTTACTTTATTCGATTTTAACCATACTCCACGAAGAATGGATGAATTTTATGTAAGCATTTTCAAACACGTTACTTTGCCTTAAAAACGTTACTTAATTGGACTTTAACTGATCTCCAAGAAGAATGGATGATTTTATATTAGGTATTTTCAAAACACAGTACTTTGTCAGTAAAACGTTACTTTATTCAACTCAAACCATACTCCACGAAGAATGGATGGCTTTTTATGCAGGCATTTTCAAAACACAGTACTTTGCCTTAAACACGTTACTTTATTGGACTTTAACTTTTCTCCACGAAGAATGGATGAATTTTGTGTAGTCTTTTCAAAACACAGTACTTTGTCAGTAAAACGTTACTTTATTCAACTTTAACCATACTCCACGAAGAATGGATGGCTTTTTATGCAGGCATTTTCAAAACACAGTACTTTGCCTTAAAAACGTTACTTTATTGGACTTTAACTTTTCTCCACGAAGAATGGATGAATTTTTGTGTAGTCTTTTCAAAACACAGTACTTTGTCAGTAAAACGTTACTTTATTCAACTTTAACCATACTCCACGAAGAATGGATGGCTTTTTATGCAGGCATTTTCAAAACACAGTACTTTGCCTTAAAAACGTTACTTTATTGGACTTTAACTGATCTCCACGAAGAATGGATGATTTTATATTAGGCATTTTCAAAACACAGTACTTTGTCAGTAAAACGTTACTTTATTCGACTTTAACCATACTCCACGAAGAATGGATGGTTTTTTTATGTAGGGCCTTCTTAAAACACGTTACTTTGCCGATAAAACGTCACTTTATTGGACTTTAACTTTTCTCCACGAAGAATGGATGAATTTTTGTGTAGTCTTTTCAAAACACGTTACTTTGCCTTAAAAACGTTACTTTATTCGGAGTGGCTCCAGGACCGACAATTGTCGGTACTGGAGACTGTCCAGGGGTATTTGCTGGGGTACCGACAATTGTCGGCACTCTATCGTCACCTAGTAGTGTCAGATAGAGAACCGACAATTGTCGGTACGCAAGTGGCTGCTACGTGTTTTTGCTAGAGAGCCGACAATTTCATAAATAAATTCACTACTTTTAATTTCATAGATAACTTCATCACTGGTAGTCTAGTGGTTAGCGAGCACGATTCGAACACACTCGGTCCTGAGTTCGAATCCCGGCAAGACCTACTTTTTTCTTTTGAGGGGGGATAGTGCTTCTTTTGCAGTATGGAATCGTACAGGCATTAACTTGTAGTGAGCCATAATTTATTTCGACAAAAATTGATTCAACTTCCATCAAAATTGTCCTACAAGCTTCAATTAAAAAACATTTTAAAGCTCTTTTCTTGTTCTATCTAATGGGTCGATATATACAATTAGGAGGGGATGCTTTCGCCCCCGTCGACCTCTACCCTTACTACGCCATGGCACAGGAGAAATATCTCATTTGGAATATATCACTGTTTACTATGCGTTTGGTAGCTCTCTCATGCGAGATGGAATCGTAGCCATTAACTAAGGGAGCCAAATGCAACTTCCATCAAAAATTGTGCTATAAGGTATGAGTACCGTAATCCAACACCAAATTCGAAAAATTACAATACTTTGCACATATGGCGTTCGTGACCAACTATGAAACGCTTACCCCCCATAGTGTTATACATCAAAATGCACCTGTCCATATAGGGGTTCGATTGAAATTATAGGGAGTCGGGTTACTTTTTGAGATATCAGCGTCCGTTTATTGTAACTCGCGTTTGCTACCACTTCCTCAATTCTGATATGACAGGCAAACGCGTAGTAAACATCCTCACGTTCTGAACTATTTTGACCTACATCGCTATTTTCGTAATTCAAATGAAAGTTGAACTCCTCTTTATTTTGATACCAAATAGTGGCATACTAGGTACCCTAGAAGCCAACTATGGGTTATTTAGAACGATACCACAGGTTTATAAATGGACTATATACCTTTTGGCGGATGGATATGGAACCTCATACCATACGATAAGCTCTAAAAAACATTCTAGCTATCTTCTTCTATCTAATGGGTAGCAAACGCCCCTTCCTTTTTATTGGGTTTTCAACGTTTACTACCATTCCCTGTTCCCGGGCTACCATTTTTTGACTGGGTTTGGTAATCCCCGGGTAACCGGGGCTAATGCCCTCCCCGGGTTTTGCACTTGTTCCCAAAATATCCGTATGATATCTGAAATATCCCCCCGCGCATTGCGCATGCGCCAGAAAATTCGAAAATCAATATTTGTCGGTCCTCTAGCGTGTAAACACAGCATATCTCCCGTACCGACAATTTATTTGTCGGTCCTCTAGCGTGCCACCACATCAGAGTCTAGAGTACCGACAATTACTCTAGCCTTTACGTACTTTATTGGACTTTAACTGATCTCCACGAAGAATGGATGGTTTTTTATGTAGGGCCTTCTTAAAACACGTTACTTTGCCTTAAAAACGCTACTTTATTGGACTTTAACTGATCTCCACGAAGAATGGATAATTTTTTATGCAGGTATTTTCAAAACGCGTTACTTTGCCTTAAAACGTTACTTTATTGTACTTTAACTGATCTCCACGAAGAATGGATGATTTTTATGCCTTTATTCCTTCAAGTGTCGAACATTTTAGCCTGGTGTTTTTAAAAAGCGTTACTTTGGCCGATTTCCGTAACTTTCTTGTACTCTTAGTTTTCCTCCATCGAGCGTTGGTGAAATTTAGGTAGGCATTTTCAAAAAGCGTTACTTTGGCCGTTTTCCGTTACTTTCTTGGACTTTAACTTTTTTGCCCGATTGAGTATTTTGAATGTAAAAAATAAGGAATCAAAGGACGATATTGAACAGTATTTTGTAAAAGTAGAAACAATTGTACGAGGCCTAACTTTTGTATATTTTGGTTTGTTTTGTAGTTAGCTATCATATGTGTGGCCTCTTATATTTCGATGCTTCTCTGCCATGACATTTTCGACACTAAAAATTAACATGGATGAAACTCAATAAATTACTGAATGCCACACGTTTGCTGTAACTATATCTGATATACTAAAGTTAGGCCTTGTACATAGGTTTCTATTTCTCCAAATATTGTTGCAATATGGTCATTTGATTGCTTTAAATTCAAAGTACTCAATAGATGATTTTGAATGGCATTTTGACGAACTTCAGTTTTGTCTCCGTCAGTCGATAAAAAGCAGTCAAATGACCACAGTGCAATATTAAATGGAAAAATACATTGATATTCTGATGCAAACGATTGTATTGTTTGTTAGCTCGTGTTTTTAATAATACAATGTGTATATAATTCTTGAAAACTAGTGATTTAGTTCGACATTTATGAGATGTAGTTGAAGCGAACGACATCTTTATGAATTACTCATACTTATAGTCGGATTGAAAACTGTGTTTCATAAAGATGTCGCTCAGTATCAGAAAATACACCTTCCAAATTAAATTGTTAGGGGGAATTAATCTGTTCCTTTGCCTGTGGAAATACAACTGGAAATATCAACAAAGTCAATCATACAACATGACTTGGCACAACAAGATCGAATAAACCATCAGACCTAGGAAAGAGGGTCAAAACTGTTGCATCAATGTCTAAGATGGTTGCATTCAAACGTACTAATAAAGGGAAGTGAAAAATAATGCCATGTTATAAGTGACCTAAATGGCGCGGACGTCAGAGAGCGACTTCCGGTAAAGTGGGTGTTTGGGATGAATCGATCTTTTATCGTATGAATCGCTAAAATTGCAACTCTGAAGTAATTCAACACTGTTATCGGCTAAATTAATCTATAAATTAACGTACATTCATGAAAAAGGATCCACTTTGGTCTTTTAACCGCCTAATTGAGTACATTGAACGTTAAATAAGCAATCAACAGTATTGCAACAGAAAATGAAAAAATATAAACATACGTACAAGACGTAACTATTGTATATTACAGATAGTTAGGTATAACGTGCAGTAAAGCTGTACCTATTTAGGGAGTTTCATCCATGTTATTATTTCGAAAATAACATGGAAGATCATTGAACTACGAAACAAACCAAAACAAAAGTTAGGCATTGTACAAAAGTTTCTATTTTTCCATAAACTGTTTAAATATGGTCATTTGATTCGTTGTTTTTTAGATTCGAAGTAGACCTACTCAATGGAATTATTAATCGAGCAAAATTGCAAGAATTTAAGATTTTCAAGGTGGAATAAGTGAATTAATAGATGGAAAAACACTACTAGCCTCTCTTTACACTATGGTCCATCTTATCTTTTACAATAATAAATACCACTCACTGACAAGATTTTCAAGTTACACATCGAAAAAAGTTTAAGTCCAAGAAAGTAACAGAAAAGGGCCAAAGTAACGCTTTTTGAAAATGCCTACCTAAAATTTACCAACGCTCGATGGAGGAAAACTTAAGAGTACAAGAAAGTTACGGAAATCGGCCAAAGTTACGCTTTTTAAAAATGCCAGGCTAAAATGTTCAACACTTGAAGGAATAAACTGGCCAGGCAAGTAACGTGTTTTAACAACTTGGCATGGAAACAGTTAGAGTCCACGAAAGTAACGTTTTATCGGCAAAGTACTGTGTTTTGAAAATGCCTTCCTAAAAAATCATCCATTCTTCGAGGAGAAAAGTTAGAGTCCACGAAAGTAACGTTTTATCGGCAAAGTACTGTGTTTTGAAAATGCCTACCTTAAAATCATCCATTCTTCAAGGAGAAAAGTTAGAGTCCAATAAAGTAACGTTTTTAAGGCAAAGAAACGTGTTTTGAAAATGCCTAATATAAAATCATCCATTCTTCGAGGAGAAAAGTTAAAGTCCAATAGTAACGTTTTTAAGGCAAAGTAACGTGTTTTAAGAATGCCTACATAAAAAATCATACATTCTTTGTGGGGAGAAGTTAAAGTCCGATAAAGTAACGTTTTATTGGCAAAGTACTGTGTTTTGAAAATGCTTACCTAAAAATCATCCATTCTTCGAGGAGAAAAGTTAGAGACCAATAAAGTAACGTTTTTAAGGCAAAGTATCGTGTTTTGAGAATGCATTCATAAAAAAATCATACATTCCGGCTTTTGTGGGGAAAAGTTAAAGTCCAATAAAGTAACGTTTTATTGGCAAAGTACTGTGTTTTGAAAATGCTTAATACAAAATCATCCATTCTTCGAGGAGAAAAGTTAAAGTCCAATAAAGTAACGTTTTTAAGGCAAAGTAACGTGTTTTAAGAATGCCTACATAAATGCCTACAAAAATCATCCATTCTTCGTAGAGTATGGTTAAGTATCATACATAAATGCCTACATAAAACATCATCTATAGTCATGTTTGACTTTCCATAATAACAAAACGAAAAAAACGGTACTTTTAAAATGTCAATATTTTCTGTCCCTATATCTTGACACTGTTGCTTAGGTTGGCAGGTATGGGATATTACGTTCGGTCTATACTAGAGACATGCCATGAAAGCGTTTCCCGCACTTTATTACCTATAATTTCTACGACCGTTTATGCTAAGAAAATGATAAAAAATAAATAGATCTAGCCTATCCAAATAAGAACAAGGAACATCGAAGAAATGAAGAACAGCATATAGGATTTATATGATATTCGGTTTGGTCGGATCCCCAGTTCGAATTAGGTGCAATGTAACTACAGTCATTTTGCCATGCACAGTGAGTATTCTGGATATATCCTTTGAGCCTACTACCAACAGGGGCTGGATCTGGCTCCGGATCTGTGGATAAAATGTGAAAATTGCAGACTTACCAAATTTCAGACATCATGACACTGTCAGAAAATGTTTTTGTCGTAATCTCCAGAAGAATTGTCGAACCTATTATCTCAATAGTAAAACTATTTATGCATAAGTTTGTTTTATACAATTGTTCTCATTTTCCAAAAATGCCTAGATTAACTCGTACACAATATCAGAATCAATAAATATTGTAAAAAATTTCTTGTCTCAAATTGACCAACCCCAAATCGATTTTAGGCTATATCTGAACACTCATATTTAGGAGGAAAAATACAAAAATTCTATATAAGGTCAAGAGTTTTATTAAATTTATTTATTTGAGATGTTCCATAATCACTCTTTGTTTTTGATATGGTATTTTTCGAGGTCAATGTACTTTTATTTATTCAGTCCGTAATACTTGTTATTTTGGCAAATTTTGAGAATTTCCTGAAATTTAGCTAGGAAATATAGGTAAATATCTCCATTTATTTAGGTTTTTTGATCTTTTATGTTCTACCCATTCAAAGTGTGTCATATCAGCTCAAAATTTATCATATCATGTTACATTTCAACAATCGATTTCTTTTGTCCACAGATCAATTTTACAACTTCCCCTTTTCTACAAACTCGTCTGGCCCAGTTGTTTACTCCCTAATTCTGAAATATTGTAGATCTACAACGTTAGGAGTTGATAACTGGGTCAGACGGGTCTGGTAAGGCCAGTCCTAGGTTTACAGTAGACAAAACAAATCTACAGCTTGACAGCGCTACCTAGAGATTTTGACCATCAGCGTTTTGACCTTGCACTAGGCCTAGATATGCGAATAGTTCTTTATAATTGACCAAATCTCTCTAATGTTATCTATATAAATTTCACAGATTTCTCAAGTTGAAATTTCATTATTCTCAGAATCCTCAAACTTTGTAATCTAAGTTAGGGGAGATGCATCGAACTTTGACGTATGAGGTTATTTCGTCATGGGGCTATTTCGACCATGGGGCAATTTTGACATTGGGTCATATTTCCGCCATGCTTGTTTTTGAAAAATAAATTGAAATTTCTGACAGGTGATGGCGATGGCTAACCCTGGAAATATGAATTATCGGCAATTGTCGAAATAACCACATGGTCGAAGTAGCCCCATGACGAAGTAGCCCCATACGTTGATCTTGGAAGTTCAATGCATCTTCCCTACCTTATGTACTGTATTTACACTTACCCAATGTCATATTTGGATAAGATTTCCAATTACTAGATTTTGTTCATTAGCACGCTGTAACTCAACCTCTATGACATCGTCATTGGTTGGTTTATTCATGGGCTTTCATGCCCCTGGATTATTTGTGCGAAATTAAATCGTTCACGAAAAAAATAATGGGATTACAGTATTACAGGTTTCCAAAGAACATATTTTCATGCCTAGTTTTTTTTATATATCACGGCTGAATTACATTCATGCCAATTTTATGAAATTCCATTTTATGAAAATGATTTATTTTGAGTTGCAGGTGAGACTGTTCATTGTCTTATTCAGAAACATCATCAACAGGACAGCTAGAGAATGTGGGATTGATGTCTTATACAGGACTGTTATTTGGTACAGTTCAAGACTATACATGTACCTTGACAAAGCACTGTCATTTATCAAGAAACTGGAACAATGTCATATAGCTCAGGAAGAAATATAACCATTTAGCTAAATAATATAACTGTTGTCCATTGGTATAACTTTGTATTCAGTTGTACTGCCTTTGATGGACTTAAACTACAGTCGAAGGATGGCAAAACATAAAAGGACACATAAGAAGTATTTACACAGATAGATCCAACAATACATTTAGCGTTTTCTGTCAAAGACATCTAATGATTTGTTAAAAGTGTACCTTCCCATACGATATACCAGTTAAGGAAGAGAAGGTTCAAGATCCATAAAATGGATGAAGCGAGAGGTATTCATTCAACTGACCCCTGGAGCCCAGTTTCAATTGTAGGAATAAAGAAAGAGGTGAGACATGAATTAAAATATCAAGATTTATACAATTTAAGAAGCTGATCGGAACATCAATCATCTCAGCGTTCTCTCATGGATATATCTCAATGTATTTCACAGTTCTGATGATTTTTTGAAAACCTATTTTTATTCATTTTTCTCATTTTGAATATGTGCAAATGGATTTAGGTTTGGATGCAACTCCAACCTTTCTTTTAAAATCTCATTTGTTTTGAGCATCCACTTGCTACTTGCTTTAATATGCTCGGGAGATAACTGCATCATTCTCATATGTCCCACATAGTGTGGGGCCATATTGTCGGCCTAGGCGCGTCCATCTGTCTGTCTGTCCGTCTGTCTGTCCGTATGTCCGGCAGTTTTCTCCAAAACCACTACAGATATCACCTTCAAATTTTCAGGGATAACTTATGAGTGCATACAGATGTGGATGAAAAAAATTTAACTCGATACTTACTTTCTGTCGACAATTTTGAAGTCAAATGGTAAAATCCTTGTCTGCAAACTTTAAGAAAAACGGCTTCACAGTTGCTTTTAAAACTCTAACATCTTGTTCAGCTCACTTCATTCTACATCTCTAGGTTTTGGACCTGTTAGCTCAGTCATGTCAGCCATTTTGAATGTTTTAAGAAAAGTTAGCGCGCGATAATACTTTGTATCATATTGGATGGTGTTTTTTAGTTTTCATACTTTAACCATTTAGTAGCTTTATAAATAATTTCAGGTGTACTTTGTTGTAAAAGCCTATGCTATTGTTAACAGTAGTTATATGTGATAATTTTGTAAAAAGAAATCAGCAAAAACTGATAATCACTTTTTTATTGTCGGCCATTTTGGATTTTTACATCCTAAAATCTTGTCAGTAAAGTCTTGTCTACATGCACCCCAGAAGATGTAGGGACAGAAGACTTTAAGGAAACACAATGAACAATGAACACTCATGACACTACAAGCATATTACCATGTATTGTTAAATAAAAGGTTTTCTGAATGAGATTTGGTGTTTATATACATTTTGTAAGTGAAAAGTTCCCCAAAAATTGGCCCAAAAATCAAGCGAGCGGCGAAACTTGTTAAAAAATCCCCCCTGCTATGAAAAAATCCTGGGGAGATCACTGATGTGGTAGATCAATTTCAAATTTTCAGGAATGATTCTTAGTATGAAAATCTAGATCTGATTAAGCTTTTTGGCATTCTGGATATATGTCAAGGCAGCCATTTTGGATTTTCCGTCTCAAAATCTTGCCCGTAAAGTCGTCTACGCGTTTTTAGGTGAACTGTGTGGTATATCAATTTCAAATTTTCAGGGATGATTCTTAGTAGGAAAATCTAGATCTGATTAGTTTTTTGGCATTCTGGGTAAATGTCAAGGCAGCCATTTTGGATTTTCTGTCCTAAAATCTTGTCTGTAAAGTCTTGTCTATGCATTTCTAGGTGAACCGTTTGGTAGATCAATTTCCAATTTTCAGGGATGATTCTTAGTATGAAAATCTAGAGCAGATTAGTTTTTTGGCATTCTGGATAAATGTCAAGGCAGCCATTTTGGATTTTCCATCCTAAAATCTTGTTTACATGTTTTCTGGTTAACTGTGTGACGGATCAATTTCAAATTTTCAGGGGTGGTTCTTAGTATGAAAGTCTAGAACTGACTAATTTTTTGGCATTCTGGGTAAATTTTAAGGTGGCCATTTTGGATTTTCCATCCTCAAATTGTGTCGGTAAAGTCGTGTCTACTCATTTTTAGGATAACCATTTGACGGGATCACCCATAGGTGGGGACATTTTGTACACATTTTATAGTTTTGTGTTTTCCTTCTCATTCAAGGAAGAAGAAGAGGACATTATTGTTGATGATGATGTCATGCAGGGAGTCTCATCTCCAATACTGGAGAGCTCCATTGTTGAGCCGCAAGAGTTTGCTCAAGGAACAGACATTCTCAATAGACGTGCTGAAGCCATAGTAGAAGCTACCATAGGTCAGTTTCAGTTGTAAGCAAATGGTAGGGGCTATATAAGATAATTTGTGTGAGGTACCCAACAATGTGATATATAAATCATACATAAGGAGCAATTAATTGAATTATAATACTTTGTAAAGCAAACTCTAGGGAGCATTGTTCAATTTGAAGTAAGAATCAGAGCATAACCACCTCCCCCAAAGCATGATTCATATAATATGGTATATGAAATCTTGCCTCCTCTAACCAATTGTATTGTTTCTACAGTTGCAGGGAGTGTTGGTACTGTAGAGCAACAGATGTGGCCAGCAAGTAGTGAAGACATAGTGGATGTTGTCTCTGTAGAGCCCCAACCAGGCCCATCAGGTATATTATATTTCTTTCATTCACTCGATAGTCCCTCTGCACTAAGGCCATCAACATTATGTACTAATGTACAATAAGCACATTTTTATCCTATCAAACAAAGTGTTATTAGGGATATAGAGAAACCAATTGTCCATCGGTTTATCTAAAAAATGTCTGTTTGGCTGTTTGCTGGTAAATCTAAAAAGATACATTTAACACAAAATTTTACATTATGTACTTTCATGTATCCTTACTAAAATTGCAAAGTTTCAACAAAAAATATTAAACTCGGGTAGAGTTATGGTTGCTATGGTAACATGACATCACAATACCCGGGTCAACATTCCATGCAGAAAGTTACAGAGACATTAAAGTTGAAATGCAAGAACTGGTGGGAATTACATTTGCTTTTCATCATTTGATATTCCTATGTATCCTCTACTTTGAAAAGTAGGCTCCTCTTTGGTCAGTAGAAGAGTCGCACTCTGTATCCATGACTCAAACACATGAGTGAACCCATTTCAGGACATGTCACGCAGGGTCCATAGGACAACTTTAAGAAGGTCATTCTCATCTTTAAAGATCTTACAGCACTGATTAGCATTTCATTCTCCATATAAGTAAAAATTAGATATTGCCTCATCAGAAGAGTATGGTGCATGGTTTTAGACCGCAAGACCTAGCTCCTCTATAGCTGCATGGTCTTTAATGCTGACCTGCAGGAAGGCGCGTTATCAATGTGGATGACTGGCTTCAAATTGGATCTTTTCAAAAACTCAACCGTGAATTATTCAGACTGTTATACATAGATATATTCCAGGAAATTGAATAAATATAATTATTATGAAATTATACTTGAATCTGATTTGTATAGCAACACCTTTACAACAAAGCAACTAATAAAATAAACAAGAAATTTTGTATTATAACACTTGAATTAGATACCCTCTTCAGTAATACAAAAATGTTAGATATCACATTTTCAGGAAAAAGTTGCCCCGGGTATTGGAATGTCATGTAACTATAGTAACCATAACTCTACCCGCATTTTATCATTTTTTCTGAAACTTTACAATTTTAGTTGCAATACTTCAAAGTGCAATTAATACAGACAATGATGTAATGCACCAGGAACACCCTGTAGGCAAAGATGTACATTTAGCTACCTTTGCTTCATTGTATTTGGTAATGTTTCTGATAACATGAACTAATATTCAATTTTTTTGTATTCAGGAGACCGCCTTAGTAGCTCTAGTGGCTGTTCTGGCTTAGCCATGTCTGTTCACCCTGACATATATAGTGATCACGAAGAGTTGGATGTTGATACAGATCCATATGTGCCCTATCTCCCAGAGACCAAGCCACCTGTACCTAAATGTCGCACAGATGCTCCTGTACCACGACCACGGCGTATGTGCTCATATATTACTCCAAGGAGCCAGGAGCCTACAGAGAGGGCAAAATCTCCGGAGGCTGATCCCCGCCCAGCTAGACCTCAAAGACCACATGTGTACCCCAGGACTGGCCCTGTAGAGGTCCTTGGGGTGCCGCGGCCGTGTAGGGGACATACTAGATCCTCTTGTGCATGTACAGCACATGGAACAAATGATCATGCTATGTCTTCATCACATGATCATGCAATCTCCTCCTCCAACATGAGGGGGCAGCCACATTGTTGCAATCACACTCGTGGACACGATCGAGGTGAAATTGTTGTTGAACGACGTGTAGTTGAGCCAAGAGCAGGCTGTAGTCACCAACAACAACAACAACAATGTACTTGCAATCACAGGCACATTGCCCAACCTAGACCTCAAGTAGCTCCAAATCTACAACCATTTCACCATCGCAACTTGACTGTGAGACATCGACAGAAGAAAAGACGTGTCTCCCTCGAGCCTAGAGATGGCGTTGGGCACATAGGAGCTGCTCAACATCAACATCTCCCCCCTAGGGCAGGATCTGTTGCCCCCAGGCCAAGTGGCTCTATGGCCCCTGCTGCTAGATCTGGGGAGCACACTCATAATAACCACTCACAATCCCATCACACAATTAAACCAGCATGGAAGCCCAAACAAGCTTGGTATAATACAGCTATGGGAAACAATGGCAAGGCAGGCCAGGAACCTACAAGCAGTGCTGCCCTGGACTGTGATCGGGGATCTAGTAGCTCTAACATTGAGGTAGATGTCCTTGATGATGCCCACGCTGGAAGTGGTGCGAGCAGTTGTGGAACAGGTAACTCTCATCGATCAACTAACAATAACTGGCAACATCTAAGTAGCTGCAGTCGAACGTCACAACCTCAACCCAACCAGTCAAACCGCATTACCAGTAGCAGCAGAACAGAGCGATTATTCACTCAGTTGAGAGTTCCTATGCAAGCCATTGAAGTTGAGATTGAGGATGACTATATGCCTTATGACCCAGCTTCCCCTATTGCAGTGGATAGTGCAACATGTGTGATTAATACAGACAATGATGTAATTCCACTAGATCAACCAACATGTGAGCCAGTTGTTGCGACCCAATGTGAGATACACACTCAAGATCATCCTGTTACACTAGATGAGACATCCACTGATGACGATATTGAAGTCGTTAGCATCAAGTCAGAAAGGTAAAACAGCTTACTTTATAGTTTATGCCATCTCATATTAGAAAATATCATATCTTAAACTCAGGAATAATATAAGTATAATGTATGTATGTAGTCTGTCAAATGTTGACCTGAATATGGGCAATATTGACCCGACGCTTTCACTTTTGATGTTTGATATTTGACAGATGGTGCTGAGTGCTGAATGTTTGTTGAATGAAAAGGAGAAATATTATTGATCAATATTACTAAAACAAATCTGACAAATCTAGCATATTAGAAGAGTTACATTGATTTATTTTCTTGGCCTTACAATGTTTATTCAAACACATTGAACATCTGGCAAAATAAGCCATCTCAAAATCATTTAAGTTATAAAAATAAAAAATTTCAGACTTATAAATGACCCCTAAAATAAAGCAATCATGGATTTTATTTAAAATCAAAACAATTGATTTTTGTCATGATAATGAATTCAAAGTCAGAATTATCATTTATGGCATTTTGTACACACTTGCATTATGGCATTGCATAAGTTACTACACAAACGGTTTGAAATTATTCAAATGGAACTGGATCACACACACAATTATGGACGTAAAAATAAGTTTTTATTTCGTCATCTGAGAAGGACAAGACTTTAGTAAGAAAACAAACATATATTATCAATTCATAATATATGTAATTATAAATAATTTAAAAGAAGCGCAGTACTTGAATGATAAAATTTCATTATTATTTATTTGGGCTTAGATTATTTCAAAAATTATGTTGAAACATGTTAATTCATGCTTCAATCTAAAATAGTCAAGCATAATAATATTTATCACTTGAAAGTTTGTTTAATTTCCCTCTTTGAATATGTCATCATGGATCTGGTGGCAGGTACAAAAGCTACATTTTTGGAGCAAAATCAATTGTTGCTAATTTTCAGCAAAATACTTAGCCTACATCATAATTTGTATTTTCACATTTTAATACATATTTTTTCAACTTTTTCATATAACCTTGGTTTGATGTTCTATTTTTGAACATCTGTTCTTGTTTTCAGATATTTCATAGTAAAAAGTAAATCAATACTCGTAGTGTAAAATTTATCAATCATCCAATTGTATTCCAAGAGTTACTGTAGATAAGAGCAAATGTTCATAGCTTAGGCCACATCAATTAATTTTTTTTATTTAATAGAAGTTATCTTGCTTTCTATTCTTGACATTTGTTGTTGAAGTTCACAAATGAAAGATCTTTACCATTTGGATTCATTGCCCTTGTTGGCCACACATTGATTGAGCTAGATTTGTCTCTGTTTTATCAATTGTGAGATTGAATTGTTTGTTTTTTAGATTTGACAGATTGAATTGTCTATGTTCTCTCAGAATTAGAATTTTTTGAGTTTGACTAATAAAACAGATCAAAAATAGATATATCAAAACTTCTTCTTCCAGCCCTGAGATAGAGGTTGATGAGGAGAGATGTAGTCGTTCTGCCACAGTTGTTGTGGACCTCACTGAATCAGACTCAGGTAAGTGAATGTATAGTTCAAGTCCCCATGTGAAGTTTGAAAATATGTGTTTGTCATTCGTTTACTTTTTGTCATGAAGTTATTTAGAGATTTTTGAACCAATTTTCTTTAATTTTTCGGCAGAAAACACTTGAGGATGAATGCATTGGTGTTAATTATCTCTTATTTAAAAATACATATGACCTCTAAAAGTTAGTTTGAAATAAATTCACAATTTTTCCAATTAAAAGTCCTTCAAAAATCACTTTTTAGAATTAAAAAAAGGTTTCACATATCACACTTTGATAACATTAGGTAAGACAATTAGGTTGAGCCAAAGTGGTTTCAACTTTACACGGGGGCTTAGTAAGGCAGTTTGGAAAAAATATTTTACTCAAATGTGCTCTTAGAACAACATTTAGAATCGAGGGAAAAACCTTTTGTAAAGTTTGTAGAGAGATTTGTCAAGCAAATATTATAAGAAGTACTTAAAATATACCACCCATCGGGCTTTTTTGAAAGAAAATCAAGTGTAAGTATCTAGGGTATTGTTCGCACATCTAAAATAAATCTAAATAGAGAAAGATTAATTTGAAAATAATTCTTATTCTTGAACTTCAGAAAGTCACCGTGTTCACTCGAATGATATCCAAGAGGTTGAACCAAGTGGGCCCACCCATTACCACCCAAGGACAAGCGTTCTTCACCACCATACCTACTCACAGCTGGTGGGCAATGTGCAGCCACCCCCTGCCCATAGCCATGTCCACAATCACAGGTTCACTGGAGCTAATTCTCGCTACACTGAGGCATGCAGATCACCTTGCCCAAATGTAAGTTCATCTTGCAGACTAAGTTCATCTTGCAGACTGTTTCATTTCATGAAGAAATAACTGTAAAGCAAGCGTACGAAGAAAGGTTGCAAAATATGCCATACACATTAAAATTTTAAAATCACATGTCATAAATTTTTCTAATTTCATCTTTTCAAAAATGTAAGAAATTGTATTTAATGTTTAATTTCATTTAGTTTGAAAAGCATTTTAAATTAATGCTCATTGTGTGTAATATTAATAGTATTTGGTGTATGGAGTTTCTGTTCACACTGTAAGCATTCATTGTTTCATTCTAGAATACACATGCATCACCATCTCCATGCAGCACTAACCAACAGCCAGAGTCTCAACAAAGTAGCTGTCGTCATGCAACTCCAGCTCATGGCTCGTGTAGCCATCGTAGAACATGTCCATCAAGGGGGAATCACCCTGAGGATCTGAGTTATGAACCCCCAGTCCTGACCCCCAGGGTTCAGTACCTCCAGAGTACTGGTCTGACTGGGCATGCTGTGCACCACCCCCCAGTGGCACATCATCACCATCCTTCTCATCACCCTTCTATATTTCTGCCTGTTCACCAACAGGCACATTTGTTTCATCAAAGAGATCGTGATCGCTTGACACCATCTCAGCTGCTCCCTGCTTTCCCGACCAGTCCTCGCCCCCAGCCTCACCCCCATACTTCCCAGGCCCCTCCCCAGCAGGCACAAGGCTCTTACCCCCATAGTTCACAACATGACAGTGGCTCCAGGAGTCCAAACAGATTTGTGCGACATGATATGACACATGCAATACCATTTCATCACCGTAATCTGGAGGCAACGGAACATGGACCCCCACCTGCCCATCTCTCCGGGACAGTGTGGCATGCTCCAGCCCTTCAGCCGTATGTACATTCTTCATTATTATATTATAAATGTATCACTTAAAATTGAAGTATGTTTGGGAAATCAACAGTGAATATTTTTAGATGCTAATTATTATTACTTTATTGATAACACTCTTAGCTATAGATATTGTCAGTTGCTATTGTCAATTTTACATTTACATGTATTTACTTGATTCCTACATTTTACAGAATGTCATTTTTACATTTACAGTATTCATTTTAATCATCTGTCCAGTATATTGAAGCAACCTTGAGAGAACAGTTATATTGCATATTCCTTGTTCTGTACCAATGTATGTTTTATATTCTTGTTTCAGCTATGGTACAAGTGTGAGGGCAAGTGTGAGTCCAGGTCAGACCAACCACCAGCATCTTCACCACCACCTGCACCACTACCACCACCCTCCACATGCCCAGCACCCCCAGCAGAGGTTACAACATATACCTGTGCCGCCTCTTCATATCATGGTAAGTCTATTGGGGTCATTGGGTTAAGTAGAGAGCATAATTATACAAGGGTATAGTGGCTCTGGACACTCAATAATATTTTGAAATAAAAAAAAGCCCAAGATAAATATGAAGTAGATTTGACAAAATTACCTCTTGATGCCATGGTGAATGAAGATTGTAGAAGTGCTCTCCGATTGGCTGACAGTTTATATCATTTTCAAAATCAGAAAACACTGAGACTGTCTAGTGAGAATTTCTTTTAACTTGCTTAAACTTATCCAGATTCTGTTTCATGCATATTTCAGTGAAAAGGAACATTTTTGCTTTTAAATATATATTGCATATCTATAATAAAGATTCCCTCTATATTTCAGCCACCCATGCCAGAGATGCCACCATTTCCACAGTTCCCACCTTTTCCTCCAATGGCACACATGCCCATGCATAATATGTTCTTTACAAGACTTACGCCAGATGTAAGTATAATATGTAGTGTAGACTGAACAAACATTAGAAAAGGATTTTTTATCCTATTTATTTATTTTTGTGAATTAATACCCTAAAATAATATAATTCCAACTTCAAAAATGATGTAAAATTAAATTCTGAGATATAATGTAATTGAATAATAACAACATGAATTCAGTCAAAATCATACCATGGTTTTAAAAAATCACTTGACTATATACATGTATATCTAATTGAATGTTTCAATACTTTTTTACAGCAACTTGCCAACCACTGGGACTTCCATGGTGGTAGTGCCAACAGAGGGGCCACACAGGAGACCATTGAACGGAACACCTACCCCTTCAAATATCACAAAATTGCACGTTCTGGTCAGACAGAAACAGAGGAAGGAGATGCGAAAAAGACCAAAGACACCTGTGAGACAGAAGATAAAGATGATGATGATGATATCCAAATGGACAAATGTACTATATGTCTAAGTGAACTAGAGGAAGATGAGGATGTCAGGTAACATCTTAATTTATCATTATGCTACATATGTAGACTATGACTATGACTCTACTATGGCTTGCCAACTTGAATATTAGCCTGAAAGGGGTTTGGAATCGGATTGTTTTTATCTAAATCCATCAGGTAGAGTGTTCAGTTTGGTAATATCAGTAATGCACTGCACACTTTGTAAAACGAAAATATTTTAAATAATTTTTTATCACACTTTCAAAAAGTGCTATATTAGGGGATACAATTCTCAGTTTTGGTTCTCACTAGTATATCATGATGAAAGAAAAGTGAATCATACATATTTAATACAACATTGAAAAATACCAATTGAATAATCTAAATATGGTGATGTATAACTGATATCCTAAAATGCATCAAGAAAAGATTGGCAAAAAGATCAGTCTTTCCATTTAAAAAAAATTAAAATGATTTTTTGTGCATCAGTGAATGTCTTTTCTTTTTCAGGAGACTGCCATGTATGCATTTGTTTCACTGTGAATGTGTCGACCAGTGGCTAATGACCAATCAAAAATGTCCAATATGTCGCGTTGACATTGAAGCTGGATCGAAAGGAGACTCTGATGCTTATGCTTAACTTTGTATCAGAATGCTTTCCTCAGAATATTGAGTATGATGAAAGTTGTCTATTTACTGAAAACACTGTCATTGAAACCAGCAGACCATCAGAGTGTCTCAAAGTATGTGAACTTCACCTGGCACAAAAGTTCTTATTTCTTGTGCTGGATTAGACATGCATATTACTAAAGAAGCAGTATGGGAGATCAAGACAAAAAAATGTAAATTTTTCATAATTGAAATTATAACTTATATCAGTTTAAACTATTCATGTACAGCACTCTTAAAAATTTAAACTATTATATAATATATATAATTATATATAAATAATAGATATACTATCTTATATGCCTAGGGTGCCTATTTAGTTATTTATTTGTGTTAGTACAAGGCAAAATAGTATTCATTTAGTTTGTGATGATTTTATGAATATTTGATATGCCATACTTGTAGTTTTGTGTTAATTTGAAATACTGTTAAATGTGTTGAGATAAAATATAGAGAACCTTTTGTGGGCATATTATGTTCACACATCATTTATTTTGAGCATCATGTCTTAACACATCTATTGTTGTGAGAATCATGTCTGCACATCTTGTACTGTTATGTATTTTATTAATTTACATTTATAAACTTACAACTTAAAAATCACAAAAATAAATTATTTCTTTCTAGATGAATCTACTGATTTAGAAAAATATTATCTGATCTTTGTAAATACTATATGTTGTGTATTATAATTTATAAATTATAATGATGTTAAAATTGCAGTAATTACAAACAGTATAAAAATGCACATGTATACACTGTAGGGGGGAATCATGTACTTGCACATGTATACACTATAGGGTGCAATCATGTACTTGCACATGTATACACTATAGGGTGCAATCATGTACTTGGACATACACTACAGGGTGCAATCATGTACTTGCACATGTATACACTATAGGGTGCAATCATGTACTTGCACATGTATACACTTTAGGGTGCAATCATGTACTTGCACATGTATACACTATAGGGTGCAATCATGTACTTGCACATGTATACACTATAGGGTGCAATCATGTACTTGGACAAACACTATAGGGTACAATCATGTACTTGCACATGTATACACTATAGGGTGCAATCATGTACTTGCACATGTATACACTATAGGGTGCAATCATGTACTTGCACATGTATACACTATAGGGTGCAATCATGTACTTGCACATGTATACACTATAGGGTGCAATCATGTACTTGCACATGTATACACTATAGGGTGCAATCATGTACTTGGACATACACTATAGGGTGCAATCATGTACTTGCACATGTATACACTATAGGGTGCAATCATGTACTTGGACATACACTATAGGGTGCAATCATGTACTTGCACATGTACACACTATAGGGTGCAATCATGTACATGCACATGTATACACTATAGGGTGCAATCATGTACTTGCACATGTATATACAAAATGGTGCAATCATGTACTTAAAGCTATATATATGCCACCTGGAACCATTGAGCCCCTATTTAAAAATTCACATTTGAAAAAATGGTAGTAATACTATACTTAATGTGGTGCTTTTTAATTTGGCAAAATATGAAAATTGGCGAAGATTCAATTTGGCGAATGTAGCCTGTGATATTGGTGAATTTGACAGCAGTGAGCATGTTGCTAAGACAGTGTAAAGTCAAGGGTCATATTTTGACATTGCCATAAATGAAGACTTATTAATCTTAGGGCCTCATATTAAACTGAATTTCTTAATATGCATGTGCAGATGCTCTCGCTGAAATGTCTTCTTTTATTTATGATTTTAGAAATTTTTACAAATTGCCAAATTAAAATGGTTTCCAAATTAAGCAGAGTTATTGTAATTCAGGAAAGAAATTTGTTTGCAAACTTCTTTAACCAAGAGAGTGGATGTGGGTGAGATTGAGAAATATTTTGTAAGGTTGAGGGTTTGAAAATCTTAAAGATTATATGGCAGTCTTTGAGATTATTTGTTGGTCTAAAGGATTATACATTCTTTTATATTGTTGTGCAATATGAAGTAAAATTCAAACATACGCTGTACAAAATTGCTTTTATGTATGATAAGTTTCAGTTTATTTTGGAGATGCAGTATAATTAATCGATATGGTTGCTATAGCAATAATCATGTGAGTCATGCTCTTGTGAACCAATAGTTTGGCTGAATGGAATGTGCCAGGATGTTAAGACAGAGGTCAGAGGAGAAAGGCATATTTGAAGATCTGATATTCTTGGATCATTTCTTGGTTTCAACCTCAAAGAATCATGACTTTTGTATAAATTGAATTTCTGTGGAATTTCAAAAGAATTTGACTGTTTTGCATTTAATGCATTGGGTTGATGTTACCATTTCACACATTTTACTTGGGCTAATTCAGTTTCTGAATCATGAGAACACTTTTACAGCCTTATCTTTGACTTCTCCATAGATCAAAGGAAAGCACACTTTACTTTTTGAATTTGATTTATTATTCTGGAATATTTTGTAAAGAGGCGACATAGGAGAGCCTAATATTCACTATATACATTGTTTTGTTGTTTATCAACTATATTAACTGCCAAAATTGACCAGAAAACATTAAGTTTGTAATTGTGCATTTGCACTATATTTAAGTCATATTCTGTATATTAGTTATTTACTGCAGATCTGTTTGAATCTTGTACAGCTGTATTGAAATATAATTGAATCATATTGTAATAAATGGACTTTATTGAAACCATTGTCTTTTGTTTTCTAGTTAGAATTCTGTCATGTATTCACCACCAAGAAGTGCTTAGTTTTAGTATTTATGCATAGTGGGTTGAACTCCCACTAAAATATGATGGAACAAACGAGACAAATTATCCAGATGCCAGTAGGTACAGTAAGTTACCAGTTTTACCACCAGGTGGCTAGTTTGGGTAAGGTAACATTGCAGATATAGTAGAAAGTTCCCTTAAACCTGAATATTCATCAGTTTTAGTGGATCAATTTTCATATCAACCTTATGTGTCTGCTAATTATACAAATTGAAATATGTCCAGTAAAGGAAAATGCTATCTGTCCAATACAAGATATTTCACGGTGATTTATAAACATGGGATCTCTGGAAATCACATTTTCAAAGAAAGTTTTTCAAAGTTGATTAACAATTTTTTGAAACACCAGATAGATGTATTGTTACTTGTAGATTTAGAATAGGATATAATTTTGACTAAAGAATATTTAATGAGGTAAATCAAGATTATTTCTACCTGCATCTGGTCTATTACATATCACTCTCAATGGATGGGATCTGTTATTTTAGAAAAGCGCAACAGAATAACATTTAACCAAATCAAGGATTTTGCACAATATTTCACCTCGTTTTTTATCACACTTTAAAAAGTGCTACAATGTTATCTTCTGGGCTGTTGGGCTAAATGTGTAGGTGGCCATGCAGGCATCTCACCAGCTTAAAAGGGCCAGGTATGCTATGGCAATTGATTTTAGACAATTGACCATCAGTATTTTCTCAATTCAATATTTTTCTCATTTTTATAACTAGGAGATCTATAAGTTCTTTAAAGGAAGAAGTGCATTGAAAGTCTAATTTGAAGTTGTCAACTTTTTGTGACCAAAATTAGCCTGAAAACAATGGAAAAAAAAGGGATATATTGTTTCAATGCCCTCCCCCTTTCAGAAGCTACTGACATAATACAGGAGAAACTTCATGTGGTTAAAATTGGATTATTTTTTAGAAAATAAGTCAGACATTTTGAAAAAATGAGATGATGGTTTTTCGGAGAATTGAATTATTAGAGAGATTTCGCACCTAGTGAAAGTACAACTTATAACATGTTTAGTTGATCCAAATGTGTTCATCTAGAATAAAATAGGCTCATATATAGTACATATGTTATAGACCCATCTCTTCTCAAATTGACTTTTTGGAGATGCTCGTTATGAAACACCCTGTATGTCATATGTTGAGCTACTGAATTGAATTCCAGGAATTGCTAGAACCTACTGGTTTGATTGGTGTTTCAAATTGATGGTTAAAGTATTTGATTGGATACTGTTCCCACTCAGCCAATTAATTTTAAAAAATGCTTGCGGTCAATTGTTCCCGGATATGTAGGCAAATCTTTATACGGAGATCCAACTGTATACGTTATCATCTACGTAAATATATTTTGTAAGTTCATTGAACTTATACTGATCATGAAAACATTGAAATAATCAACTTGTTTATGTAATACCTCACTTTAAAGAATCATGACTCACTTTAAAGGATCATGTTTATAATACACTACAACTACAAGGACACGGAAGCAAGCATTATTAAACTATACATATACGTATAAGTTGTACTTTCACTTATGTGCGAAATCTCTCTAATAATTCATTTTTAAACCTTATAACATTATTCAAACTTAAAGATACATTTGATTGATAATAGTGATATTTTATTTTATACATCAACAAATATACATATAAATACTAATATATAATATTCAAAAATGTGAAGTAACAAAAATAAGTTTTAAATATCATGAGACTGCATCTCACAGTTGCACATAATACCATACTTAGTTATGTCATGGTGAAGCCATATTTATGAAGGGCCAATAACTGGAATTCTTATCTTATCCTAAAATACTTTGAATCATAATGAAATCAAATATATACGATCAATGACTTAGACATAAACATTTTTCTATAATAATCAACGCTTGGAAAAAGTACTGATAACTTCAGAAAAATTGTATGTCCAATTAGTGACCCTTTAACAGTTTAATGACCTTGAAAAGAATATGTACTGTGACAAAACCACATACGTACATATTACATATTCTGTATAAGTACTGTATTACCCTTTTAAATAAACATTTAAAGCTTTAAATAAAAACATTCAAGACTGTGAAGGAACTAACATTGTATTGTAGACAATAATACCCTGACCATATCCATTTTCACAAAAATATTTTTTCTTCTTTTCACAACCTTTATTTTACTAAACAGGACGTTTCGGATCCTGTCTGGATCCTTTTTCAACTGTATAAAAACTGATCTGAAGCGCTACAAAACAATTAAATAAAAACAATATTACGTCATATCAATTCACCAAAAATTCATTCCAAATTCCCGCCAATTTATAGTTCCCTTGATCCCTGTTCATATTATTATCGTTTTCTTTATAAAAATAGATTCTTTAATCCATCTTTCAAGTATCTTATTGTCATTGTCCAAACCGTAGTATTGTTCCAGTCCATTACGCAATTATTCTGTAGGACGTGGTCCGTAATGGCTGATTTATTCATCACCCCTCTCATATTTTCTTTTGCTTGTCGCGTGTAACGTGAATTGTCCCTCGAATCTGCTTCTATCTTATGTTCTTTAATTCTAACTTTCAAAGGTCTTGAGGTTTCTCTTATATACGATTTGTTACACGTTTTGCAAGGTACCTCATAAATAACTCCTGATTTATCATTAATGTCAATTAACATTAGAGTCAAGTAGGGTTTCACTGCTGCATTAATTTTATGTTTTCTAAAAATTCTCTGGAGCTTCTCCATCGTACCTTTGATATACGGTAACACTATAGGAGAGGGGTGATGAATAAATCAGCCATTACGGACCACGTCCTACAGAATAATTGCGTAATGGACTGGAACAATACTACAGTTTTCGACAATGACAATAAGAGACTTCAGTTCAGTTTTTATACAGTTGAAAAAGGATCCAGACAGGATCCGAAACGTCCTGTTTGGTAAAATAAAGGTTGAGAAAAGAAGAAAAAATATTTTTGTGAATTGATAATCCAACCTGAGGAACATGTTTAAGCATATCCATTTTGTTTCATATGACCAGGGCATTACTGCCAATAAATGAAAATGAATGAATTAATGTAGGACCTTGTTCATCAACATGTGCAAAGTCCCCAATTCAGTCATGAATACTGAAGTGGTTAAAATAGTTTTAAGAGCTATTTACCTGTAAATCACACTGTGTTACATTTTACTTGACTTACTCTTACTTGTTACTCTATTTCCATTGGGATTCTGTCAACATTAGATATAAATAGACAAGGCAGTGCTGCCATCTTTCTGTCAAACGTGTGCATTTACATGAGATTCATTTGAGAATCTATATTTTTAAACAATATTAATATTGAACAATGCCATATATTTATTACATCAAATTTTCATGTAAAAAGAATCCTTGATGAAAGTAAGGTTTATTTTTTCAGTTTTCTTTTGTATGAGGCCTTCATTAGAAGTCCAAAAAGCGTTTCTCTAAATCTCAATAGATTTGATTAACCTAATAGAACTTTCAGATGTTTTTGATAATCAAATGATAATCAAATTTTCTGACATATGACCAAATGTCAAGAATATTCCTTCATCACTCACAGAATAATTCCATGTTTGTCAGTACACTTTTTGGGACACCTTGTATATATTGTAGCACATATGTACATAAAGCGAAAAATCAGAGATGTAAACTGACATGGTAAACATAAATGAATACGACTAATATGGTGTTAAAATAACAACAAGTTGTCGGAAAACAAAATTTTAGAATCCAACAAAATATCAAACATTTTACAAAATAAAAAAAATTGTCATTTACCCCACATCATCAAAAGGTAATTAGTCCAGTTTTTCCACGACCCTAAGATCACCATCCCTCAATTTAACATTTGGCAGTTTATATGTGCACAAAATATATAAGGCTTTAAATAAACCCTGTCTGGGGGGAATGCCTCATTTTGGAGAACCATTCCACATGGAACACATATTCAATTGCACTATACATATTTATTTTGCATTGATTGTTATATGAACTAAAACAGGGATCAGTCAGTCACTCATTGTTCGCCTAAAGATCCGATTCATTTTCTAGGAATTTTTAGTTGTAATCGTACCAAAGAATACAGACCCCTGACTATGAAAATTTAAAGTGACTACATAAAAAATAGAATTTGTAAGACTAGATGATCTCATTTCCAAAGTTGTATATAGAAACTGTATCAATACTGATTGATCAACTTTATCATTTTGATTTTGAATAAAATAATAGTCCTCTCTCCACACTGATCTAATCTAGTGATCTAATCTCAACTCTTTACCTTATACAGTATAAGTCCAAGTAAGGGAAATATAGAAGAGGGGCAATTATTAATCCATGGTGAAGCATTATTTGCATTGATCACTAGCAGGATGATGAGGGCTTACAATGGTCCCTTGATGCCAACTCAGTACTACTACAAGTAGTATATCCTCCCATGCTGCTACTAACCCTGCTACTCTCTGTCTCCACATCAACTCCAACAATCCTGGTAATATCCTGCATATCTTCATCAGATGCATCATGATGACCTTCACTCTCATTATCCTTAAACCTATAGAAATATGGCAAGTCATAAAAGTGGTGCTCATCCTTGAAATGGTGTATTACTCCACCATCCAGGAGTTTTCTGCCATATTGGACAGCGTCAGTTCTCTCATCACAAAGACCTACACGTATGAGCCAATCAACAAGACTAGACCCAGTGAACACATAACGGTAGACTCTCAAGCGGTACCTGAAAATATAAAGTGAAAATGCAGAAATATTTTGAGTGAAAATGAACTATTTTGAGTGAAAATGCAGTGCTATTTTGAGTGAAAATGCAGAACTATTTTGAATGAAAATGATAGTTTTGCCTGTTGCATTGTTTACAATTAAAATAATTGCTTCAAACAAGCATGGAATAAAAATACTGGCACAATTAGACATGAAGTTTTTATCATTTGAAGAGGTCATTTGGCACTATTACATACATACACCTTGCTGTCTGAAACCTTGGAATGAAATCAGATCAAATATGTGTAATGGCACCTTGGATTAACATCTGTGAGCTAATACCAAATTTTCACGCTAACATAATAAGAAACCATCTGTGAACCAATCATATTTAGTGATTTATTACCTCCTGTCTGATACAATTGCTTCCTTGCACTTTATGATATGGTATGTTTTAAACTGTTCACAAATATGGCGGGTTTCTTCACTGAGAGTTCTCGCATCATTGGGCTCAACATGGTCTTCCCCATACATTATACGACGCCATCTACATAAAACTAACATATGTTAAATAGGCAAAATACCAAATATATATAAATTCAATTTGTGGTTTGTGATAAAAATACCAGACATCATATTTAGTGCTATTAGATGAATTCCTCTTTGATACCATGAATATATCTACATATACTGCACTCATAATAGTTCAAAATGTTGAAATGCATGTGACATGCAATAGTTGCAATGTAAAAGATGGATGTGTTAATAGCTTCAGTTGGATGACATTAAGTTAATTAAGGAATTATTGTTGTTATTAAAATAAATAATAATAATATTATAGTATTAAATGTCAGCTAGAAAACTGCAGCAATATTTTAAATTCTTCTGTGCGAATTCCAAAGCAAACATGCAATAAAGTCAAACATGCAAAAGTGAATATGTTGACGTTTTTATTGACATAACATATAAAAGAAAAATAGACTTCACATTGATTTCCTGGCACAGACAATAAGAAAGGTAAACTGCATTAATTAACAAAATGCATGTTAACCTTGCTAGATATCCAGACATTGAGAATGATAAATAGGAGAAGTAAATTGAAACTGATTTCCATTTTCCGGTGACAATGACACTGTATGTTGTCAAGTATATATTGTTGAATGACATTTTATTATCCAGGCATCAATTAAACATGCCACTAATAACAAAACATTGAAGCTCAAACATTCTCTGATGCAAAAGGCCACATTTGTTATAAGCTATATAAAATGAATGTGGAAGAAATAAATCACTTTTAAGGAAACCAATCACCAACATATTTAGAAAAATGTCTGCTTATTCAGTAAAGAAAGTCAAATTATTTTTCCGGGTATTAATACAGTAAAATCTGTCTAAGTGGAATGTCCTTGGTACCTCTAAAAGTGTTCCACTTGGGAGGTGTTCGACTTGTAAAGATTAATTTAACATTAAGTCAGTTGGTCTTGGGACTCTGAAAAGTGTTCCACTAACAGAGGTGTTCCACTTTACAGATTTCACTGTATTTCAAGGTTCAAGTAATGCCAATCGATTATCTGAGTTTTCCTTTCATTTTAGTCTTTTTCATATCATCATACAGTATTTAGAAACATATCATGTACAATTTGACATATTGTATTCAATATTAGCCATGATAAAAGCTGCAAATCTGCCAGAGCCTAAGTTATCAATAACAGTTACCAAAATTGACAGATGACAGATTTGAACTCTGATATAACACTGTACAGAAATACAGATCAAAAAATGACCTCTTACCCTATTCTAGCATTAACATATAAGCCCACAATGCCAGGCAAGCTCCACTAGATGATATAACCTGGTAAACTACAACTGCAGAGAGTTAAGCTATCCACTAGCGGGCGATACACACTAAAACACATTGATATTTTGAAGATTGACAACCATGCATTTACTCTTGGACAAAATAGATAATACTACAGTTAAGGATATAGAATAATAGAGAAGAAATTATTATAAAGATAGAAATTAACTACTGTAACAATATAATATGTGAGTAAGGCATGCCCGTAGCCAGGGGGGGTTCGCAGGGTTCGGGCGATCCCCCCCTGGCCAAAAATTCTTTCAAAATCATGCAGTTTTTGACCATTTAGAGCACTTCTCAAGTGATTTTAGCCAAATTTGGGCCAAAATTGTCAAATGTGAACCCCCCCTGGAAATTTTTGAAAATTGAACCCCCCCTTGGCAAATCCTGGCTACGGGCCTGTAAGGGCTGGATAAATAAAGAAAGTAAAAATAAATAAAACAAAGATATTAAAGAGGTTAAGCTCAGGGGGCTGTCGTCTTATGTCTTTGATGCTGCAAACTAGCGCGATTTGGACAATCAATTTTCTTTCATCTTGCTGCCCACTTTGGTGTGATTTATTGAAAGGGTCTCCTGACTACCCTGTGTATAATGAATTATATCTCGATAAATACGTGACTGAAAACAGAATTGAGGACACAAGTGTTTTGCTCTTGAAACTGAGGTTCTAATCATGAAAGTTTCTAGTGATATGGTGTATCATTGAAAGAGATACAATGTTGGAAACTAAAGGTTAATATTCTATATTATTTTGATGTTACATTATTTTTCAAGGTTGGTTTTTCATTGTGTTAACGGTCCTTATAACCATGAATATATCATCTTAAATTACGGGAAGGAAACAGTTTTTGAAGGTTTTTCTAAAAAGAATATATTCATAGCTAGATATACATCTAAAAATTTTAAAGATTAGAATTCTAATTCTCTTCATGGAGCAAAAAAACAAAGTGGGCAGTAAGATGAAAATTAATCATTATGAAGATGGCTCACTGTGGGTTAAGCTACATGTTTTAAAGGGAACTTGTACATAAACATGTAAAACTGTGGTTCTTTTGAGACAAGTTCTTTCCTTTGTTTATGTATTTGCCTGACTATGTGTAAAGATATGAGGAAAACCAGGCCTGTCAACCTGGGAACACCTAAAATGAGCGACTTACAACTATTGAACACCTAAACAAGAAAATTCGAAGCAGATGCGTGACACACATACGCAATTCGCGTGAAAATTCGGAACCAAGTGCATTCATTTTTTTCAGCGTTTGTTCTTAAGCAAATGCCTGACAAATACACAAATCGCAGGACAGTCATAATTTTACACGTTCAAGCACAAGTTCTCTGTAACAGCCTGATATGGTGTGAGACGACAAATATAATATAACTACTGCAAATAAATATAAAACATAAAATATTCCTACTAAGTGATGTAGAACAACAAGTAGTCTTACACTTATTCAAATCAATTCACTTTTATTATTTTGTTACTCAAAAATATGTCTGCGCTTTCCTGAAGTTCCATTTGCAGAATAGTGTGCTTTTTAATTCTATTCTTGTGAAAGTCCAAAGTGAATTGTTTTGAAAAGATTTTTAAACAGAAACCCTTTACCTCGGCCTACGTCTACCCAACTTCCTCAAGCAGGGAAACACACGCAAGAGAGCAGTTCTTTTTTAAATAAAAAAGGTTGAGTCTCAATACTACTTTTTTTAACTGGAACTCTATTAGATAAACATTAAGTACTACTGTGATTTGTCATCAGTGAACCTGTATCAAAATGCCACCCAATGTCATGCTTTTCATTTTGAGATGTTTCAAAGTAATGGGAATGCATTATACAAGTGCTTATTGTAATGGGAATGCATTATACAAGTGCTTCTTGTAATGGTAATGCATTATACAAGTGCTTCTTATAATGGGAATACATTATATAGATGATTCTTGTAATGGTAATGCATTATATAGGTGCTTCTTGTAATGGTAATGCATTATACAAGTGCTTCTTGTAATGGTAATGCATTATACAAGTGCTTCTTTTAAAGGGAATGCATTATACAAGTGCTTCTTATAATGGGAATGCATTATACAAGTGCTTATTGTAATAGTAATGCATTATACAAGTGCTTCTTATAATGGGAATGCATTATATAGATGCTTCTTGTAATGGTAATGCATTATACAAGTGCTTCTTATGTTGGTAATGCATTATACAAGTGCTTCTTATAATGGGAATGAATTATACAAGTGCTTATTGTAATAGTAATGCATTATACAAGTGCTTCTTATAATGGGAATGCATTATACAGGTGCTTCCTATAATGGGAATGCATTATACAAGTGCTTCTTTTAATGGATGGGAATGCATTATACAAGTGCTTCTTTTAATGGATGGAAATGCATTATTCAAGTGCTTCTTTTAATGGGAATGCATTATTCAAGTGCTTCTTGTAATGGGAATGCATTATACAAGTGCTTCTTGTAATGGGAATGCATTATACTAGTGGTTCTTTTAATGGGAATGCATTATACAAGTACTTATCGTAATGGTAATGCACTTTACAAGTGCTTCTCTGTACAATTGTTATCAAGAGTGAGTGAACAAGAAACTCATTTGTTTATCAGTTCAAACAGGCTCATCTTATTCATACCAAAAACATGTGTGCTTTTATGTCAAAATGATTCTGATCTCTAAACACCTTTAGTATGACATCCAGGGATGGCATTTAGGAATCATGTGCACATGATTGACAATGTGTCCACTAATTGATATTCATGTCTTATGCATGTATTACTCATTTGTTAATTGTACGACAAAATTTTGTTCTACAAATACAACAAAACCTGGAACAAAGGGAAACATTACAATAAAATGCAGTGTTATCAAAAAATCGGTATCATATTGTTCAATTGTTAATATTTCATGTAGTTGTTTATATGCCTCATGTACGTAATGACTACTCTGACATTATCAAAAGAGAGACATATCATGAATGTTAGTGTAGCTAGGAGTGGGACATCAATCATTGGCATAGCAACATCAAACATTTTTGGAAAGATTTACAGCTACATCAAGCAGAGCAATGAATCTTACACTATTTCTCAGTTATATTTCATTGTTATTACATGATAGCAGTGCAAATTGCCTCTTCAACAAAGTTGCTAACTCAGGCAGGAATGACAACATCTTACGTAGTTTCTATGGAAGCAACATACGGTGTGCACTTGAGTGCGTCTTAATGAAAGGGACTTGTACATCATACAACATGAGACAAGACAAACTGTGTGAACTGAATGGACTAGGTGAGGGTGAGCCAGTTACAAGTACAGATCGCTACTACTATAGACCAGGTGAGGGACTATTTTGAAAATTAGTTAAACCTGTGTGAGTCCATATGCACATGGGGTGGAAATAGTCATTTTGTCCCCTTACAGCAACAACAGAAAAACTCATTTTTCTTAAGAAGACCTCACATGTTAGATATTGTATTTAGTGATCTTTCAAGACTTTTTATCAACAGGGTTCTAAAACCTATTTTTACTTGTTTTTATTAAAATATTCTCAATGTTTTCTAGATTTTCAAGAGGGTATTATGTCATTTACAGATTTTCATAGTTCATATCTCATACTTTTCAAGATTTGATAAGTCAATAGGACAGAAAGTCCAAAATAGCATCTCAAAAATATGTAGACAAGACAAAACAAACATTTTAGGACTTTATGGAAATTATACCAATAAGGAAGATTTATTTGGTGTATCTAACTTCAGTAGGATATTGTGGTGCAGCTGTGGCTACAACCAGTGGTGATGCAGCTGTGGCTTTAACAACCAGTGGTGATGCAACTGTGGCTACAACAACCAGTGGTGATGCAGCTGTGGCTTTAACAACCAGTGGTGATGCAACTGTGGCTACAACAACCAGTGGTGATGCAACTGTCGCTACAACAACCAGTGGTGATGCAGCTGTGGCTTTAACAACCAGTGGTGATGCACCTGTGGCTACAACAACCAGTGGTGATGCAGCTGTGGCTATAACAACCAGTGGTAATGCAGGTGTGGCCATAACAACCAGTGGTGATGCAGTTGTGGGTACAACAACCAGTGGTGATGCAGCTGTGGCTACAACCAGTGGTGATCCAGCTGTGGCTACAATAACCAGTGGTGATGCAGCTGTGGCCATAACAACCAGTGGTGATGCAGTTGTGGGTACAACAACCAGTGGTGATGCAGCTGTGGCTACAACCAGTGGTGATCCAGCTGTGGCTACAATAACCAGTGGTGATGCAGCTGTGGCCATAACAACCAGTGGTGATGTAGCTGAGGGTACAACAACCAGTGGTGATGCAGCTGTGGCTATAACAACCAGTGGTAATGCAGCTGTGGGTACAACAACCAGTGGTGATGCAGCTGTGGCCATAACAACCAGTGGTGATGCAGTTGTGGGTACAACAACCAGTGATGATGCAGCTGTGGGTACAACAACCAGTGGTGATGCAGCTGTGGGTACAACAACCAGTGGTGATGCAGCTGTGGGTACAACAACCAGTGGTGATGCAACTGTGGCTACAATAACCAGTGGTGATGCAGCTGTGACCATAACAACCAGTGGTGATGCAGCTGTGGGTACAACAACCAGTGGTGATGCAGGTGTGGCTACAACAACCAGTGCTTTGGCTACAACTACCATTGATGGTTGTAAGTTTTTTTTTCAAAATACCATACAATTGTTAACTAATAAAATTGATATCTGTTATAGGTAAAGACATACAAGTAGCCTTGATGGCTTTTACAAGTACAGCATTTAACATACAAGTAACCATGATGGCCCATACAAGTTCTCGTACATGAAACAATAAATAAAAAATGTTGATTGATTTCAGCTTGTGGGGTATTTACAACTCAAACTGGCACACTGACTTCTCCAAACTATCCATCCAATTACCCATTCAATATGATATGTATCTGGACCATTCATGTCACTGGGGGATCTGTTCGAATACAGTTCATTGACTTTGATGTACAATTTAAAACTGGCTGTATGTTTGATAACGTCAGGGTGAGACTAATATATTATTTCTTTAATAATGCCAATATTCCAGTTTTAGAAGAATAAGCAGAAAGGTAAACGAAAACAGTTCAATGAAACCCATTTTAATTGCGAAATGAATCAGTGACTTATTCAACCTTTTATAAAAGTGTTAATTCTTCATAAATCATAAAAAATCATACGCTAACATTCTTACGATAATTCACACCAAAGTATTTTTGAATATGGGTAAGAGAAACTGGGAGCATATATAAGACATGGCTGCAATGCTACATATACAATGTCAATGTTAGAGAGTCAATTCGCTCCGTAGCTCAAGTGGTACAGCATATAATCGATAGGTTGTGGGTTTGATTCCCACCGAGATGGAGTGACTTTTTCACATCAGCCCTTTATAGCATATATAATAGGATTTGATCAGAAGTGAAACGCTGCTACTCATACTTAAATAATAATTTGAATATCTTAGGTGTATGATGGTGACGTTCAAATCGCAAGGCTATGTGGCACAATGACTGACATCAATCCAGGCCCTTATATTTCAACAGGCAGTGTTGCTCGTGTGAGACTTTTCAGCGATAACAATAAAAGCCACAAAGGCTATTCATTGACCTGGGCCACCATTTAAAGGTATGTAACTGCAAATATCCTCAGTTCTCCACAATTTTCAATTCACTCTTTGTTCAAGATAGAGACCAGCCTCTAATATTACTTGCACTTTTTTGTTGATTTTATAAAAAAGAAGCTATGTCCATTTATCTATTGTTTCCTATTAAATGTTTCTTGTATGTCATTCTATTGCAGAAACCTAACCTTGGTGAAAGAATGCATTCATGGCTATTAGAAGCAGACTGTAACATACAAGTAAAAGCCTTCATGGCTATTAGAAGCAGACTGTAACATACAAGTAAAAGCCTTCATGGCTATTAGAAGCAGACTGTAACATACAAGTAAAAGCCTTCATGGCTATTAGAAGCAGACTGTAACATACAAGTAAAAGCCTTCATGGCTATTAGAAGCAGACTGTAACATACAAGTAAAAGCCTTCATGGCTATTAGAAGCAGACTGTAACATACAAGTAAAAGCCTTCATGGCTATTAGAAGCAGACTGTAACATACAAGTAAAAGCCTTCATGGATATTAGAAGTAGACTGTAACATACAAGTAAAAGCCTTCATGGCTATTAGAAGCAGACTGTAACATACAAGTAAAAGCCTTCATGGCTATTAGAAGCAGACTGTAACATACAAGTAAAAGCCTTCATGGCTATTAGAAGCAGACTGTAACATACAAGTAAAAGCCTTCATGGCTATTAGAAGCAGACTGTAACATACAAGTAAAAGCCTTCATGGCTATTAGAAGCAGACTGTAACATACAAGTAAAAGCCTTCATGGCTATTAGAAGCAGACTGCAACATACAAGTAAAAGCCTTCATGGCTATTAGAAGCAGACTGTAACATACAAGTAAAAGTATTTAAAAGTATTAGAAGTACAGAATGTAAAATACAAGTAACCATAACGCTATAACAAGTACAGATATAACATACAAGTAGCCATGATGGCTATTAGAAGTGCAGGTATTACATACAAGTAATCGTGTGGAATTACAAGTACATAATACAAGTAAAGAAGTAACCATCTGGAATTACAAGTTCCTTGCAAGAAAAAAAGGTTTTATGGTTGCAAAGGTGTTTCACTTCACAGATTCAACATATCTCACAGAACCTGGACAAGCAATCTGGGATATCCTACTAAAAGAATCTCTAGCTACATGTATCTTACTATATAGTGCCATGACTACAGGTGACACTAGATTTAGAAATCCTCTTAGCAAATACAGTTCTGGTAATGTCAACCTAGCAATGGGGGGATGTGCCCTGGCAACAAAGGTTCTACTTGCATGGAAATTAAGTACTCGTATAGTATTTGCTTATTGTAAATATTTCTAAATATGAATCAAACAGCTAAGAGGGAGACTTTAATAGGAATGAATATAATCAAACGTATGTCTTAAGTAATCTGCTTTAGGTGATCATTATAAAAGGTGTAAAACTAAAATTCTATATACCTAAAACTTTCGCAGTTCTCAAAATCTTTGTTTTGTATTTAAGAGTGGGTTGATGGTTAACAGTTAATTAGAATGAATTATGTGTATGTGTAGAATCGGGAGCAACCTTTGGGAAGGATGTGAATGTGCATTGTTATTTCTTTTACTTCTTAAATCTTAGTTCACCATTATACACATATAGGTGCAAGTAATATAAGTATATAAGGCCTAGTATATTCAATGGAAGAATGTCAGTTTATCTGTACTACATTATACATGCAAGAAAACAGGTATCTTTTGAGTAGAAAATGAATTTACATACATCCCCTATTAATTCAGGTTGAGTTTATATCTAATTAGTTCCAAGCAGTGTTTTATACTATTAGCAATATTATTGAACACCCTGTAGATGTTGATCTAAGTGCTGTCAACAGACACAAGTAAAGCTTTGTGTTAAATATCATTAAAATATTATCACACACCAACTCTGTTATTGTTAAAAACGTAAAAACGCAAATAAGGAAAAGATTACCTTCTAATGAATGGGTTGATGACAAGCCTTGTGTCAAGTCCAAATATTGCAAATGCGAAGAACCCTTGGCCAAAGTTAAAGACCCCATCTATGAACTCTAATTCCACATAGACACCCGAAGCCAGAGCGTTGCTACTTCCAAAAGTAAAAAGTCTCATCGAACAAAGAAACAAACCCTGAAAATGAAATAAAGTGCTATTAAAGTCAGTACATTGCAAGTCATTCATCATTTGAATTCTTGAAGATCCAGAGAAATAAATTACATAATTTTTAAGCCTGCTTTGGATGATATTTATTAAGTTCCCCCTTCACTATCATGAATGACCTTTCCCAGAATCCACTGAATGGTAGGTCATGGCAGAGAATGTTAAAGCAATAAGCAATGTATGTTGAAATACAAAAGTAGATCAAATCATATGGGCAGCCTACATCTTTGCATATATGCAGTCAGCAAACAGATCCAAATGTTATTCAATTCTACCCACCTTAATAAGTTATACTTACTAATGACGTAGAAAACATGAGCACCAAGAGAAACACCACATGTCTCATTAATTGATATTCCTCCATTTCTTCAAGCACCAATTCATCACCTTCAAGGTTAACAGGGACACTTTCATACGACTGTATGGCACGACCACATTCCCGCCTCTGCTCTGTTGAGCACCCTGCATTGATGCTACACGTCTTATCAAGAATGTTGCTTTGCTCATTTGAGTCAGAGTCTTGACTATCAGCGCTGATCAGGCATTTTCTGAATGGAACTATTTCTTCAATTGCAGCAGCTGGAAGTGCAAGTACATGTTTTTTGTGTATGGTTTTGCAAAAACTCTTACATTTTTGCTGGCAACAAGTTTATGTAATCTTGATTTTCAAATTTCTGTGAGACAAATTTGTAGCACACAATAGTGTCATGTATCAACTATTATGGTTAATGTTGAAAAAACACCAACTAGACCACATAAATTGACATTAAAAGCAGTTTAAAGTACACATCCCTAAATAGGTATGTTCAAGTGTTCAATTCTTTAATGGATTTGAATTTTGTGGCTCCTGCCCCTCAGAATGTTCATAAACCCATTCAAAAATTTAAAAAAAACAAATACTTGTGATTATTCTACTTATATATCATAAAAGACAGCTGTCAAACTAAGAACAAAGTGCAACAAAAATATAAAATAAAAAACTCATTTTTAGAAAGTGTGATATCAGAAAAGTAATAGATCATTGCTTCTATGGAGCCACCTTTTGACAGTAAACTTAACCCCTTTTTTGTTATAAATTAAACTAACCATCTCCGGAGCATGACTGATTTGCACATGGAGATTTCAGTCCATTTTGTCCTGGGCCATTATTTGCTCCTCTCTGCCCTTTAAGGAGACTTTGCTCTTCCTCGTTCTGGACATCCTCCCTCTGTATGTGATCATGCTGTGTGAGTTTACGCTCATTACGCATCTGGTAGACAAGACACACTATGGTCGTGAGAAGACAGATTGACAAGAATGCCACAGAGACAATAAGCTGGAAAGAAAAATCATTGTATATTGTATACAAAAATACTCCAAGCAAGAGCTGATCTAGCCTTAATCCAATCAGAATATGAAGGCAGAAACTCACGATAATACATTCTTATGATTCATTAATTACTATTAAGACAATTTGAGATTTTTAGATCTTATTAGCAAAAACACTGTACAATACCATGTAGCAGGTTTGAGGATTATGTGACTATGAATAGATTTCTATGAAACCAGTGAAGGACTGATCTTGAAAGATGGAATTTCAAGGTTTAATAAAAAGTGAGATTCATGTGAATAAGCCCCGTCGAGTTAGTGTAGCATGCCACACCACTTGCATGACTTTGCTGCGATAATCACCAGGTCTAATTGAGGCCTCCATTCTACAATGTCTCTGGCCTATACAATCAATTCTGACATAGCTGAAGGTCTCTCGACCCCACCACTTTCTGGTCTAGATCCGAGGACTTTCCCCAAAGCATCAACAGTAAACAATACTCTCATGTAGCTTCGAAGCAAGTGTACATGACTCTCCTATTACACCCTAAAGAAAATGTCCTTATATATGGGATTTTTGTATTTTGACAAAAATATAGGATAATGCATTTGAATTATACAAATTGTTTGCTAGCTTTAACTTGTTACTTTCTCATTCCCTTTAGTTACTTCTCATGAGGGTAATGTCCACATGAAAGTGTTAACAATTTGAAAGAAGCCTTACTTTAAAAAAAGTTGAGATTGGATTTTTAAAACTGATTTTTTGCAAACTCAGCAATTTTTCTCTTTCTTCACAAATACAAAAATTTCAATGTTTCTTCACACAATGCTGCTATTAAAGAGTGAACTGTTTTGAAAAATATATCAACCTGAAATAATGAAGACTAGTTAAATCATTTTTTTACAAAGTCAGCAATTTATTAAAAACAAGATTTTCTTTCATCATTTTCTTAACACTCTTTATATCAACATTCATAAAATCAACACTCCTTCATGTTAATATCTTAACTAAACTAACTTAAACTTGGGATAAATAAGGGTTATGTACTGTGAGGTTTTGGATATGGGGTTTATCCAGAGGGAGATATGCATATCTACCTGAGGGACCATAGGGGCCGAAGGTAGATGTGCATTTCTCATGAGGGATGAACCCAATATCCAAACCGACCGTACATAACTGCTTTATCCTATACCAAGTAGAGTCTTCTAATTTTCTTTCAATTTTTTTATTTTTTCAATTTTTTTCACATTTTCAAATTTGTTTTCTATTTTTTTCCTTTTTTTGAATTTTTTATTTATTTTTTTCACATTTTTTTCTTTTTTTTCAATTTTTCTTATTTTTCAAATTTTTTTCGAAGCGGGAAGATATGCCCTGGAGCGGGAGATATGGCGGGAGATATGGAGGTTCAGGATATGGAAACCTCAAAATCAGGATACGAGATATATCTTACCAACTTATCTCCCTAAAACTCTACTTGGCATAGGATAAATTGTTTTATTATACATTACTGATACACATTGTCTGACAGTCTATGCTTAATGTTCTTGCAAAAATAATTCTATTTGGAAGTTAGTGACCAGTGTCTCATAAGCCGACATTGGCTGGTGGTATTTTAACTATGTCCTACTAATATATGTATTATTGTATCAGTGACACTTAAATAAAATATTTTAAACTTTTAAACTAAAAAATGTACAATTTGAAAAACTATTGAACTTGTATGATGGTTCAATTTCAAAATGAATTTTGGCTTGTTTTGCTGATCAAGCAATTTAATTCTAAATCAGCTTTTCTATTACATCAATACTTGTATACTTTTTGTGTATCCCTGAATATTGTTAATAAAGTTTCACAAAATTGTCCTGTTTTGTACTCATAGGCTTCCTTAAAACAAGTCTGTAATGAAACACTGATTTGATGTATCAACAATGAAATTAATCAGGAAGATCATTTACTTCTTCAGCACCATTTCTTTTACCAAGTTTGTATAGTTAACAATTTAGTTTACTAAATATGAGGCATACCTGGGCTTTGCCATACTGAAAGGAGGGGTCTTGGGTTCCTTCCCATGTACTCAGCATTATAACAAGACCTGTGCTCATAACAGGGGCACTGGAAACATAACAATAAATGGTATACCACAACTACCAATTGAGGAGGAACTGGGTAAATGCACATCAAAAATTTCCTTGATATGATCCAAATATATATATATTCAAAAGACTTTTCATAACTAAATGTTATCAAATGAAACACATATCAATCAGAAAATAATTTGAGGCACAATGACATTTAGAAATTTATGAGTATATATTTTCAGAGACAATATCTTTCACAAAAATAATATATCCAATATTACATTCTTAATCATCAAGGAATAACATCTAGGTTTCCACATAATTTGGGAGGAAATTTGAGAAATTGGGAAGTAATGTTTGAAAATGTCACAAAAATGAAATGCAGGAAAATGCCTAGTATTTACATGTAAACAAATCAATATAATCATAGCATATTCCCCATGCATCACCTACCCCCATCCGATCAGCAGAAGCCAGGATTTGATCCTAAACAAGTAGCAAAGACTTCTACAGCGCAACACGCATAGTGCAATAGCTAACATAGCCATCCAGCTGCGCGTCCCAAGGACACCAATGAGAAATATGATAAACTGTACATAGTGCTGCCAGCTGCTACTTAAATTCAGAAAATGCCAAAGGATCATACCAAGACATGAAAAAGTCTGGAAATAAAGAAAATTGAATACTTATTAAAATAACTTGTGAAACATTGAATATAGGTGCAAGAGTTGTTGTATGTAGGGTCTCTTAAGATCTTCAGATCTAAAGTTTAGATCAAACTTGAAATATATACATTTATATATGTAATAATAAATATAGTATGAATTTATGCTTTCAACAGGGAGTTCTTTTTCAAGGGGCTTGACTTTTTCAGCAGAGTTCTTTGTAATTTCCCTGGGTCAATACATGAAAGCAAACAGGACACTTGAAAAGGTTCTTCCTTTTAATAAATATATATATATTAATTAAAACAGGAACTTAAGTTAAACTACGAAGCTTTGTACAATGATATGGCATAATATTGGCAGGAAGTGATGGCATAAAAATGTTCATGCTTTTGTAAATGAAGTAAAACATATTAGAAATATTCTCATATCAATGCAAAAGCCTCATGAGTAGATAAATCCTATACCTGGGCTATGACAAGACATAGAGTGAATGAGTATGGAACACGTCGCCAGCGACCACTGAAGCATATTACTCCGATCACCCACAACTGCAAGGAAAGAACCATGGCATACATTATGGTAAATCTGTTATATTTTGAGCACATTTGACAATTTGAACATGAACATCATTAGCAAAATCATTTTGATCCTTTTTAGATCATTCCCAACATTTTTGTCAACTAGATCATTAAATACAACTACATTTGATTCAAAGTGATATCCATGTCAAGGCGTTCAATTGCATCTTATGACGTCATAATTGCAAACTTTTCAATAATATTCCTTATACCAAACTTCTTTTCATTTGTATAGTGATGATGAAAACCCTGGTCTTGGTAACTCACACTGCAAAGAATGCCCACAATGCTTATATCAAAGCAAGTCTCGTTGATCAGCTGTCCGTAATCATCTTTCTGGACCACTGGCAGCATAATCATTTTGGCAGAGACGAACATGAGCGGTGCTGAGAGAAATGTACACACAACTACACCAGTTGCCATCTGCAAAAATATAAACAGAATACATGTGAATGGCATGCAATGTTCTTGACAATGATGTTACACAAGGTTATAAAAGTTGTTATGGTACATTACATGCATGGTGGAATATGACTTTTTTTTATAGGAATAAATAATCATAGATAAATTCTAGGGTAAAAAGTTTGCAAATGGGGTATTACATGACATGAAAATAATGCATATAATGGCATTTTCTAAAAATGCTGAAATGATCAGCTTTCAGGGGCCAAAATATCCTGGCTATGGGGCTATAATATATATTTGAACATGACTGTATTCACATTTCACAGCTTCTCTAAACTTCACCCGGTATTTATTCACCAATACAATACCTAGTCTGTACAAAGTGTTTCGTTCAGTGCACCTGAAGTAGGAAATGAAGTGATGATTTTGCATAATTTTGGTGAGTTTTCATGTTGAATCTTATTATAGACCTCAGATCAGGTATTATATTGAGTAATAAATACCTTAGGGCTAGGAACAAAAGCCTTCGAACCCCTCACTTCCTTTCTAAAGGCTAAAGTCATTCGGGTACAGAAAACATTTATGCCTAGGCATGTGGTATCTATTCATCAATATAATACCTGCTCTTTGGTCTATTATTTCTTAAATATTAGAATTTATTCTCACAGTGTCTACTGCAATAGCGTATTGTGTACTGTACACAAACACAGTTGGGGCTGTGGGAAATGTCCCATACAGAAAACCATACATCCCAAATGCCAAAGTTGCATTCCTCTCTCCACCTGCATCCATGGCAACTACTACCTCTCGTATAATGAATGGTAATAATAGCCTGAAATCAGAAATAACAAACTGTAAGGGACTAGCTTACCCTTAATTCTGTGGAAAACATGATGCTGCAAAGAAAACATGGAACGTGGAAAATGGCACCATTTGGTGTGAAACATGGTGAAAAAGATGAACTTTCCAAAAAAGACAAGTCATTAACGTGCAAAATGTCACCACCTGCCATTTGTTACAGGCATTGACCACTGAATATTAACTACTGAACACTGAACACCAACACCAATCACCTTCCACAAAAAAGTTGGAAACTAACAATATGTCGACCCTTGGGATGTTGACATATTAAAAGCAAGAGACTTGACCAATAGTGTGAATTACAAGGCTGAACATTATGTAGTATAACTGACTAATGGAGCTCTTACAACATGGAACAATGTTAAAAACCTAATATGTGAATGCAAAGGTTTTATTACATACTTGTTTATATGAAAATTTGTATCCATGGATATGTCTGACAACTTACGTTTTAGCTATGATAAGAAGGGCTGGAGTTATCAGGCCTCTACCCAGTTGACCTGTTACCTTGCCAACCAGGCTAATACCCAGGTAAAACAAAGCTGTAGCACTGAATGAATCACCTGAAATTAATAATTAACCATAAAACATATGTGTGAACGCACCCTTTCCAATAGTTTAGTTTTGAGTTGCATTGACACTCTTTAAATTGGAGATAATCCTTTGATCTAGCGTTACCCAATCAGGATGGGTTGTTTGAAAAATTGTTATTGTTTTGGCTGCAGATATAATATATCAAACATTTCTATTCTAATAACATAGACAAATGAATGAAAAGAAACAAAATTATGTCATTAAATACTCACCTAAAATTTTTAGTATATCTGTTATAACAATTGGAACATTACGTTTGAAGAGGAAATTCCCCATAATGCCTATGATGGTCATAAATACGATGGGATTTAGGATAACACCTTTCAGAACCTTCCCAACTGCAGATAGATTGTTCCCACGCTCATTAGGAGCGGACGTCTTCCAGTTCTGAAACTGTGAATAATAATTGCTTTGTTATCTGCAGTTAAACAATATGAATATTTTTAATTTTAATTTGCATTCTTAAATCGTGAAAAGATTTTCAGAACTGGACACAAGCCATAAATCAGTAAAAAAGGGGATTAATTTCATAAGACTTAATACGAGGGGTGATTCAAAAGTAATGGACAAAATTTTATAGGCACGCTTACCTTTACCAGATTTGAATGAAACTTTGTACAAATAAAGATTAATCAATTATCTATTAGATGTTAAAATTTTATTAACTAAATTCAAATACATTTTGAGATAGAGCACTTCTCTTGGATCATGGTGCATACACCCGGAATCCATTTTTAAGGCTATTTTCATCATAATAACAAATGGATTTTCAATGAAAAGTTTGCTGGTGCAATATATTTTGTAATGCAAGATGTATATGAAAAGCATATCGCAGTAAGTTCAATCCTTACAATCCTTTGTACTGTAGAGTAGGACACATCTGTAATGGAACTTATTTCTCTCAGTGTCAATCTCCTGTCTGCATTTAGGATGGACTCTACATGGTGAATAGTGTTATCAGTGCGGCCAGTCTTGGGCCTTCCAGATCGCTTTAGATCTAAGACTCTCGTATCCCCTTCACTAAAGTGTTTGTACCATCGCTCAATGGCTTGCCTTGACAAGGCCTTGTCTCCATGTGTCTCTTTTATTTTCTTGACAACTGCCTGCCTTGTCTCTCCAGTAGCTACCAAATATTCAATAACAATCCTTTGCTTAACTTTGATTTGTTGTAAAGTAGACATTTCTTGGATGTGTGTGAGTCTAAGAGTCTGATCTACTTTCTGACTCACTGTGACTCATCATTCTTAGAAATATCATTGTGATGTCATAGCACAATTGGTTGCTGAATTTAGAACTCAACAGCAAACACATGGGCATGTGAGTCTTGCTTGACAATTGCATTACCATGCTTGTTAGACATATCATGTGTGGTAATTGAGTCATTAAAACGAAATCAAGCAAAAATGACAAAAACATTCAATTATAATTAAAAAACCGATTCCACCCATGCTTACCCTTGTTACCATGGTTACGCATAGCTGAAACAATTTCAAATGCATTTAAATGAGAATTCGACACAAAGTAGAGAATTGATTGATCTATTCACTGTGAAAAAATTAGACTGATTGGGTGAAATTTAGTATGCCTATAAAATTTTGTCCATTACTTTTGAATCACCCCTCGTACAGATGGTTTTTATGCACAAAAATAAAAACCAAGGAATATTATTTCTGCGTATGGTATCCTACCTCCATCATCATGAATCCTATGGGGTTAAGGATGCACAGGGATATGGGGCCTATCAGGTAGATATACGTTACATACTCTGGGTGGGTTTTATTGAATAAAGCTTGCACTGAAAGAAACAACAACAAAAATGATATATTAATATAAAGTTACTAAAGTTCAATTTGAATCTACCAATTTAATAAAAAAAATACAATTTAACAATACCAATAATATCAATAGATATAATTCTGAAATGGTGATTTCATCATTTAATATTAAGAATCTCTGTTGGATGACTTTTGTTTAAAGTCCAATCTAATTAGCCAGATTACACATTCTATTGGCAGTTAAAGTACATAGCAATAGAGTAATTTACAAACTATGTTAAGATGATAAAGAGTTCATAGCGATTATCTATATCTATATCTAAATTCAAAAATGCATGTACCATATGTGGTAACATTATTACTTTATATCACCATAAATATTTACCTATTAAGTATCCAATGGCAAAATCGTTACTCTGTGTTGTAAATATAGCATAGATTCCAGTTTTTCCAAAATCTCTTACAACTAACAGGGATATGATCACCACAATTGCGAATACAATAGCCTTTGATATAAATATACTTGCTAAAAACATCCAGTTCACTTTGTCAAAATTGATTTCCATCATCGATTTGAAGAGAAGAGCTGGGAGCGCAAATGTTGACACATATGAGCCAAGTCCTTTAGATTGGTTCTTGCTTATAATACTGGCTCTTCCTGCAATGTACCCTAGCAGTATAATGGTAAAGCACTGCACAATGGCAGGGTAGAGGTTATTTATAATGTCAGCATCTTCCGACAGGGCTGGTCTAGTAATGTTCCTCCCTTTGCTGTCCACCAACACCGTTGAGACATTATCCATAGCTTCGTTTTTTGTCATGTTTAAACTCATTGTAAAACCATATATAGTACTGTGTAAAGTATTACATAAATGCTGCCTGTTTAGTAATCAGATTCATGGATTATAAAGTACAGTATCGGGTAATAAATAATAATGTCGCTTTTGTGTAATAACGTGTGTGCATATGTTTCAAGTCATTAAGCTTATATTCAATTCAATAAAAAAAGTCAGTCTCTGTTTAAATATTTACTGTTGAGACATGAGTTATCAAAAATGTGCAAATAAACAATTGTCGAGAGTGTAACAATGAACTGTTAAACTGTTTGTTGTGTACTTTTATCAAGTAATCTTTGATTTCTAGATGTTATCGGAAATACTCGGCTTCTCTTTTAACTTCAGTTATGACATTCAGATTCTCCGGTATAACGCTAATAATGATGCAGTTGAGATGGATGATATTTTGGTTTGTTCATCATTTTATCAAACCAACCCTCAACTAGAGGGCACTCTTGATGTTCCTTTACATCTTTGCTCCATTTGCCCAAATCAGATTCAACTGAAAATAGAAAAAATTGAAATATATATAATTGACCTAGAAATTAGCAAATGCATATATGTCGAATGCCCATAAAGAATGAAATAAAATCAAATTCAATGTTCTACACTGATTATTTAAGCGACACATTATATATTTATTCAATTTAATAAGAAAAACTCATTAGTAACAAAATGTTCTACATTTAATTGTTGGTTGCTAATGTTTATAATCTCTAAATTCTTCTTTTCTATTGAACAGGCAATTTTCACTTTAGAGCATTGAATGTTAAAATGTGAAATTCATAAATTGAATGTTGACACTTGATAGATGTTTTTAATATATTCAATGTAACAGTTTTCACTTTTGTTACTCACAGAAAAAAGTTTGTTTACTTAAAGAAGAAGTAACATGATAATTTTCAAAACAACTTTTAAAGCATCAAAGTTCAATGCATGTCTAGACTCAGAAGAAGGTTATCTCCACAATGCCATGCACTAATCCACATTGATGATTAAGTTCAAAGCATAAGAGAGCATTTGATATCAGAAAATTACTGTATTTGAACAGCAAGGGGGGCAGGGGAGGAGGCCATTAGCCTTAAAGGACATCTGAAATAGTAAATTAAACTAAAGGAATAAATTTATTGAATAATGGATGTATTTGGACATGTCACCTTATCCTAATGTGGCAACTGTTTATTTCAAAAACATGGTAGCTGAATCATAAGCAATATCTAATACTTTGTGACATATCTTAGCACCCATATTGAGTCATTTTGATTAAAACAGGTATACATTTTTGGGATTAATATACAAGTAACATTAGAGATTTAGTCATATCTATTATTAATTAACCTTCAAATCCATTTCAGGTACTTATATCCCAGAAACACATATAGTGTTATAAATATGTCTCATTTTTGTAAATAAATTGGTTTCAGACTGTGAAAAAACAACAACATATTTTAGCACACATATAACTTTTCACTGGTCCCCACATGGCCCGTTTTGGTCTATTGAGTCATGATGTCATAATTCCAAGATGTTTTGTTATTTGTTTACACAACAATCGTGTGGTTGCCGTGACGTTGTGATTACCAAGGAATCAATAAACCAAAACTATAAATTATGTACATTACTGATCATGGGCCAATCAGATCTGGAAGTTTTGTCAGTGGTGTCTTGTCATATTATGCTGTGAGTTTCGAAATATCACATATCAACATTTCTCAAACACAGTTTAGTTATGAGGAGGTTACAGATTAACTGTATAAATACAGTTAGTAATCCTACATTGAACTTTTGAGATGCTCCCTATCCCTAATTTTGAGAACATCTACTATTGAACTAACTCAAAGCCTTGATACTCTATATAATATACCCTATATAATAAATGGGCAATGACTTATCTACAGCTCCTACCTTTCGTCAGAGAGCTGCGTAGAATTACATGTATGTCCAATTACATTTTCTTCTTCTTAATCCTCTAAATTTCAAAATGGTGGATGCTTCAAAAAATAACATGATATGACAAGTCATTACATTTTGTAAACTTGACTATCATACTTGAGATTGTTAATTAAAATTTATTACATTATATGAAATTAAATATGTTTAGAATAGTTTGTAAACTGGATTTACATTAATTGAATCTGGATATTTATTATTCTGGATATTTATCACCCCTTCAAAAGTTTAACCATAATTCATTCATGGAATTCTAGCAAATTCTTGGAATCTGAACAGAGGGTTGAGGAGAAACTTTTCTCAAGAAAATTACTGAGTTCCTTATTGCACTTGGATCTGATTTCGAGAATCTGCCTACTGACAAGGCACACATTTGACTTCAAAAAATAAGTCATGTAAATATGAGCATGGGCTTTCACACTAGTTGAAAGCCCATGATATGAATAAGTAGACCAAATGATTCGATTGAGGCATTTGAACTTTTTCTAAAAATTGATTTTTCGACTGTCGGAAAGAAACTGAAAAATATTTTAGCCTAGACACCAAGAAGAGGTAACTGGCAGAGGTCCGTGAAAAATAAAAAGACGCTTCGATTGAGGTATGATTTGTGTCATCTTTTTCTGAAATTCGGAAAATTTATATTTTCTTGATTTTGGAGTCAGTTTATCAATAAATATCACATGTCATACCTCAAACAATGCCTACTGTTGTTAGCTTCATCTCCAATCCCTAAAGCCACACATTCAAGAAAGCGTTTGTTGATAAAAGCATAAAATAAGCAAGCGTATATTTAATGGAGTGCTTCGGTTATTTCCGTTGTTCAAATGTTTATTCTCGAAGTCAAATGTCTTTTCTGAGAATATGGCACCACTCTGGATGACGTCACATCAGAGATCACTGAGAAACCCCATGACGTATCTTTAATATCCTGTAGAAACAATAACAACAGTTTGTTAGGATACCAATCTTTACTTTCATTGGCTGTTTGTTGCGATGTGACGTAATTTGAGAGACAAACTGCCCTGTTAACCCTCACGCATTAAGCGTGATTGTCACCTGAGTTGTCACGCATTTGCCGGAAAAATAGAAATCACGCATCAATTTAGCGTGTATGATGAAATATCACGCAAATCACACATTTTGTTGATACTTTTAAAAATCGTTTTTTGTAAAATGCCGATAGGGTAAAATACCGAACGACGAAAAACAGCGAACGCATTCCGTTCGGTCTTTGCATGCGATTGCCGTTTGGGTCAAGCATTTGTTCCAAACTATGAGTATATATCACACATTTGTTTCGAAAATATTCACACCCTACAATGCCCATCTGATAGAGCCCATGGTACGAGCGAGGGTCATATTTTTGGGTGGTCATTTTTTTTGATGTAGCATTTTGGGCTTTTGTTGCTTGTGTCTTATCTTCCCATTTATCCTTTGAGGCTACTACCAATAGGTGCAGTATCTGGCTCCGGATCTGTGCTACAAATAGGAAATTTGCCGACATCTAAGCTTAAACTCTGTAAACTGTTAAAAATAGCAAGAACATAACTTCGACATATGAGTGTTACCTGATGAATGGAACCCTCACGTGCCTTCCAAATGGTAGTAAACGAACTCTAGTGTAACTACATCAGCTTATCTTTACGTCCGATCAACAATAAGTACAGTTATACAAGAAATGTAAACGAAGTGAAAATATTCCCAAAATTTTTCCGAAAGGCATGTCATTCCGGAAGTTATGATACGTTATATTACCGAACATGCGTGAAGATGGAACGTTTGTTCGTTCATTTTACGAGAGCTAAATAAAATGCGAACATCCAAGCATCGGGTATGACTCCACCATTGTTTGCCGTTTTACTACTTGCCACAATCAACCTTACTGCCACCATATCAAACAAGGCCCATTTTCCATCAAACTTGGCCCAACTACTATAAGGCGGATGTCCTTGAAAAATCAAGTTGACATGGTTACCAAAGCCTAATAGTTGCCATGGCAACCATAGTAATGGGCTAAAAAATGAGAGCAAAAAAGCACCTAAACCCACCATAATGGCACTAATTTATAAAATATTTCTAGATATACAAATTTTCTTAAACTTAGATATCATCGAGAACACTTCTAGACAACAAAACTGGGGGTAGGTTTACCACTTCGATTTTTTTCTTGGCTTGGTCAAAGTTAAACTACCAAAAGGCACTAATTTTTAGTTTTGAATCATCTATTACCGCCCAAATGGATATATTTTTTCAAGGTCAAGGTCGCCATGCTAAAATTTGAATTACGGTGATAAATCTGCTCTTCAGACAATGTTTGATAGCTTTTCTTCACCACGGAACAAACATCTTTGCGCTGGTATGCCCATTTCCATGAGATAATATACGTGAAGGAGGAACTGTGTCTTTAAATGTCATCAAAACTTTATGCCAACACGTGATAAGGCCATTTTCGCACTATTTTTGGTGTAATAATGCCATCGAACAAACATTCCATTTTCACCCATGTTCGGTAATATAAGGTGTTATTACGGTAAATACCACTTCCGGGTAGAGTGTTTTTTAATACTTTAAAAACAAACCCATGTCATTGTATGGGCTAATTTGTTCGAAAATGGCGATATGTACCCCAGAAGGTGTGAGTACCGAAATCCAACACCAAATTCGAAAAATTCAGAACAATACTTTGCACATATGGCGTTCGTGATCAACTATAAAACGCTTACCCCCATAGTGTTATATATCAAAATGTACCTGTTCATATAGGGGGTCGATTGCTCTACATCAAATTATAGGGAGTCAGGTTACTTTTTGAGATATCAGCGTCCATTTATTGTAACTCGCGTTTGCTACCATTTCCTCAATTCTGAGATGACGGGCAAATGCGTAGTAAACATGCTCACGCCGGAACTATTTTGATCTACCTCGCTATTTTCGTAATTCAAATGAAAGTTGAACTCCTCATTATTTTGATACCAAATAGTGCCATACTAGGTACCCTAGAAGCCAACTATGGCGTTATTTAGAACAAAACCACACATTTTTAAAGGTCATACCTTTTGGCGGATGGATATGGAACCTCACTCAAGAACTTGAATTTTGTGATTTTTTTCAATGATTTACCGTACAGTGCTGATATATAATAATTAAGGGTGCGTTTTCAAACTAAACAGAGTGCTCCTACCAAAATGAATTTGCCTACATACCCCTGAGACTCTTATCTGATAGATAGAATGCACAAATAAAACAAAAGTTTTGCTATTATAGGTAAAAAGTTCTCTTGAAATTTCGAAGTGATTTTACCTGTTAATTCTGTCCATGGTCAGCCATTTTTGCGGAAGTTACACTGAAACGGAAACTCCATGAAACGAAACGAAATCACTAGAAAAAATATGGCACACATTGTGCGCATGTGCAGCAAAGTTTAAACCAATCATATCATTTGATTTTTTTGCGCACGTGAATTATTTGCTTCTGAGCACTTACAAGCTTACCACAATAAACAAACCTGGCAAAGACTACCCTTAGCCTACTTCATTTTGGGGAAATTTCAGCTCAAACTCGTGACAAATGCATAATGCATACGCTGGTATGAAGCCTTGGAGACACTAATTTTGGTAAATATGATTTATGGTGTATACTTTTCTGCAGTTTGTGGGAGTTTGGGACATTAAATGTTAAAATTCAAGAAAATATGCCAATTAAACGACTGATCAATTAATATATACCAGCACTGTAGTGACACCATAACATATCATAACTTTCGGAATGACATGCCTTTCGGAAAATTTTTGGGAACATTTTCACTTCGTTTACATTTCTTGTATAACTGTACTTATTGTTGATTGGACATAAAGATAAGCTGATGTAGTTACACTAGAGTTCGTTTACTACCATTTGGAAGGCACGTGAGGGTCCCATTCATCAGGTAACACTCATATGTCGAAGTTATGTTCTTGCTATTTTTAACAGGTACAGCTGGAAAGTAACATTTTGGTAAAAAATTGCTATACCTGCCCATGTTATTTTCTGGTACGAAATAAAGTATGAAGGCATGTGTCAATTTCCTTGCTTTTTTCAGGAAAGTATCATTACATTGTCTTCTTTTAGAATATCTGGTAGGCGTTTAATGGGAACTACAGGAAATTCTGATATTTCACACTTTCTATTTTTCCAAATTTTCTTTCAAAGTTTCCAGACAACTCAAGAGCTACCATTGACCTGTTTCCAGATATTCTAAAAGAAGACAGTGTAATGATACTTTCCTGAAAAAAGCAAGGAAATTGACACATGCCTTCATACTTAATTTTGTACCAGAAAATAACGTGGGCAGGTATAGCAATTTTTTACCAAAATGTTACTTTCCAGCTGAACCTTAACAGAGTGTAGCCTACAGTTGGGGACATAAATAAATGACAGGTGGATTTGCTGAAGTGAGGATTTCCCATGTTAAAAATAAGAGAATTTACAAGAGGCCATACATCAGTGGATGAGATTATACAAAATGTAAAGTATACAAATTTTAAGGGATATATATCTAGACAATATTGGAAATTATGGGCTTTCAGACCACCATAATTAGGAAATGGTGATCGAAAATCGACCTGTCATTTATTTTTGTCCCCAACTGTATGTTCACGTCCGTCAAAAAATTGAAAATGTACTTGAGCTCTATGTGATTTTCAACCATCAGTACAATATGTACTTACCGCTGCGTATGGCTACGAATAGCTTGTCTAATATCCGATACCCTGAGGGGGTGAAACTCCATAATTTGACTGTGATTCGATAAAATATTGAAGATTAGATAAGAAATTATTGTACCGGAAGACCGCGAGATCTTGCGAGAATCTGGGAGATATCAAACGAGAAGAGAAAGATGGTGAACTTGAAATCGATAACAAGCAACATTTTGATTGCTTTCTGTGCCTTTTCAGCGTTAGGTAAGTAATTTATGTCATCCTTAATGGAATTTGATTATTGTGTGTTGAAATTCATAGATCTAACGCTCAAGTGAAATCTTACAGTGATTTAAACATAGTTCTAAATATTCATTCGACTTCTTTCACAATCACCAGTTTCATAACTGCTCCTTACTGAACACACCTGGCTCAAAAGCCAGCTGACACACCGTTAGAATATACCGGCTTGTGAAGCGTTTTTCCCCAACTTCCAGCTGGTGCGCTGGCATAAGTAACGGTATTTAGGAAGATAATTGAATATTACTTGCCCCTTTTTTGACGCGTGGTGTCAACAAGTCCTATTTGTTGTGTAATTTGCAGTTAAATTGGAGAAATTTCTGTTCCGGCGCGCACCATCTTTTAATTTTGGCGCATGCGCTCATAAACTTCTCTTCATTGCAATGCCAACGGAACTTCCCAGAGCTGACTTCTGTCAGCTCGGTAGAGTAAACTGCTCCTATTACGGAACGGATAAGTTTGATCGCGTTTTAATCGAGTTCTTAATCTGGGAAATGCTAACTGCTTTTTGTAGGATGAGGTACAGCTGGAAAATACACTAAGGGCAATCTACAACTCGGTTCTTTGATTTCGGTTCTCTGTGCGTATTTTCTGCGCATCTCAAATTTGATTGGTTGCTTTTTTAGTGAACATGCGCAATGTTGATAGGAAAAAACACTATAGAATTTACCCAGGAGACTTTATGTTCTCAGCTTGGGCCCTTTTGCCACATTAAGGTGCTATGGAGGCCCAAATGCCCTAAATATGTCACTTCCGCTGAATAGAAAAAAGTAGTTTTCAAAAATGAATGTAGTCCCAACACAATTGTGATCATGACGAGTCAGTAAGCTAGTATGTAGGCACAGTTGTCATCTTTTTGCAATGTCAACATGCCATTTCTTCTGAAAATGCGTTTACTTGGGTTATCTCCCGGGGGGTTCACTGTATATAAAACTCGACAGGGGTCCTAGGCTGAAGCCTCAAATATCAATATGTTCCCATACCAATCTGTCAAATTTCAATATGTTCCCATACCAACCAAAATAACGCCCAAAGGCCATACCAAATATCCAAATATAGGACCAATGCCATACCAAATATCCAAATATAGGACCAATGCCATACCAAATGCCCAATTATGGGACCAATGCCATACCAAATGTCAAAATGTAGGACCAATGCCATACCAAATGTCCAAATATGGGACCAATGCCATACCTTAATTCAAAGTAAATGAAATATAGGATCGTTGGAAATCAACCACTTTTCGAATCGAGCGTCCATTTTTCTTGGCGGCAAGTTTTGTATTGAAATCACGAAAAATCTCGCGAGACTTCATCAAAGCCTATGATTGGGGTTCTCATTTCCCGGGAAAAGGGCTAAAATTCAAAAGTTTAAGAAGGCCCTGGAAAAGAAGATACTTCGGGAAACGATCCAAAACAACTTCAAATTTGCAACTACTGGACCAATGCCATACCACGAATATTAGGTAACGTATCTACAACGACCATTCTCATACCAGAAGAGCAAAAGTCCGACCATTGCCATACCTCAGAAGTCAGAAATTTCCGGGCATTCCCATACCAAATCCTAAAATATGGGTCCATTGCCATACCAAACGTTGAAAAAGGTACCCCACATGCGCCGAGGATCCCCGTCAAGGTTTTTATATAGTGAACCCCCCGGGGGTTATCTGAAGGAAAATTTCGAATCAAGTGGCGTATTAATTTTGCCTTCATTTTTGTGAATTTCAATTTCTGTCGGCAGAGAGAGGGGGTAGTGTCACAATTGACCAATTATTTCAAAAAGTAGATGTTTGGCCCCTATTGAGTTTAGTGTCAAAATGTAGCTTAGACATAGCTTTAGAACCTCAGATAGGCCAGTGAGGCCACATACATCCATAACTCGAGATAAAAAGTCAGGCGTTTGCCTATTGCCCATTGACTAGTATGGTGACGTGAATTAGGGCAGTTTTGCCGGAAGTTAACAGGAAATGACAAAACAGGAAGTGACAATTTTTTTGCATTTTTAGACATTTTTTGAACAAAGATAACAGAGTTCTGTTTTGACCTCCAGTCAATTCAACTAGTTCCAAATACCATTTACAGGTCAAGGATCACAATCTTCATGGTCAGAATGACCCTAAACATTATGAAATAACCTTTTTAGCCGTTTGAATGTGTGACTGAAAAAAAGCTAAAAGTAGGAGCTAGGGAAGGTCACTGAACAGAATCTTTTGAATTTTTCAGAAAATGTGTCCAATATAATGCTCTAACTGATTCAACCTTTGAAATTTTAGAACATTGTCTAAATAGATCGCTTTTCAAATCAGTTTTTTCATTTTTTTTCTTTTCTATGAATGATATCAAAGGACGATTCTCGGTTTGGAGAACAGTCTCCTGGGCTAATAATTTTTTAATGAAAAATATAGAAATATTACCCAAATTAAACTATGAATATTCAAAAGGGGACATTTAAATCTACAAGATGTAAAATTAACAAATTGGTCTGAAGCAGGGATAGCGTTCAATTTGACCAATTCAATAAAATACAAGTACCGGTTTGGGGAAAAAAGTTCATCAGTGTACTGTGCTAATATTTTTTTGCGAAAAATCTAGAAATATTACCCAAATTAAATTATGACTATTCAAAAGTAGACATTCAAATCTATATTACGTAAAAAAATCAAATTTGTCCGAAGCAGGGATAATGCTCATTTAGATTGATGAACTTCGTTCTCCAAACCGAGAATCGTCCTTTACAAAGATTGTATCAGCATTATATATGTGGAAATAGTTAAATTGACTGGAGGTCAAACCAGAACTGTTATCTTTGTTCAAAAAATGTCTATAGTTTTGTTCACAGCATTAATGATGGTGATTGAACGATAATGGGAGACTGCTTTAACCGAAAGGTATCATGGGAAGCACCTTTCATTGTTGCGCATGCATAAAAGTGAACTGAATCAGTTACAGATTGCTATAGAACTGAACCGAATCAGATGCAGATTGCCCTTACTCGGAAAATAACATTTTGGTAAAAAAATTGCTATACCTGCACACTGAGGCCGGAATATACTGTCATTAATAAAAATAATTCTTATCCATAAAGCTTATAAAAATCAGTCTTATTCTTATATGTGTAAGTAATCTAGTAAAAGAATAATATACATGTAAGATCTCAGTATACGTGGACATTTTAAACATTTTTAACGTATTCCTAGCCCTCAGTCTGCGTGTGTTAGTGAATTCACCCCAAACATACAAAATCATATACATACGTTGCATTTCTTTTATGTTATCCAAAATTTATCTTTATTATCATATGTAAACAATGATATAATATATGATGTAAAATGAAATTATAGCAAATAAATATGTTATAGAAGAAAAAAAATAAAAGAAGATTTTGACACGGATATTGTCATAATTTCCAAAATGGCAGCTCCCTCGGGAAGGAACTAGAGTGAATAATTTGAATGATATTGATGCATATATGTCGATTAACCCACAAAACTATAATCAGCTGATTGTTAAACGCATGAAGAAAACATCGAGGTATGATATTATGTTATCAAGTTGGAGAGGGTTCAGTTTCAAGGAGGAAAATCATAAAAAAAACTATTATCGCCCATATATGTGTACCATTCAAAATCCCCAGGGATTTTGCAATTTGGACATCTCCTTAAGGAGAATTTGGGAGACCCACTGTGCCTTTATTAGAATGAATACGGTATGTTAATCTCTGATATAAAAACTTAAACGAATGCATGTTTATTTTCTGATTTTTCGATTTACATCATTCATATATTGCAAACATGTTTATGGGATGACTGCTAATCAAATCCATACATAACTGAAAATGTGATCTCTTAATATGGGAAGCTGGCCAAGCTCAGCCATCTTGAAAGTCAGAAAGAGGTTTTTCTAGATGTGGATTGATAGCATATTGATATGTTTGTGTCCTCTTTGTTAATTTTCAGATGATCCTCTCCATATAGAAGTTTCATTTACATTAATATTTCAGAATTTGTTGATTGTCGCAGAGGTGGCGGCAGATTTAGAGGAGGTTTTAGAAGCTTCAGGTCTTCAAGAAGTTACAGGAGTTATAGAAGCTATAGGAGCTCTTCCATATCTCGGTAATCAAGATCTGCCAATCTTATTGCAAGCTTGGTTGCTTGGTGATGGATCTTGTTGCTATGATACACTTCTTTTTCCTAGGCTACATTGCTGGTGCAGCTTGGGTTCAAATAATCAAATAAAATGACAAATTTGCATGCAAATGGGATGATTTTGCATAATTTAACACGCGCTTAGACTAATCATATTTAATGGTATATCCTTTTACATAAGAAGGAATTGATTATAATATGTTTATATAAAGTACATGTGCATGAATTTGAACAACTTATTGTCAGTTGGGAAAGAATGAATGAAATACTGTAGATTGGGTTAATTTGGCGCCCGCTTTAATTTGGCGAATTTTGCGAAATTGAAAAAATCGCCAATATAAATCTTCGCCAATTTAGAATGAATCCCCGGGAATTATCTAGGGTATTTCGTCCAGAATATTTAGGTCACTTCCGATTTAGTTTTTTCCAAAAATATGAAAAAATGGCTCTCATAAATTGGCTCAGAACTGGTCAGTCACTCATTAATACTCAGGGAAAAACTAGTACAGGAAAAGCGCGGTATAATAGCAGCATCGATCGAGGTGCAAAATGTAAAAGATGATCTCACAAAAATGTACAAACGTGGTGAATATCGCCAATGGTCCTCATAAGAAAAAATGAACATAGCCAAAGATGCCCATTCACATGGTAATTAGCAAACAGCGCGTAAGTTTAAAAAGATTTTTTGCATATCCACCAAATTAAATAGCCGCCAATATGCCAAAAATGGCAAAATCGCCAAATTAAGTAGCGCCAAATTAACCCAATCTACAGTATTGCTTTTTGGCCCTGGAATTAGTAAATCAACACATGTTAAATATAAGGTATATAGAGGGGATTAGAAAAACCTGATGTACTTAATTTGAACTGTTGATATTTGGACATTATCCCATGCCTCACAGGTAATGAAAGCAACCCAAAAGAAAAAATATGGACATTTTCCAAAAAGTAAAACATATTTTTATCATGATTTATTTTCTCATTGCATTTACACAATGATTTAAAAATATATCAAATATGCTCCATTCCTTGCCTTTTTTCCTATAAATGAAGCAAAACATTTTATCTATTTTATTTCTCTATGCCTTATTTCAGGGCCAAGTCAATATACTATTTCTATTTATATACTATAAAAATTGAACTTTTGTTCAATGTTATTGGATGTCTCTACAATTAAATGTATCAGGGTATGGTTGTATATAAAACCTTGTTTTAGGTAAATCTGTATATAAAACCTTGTTTTAGGTTAAGCTTTAGTATAAATATAGCTTTTACTGTTACCAGTGATCACCCCAGATAAGAACAGCGTGCTTTAAATCCTGTTTTTGTTAATTTTTTATGTCACCACCAAGAAGTGGTGACATATTGTTATGGTCTCCGTTTTTTTTTACAGTGGTTGGCGAATGACGAACGGCGTCTGTTACAAATTCTTGCAACTCCCAATAACTTAACAAAAACTGTTTAGACTGACTTTTTTCAAAATCATCTACATGTTTTCAGAATTTCAAATCTGACTTTGTATAGAATTGGCCTTCAATGACCTTTTGAAGGTCAAAAAGGTCTTTTTCAACTTGCTTCAGATTGACAAATTTTTTTTCAAAATCATCTACAAGTTATCAGAAGTTCAAATCTGACCAAGATTTGACCTTTAATGACCTTCTCAAGGTCAAAAAGGTCTTTTTTCAACTTACTTCAAATTGACCAATTTTGTTTCAAAATCATCTACAAGTTCTCAACAGTTCATATCTGACTATACATTTGACCTTCAATGACATTCTCAAGGTCAAAAAAGATTTGACCTTCAATGACATTCTCCTGGTCAAAAAGGATTTTTCAACTTGCTTCAAATTGACCAATTTTTTTTCAAAATCATCTACAAGTTCTCAACAGTTCATATCTGACTATAGATTTGACCTTCAATGACATTATGAAGTTCTAAAAGTATTTGACCTTCAATGACATTCTCAAGGTCAAAAAGGACTTTTTTCAACTTGCTTCCAATTGACCAATTTATTTTTTCGAAATCATCTACAAGGTCTCAGATATTCAAATTTGACTTAAGATTGAACTCATAATATTGTGAACAAATGTGTGTTTACATTTTGTCAGGTTAATGCCTTGTTCTAATTTTGCCAAGCATCTCAATATTCTACTTTTTCAACGGGATACCCAGTTTCTATAATGCTAGGGCAATCACTGGTTATATATGATAATTAAACAATATCTGTGCCATGGTTACGGTATCATTATTAACTGCCTTTCTCACCCATCTGCATTTGTAAATAGGCTAGTGGTGAAACAAACTCACTGATGAAACAAGCAGCTAGTAACAACAAATGCTTTCATGTTTACACCTACTTTCCTAATTAAATATTCTCTTTGACCTTGCATCCTACCAGAATATGTCCATGAGGTACAAGGGGACCCATCTAGAATAAGGATCAGGGTAGGAAGTCGCTATAGGAGCTACAGAAGTTATAGGAGTTACAGGAGTTACAGATCATACAGGGCTGGTTCTAGCATTTCCAGGTATCCATTTGATAATTGTTAAGAATATGCATGCTTCTTTGCTCATTAACTATCTCACACTTTTTAATGCTAAATTAACCATATTCCTAAATAAAGGATTTAAGCCCTGCAATGTGGAATGACCATTCCTTGAAGGTGTCGCTTTCCAAAATTTGCATGAGATGCGCAGCATCAAGTGTTAATTTTAGGGAACAATGCCTGTAAAGAATGGTCATTACACATAGCCGTAGGCAGCGGGGGTTCGGTGGGTTCGAACGAACCCCCGGTCAAGATTTCCCAAAATATCATTTTGCGGGACAATGCATATAACCAGAAACATTAAATTACTGTGCTATTTGAAAACTACATATATGACCAGTAAATTGATTGATATTTGTTACGTTGAACATGAGCAAGCCTTATTTTGTTAAAAGCATGTCATAGTGAAGTTACACTTCCCTCAAAACGTTTGGCAATCTTAGGTACGGGATGAGATTTAATTTTGGGAAGACCCCAGAGCATGAGATTTTACACTTAGAAATAACAATAATTTCGCACAATCAACTAAAAAGCTGCTTCTTCTCGGACAAAATAACCCATCTTGGGCAATGGCTAAATCAGTCCTTTGTAGGAATTTTGTTTTAAGCCAGTTCTGGTCCAATATGAAGTTATTGAAATTGAAAACAATGCAGACGTCCCATACTCCGAATGATTTTTACAACATTGGCGAATAAATATCTGGAATAGTCGTAATATTGATGAAACACATGTTCTTTCAAATGTGTACATCTGTTTTGTTTTATTTCAATTAAAATTTAAAATATTTCTTGGGACGTCCCTTGGGCTGGCAAGTCCCCAAAACGGATTGCGTTAAATAATTAAAAACGTTGTGAAATGAATTATTTTTAAGCATATATCATTTATAAACACAAGCATTTGTTCAAATTTATTCATTCTTTCATTTGTTCAGTATTTATTACCCATCAGTTTTTCAAAGAAAATCAATCATTGCAAAAAATGATTTTGTTTTTTTCAGATACACTCCACTCATCTAAAAGATTGTATAGAATTCAAATTGTTATCGTTCCAGTTTACTTGCTCTCCATTTTCATATTAATGTCATATGTTTAGCGAATAAATTACATGATAAAAAAAACATTGAAAAATCATATGGTATTAATCTTCAAATAATGAAGGCATAATTTGTTATCAAGCCGTCTGAACTTAACAAAATACGTTTTATATTCGAACAGTCGCTTGTATTTATATATGATTTATATACACCAAAACGTTTTTATTATCAATTGCAGTTGATCTGCTCCGGGGGACTTACCACTGAGCTCCGGGGACGTCCAAAGAAATATTTTTAACTTTTTAAAACAAAGCATAACCGAGACCCACTTATTTGAATAACAGATGTTTTCATCAGTAATACGACTATCCCGGATAGTTTAAAAAGTGTAAACGTTGTGAAAAGTTATCATAGAAGAACGATCTTTCGGAGTATAGGGTGTTTGCACAATTTTCATTAACCTTGCATTTGATCCGAATTGGCTTCCAACAAAATTCCTGCAAAAGAATGATAATCCATTGCACGAGGTGACCTATTTTGTCCTAGATGAAGTAGCTTAAGTTAAAGAAAAAATCGTGCGAAATAGTTGACATTCCTTGGTAACAAATCATGCTCCAGGGTCTTCCAGAAATCAGACGAAATAATGGTGGATTCGGGGCAAATCAGATTTCAGGATATACATTCAGTAAAGGATTGACCGAAAAATATTTTGATGCCGAAAATTAATTATAAGTTGTCTGACTTTTTGCACGTTGCCTGTTTATTTTACTTTGTGAACATTAAAGTTACAAAGCTACAAGGTAATTTTTGAAAATCATTTTTACGTCCTGTGCTATTTCATTGGGAGAGGTTTCTTGATAAAGCCTATTACTTTTTGCCCTTTGCATTCGTTCGACTTCACTTCTTAAAAGAGAGCTTCGTCTTCGTAGTTTATAACTAGACTCTGCACGCAGGGTATACGTTATTAATTTTAGACTTTGCTTAGCGTAAATAAAGACATCATTTTTGTTAAATAAAATTTAAATTCAATTGTCTACTTAACTTAAGCAAGGTATTAAAATGACTTATATTTCCCCTCCCAAAATAGTTCTTTCTTTACAAATTATGCATATAGGAATTCAAACTTAAAGATGCTTTAACACATAATCCAATGGGTTAGTTAGGATTGCCAAACTTTTGGAGGGAGTGTAATTGTACAAATTGCATTATTTGAGGAACCCTAATGAAGGGGGGTGGATTTGTGAATAACTTAAAAATAGAACCCCCGGTCACCAAATCCTGGCTACGCCACTGACACAATGCATTGGGTCTTGGGCTTAATTTATTTTTACTCATTGCAAAATATTTTAGACAATATCACTTAAAAGATATGAAATGACTTAAAAGAATATATTTTCAAGGAAACTTTTTGCAAGTATCAAATTGTTCTTTTTGTGTCAGTCAGCATTAGTGACCTTGGATTCGGTGAGGTTATATAATAGAATGCAGTTACATGAAATAGTATGTCCTGATTGGCTGGAATTAGACACACCTTGTCTAGCTATTGTTTTATGACTGGCATTGGAAAACCCACCATTGTGAATTTAATTTTCAAATATAAGTTAATACAAATGGAACAAATCTAAAAAAGACATTATTAATCTTCTTTAAAAGAGTGCTTCATCTGCACTAAGATCATCATTTTATCAAGCCTTACCTAATCAGATGCTTCAAAATACAGTTTCCCACTCAGAAGTGCAGTGACATGTCTACACCTTCATGAGTTTCTACCATTTGGTCTATATTATTTAAATTCTTGTAAAAGTATTCTATAGATTTATTTGTCTTATTCAGAGGAAGGTACTTACTACAAGTGTCTTGGATTCAGGGAATAGTCATGCACTTGTTAAACAATAATCAGAAACAGTGAATGATTTCATGATATAAAGAGTGTTTTCATACCAATTGTTCTCATCTACCCTTGTATCGTGAGTCTCATTTGCTGAAGCCGATGGTACTGAAAATTATTATTGAATAATATTTTAGTATTTATAATGTAAACAGTGTGAAACTATAATAAATATTTTACTGACAAACTAACTGTATATGCCACTAAGTTGATAATATTGTAGCAATTCATTTTAACATTTGGGCCAATCTATATCATAGGGGAATGTGTAAAAGTTATTTTAACTACAATCCTCAAGGGAGTGCATACCATTCCAATCTAGTAATATGAGATCCAGTCTATATTGATTGCTTATATTAGATCAACTTGAAAAATGAAGGTTATATGGTATGTTCATAATGTAGTTGTTATTTCTGCCTCATACTTTGAGCTCATGGGATCAACAAGACATCTGTCCTTGGGTGTGTCTGTCCATCCGTTGGTTCATCAGCTCATATGTCACTTCAACCATAAGTGGTATAAATTAAAACTCTGATCCTATTAGGACGTATCTGCATTCATTTTATGTCTAAATTGGTACATAATATGTCAGATTACCAGGTTCTGCAGCTGATTAACGTTTGGGTGATTGTCTCATTTTCAGACCTCATTCTTTTGAAATGCTCCCTTAGATTTATATTGAAGAAAATCCTATTTAAAAGACAAAAATTTTGAATACTTGCAAAACAGACATTTAACTCGAAAGGGCCTTATTAGCAACCAGTGTTCCCCAGTGTTGTCTGAATAACAATAACTAATGCTAGTAAAGAGAAGACTTTCCATTACGATAATTAAATAAATCACATGCTAAAAATCACCATACAGTAGTTTATGCAGAAGATGAGTCACATGTATTATGTTAAACATTGATTAATAGGGGAGATGGAAGAGTATGCTTTTTGATGTGTATGTTTCGTTCTTCTACTTCAGGAGAATACCATATACCCTTTACAAACACAAATCACAAAAATATGAGTGTATTCATGCTGAATTATTTTACTAACTTTCATGAATAATCTACCAACTCCCCCAAATGATCAAATATGGTCTATCCTTTTCATTTTATATGCAGTAAGTCATAATTTCTCTGGTTTTGTGGTTATTATTACATGTACATATAATTCTTATTTTTTGACTTATAGAAGCAGTGGGACATGGTGGAAGACGGCACTTGTAGCAGGAACCATATATGGTTCAACCCGATATATGACAAGAAGACGCTATAGGGACTACCCTGATAGACGTAATACACTTTTTAATATTTAAATCAACTGAAGTCATGAGTGAATCCATTATATGAAAAGATTACAAAAAGTAAATTACTTTTTGGGTCTAATCCAAACTTAGCCTTTAGAAAAATGTGCATGGAAATTTTCTATCATACTTGATGTTTAGGTCACATAAATATTCAATTGCTAAATTATGCATCACCACTTTAATGTTCATTCACATTTGAAACTTAAGTGTCTTAGTTCAATAGAGTTATCTTTGTAAATCTCAAAAAATAATTTAATTTTTTTGCAACTGTAAAACTATCATATTAGTTTTAAGATGAAAACTGATGATTATTTAAATTTTAGAATAAAAATTGATAATTCTATGCTTATGTTTACATAATCTTTGTTTTTATAGAGCCAACAATTTGTACAAATAATGATGACAAAATCGACAAGGTGACAAATGCTACTTACAGGATGGGCCAGTTTATATGTCCCATGTGGGACCAAGCAGACAGTATGGAGCATTGCTGTGGACCAACCAATAAACAACATTGCTGTGGAAGACAAATGTATGTAACCTACAGAATGATAACTTTAATATTTTATTTATTCTTGGCAGAAAACCCAGTCATTTTGGTTCATTTTCGTGTCAGTATTAAAACGATTTTCTGTATAAGCCTTGTATAATTCACGATTCAGTTTTAATATCTTTGTGATATTGTTAAGTAAAAATGAAATATGTCTCCTAAACTATAACTGAAGTTTTAATTTCAGCCAATAAGCATTCATCGGCATGTATATCTAATCAAACATAGAATAAGGCTGTATCTATTTTATATCAAGGGCATTTTTTAGATGACGAGAAAACTCGTCAATAAGTTAAATAAGGAATTTTTTTTATTTGTTCCTCTTTCAAATGAATGCCTGTAGCTTATAATTGAGAAAATGCAGTGAATTTACTTCACTAACTACGGACCTACCCATTCTCAAAAAGCTACCACTTAACAGCATTGATTGTGCATTAAATTAAGCATAAAGCAAAGTAAATGACAGCAAGAAATATATGTTTCAATAGGTCTGGAGGTAGCATAGCAGGAACTGTAATTGGGAGTCTAATAGCAATAGCTCTGTTGGCCACCTGCGTATATTGCTGTTGTTTCCGCAAGACTAAAAGTGGAACTACATATGCCGCATCATTTAGGAAAAGTAAGCTGTTTTTAATGACGATTGCTGACCTCAACTGTCTTAGACTTTACCCCATACTTTCATTTGGAGTTTCTAGAAAAACACTATGAGAACTTTATGATCACCCTTGTATATTATTTTAGACTTGACTTGTATTTGTGATTGAAAATAGCAGCTACCGGGTTGATTGCAATTTGATGGCAAACTCATTTAAATATGAATAGTACCTGCCGTGCATCCCGTTATTTGCCAGCTCTCGCCTCAAAAACAATAGCTGACCTAAATAATGATTGAATCTGGCTATTAAAGCAGTAGCTAACATCGACTATCGAGGTGTTCAGAATACTAAATAGCGTATGTACATCTGGCACACGCTCATATACTCAAAACACATTTTATAAGTATGTTCAATCATGTGACAATGGCATAAAAAGGTTGTTCGTAAATTACAACTTAACGGTTTAATTTATGTAAATTAATGGCTTAATCCGGTAGCCAATAGCCATTAGTTGCATTCGCGAATACAAGCATAGTCTCCTGGATACTTAGTATTTATTTTTGTTCAGTTTAAATCTAACAAATGTTTGAATCTTAAACTTGAAAAGGTGGTCATAGAGTAATATTAGTGTAAAATAGTGTGAGCCACATTTGCACTTAAAGATACCATTTATGTACAGTATAACAATTTCCCCTTGCTGATTTGTAGAATCTTTAATTTTGACTTGTGTTTCCTATTTCCCTTACATTGATTGATAATAATTTCAATTTTTGTGATTGTGTTGTTTTACTTGCTTGATGTCAGAATGTGTATGATGTTATTTCAATAGTTGGCTTGATTCACCTGCAAAATTCACTAATTTCACTAATTTAACTTGGAGAAAGCTTGGAATAGTATTTTTGCCTTTTTTCTTTTCTTTTTGCTAATTCTTTCTTTTGTACTGTATTTTATGTGAAGATCCTAGACTGCATTCTGTTACTTCACTTATTTATTCTTATTTATTTATATTTAACATGTGTCATTTGTAGATTAATCGCTTATTTGAATAGTAAAACTGCAAAGTAGAAGTTTCATTAGGGACCTATCTGCCAGAATGAAGCTTCAAAACTACATGTACATGTACTTTGATTTGCAACTTGAAAATGAATCTTTGAACTGGTTAAATGACATGTCCATCTAGGCACTAGTAGGCAAGAGCTTTAGTTTTGGAGTTATTAAGTACCCTATTACTGAAACTTATCCTTTGTAGTGCTTATCTTTTGATTTGTCATGCATTGCACTGAATATTGAATGTAAAAATGACTGGGTTTTTTCACACACATACAATTAATATAGATAGTTACTTGCTGCATTAAATGTATATGTTTACTTCTATACTGTATTTAGTCTTAATTTTGGCATACAAAATACATTTCCGGGAGTTTATTTAATTTGTCATTCTTTCAAGATGGAAAATGACAAAGACTTCATTGAAAAGATTTATTCGCCAAATTGAATCATCCTCCAAAGAAATACAGTAGTAGTATACATGTAGTTTACTATTATGTCATAATGATTTCATGGTGCATGTCCTCCATATTTCTCTTGACTTTGGCATAAATGTCCATTTTCGCCCAATATAGAAGTTTGACGAGTACCATTGAAATAGTTATCTTTAACTTAACTCAGGAACTCATATTTTTTCCTCTGCCTCCATGCTTTGAAATATCTACTAATGATATTTACCACATGTTTATAAATTCCTGGACACCATGAAATCTATGTATGACAATATCCTTATGTAGTGACACTTAATATATTGATGTCCACCCTCCTGTTGTTATACTTCTGTACTGATCTCTTTCTGTGTGTGTTTTACAGTAGTTCAGAAAGATTGCTGGGGATTATCCTGGGTTGTACCCTACCAGTGCTTATACTTGGGATTGCCATATACATGTATTGTCATGCTAAGGCTGAAAATAAAGAAATTCAAGAATGGTTAAATGAAAGCCCTGGCACTCATTCTAAAAGTGAACCCAGTGAGTACCTAGGCTAAAAATGTTCTGAGGACAATATGTCCATGAAAGCTCAATCACATTCATACAAATGATCAAATACATGCAAAATTAACAAGGGGTCATTGGGAAACATCTATTTTCTTTTCCTCTCTTTATTTCTGTTATTTCCGTACATTTCTCTGTTTTTTCTTTCTTTTTTTTAATATCTAATTATGGTAAATGCACAAAACATAGCAGGGCTGCAGGGGTACCCCATTACATGTAAGTGCTTTTGCAGAGTCCTGGGGCCAGTTAGATCTGATCTCGCCTAGACATATGATCCATATAAGTATATATAAAATATGTTTTCACCAGTTGGCTTGGAATCCTTATGACACATCCTCATAAAGAGTCATCAGGGAAGATTTCTTCTATTATCTTGATTTAAGCTTATTCCTTTATTATGCATTTGATAGCTTATGGTGAAAACAATGCAGGATATGGGCCTTCTTCATCATCTCCCCCAGCATATGCTTCTCCCAAATATGATGACAGGGGGATATCACATCTGAAGCCTGTCAAAACCTTCCCGCAGCCTAAATCACGTGGTAAAGCATAGACTTCAAAATAATCATTTTATATAACCCATCTTCAGACAATCATATTCATATAATCAAATAACAGTCTTACCATGGCATCATAGTTATAACTATTAATTAATTCATTTCTTGGAACATAACTAAGCAAAGTAACTACATCTTTATCATAATAGCTATCTAAACTAACTTTTCTTGTTTTAACCAGCTAATTTGTAGCGACTACTTGTTAAATAATAATTCAACTGTAATAATCATTCATAATGATTGTCTTAACTTTGGTAACTATAACATTATCCTCAAATCAAAAGTATTACTGCCTTAACCTTAGCAACCATTACATATTCTCATATCCCAATGACAATCTAAACTTTAGCAACAGTAACATTAACAATATCCCTAAATTAAAGAAATTCTGTCTCAACTTAAGCAACTCATTTACCAATGACAGTCTAAACTTTATTAGCAATTATAACATTAACATTATCTCTAAATCAAGAAAAAACGCTGTCTAACCTTTAAAAACTATAACGTTATCCCTAACTCAAAAAAATATGTCTAAACTGTAGCAACTATGACATTATTCCTATATCCTAATAATAATGACGGTCTAAACTTTAGCAATTATAACATTATCTCCCAATCAAAAGGATTGCTATCTGAATTTTAAAACTTTTAAATTGCTCTTATATTCTAGACTCTATTTGGACTTTTTGTGAATGTTTATTATTATTAGACTCGATTTGTTTCACAATATTTTAGCTTATAATTTACCATCAATCTTTCTTAAGAGTTTGGGTCAAAACATATCAGTCTTCAGCTATGTTGTATGTGTGATTTAAATCGTTGTCATTATTTTTTAACATGTGGTTACAGCTTCCAAAAAGTGTAATGCTTTTCACTAATTAACTATTTATAATGTACCTACTGCTTAGCTTAGGGAGCATTTCAAAAGATCGATATTGGAAAATTAACTGTATTTGCACAGTTAGGGAGGGAGGGGGTCATTGGTCTTAAAAGTTACCATTGTTCTGACATCATTCCCGGGAATTTTCTTAGTGCATGCTCTTTTTGTCCAGTGAACTTCTAGTACAAAAAACAACAAAAAAACATGTACACAACAAAAGTAAAATAATACAAAAAATGAGCGGCTATTCATTTGTTTTCAACAGTGATTCTGAATTCACAAGTCGCGATAAACTTGTCAAGTATTAAACCTACTGCTGATAATGTACAGAAATACAGATTTGAAAAGTTATTGAAATGACTATATTACATGTTACGTTAGATATAGTGCGACTCTCGAAACAACGCATATCAATCTTTCTAAAACACAGTTATAAGGAGGTGAGGCAGGGGTGTCACAGATTAACTGTGCAAATACAGTTAATAATCCTCCATTGAACTTTTGAGATGCTCCCTTACATCCTGTAATTTAGTGAAGTGCTTTTTAGTTATTGCCTTTTGAAACACTTGCTTATTACTAGAATTCACCTTGTTTGTTTTGCCTTTCTGTTAAACCTTGTTGATTGTATTGAGTTGTTTGTTACAGAAGAGCCACATGGGCCCTCCTCTCAACCTATGTTGAAATCACACAGTCAAGGTAGTGGGATATTTACTACTGTACAGGGTGGGCCAAAAATGCCCATATTTGCCAAAAACTTTTCTGACAATGCATATATTTTAGAAATGTTTTTGATTGAAATGCAGTTATCACTTTTGGAATTGTTCTTGAAATGAAATAATGAAAGACTTAGGGGTTTTTGAAAAAGAATCAGAAATATATATAACACCAACATATGCACCATACATAATGTGCCTCTTTAAGATGACTGTTTAAGATGTCCACCTTGTATAATGTATGGGGCATAACTGAAATCACTGTACAATTGTAACCAAATATTACCTTTAAACTAGGAGTTTGCACTCACACCCCTCACCCCACTTTACTCATTAGAATATCACTATAGATATAATTTTGGGACTAATTGAATATTAGATTGCTGCATATCTAATCTATCTGCATATTATTGAAATCCATTCATTATAAAAAGGTTAAAGCAAAATAGAAAATGTGGAAATTTTTGGCCCACCCTGTTGATGTAATGCCTCTCTTATTTTGGATATCACTCTCATGTTGTTAGAGCAAAAGCCCACTGGAACAAGATGAATTCCATTTTCCAAGAACATGGTGAAAAACCACATCACACTCGAGGATATTAATGATATCTCATGAGTTTGATCTGCATTCCTTTAGTTAACCCATAATCATTGTCTCTTCATAGCAAGTGAATTTGTTCTCTTACTTATGAAGCCAAATATCCAAACCAGAAGACTTTAAGCCAGTTATTATCACAACCACATAATCCAAATAACTCCCGATCTGTGCAAGTATATATATATTTCCAAGGTTTTATTTTGCATTCTGCTCATTTTCTTGATTTAGACTGATATTAACATATTAATACAATATTATGACTAATTACTAACATGGCAGAAAAGTGTTCCACATGGGTATGTACATTGTGCATGGTACATTTCATTGTACATTGTGCATGGTACATTTCATTGTACATTGTGCATGGTACATTTCATTGTATGTGGATATGCTCAATTTTTCTCTTAAGTGGAATTGCAATATCAAATTCTAATTCCAGCTCCTAATACGGGCACTGCATACCAACCACCTCCACAGCCAGTTGCCCAGCCTGTTGGGGTACAACCTTATCCAGGGGCACCTGCACCTGGTGGTTACCCAACTGCACCTGGCGGAGACATGAGCAAGCAACCACTACCACCTGGAGAAGGTGCAGCTTACCCAGTGAACCCAGGTAAACTTTTAGCAGCTTGATTGGGAATAAAAAATTATTTGTCAATGATTTATTTTTTAGAAGAGTTTATTAGAGTTCAAGAAACATGAAGTTTTCACAAAGAATCTTAAAAGACACCTCATTTTGTAAACTGTATGTCCCATAATAGGACAACATGCCATTGTTCATGTTTGAAATTACATCATTAGATTACATTCTCATTATGAGGTAAATGGTAAGTAAAGTGCAAGGTATTTCTGTTTTGACCAAACTCTTGTTTCGCTTTCAGGGCAACAATATCCCCCTGGCCCTGGAGGACCTGGATACCCCCCAGCTGGTGGCCCTGGATACCCCCCTGCAGGAGGACCTGGATACCCTCCAGCTGGTGGACCTGGATACCCCCCAGCGGGTGGCCCTGGATATCCCCCTGCGGGAGGACCTGGATATCCCCCTGCAGGAGGACCTGGATACCCCCCAGCTGGTGGCCCAGGATATCCCCCTGCAGGAGGACCTGGATACCCCCCAGCTGGTGGCCCAGGATATCCCCCTGCAGGAGGACCTGGATATCCCCCTCCTTCTGATGCACCACCTCCACCCTATGGAGCCCAGTAAAGCAGATTCAATAAGATTGGGTTGCCTTAGTATCTGGATTATCACCATAAATCCTCTACATTAACACCATGACCCATCTACATTATATCAGAGAAGAGAGCAGTTGCAGTTAACCTTGGAAATAGATTATTATATCTTACTAAAATCAAATCAATTAACACTATGTATCTACTCTAGAGACAGATTGTATATTAAAATTATGTACAGTTATATGTTATTTGACACTGAATTAGCTACATAATGTTGTCTACATTTGTTGAAGCATGATGTGTTCTTGATGGTCACCACAACATCCTAAAATAGCAGATATCTTAACATTTTCATATACCTCAACAATTAAAGTGGTTTGCTCTTTAGATACTGTAAATATTTTAATTACTGTATATAATTGTATAGATGTATTCATTCTATAAAGGTAACATGACAATTTATATGGATTTGTCTTTGCCCAAATTGCTTATTGTTCAATAACATTCAGCATAACATGGGATAAAGAGGATGTTTCTCCTCACTACAATCAATATATCACCAAGGAGATGTAGGAACATTGTTAAAGCCACCATTTTTGGTGGCTTTTAGTTGGTGAAATTTTCCCCAACTTAATGCCTTTAATATGATTTTGTTTGAATCATCCTGGTTGTATTTTATAGCCTACATGTTGGAGTAGTATACATATCATTTGGTTTTGATATTTTAATAGTTAAGAAATACTCTTCTTATATATTTACATATACAGTTTAATATATATTTAGTCTAATGTGCAGTCCCAAAAATCTTAAAATAAGGGCATACTTTGTCTTGTCTGTGCAGTAGACTGTATCTAAAAACTCTACAAAGTATTTTATTTTTACTAGCACAGCAATTGCATTTTATTAACTCATAGCAGTCGGAACCAAAAGTGGATTTGCAACAATGCTATGCAATTTTTCAATAACAAGAGAAACGTAATCCCAATCGGTAGTCACTACTGTCAAAGGGAAATTTGAAATTCTCAAGGTATAACAATACCTCTAGTTTGTTTGTTTGCCAGTTTGTGCCACTTAAATAATGCTGTCTTGTTGGCTCCCCTGTATGATACTAAACACAACAGAGTTCTTTAAAAAGATCTGAAAGATAAGTCAGCTCAGGGGAGTAACTTGTACTTCAAGTCGTTCTTAGACAGCTATTGGTTAAGGAATGCAAAGCAGAATGTGTTTGACTCATCAATATTGAATTTTACATATGCAGACTTGCAATTATTTTTGAGACAATATGGTTGTTTTATGTATTTTATATCTGTTGTATCTTCATGTGTTATTGAGATAAAATCTTAGTGGAATATCTAGTAATACATTATATGGACTTCTCCAAAACATGTAAATCAGACTATAAATGAAATTTGTCGTAATGTCTTTCTTTTTTTGTGATGTCTGCTTAAGGGCAGAGCTTGGACACACGATATGCAGTTATAAAACAATCAAATCATAATATTTCATTTGCATGATTATGAATGAAAAACATCTGTATGGACAGATGCTATAATGCTTGTAGACAGCTTAAATTGGAGAAAATCAAAAATACATCCTTAGTTGCTCAGTTAGCAATTTTACAAAATCAGTTCATGATTGAGTCATTGATTTCAATTACAATTTTTGCAAATTTTGAATCAGAATTTGAGTCTTGGGAAGATGTCTGCTTCAATATCTTTTTGCCTTGAAGTATTCTTTATATTCATTTGAAATTAGTTTAAATATCCTAATCTTCTTGAGATTTAATATTCAGGATTGTAATGGACAACTTCTGATAATTGTTTAATTATACAATGAAATGTTTGAACAATCATTCTATTTTTACTACATCTACATATATTTCTTAATACTACATATACACATATTTAATATTCTTAACTTACAAGAAATATGTACATGTATCTGACTGTCTGATAAGTATCTAATAAAATTATAAATGGCTCTGGTATAAATATGAATTCTGTTTGTTGTAGTATTGTAATGTTGGTCAAGTACAGTAAAACCTGTGTATCCAAACACCTGTTATATCAACACCTCTCAATGTGAACACTTTTTGCGAAATACTTTTGTCTCAGAATGTGAACACCCGCTGATGTGAACACTTTTGGCAAGTTCCTGTAGTGTTTCCATTGGGCAGATTCTACTGTGGATTGACTAAAGCCATAATTTTGCGTCGGCTAAGTTTATTTTAATTGACATTTTATACAAATTTATGTCAATACTGTACCAGTCAGTCAGGCTTCATATCCGTTGTGTAAGTCAGTTATGAAGGAAAAAGAAAACATCACAATAGGGAAATTCAAAATTAACAATTTCAGTATTTCAATAAATATGACTATTAGGCGATGAGGCTATGCAACAATTGATTGAAATGTTCCTAGCTTTTCCTATATCATCACACAAAGTGCTATATTGTTGCCACTGTGTGTCTGTCTGACAGTTGTGCCAAGTAAATGTTGCCATCAAAATTCCAGGAAAACTGCTTACCTGTTCAACTTTCACATACAGCAGAGTAGTGCTGATATCACTGGTCCCTACGTTACGTCTTTATAACAAAATGGATGTTATTATTAATACATACTGGTTAAACATTTGGATACAAATCAAGCTCATTGCTAGTGAAAATGAGAAAATAAGAATTTCCTCTTACGAAAGTTCATCCATTTTGTTATAAAGACGGAACGTCTTTATCCCCAGATATTCAGATATTCACTGGGGACCAGTGAATATCTGAATAGGCTTTGACATCTTGAGTAAATTACTCAATGGCCATTTTGAACTTTTGATAAAAGGTACAATATGCATCAATATGTGTCTTGGTATTCCCAATGGCAAATTCTTTAAAAATCACTATTTAATTCCATGAAGCAGCTAATAGACACTGAAAAGTGCAAATGTTTTTATAGCACCCTTTTTTAATATAATATTAATCATACTTCATAGGTTTTGTTATAGTCTCCAACTTTTTTGTGGCCTGCGGTTTGTGTTAGGAGCGTCTGTAACAAATGGCAGGTAGTGACATTTCTCATTTTGAGGCCTTGTTTTATAATGTAAAAGGCAAATAAATCTGAATTATCTACTCTTTGAAAATATGCATCGATATGATTGTATTCCTTATAATACATTTTGTTAAAAACTATTGTTAACATTGAACATGCAGTCAGAACATGCAGTCGTGACAAGTCTACCTTCTTTGCTTGTAACTACGTCAAAAAGATATTTGAGGTTTAATGACTGTTTTTGGTCTTAGATATTTCCTTTTGATATGTTTTGTTGTTATTGGCATCCATTGAGCACTTTGGCACCTTACTCATTCCATTTATTAAAGTTAAAATTGTTCCATTGTTATCTGGTTGATAGCATTAGCCAAAGTTTTGCATTTTTGTTTAGTTATTCCTAGTATTCTAAAGATTTCTTCCTACGTGTTCTGAACTATTGCATGATGTAATCACATGTATTAACACACACGATTTGATGTGCAAGTATGCTACTGTTTCAAGACACTTTAACATAGGAGTCTATGGGATAAAAAAGCCAAAAATAAGTGTTAAGATTTTAGGTTGATTTCAACATATTTTATACTGCTTTTGATATAGACAATCATATATCCATATTTCAGATTATGTCACTTGTCGTGGTGCTACAGGTTGGGGCAGTTATACAGGCTACAGGGCTTATAAGTAAGTATAGTCCAGTGATATGTCAGTCCAACAAACCAAATTTACAATCACAGGACCATCGTGTAATAGTCTATGGAAAATACATTCATATTTTTGCAAAGTTTTGCATATTTTGGATTGTCTGTGTTTTGGCTAATAAATGTCTCCCTCTTTTCTTTTGATGCTTCTCTGACATATTATTTTCAAAAAAATGTTATGACTGAAGTCAAAGGTTTATTGCAAATAAAAATTTGTCCGAGATTTGTAACATAAAATCGTTTTCCCATATTATATTGCACTGTGGTCATTTGTTTATTTTTTAATTTCGAGACTTATTAACATTTGTTTGAGTTCCCTTATCTGGCTCACTCTGTATAATCGATGATGTTCCTCCAAAACGAATGTCTAGAATTGTTCGGCTGTTCTGCTGTACTTTGATTCCTTGTATATTTCACCCTGCTTTCCTTCAATGCTTATATATTTGCAGTTTTCTATTTCTTCCAGCCCATGTATGGACCACATCTGATATGAGCTTCACCATATTTATATCTTATTGTGTTACAGTGCAGTTAGAATGAACTCAGTCAGTTCAAATAAAATTGGTGAATATATTAAAAAACATGTTATTTTACAATCAGTTATTTGCATCATTAATTACTTTTTAACGTTTAGTTCTAGAGGCAGCGGTGGAATACCTTGGAGAACAGCACTTTTGACGGGAGCGTTATTCGGCTCAACAAGATACATGTCAAGACGACGCTACATTGACAATCCTGACAGAGGTACATTTATTTCACTTTTTATTTTCTTCGTCTCAACTTACTCGTGAGGGTGACTGATCACACTATAGTAACATTACATCATGTTGTATCAACATTATTGTACCAAGTTGTAAGTACTTGTAGTAAAAATGACATATTTACACAGCTGCCCATTTTTGCAGTAAGAAATTAAAGAAATTCTAGATTCAAACAAAAATGTTAAATAGCGACTATTGCTGATATTTTTCGTTATGTTTTAGAGCCTGTAATATGTGTAAACTATGACAACCAGATTAACGCTACAGCCGGTGTAATAGTGAACGCTACAACAAATGCTACTACTAATGCTACGTATGTCATGGGGAGGTTTATATGTCCAATGTGGAACCAAAATGAGAACATGCAATGTTGCTGTGGCCCAACAAATAAAGAGTATTGTTGCGAATGTACCATGTACGTATCATCATGATAAAACATAAGGTAGAAGGGTATATGGGTTGCCAAACTCATCGAGGGGGTATAGCACAAATCTCTAAAATGGCATTCTATCGGTACAATTTATGCATTACAATTTATGTTATTGACTCTGCTATGCAACTTCCAGTAGCACCTGAACAGCTCATAGGTAATGATTGTTAGAGCTCAACAACAGACTAAAACGGCAAATCAATTCTTTTTAGAGCTCGTATAATTTCAATACTGTGCCAGATATGATTTTTTTCATTTAGTTCAGAGTTTGAGCATGCCAAATGCAATGCGTACGTGGTCGGTAATCTCTTTATCTCAAAGAGCATTCCCTCTACTTCTCACTTTCTTTTTTGGTATTACACTCTTCTTTCATTTTGACTAGTTCACATTGTACTATTTATGCAGGTCTATAGGGGCTATTGTCGGAATCGCAACAGGGGGTGCCCTAGGTCTAATCATTTTGGTGTCCATCGCTATACGTAGCTTTTGTTATTCTGACCTTCAGAAAGGCCGTTGTCGGAAGAAAAAAACTGGATGCGCAAAAGGTAAGTAGAACTTTGTCAATAAGAGGAATTTAATTATTAGACAGTTATCCGCTTTGTGCAAATTGTTTCGCATACACAGGTTTCATAGATTAAAGGGGCAACACAATTGCCCACATCATGCCTTTATTTTAGAATGACATGACAAAGTGGAGATATCTGCAGATTAAATCTTTAATGTTTTCTATATTTGATCAGACAACTCTTTTGTAAAAATAGAATTGGGATTGTATTTAGGAAACATTAGAATGCTTTCTAAAAATATTGCTATCAACATTCGACTCCCTCCTCACCTTAACTATGACGCTAACTTTGACCTAGATGATGTTGTGGGCGTTGCAAAGACCTTCCCTGATGGCTACCAGACAACCTATGGCAACACTCCTGCAATCGGTGATAAACAAGCTAAAGATGACTTAAATAAGCAACCATGGCCGGGGCCAGAAGAAGGTTCATCTTAATTTTATTATTTAATTGATACTAAACAGCATGTTTATCGATTTGCATACTCAAGATTCCAACATACAGCAATTAAAACTGTAAAACAGCAAATATATAAAATTAAACCAGACTCAAAGCCTAAAATTCAAATTGCCATTTAATATCATGTTTCTCAAGAGATAACTGGTGGAACTAAGTTTACAAACCACTTACCACACATTAATATATGTATATGGCATTAAAGGACAACTATTTATTTATATAAACTAGCAGGGTATCCATTGGGGGATGGCAGATCCCTGGCGGTTGTGCGACAGAAGCAATAGAATATTTGGATAAAATGAAATTTATCAATATAGCATATCAGGTTGGCTCTCAATTTCAGAAAAATGTCTCTTGTTTGGAAAAACAAGCTTTTTTGAAAAGATGAGTCCCAATTTTGAAAATGGGTCCGCATTTTAAAACAATGTGACCATATTTTCAAGAAGTGGCCAACATTTTGAGGCCATCATGTTTTCACCGCAAATATATCAAGGTTACCTTCCCTTGTGAGCTTTCAAATCTGATTGGTAAATGGTTGTCAAAATAGTTGGGCAAGAGTTCGAACACTTGGACAGCCAAGAGCAGCTGGGCTTCCACACATGTGCGCCAACATCGTTATTTTAATGCTCGATACCACTTAATGATTATCGAAAATAATAATCTGCGAGCCTTATACGGATTTGCGAAATTCATTTCTAGTTTTTAGGAAGCACTGTGGAAAGACAAATGTCAAACCGTAGCCCTAAACTTTGTTTTTATGTTATTCCAGAAAAATGTCACTCAATAGGCCAGGCAAATTATGGTTTGGTTTAAATAAAATTAATGTGAAAATCCTAATTCAGTAGACTATAATTTTTAAAAATGGTATTAAATACTTCAAAGGTAATATTTACATTTTGTCTCATTTGTTTTAGGATACTGGAAGTTGGATTGATAGTATGGCTTTGATTCGGTACGTACTTGTTTATCACAGATGTAGACTAAATGGTAGTAAATTTTAATATTTTCTGGACGTTTCACATCCACATATCAATGCTACATATTCTCATTGCTACATGTCTCGTATACAAACAACATTCATCTTAAAGTATTTAAATGTGATCAGTGGCCCGGGAATGTTGCACTTTCAATAGCATAGTCGCATTCCTTCTTTCAATTGCATTCGTTTTTATATTTATACTTACAGGTTTGGAGGTCATTACGTTTTATCAATGGACAGTACAATCACAACTCCACACCGATGTTGTTACTTCGTGAGACATCTATTAACTGAATTTGGAAAATTAATTTATATTAAAACTATGTTAGCAAACCTTGAGGGAGTATAAGGATCAGACTTGTTTGTGAACGTCATAAACAGATGTGATTCGAAAATTCTTGGCATTAAGGACCTTCCTAAGTTGTAAAATTCACAGCAATGTATAAATGCCATTTATGGAACAACTTTGACTCTAGAGTGGGTAGGACGGACAGTCCATTTTGATATTGTTTTCGTATTCCTATTATATTTTTATATATATATATAGCATGCGGGGACTTAGCCAAAATATTTTTTCAAGCAAGAGAGAGATAGAATATCTCATATTTTTTATATTTACCGAGCGTGTACTTTGAGAATACTTAACCATTTTTACTCCAATGTGTACTAAATTGCAAATGCAGGACGTGAAAGTGTCGATGTTATTGTAAAAAACTAGAAGAACTTATTCATGTAATCATGATCTATTACACGTAGCTTTATATTAAAGCATGTTGATGTTTACAAATATATTTTTTATTCAAAAGTGCCTTGTTTATTATTTAGTTTAGATAAAATGAATAAGGAGCTCAATCTCTTTCTATATTCGAAGGTTGAAAGCATGTCTTGTCAATTTCAAGACCCCCCTCCGACTTAAATGTATGCATTTAAATTATAATCTCGAATGATACCGGATTATCTATTGCAATTCAGATATAGATCACCCTTTCACTTGAAATAGCACTGCTATTGAAAAAGGAATGATATTGCAAAGTTATGATATCCCGATTTCCACATCTTGTCATACCCTATTTACACACAGTGGTAACAGGTCGGGAACTGAAGACAAACTATTTATTTCATTTTTGCTCTTCACTGTAAGTAGAGTAGTCATTTATAAAAGCGACCAAAATAAGATTTTGAAACTTAAAACAGAGATGTCTGTTTGTAATCATATCGAGTTCTCGGGAAGAAGGAATCGTTTCTGTGAAATATTCAAATTCATTCGTATTGTTGTCATACGATATCCATAAAACAGCGTTTTATTGTTAACTTGGTTGTTGTGTATATAGCAGAAGTAAAAAAATATATGTCGTTTCGCCTTGTAAGCCTTCATAATGAGGAAGTAATGATTTAGATATTGTTCTAGGAAAACATCATATGATCAGTGTTATTGAAAAGTATTCCGTGTCTTATATGGTACTGACCCAATACGATATTCTACTATAGTACACACCTTTAGTTCAATTTATAGTGTTCAATAGTCAGTACTTCAACTGTTCTTTAGTAGAGCTTCAAGGTCAATATCATATGTCGAATCAGAGAGAAAATGAAAAATTTTGAAATTTAAAAATTTTTTCAATATATATAGAGGTTATGCACTGGGAGGTTTTGGATACAGGGAATATCCCGAGGGATATACAATAGATGTATTGTATATCCCAAGGGATATTCTATGTATCCAAACCGACCGTGCATAACTGGTGTATCTCATACTTGAGTGGGTTTAGGGTAGATATAACCTTTTCCACCTTTTTCAAATGACAAGATATTTATATTTAACATTTTCGTAATATTCTTTTTGTTCAATACAATGAAACTGTAACACTTAAACTTAAAAAATTTAAATTTTAAAATCAAAAAATTAAAACTTTTTATATTTAAACTTTTTTAAACTTTTGAAAAATTCCCGGGAGGGGGATGGATATATTATATCTGCCCGCATTTGGCCTGGAGCGGGACATATACAATATATCCTGCCCGCTCCTCAGATACGATATATATTCCCGGGTGATATCTACCCCAAACCCACTCAAGTATGAGATACACCCTCATATCATCCCTGATATTATCCCTCTAATCCTGATATCATCCCTATCCCAAACATGGGAATGTATGCAGATATTTTTTGTTATTGTCTTCACACACTCTGCTACTGACCGTACCACGGGTGTATTATTCAGTTATTAGCCAATCACATGTATATCCTGGGAACATTTTTGAAAGCAATCTACAACATAGCATGTTCGCAATGGATAAAAAGTTTGGAAGATGCGCCTTGATTCACATTCTTAATTTATTTTCAATTTAACTTCCGGGTTTGGACCTAATTTGAATAACGACGTCTGTGGAGGATGGTGGACCTCAAAATGACAACGCTCAAGTTTTTCATTGTTTTCTGTGTCTTGGTGACGTTAGGTAAGTGAGCTATTGTCTATCTTAAAATAGTGATAAGTAAAATAACATGTATTATCGTAAAGTTTTGTAATTCATCCGTTATTTCTTGATTTACGAATAAGCACACATGTACTGATTTAAAGACCCGAGAGATTTGCTTCTTTCTGATGTCTCCTATGCACAAATAGAACTACAAAATGATTAATACTGACATCGTAATCAAAGAAAGTAAAACAGATATGATGTAACACAATATAACCATCGGTTGTAGAGAGTTCACCAGAACCATCAAAAGTTAAGCGTTAGTTAATTAGTTGGTTAGTCATAGTTAGCACATGTAATTAAACATGTATTCACATATGAAAGAACATACAATAAAGCTTTTAAATCTGAATCTGAAACCTATATTTTGCACGTACAAAAGGAATAAAGATGTAGACAACATGAACTTTTTACCTTTTTTAAAAATTCTCCAAATCTAATTTTTGCATACGACTTTACCACATAAATCAAGTTTAACCATTGCATCTTTGTTACTTTTTAGTATTTCAACATCGTAAACATGCGTTGATGTTTGACTCAAGCGCAAATAAACATTGCCATAAAACATAAAGCTAATATTGCTATACAGGGTGGGCCAAAAACGGTCCAGATTAATTATTTTGATATACTACTATATTTGTTACTACAGGGTGTCAAATAAGTCCCGTCCCCCCCCTCTACAGCCAAAACCAAGATATTTGGCACCAAGTGTGATATATCATTGGAAAGGTCTTCCAAAGTTACGTTGATTGGCATATATCTGACACATGTCAAGCAATCTCACAAATTTTTACATTGTATCGATTGAGGTGACCATATGCCTAGAAACATGGCAATTTGGTGTATTTGGCAGGATTTTAAGAATCAGGTATAAGAAAGGTCAAGGGACCAAAAGATGATGTATATGGCCATGAATTTAACCAATTTCTGGATAGGGTTAGATGTGTAGAAAATAGAGGTGCAAGGAAAGTGCAGTGGTGAAAACCTTTTTGTAACAAGTGGAATGCGAAAAAGATTAACTTTTTGACGTATTTCTGAGGTCATATCCTTGTCATTTTGACGCAAAAAAGCTACTTAAAGGAGGGCACGTTGATTATAAAAGACATCATAAGAATAAAGGTAAATTTCATCCAAAATACTTGAGAGTTGGTGAGTTAACATAACTTTGGATGATCTTTCCAATGGTATATAACACTAGGTACCGTCTGTTAAGGTTTTAGCTGTAGCAAGGGGGACGGGACTTATTTGACACCCTGTATATAGTAACAAATTTGAAAAAACATGGATTTCAATGAAATTTTGGCATAGTATGCAAAAATCATTTTTACAGTTGCTCCCGAAATGGAATGAATAAATCTTTTTTTGAATAATTAAGGTAAACAGACACAAGGGGTCTGTTTGAAAAATACATATTTCATGATGATATCTGAAGCAACAATTTTACAATGATATTAGTCATGCCTCAAAAAGCAGTACCAGATTGACATGTTATGTTTGATGCTACACACTAATGTACTTTATAAAACTGATAAAGATTGAAGCATTGGGAGTGTATTGAGACGAATAAAGAAGGTTAGTTTGAGCGGTTTAACATCGAGAAAAACGATACTGGTTAGCCGAATTTTGGGTGAAAATGATCAAAGGACATTCAACAAGAAACAAGTTCTTTAATATGACGACTCAATCAAGCACCATGCTGTTCTTCCTTGCCTAAAGTAAGATCTCATAAAAACATTCCCTATCCATATTTATTTGAAAATTACTTCAGAATATAGTGAACACCTTACCCCATTTGTTTCTCTGACACACTGAATTATATGTTAGTCTGGTATAACTAATTATCAGTGTGGAATTGTTGATTCTAATAACATCACGAAATCTGTATTTTTCCGAAAAGACCCCTAGGGTATGTTAACATGTACCTTGATTATTCAAATCACCCTAGAGATTTAAGCATTTGTTTTCACACATGTTACATGGTAAGAAGTTCTAGAGCTGATCAATTTTCAAGCGGCAATCTTGCATTCTGGCAGCCATCTTCTTGGATTTTTTAGATAAATATTGTCATCGCGATTCCAGAAAAATCACTTTACAGATGTACTTCAAATGTTCACACATGTTACATGGTAAGAAGTCCTAGAGCTCATTCGTTTTCCGGTGGCCATTTTGCATTCTGGCGGCCATTTTGGAAGTTTTAAGATAAATCTTGTCATGACGATTTCAGGAATACCAAACGGATTTACTTCAAATTTTCACACATGTTACATGGTATGAAGTTGTATTAAAAGCTGATTAACTTTTCAGCGGCTGTCTTGCATTTTGGCGGCCATCTTGGATATTCAAGATGATAAATCTTGTCATCGCGATTTCAGGAAAACCAAACGGATTTACTTCCAAGATGGCCGCCAAAATGCAAGATGGCCACTGAAAAGTTAATCAGATTTACAACTTCTTACCATGTAACATGTGTGAAAATTTGTTAGGTGTTTTTTTCTGGAATCGCGATGACAAAGATTTATCTAGAAACTTCCAAGATGGCCGCCAGAATGCAAGATGGCTAGCAGAAAGTTTATCAGCTCTATAACTTCTTCCCATGTAACATGTGTGAACATTTGAAGTAAAACTGTTAAGTGGTTTTCCTTTTTGGTTTTCATTTGGAAAAGTGGAACATGACCATTGCTTTCCAGAGGCATAGCCAGCCTTCAGTCAGGAGGGATGCGATCGCCCAAAAATCAGGTTTTCATTTAGGGGGTGCCGATCGTGGCATAAGCGAGCAAAAAAAGAAATGTTTTGACAAAAAATGATGCAACTTCCTTCAAAATTGGGGGAGGGTGTGTGCGCACCCCTCCTGGCTACACTTATATGCTTTTCAGTCTATTAATTAGTAAATCTTAATGATTTTGTTAATGCATGTTCATATAAATAAAAAGTTATATTTCATTGTTAATTATTTCTAAATTATCTAAAATTTGATTTCAAAAGATGTCTTAAATTAAATAATAGTGACAACTTGATGAATTATCCTTGAGCTTAACCATTTTTTTGAATACTTTTACAACTTTCTATTCAAAGTATCACGCAAAATGCTAGATTTTCAGAAATGAATGACTTAAATTATTCATCATGAAAAAATTTAATTAGACATCACGATGCCCATGTCAAGCAGCGTGCCTACTAGGCACGCAGTTTGAATCTCTGACAAACTGCGCGCATATTTCAAAATGTGAGACGGGGAGGACACGACTCCCAAAAAGAGCCAGAATACGAAAAATACAAGGCTAGTCTCGTTCTAAAGACAACTTACCATTCTGTGAAGATGAGCTTAATTTACTCATAGTACTCAATGTTGTTCCCGGTGTAAACCTAGTTATCTCAATATAAGGGTCTTAAGTAGCTTCTGTGTTCAAAATTCACAGTGTAAAGTTATATCTATGTCTTTTTATCGTCATTTGCCGTTTATTCAGCCATTGTGTCTGTGTATGCTAGGATATATAGGATCACTCCATCTGATTAAAGCAGCATAGTTTGTGTTCAAAACGATAATACGCCATAAACGTGATTTAAACATTTTTCTTGTCAAACTGCGCGCCTACACTTCCCTCCATAAGTTTGGCAACCTTTTTTCCCCATTGAACTATGTGTTAAAGCCTCTTTACCTTTGAATTTTTATGTACTTAACCGGCGATGAAATAACTTATAATATTGATGGAAACGTAACCTGACTTTATTTCCAATACCTCCAAATTTTCTCAATTTTTTTCCTCAATTACAATAGGTTGAAAATTGATGATAAATTTGATGAATTTTTGAAAATCGTCATTCCCAATGGGAAATGGAGGGTTCTGGGCAAATCAGAAATCAGGATATCTTTTCAGTAAAAGATTCAGCAAAAAATATTTTTATATAGAAAATTGAATTGTCTTACTTTTTTGAACACTAAGTGTTTAGTTTATTTGATGAATATTAAAGTTACAGCGCTTCAAAGTCATTTTTGAAAATAATTGTTCGCCTCCTGTGTTATTTCAATGGGAGAGGTTTTTTGAAAAACAATTTTGACTTTAAAGCCCTTTAACTTTGTTGAACATAAAGAAACATATAAATTTTTTGCAAGGACTCGGATGGATGGATATTCTGTCATATGACTTGTGGCAAACCTACCATTTCCCATTGGTTAACATGGGAATGTCGATTTTCAAAAATTCATCAAATTTATCATCAATTTTCGACCTATTGTAATTGAGGAAAAAAATTGAGAAAATTTGGAGGTATTGGAATTAAAGTCAAATTACGTTTCCATCAATAGTATAAGTATTTTCATCGCAGGTTAAGTAAATAAAAATTCAAAGGTAAAGAGGCTTTAACACGTAGTTCAATGGGGGAAAAAAGGTTGCCAAACTTATGGAGGGGAGTGTATATTCACATGTATTTCCCAAACTGCGTGCCTAATATTTTCAAACTGCTTACCTACCCAAGCTTGTTTTGTATTATTAGAAAACGTAAGCGCCATATGTAAGGCACATATGTGTCTAATAGTAGAACCCCATAAGTGAAACACTATGAGAGTCCATCCACCAAGATGGTGATCTGAAAATAAAAGTTGTTCGTTCCCAACTTAATTGTCACTTCTATTATACATTTTGACTTTCAATATGAAAATCTCATAAAATCTGACGATAAAGCAAAATTTTCAAAGCTATATGAAAAACACCTACACGTGCCTCTGTAGAAATTCCAATGATAATATGAATTTTTAATAGTGTATGCGCAAAGTTTGTAATTTCTGGCTAAAATAGGCGCGCAGTTTGTGCTTTATTTCTTTTTAATCTCCTGATTATCTGTTTTATCTCGAAATATTTTGAATTATACGAGGGTTGATCCAAAAGTTCCGAACCGTTTGCTCTAAATATCTTAATATTTTATGAATATTGTTCATATTTGGCCACAACCACCCCATATATAGTAGTTTCATTTTGTGTAAAAATAAATAATAAATTTGACCAGCAACATAGGTGTCTGGTTACCATAGCAACATGACAACAGGGTAGGTGGAGCTGGAATAAATTAAACTTTATTCCGAATTACAGCAATTGAAGAGCTATTTCAGATCATTTCAATTCGTGGAGTTTCACTCCCATAAAATCTCATACAATATAGTTAATAAGTTCATTCGCCTTCAAAATAGTCACCACCGTGTGCTACACATTTCTTACAGCGTTTCAACAAGTCCTGAAATACATGGTGAAGTTCACCTTTAGCTGTAGCATAAACGCTATTAGTAGATGCCTGGATAAGGTCAGCTTCGTCATAGAAATGGATACCATGCAGTAGTTTCTAGGCTTCAGGAAACATATGAAAGTCACATGGTGCCATATCAGGAGAATATGGCGGATGGGGCTGTAGTTGGGCCTGCAAGGACACGTGTATTACCTCCATTGAAATATTGGCTCTGTGGGCCTGGGCATTATCATGGTGAAAGTAAAAGTTCCCAAGGAGATCTGGTCTTTTTTTCTCATAGCATCTTTAAGATCTTTCTTCAGCACCAGGAACACATTTTAAACTGAGTAAATGTCATACCTAATTGATTGCCTCAAAATGGATAAACATACCTCATAGAAGTAATCTAGTTTACAACTTTAAATGAGTGATAAGGTTTTGTAACTGACCTTTGAAAAATAAGCTCCATTGACGGTGAACCAGGATAACTGTGTTGACTCTTGCTCCACCTACCCTGTTGTCATGTTGCTATGGTAACCAGTCACCTATGTTACTGGTCAAATTCATTGCTTATTTTTACACAAAATGAAACTACTATATATATAGAGTGGTTTTGGCCAAATATGAACAATATTCATTAAGTATTAAGATTTTTAGAGCAAACGGTTCGGAACTTTTGGATCAACCCTCGTACATGATAAATGCGTAAAGAATTAAATATAAAACGAGTCTAAAGTATTTGTCATTTATGTTTAAAGTGCTAGATCGATTTACGTATAAATTACCCGTTAAATCAGTGACGAAAATGCCATTAATCTGCTTATGTTTTAAAACTTAGATTAATTTGCACATAGTTTTTGCTAGTATTTGCAAGATTCGTATATTCGCCACAGAATGAACGCATTGAACAAGAAAACAATGCAGGATAAATTTCTTTAAATTACGTTTCAAAATACAGACTCCAATTTAAATGATGCAATGTTGCCAGGCACGCAGTTTGTGATCGAAACAAACTGTGCGCCTAAGTAGGCGCGCAGCTTAACATGGGCACCGTGGACATTGCACAAATGAATAGGGTTGAGTTTTACAGGGTTGAGTTGACTTGGGGTCGAGTTGACTTGGGGTTGAGTTTTACTGGGGTTGAGTTGACTTGGGGTTGAGTTGGACTGGGTTGAGATGACTTGGGGTTGAGATGACCTGTTACCGTCTAAACGATGTACGACGTATACCTATATTTCAGATTATGTTGATTGTCGTACTGGTTTTGATGTACGACGTATACCTACATTTCAGATTATGTTGATTGTCGTACTGGTTTTGATGTACGACGTATACCTACATTTCAGATTATGTTGATTGTCGTACTGGTTTTGATGTACGACGTATACCTATATTTCAGATTATGTTGATTATCGTACTGGTTTTGATGTACGACGTATACCTGCATTTTATGTTGATTGTCATACTGGTTTTGATATACACGTATACCTGCATTTTATGTTGATTGTCATACTGGTTTTGATGTACGACGTATACCTATATTTCAGATTATGTTAATTGTCGTACTGGTTTTGATGTACGACGTATACCTGCATTTCATGTTGATTGTCATACTGGTTTTGATGTACGACGTATACCTATATTTCAGATTATGTTAATTGTCGTACTGGTTTTGATGTACGACGTATACCTGCATTTCATGTTGATTGTCATTCTGATTTTGATGTACGACGTATAACTGCATTTCATGTTGATTGTCATACTGATTTTGATGTACGACGTATACCTGCATTTCAGAATATGTTGATTGTCGAGGAAGAGGTGGAGGAGGTTCTAGAGGCGGAAGTAGAGGCTTTAGAAGTTCTTCCAGGTAAAGAAAAAAAGGAGCCGCATATCGTGACTTAAGTACCTTAACAATGAATGACCAACCTTAATAAAATTCCACTACTTAAAAGTTAAATTACGGCGGGAAGTTTAAACAAATATAAAGTTTCTATATAGGCCTAGCCCGGTTACACATGTGGCTTATTACGACATCGATATTAGATTTTAGCAGCACAGAAGCATTTTAATGTTTAAACAATGATTAATATTTCGCACCGTGCGAAATCACAGCCTTCTATTAGCCAGCCATGTACCCCCCTGTACATCTCATAGCTCCCTTTCATTACATGTGTAAGCAAAAGTCAACCCTTTAGGTGATATTATTTATTACATTCCGACATTCTTATCTAGAGGCAGCAGTAGCAGCAGAAGCAGCGGGGCCTGGAAAACAGCACTTTTTGCAGGGACATTGTACGGATCACACTCCTACATGATGAGGCGGCGCTATATTGACAACCCTAACAAAGGTAATACACGTCACCAATAACATTATGAGTGATATGAATCTATGATATTATTTGAAATTGTGTTAATGATACCAGTATTAAACATTTCTAATAAATCTCTGACAACGTTTTGATTTTGCATCATCACAATAATATTTGATCATGTTCATAGCTTTTAAATTTGACAGACCGCAACAAAAATGGTGGCAATTGATGATATATTACTTTGTTCCATTATATTATGTTTTAGAGCCCGCAATATGTGAGAACAATGACATACAGACGAACCAGACAACCGGTGCTACATATACAATAGGGCGGTTTATATGCCCCATGAGGAACCAAACTGACAGTATGGAATGCTGTTGTGGAGCTACTGGGAAACAGTATTGTTGCGATGAATGTGGCTTGTACGTAACTTATTTTCCATAAATAATGCATGGCTTGATATAAAAGTAAATAATTTGAATTGGACACTAGAATATATAAATCTATAAAGTCAAAGCTTGGATCAGTTATTACGAATTAAGATAGTTCCGAATGCTCAGAAGTTTTAATGGCTTCCTCAGTGAAGCCCCATTCCTCACATGGTATCATGGGATTTCAATAGACATCTTTGAATTATGCAAAGTGTATAAAAAACCTAAATTATTAGTCCAGGGCTATTAATAATTTAGGTATATAAAAATGAGAAAATGCAATGGCCTACATTAAATAGGTAACCGAACTATTATAAATTTTCATGCATGATAAAAATTATTTACCCTTAAAGGAATATTCCTTGCCAAACCATCTCTCTCCTTATATGGTAGCTATAACCATATATATGCTTGCCATGTTTAGCAAAACATGCAAAAATGTTTTGATATGGTCAAATTTGATCACTTAGAAATGTGATGCTCAATTCCAGTAAGCTGCCATCTTTTAAAATTTCAAACAGGAAGTGATGTCATCGACTCTCAACTTTGCATATAGCATTAGGAGAGGAGCTATTAAGAAATACAAAACCAGCTAAATATTCTTTTTCAACTTTGTATCTTATTTAATCCTTCTGAAAATCTCTTCTTTTATTCTAAGTTGACAAGCCCTGAAAATATTTTTGCACAGAAAGTAATGATCACTTGTCTAGAAGTGATTTTGTGCTACTTTCCTATACTGTTATGGGCAAGGTTATAGAAGTTGAGAGTTGATGACATCACTTCCTGCAAGAAATCTTAAAAGATGGCAGCTCACTGGAAATAAGCACTAGATTTTTAAATGATCAATATTGACCATATTAAAACATTTTCCCACGTTTTGCTAAATATGGAAACTATATAATATGATTATAGCTACCATGTCAAGAGAGAAAGGGTCTGGCAAGGAATATTCCTTTAACTAATGATCTAGGTGCCAATTGTGTACTTTTCGTGCAAAAAATGAAAGATGTAGTGTAGACCATTTATGGAATGTGTGTTCTTGGAAATAACATTGAGAAGCCATTAAAATTTCTGAACATGTGGAATAATATTAATAAATTACTGTATTTGTGTAGGTCAGTGGGAGCTATAGTCGGAATATCGTTGGGGAGTACTATAGGTTTTGTAATACTGCTGTTTCTCTTCCTATGGTGCTGTTGTTCAGGTGACAAAAAGAGTAAAAGTAAAACAAAAAACACTTCGTCATCTGGTAAGTATGAAATCTTTTGTGGGTCAAACAATACTAACGTGTTATGTTGTTGAAAAACAGACAATTGGAATGTATTATGGGTTCCTAAGATATCTCCTGTATGTCAGTGCATGGATAAGTCAGTGTATAATTCTTAGGTTATGACGAGATAGCTTATTACAATTTCAGAGCAGAAATAATTTTCAATTTAAAAAAATCCTATTTTGGTTACATGCATTGAATGCAAAGTATGACATCACACATCTGGCGGCCGATATTCCCTATTTCATTTTCACCAAAATAGTTTTTTTGATTTTTTATGCAAATTATTTTTGAATATTAGGAATGAAATCATACAAAATTTTAATTGTAGCTAATGGAATGTCGACAACATATAATAATCCTTTAAAACCTGACCCCAATGATGATATGGGAGTGGCAAAGCCTAATGGATATGACTACTCTGCGGGTGCACTTGGCGACATGAATAGGGAGCCATATCCGGGGCCTGGCCAAGGAGACATGAGCAAGCAACCATTCCCTGGGCCTGGCCAAGGCACAAACTACCCATCATACCCACCAGGTAAGGTTTATCAGCATGTGGATTGGTTAATAAATAGCAGCATTCCAATCGTCATTGATTAGATCTCATCGCTCATCGGAAATATTTTTGAAAATAATAAAATTGTTACAGAAAATAAGTGAATATCACCCTTTATTTTCATGATTTTAGGAAAATACTAAGAAGTTTAAATGGAGTGGTGGCTTTGATATCCGGTATGTATACTGGTATACAATTGGGGTAAATAAGACCTATCATAGATTTCAGTTGAGATAGGGATTAAGAAAATTAACCAATTTTGTTTCTTCCTTTTACACGCCTAACCATCGACAACGTGCAGTGACAAAATATACGGTTGTACACTTTAGCTGCACGTTGTCATGTTTGAAGCAAAATTGTAATGTAGGTTTTAAAAGATTTATTTCAGGATTATAAAGTAGTATTTCAGGTTTGATTTCATGTGCATGCTCTTTGCAAGACTTTCTGATTACGTTAATAGATTCTCGAGGTAATTCCACCCACATAATTGACCGGTTGGAAAATGAGATTCACATGGACATGGGTGGAATTACGTAGAAAAACCTCGTGCCCTGTTTACGTAATTAAGAAGTTAGAAGTCTTGTCAAGAGCATGCACATGAAATTAAACATGAAATACTTCATCACATTCCTTAGATAAAAACTTTTAAAACCTGCATCACAATTTTTTTGCTTCAAAAAGCTAAAGTGTACACCCGTATATTTTGCCACTGAACGTTGTCGTTGGTTATGCGTGTTTTAGAGTTTTTTCTTCGTGGACATCCATATTTCGTCCGGCAATATCATTACCATTTACATATTTGGAACCAACCATTCAAGAAAGGTGTTTCGGCTTGAATAGTGCATTCATTATAATGATAAAATATACATACTTGTACGGGTATATTCTCAACGAGTAGCGTTGGACAGAGACATTTTTATATAGAGATAAATCGAAAGTAATCTAGGAAGACCAGAACATATTCTTCTTTTTGTTTCAGGAAAACAACTCCCATTAATTTCAACGCATACTGCATGTGTACACTTTGGCTGTGTCTTTTGTCAATGGTATCATCATCCTAAAACTACTGGATACTGCTGAACAATTATTCTTTTGCCAGAAACGACGATTGCTATGTTTAGAAAGATTTAACAAATTTCAAAAATCTATTTCTAAAGGCGTGACTCTCTGATTGCTTTGTATCAGTTTTATATACCAAGGGTTTAAATCAAATGCTGTTTATCTTGTGACAAAATAGATGTTGGAATGATAGCAGAGATATTTACAAATGAATTACGCTTCAACGAGAAGGATTTTGAAATTACATATTTTGTGTTGTATTGTATTGTAGCGTATTAAATTTAGTTCCATTGTATTATTTTGTATTGTATTGTATATTATTGTATTTATTGTACTGTAATTTGTATTCTTTATTACCACATGTTCAGCTTACATGTGAGTAAATTACATTTTGCATTATTTTACTTAATGCCAGAACCATTATCATTATATAAGAATAGCTGAGTACATTATCATCTTTCAAGAGATTTCGGCACATAAGAGTTGCAGTATCGGAAAAAAGTTCCAATGTTCCAATGTCCCCTGATATATTAATGAAGAATATAGAGGTATTTGTTATAATAGAATTCCCACCGGATAAGTAGTTTTGAAGAATCCATTTAGTCATAAAACTTCTATGGATTTTTTCACCATTTTAATATCAGATTTCGTAGGATGACATCCGGTGTTTAACACATTTCTTGCTTTGTCTAATACATTATACCTTGTTAAGGTATTCTAAATCGTGTAAATAGGTGCAACATCTATATTATTCAGGGGCGGATCTGGGAACCAACAAGGGGAGGCCCAAATTTCAGGTCAGAGAAAAAAACTTCCGGAAAAAATGTTTGGGCCCCTAAAACCCAAAAGTGGGCCCACATTTTGAAATGTTGAGGCCCATTTTCTTCAAAATTTGGACTGAAATTAAAAATAAGGCCCAGTATTGACCAAAAAGGCCCACTTTTTGGGACCTTGAGGCCTTTTTTGGCCCAACATTTGTTTTGGGCCCAATTTTTTTGAGCCCACCCAAGGGGGGGAGCAGCCCCCCAGATCCGCCAGTGTTATTGGGTTCCTGTCCAATCGCTCGAAATGTGTGGATTTGCTTGTAAATTACTAAATAGGAAGTGCAATGAGCATTGTATAAAAACAACCAATCCAGAGGTTCAATTTGAAAATGTTGTCTGAAAGAAATAAGTTTTGTTCATCCACTTTAGTTTAATATGGGAATATATGAATAAAGTTGAAAGCCCAATCCAGATCTGTACTTTTTGTTTGTTTCATTCTTTATCAATGACATAAATATATATGGATCGCTTCTTGTATTAACAAATTATCTTTTTGCCTGTCGTATCTCTTACCCAGAGATAAGTTAATCTGAAGTAGTAAGTGTGTAAATTACATAGTAATTACTTTTTGTTGTAATAGAATTACAAAGTTCAATTATAGAAACACAGCGAACATTTAATGTAAACAACGCACAAGCATACACGTAATCACATTTCACCGGGCATTTCAAGTAATCTCAGGAAAGCATTTAAAAACGATGAAACGCATTTTGGATTATCAAGTCCTGTAAGTTCTCCAAATTAAACAAAGCAACACAGAACGTCCACGTGAAGCCCTGCTAAATAAGGTATGTTTTATAACTGATTCGTACTTTTTATTAATCTTATCTAATGCAAACAGTGGAATACTTTTTAAGAATCGCAGTGTCTAATATGTGCGTTTACGTGAATTTCAGAAAAGAAGGATACGTCGAGCACAATAACAGCATTATAACAACATGCCGAGAAAGACATCTTATCAAATAGGTGAGATACAGTACAAACGATCAGAAACAAAGAATATATTGAAAATCAAATTTTGCTTCAGGTTTGACCCCAGGAGAGTCTATGAGAATGTAAAAACATGCCTTCTATACAAATGGTGTTTGCTTTTCGTGGTTCGTATGTGCATTACTTGTTCCTATCCATTGCCTAGGCATGTTCAAATTCAAAATGGTTAAACTACATCAATTCGAATAAAGACTATAGTGATATATTCCTTTGAAAGGCAATTATTCAAATTAAGATTATTCAAGATTATTACTGAATCATGCAGTTATAAAGGTTGAACTAAAAAAACTTGTTTTAGTTTATTCTCACACTTATCATGTCATGCTCTGTATTTAAAGTGCTATTGGTGTGCCTCTTTGGTGTGTCGATGTCCATTGAAGATGAACTTACCACAATTTATCAACCAACTACAACTCCTCGATCAACCACAACTCCTCGATCAACCACATCTCCCGGAAGAACATCACCCCCGCCACCAAGCATGGCTCCTATTAATCGTACGTTTTAACAATAATCATACCCTCCCAAGACACCATTTTGTTTATTGTATTTTTGCTGATACATGAGAGAACTAATCTTACTACTTTTTAAAATATTACCAAGTATGTAACCCTAAAGATGAATAATCACCATCCCAAAATGTCGCTGGGGTAGGATTTTTTTCAGTCATTATTATCTTTGATCAGTATAGTCTAGAACTATATATCAATATGAATATAACCTTTTGCAATAAATGTTGACGATTGAGGTGTCTTTATATAGTGGGTGGCAGCAATCTTGAAATGACTGGATTGACTTTACTCATGAAAGGAGTGGATTTCCACGAAGACCTTAACAATCGATCCTCAACAATGTTTTATGAATTATCATGGGATGTACAGCGGTTTTTACTGAGGTGGGATGTAAGTATATACTTTTGTTCAACCATCATTGTATTCGAGGAGGTCTTCAACATATATCTCGCTTTACAAGATCTCGATTTCCTTTACTCTCGGAAAATTATATGTAACTGACCCAGGAGTATCTCCATTTAGAATGTAAGTAAAATCAGAATAATGCATTTTCATTTAATTAGATTAACGTGTTCCCTCTGTGAGGGTGTTCAAAAATTGGACCGCAAGAAAGTCACTTAATTTGACACTGCTAAACGTTGGGACTTCATATTTGGCACATGTATGTGATTTGATTCAATGTATCTGATACATCTGAAAGTTTCAGTTTGATCAGGCACGGAGTTTTGGAATTTATTTTAGTTTATATCATGACATGCTCCAGTTGGAGATATTGCTTCTGCAGAACTCTTCTTGAGAAATGATCAATCACATGACTGCACTATTCCATTGTTATCTGCCTAATTCTTGTTATCCCCATCCTCAGATCAACAATAGTTCTTGGGTAATGTAATCCTGGTGGACTATTATCTTTCAGAAAACCACATATGAAAATCTTTCCACGACCATTACTGGCACAGAAAGATCTCCTTTCGGTTCAATTTTTAACACTCTGTTCATGTGTGCTATTTTTTTCAGCACTATAATGGCGGTTTGGAGAATTTGGATAACCTTCCACTACTTCGTTGTAACGTTACAAGATTCGCGTGAGTGCAGTATTGTTTTACATAGACATAGCTGATAAGATTATTGTTGCTTTTGTAATCGAACCAATTGTAACATGAGTATTTAAGAGAGAATCTGATCTAGCGAGCAGCCCCGGGAGCAGCCTAATAAAAAATGTCTCAATTTTAGAATATTTCTGGCTTATGTCATTCCTTTTCATGACAATTTTCTAAAAATCCCTAAAGTGGACACTTTATTTCAGGAAGACTAAAGATTTTTACAATAATGTATCATATTTCTATAAGAATGGTTAACATTCTTACCATTTGGGAGAATTTAAACATTTTCACCCATTTTTGCATTTGAATCCATTATAACTTCACCAATTTATAACATATCGTGAATCTTTGGGAGATATTGTATTTGAGATTGTAAGGAATAGATGTGTAGGTCAAATGTACACGTTGCTTGTAATTTTTCCACCCCCATAAATCTGATTCGACTGTATTTCATTGTCGACTATAAGTTCCTTAGGAGCTTGCTTCTTTTAACATGTGTGTGAAAAGTATTTTGAATTGAAACTATACAATTTTTGCAATTAGGAAAGGGAGCATAATAGCTGAATTTGATCTGGCATTTGACGTACACTATTATCTCGGCATGCCAGAATATGAAACTGAAACCATCAGAGCACGTGTAAACAACGCTATTCAATCAATGGCGGATAAAAACGTAACAACATATGCGTTCAGCAATGGTACGATGAGGAATCTCACGGTTGACAGAGTTTACCTTCGAGATGTGACAGCTCGACAGATCAATGAAGGTAACTTTGAACCTTTAAATACACTCGACTCTCTCTCTCTCTCTCTCTCTCTCTCTCTCTCTCTCTCTCTCTCTCTCTCTCTCTCTCTCTCTCTCTCCCTCTTTCCCCTTTTCTTCAAGATGCACCTAGTTAATATTTCGTCTTTATTAAGAATGAATGTATCAATTGTTGTAGCCAGTGCGTGTACAGGTAACATCCTCCGATGTGAATATGGACACAGATGCTATTACTACAATGGTGAATATGGATGTTACAGTATGTGTCAACGTATCCCTTTTGGCACATGGAGTCCTGAAGATCATGATAGGTGCTATGGCGGAACGTGTTCTTTAAGCGGGGACTATGGTGCCTCTCTGACTACTGTTTGCACGTATGTTTTACTCTGACTTTTAATAGGCGGGCGTAAAAACTAGGGCCTAACAATTTTTGGGACTCAAAATCTGCTTCTTCCCAAATACATTCGCAATTTAGACTACACACCGGCATTGCCCTTTTTGAATTTTGGATCTATTTTGGAAAAAAGGCCTAACATTTCAGAATTGTGGTCCAAAATTTTATTGGCGCCCATCCTCTTGATTTTTAGGACAGACCCTGGATATTACCAACAAAAGTTGATTTAGTTGGCCATGTTTGTCTGTTTTGCCAAACTGAACCATTTTACAATTCACCGCCATCAAATATGCCTGCTAATCTAATCAAGATTTGTTTAAAACAGAATTATACGTCATAGGAATGTAAAGAAAATCTTTAAATAAGCTCATGTAATGAGATACCGATCATGATCAACCGTGTGTGTCCATAAAGCATGATCAACATTGTGTGACCATAAACCATGATCAACATTGTGTGTCCATCGACCATGATCAACATTGTGTGTCCATCAACCATTACCTTTTCCAGGTGCAATGATGACTTTGTCCAACTAGGAGATGGATGTACCTCAGTCGCTCTTATTGCAGGATGTTTAGGTGGCATAGTGCTCATATTAATTATCATTCTCATTGTGTACGCTGTCAGAAAAGGGTCGTTAAAATCAGTTGGCGATCAGGAACCCAGGCCAGACACGTAAGTGTAATTAAGCACCGAGTAAGAAGTATCACATGCTTTGGTGAGACATATCTTTCTATGCATGACATCCTGTAAAATTACCGTAATCCTCTATGATTGAGTTAAAACGACCCACGATTTTAAGTTTTGCTAAAGTTTGCTAATTGGACCCTGAGCGCATAAATTGATGATGTAACGTAGAGGTTATACCGTTTACGTACATGTATACCTAACTTCATGAACTTCATACTATCATATATTTGTGAAGCCTCTCTGTTGACCATACATGCATTTTCCTAATAGGTACTCCAAGGAACAAGAGGCCTTCAACATGGAGCAGGTTACACGTCGCCAATTATTACGTCACTTATCAGTAAGTTTACTGAATTCTGAAAAACTTGTCTTTTATATTTGTTTTTCTCAAAATTTCTTTCAAAACTCATCCAAAACAACATAAGATAGTTACATCGTGGTTAAATTTATGTACCGAATGTTCATTAAGATTATTCGAAGGGCCTGATCATCATTTTTCTAAATTTTTATTTCAGGTTAGACAGCATTTAGATGATTATCAATTAATTTGCTACAAAACGTTTACAGATTTCTATGGGCAATGCAGATCGTACGGATGATAACCTCCAAGATGAGAGTAACAAGGATAACAAAGAGGATGGAAGAAAAAGTAAGAAGTACAATCTGAGTGACAGTCTGAAACTTAGACTGGAGAAAGAACTATTACCGCCTAAGGATGACGTCGATATGAGTAAAGATGTGAGTTGAAAAACAATTTAATTTATTGAATAATGAATAACGAACTTTGTTGTTTCCAATGGCGCACAGTCCATTGATTTATTATGATTCAATATTTAAAAAAAACTAATTCCATGTTATCATTATCATCATATGGTATCGAATAATTAAGTTAACGAAAACACAATGTGAATCGATAATAATAGAATATTAGCAATGTAACGCAATGTCGTCATTATTTGCAGGAGGCAAAAAGGCCAAAATCACGGTTATCCACCAAAAAGGATGTTAACAAGGGAAATATTTGATGACGAAAAACAATACACACTGAAAAGAACACTAAATGCCTAAAGCAACACTTCACAACATTGAGTCCATTTGATAGAAATTATAATTGTAGCGTTCTTCGAAATGGTTACTTATTTAATTTCCACAAAATTAGATGACAACCCAGCGCTAGCGTTATTGAATACAGGATCCATCTATAGTTCATAAGATAAGGATATAGAAGAATATTAAAACCATTAACAAAACGATTTTTACAATACCCATGTCTATGCTGAGGAAAATACACGCCATTTTCATGTTCTCGCTTAGACCAAAAAGGAAAAGTAAGTTTAAGGACCCATCGGAAGACTGGTAGAAATCTGGGAGGGAGCAATCAAAACCTTTACAATGTGTTTGTGTTCTTGTCAAGCTGCCACAGCAATGTTTCAGTATTTGTACCAACTATTCAAAATATGCCATGTAAAATGTAAATATTCATGAATGTAATTAATCAATTTAATTGAATAACTGTACCCTTGTAAATCAAAATATTTATTGTTATAATTCTTTTGTTAGTCATGTTTAAAATGGAACATTTTGACACATTACTTCATTTAAAGTGTGTTTTAAAATCTATGATTGGTTCTATTCACAAACTACAAGAATACATATTTGCGTAAATAGATAAATAATTAAGTTTTTGTAAATTATGAACCTTGATATGGGGATATCTGAATAAAGATATAAATCTCATAACAATCGATAGTCTTTTATATAACTTTTCACCGGTACAGTCAAAGACTAATCTCGTTTTTATCACACTATATTTTTGCATAATTTCGATCTTGTAAAAGAGCCGGGAATGAGTATGTCCAAATTAAATAATGATTCACGTTTGGATCGTTACAGAATATGATATCCTGTAAATTGGTTTTTGGCGGATAGGGCGAATTTTGAAATCTTGGCTGCTATTTAATTTGGCGGATTGACCATCATCAATTGTATTACCCTCTGCACAGCTCGCCACCGGTAACGCAATTTAGCTCACCTGATATAAGTTTGTTTTATCTTAACCAACGGGGACTCTGTAGATCTTAGGAAATACTTTCGAATTGACATTTTATCAATGTTTCAATCATGATTTTCACCGAGAATCCCCGGGAATTTCATTTTTAAAATGTTGGCGTTTTAAGCGTTGACTTCGTCACCAACTATGGTTTACCAACCACTGCTGACGAGTCCGATACTCAGGGCTTGTATTACATAAATCTCTAGAAGATCGAAGTAAACATATGTTAAAAGAATTAAATAAATAAAACATAACAAATTTATTGTATTGCTTCGTATTTACACAGCACCAGTTGCTATTCTGTTCATTCCATATTCATATATTTATCAAATTGCTGCAAGCAAAAAGCAATTAATTAAATGATAAGAAATTGTTTTCCTCTGGCGGGTTTTCATAAAGTTAGGTTTACAAGGGTGGTGTAAATCATACACTGGCTACAAACAAAAGTCTCAAGAGAAAAATCTATTTCATTGCTGTGTACACGACAGACTAGACACGATTAAACTAACGAAGAAACTAAATCAGTACTAGTCGAATGTGAGATTCATCTAATGACTACATGAGTAGTAGACAATAGTTTTATTATAATGAAAATAATATTAGACACTTAGTCGTCTGGCAAAACTAACGGACATTGATCGAGCTTACTAAATATACATATCGGAACAAAACATTGGGATCTCGTCCGTGGAAACATTCCTGGATTTAATGTTAACAAGATGCCCGTGGAAGATAGTAACTTTACAAGCACTGAGACAAATGGTACCATAATAACGATGCCACCCGCCATGCAATATGTCGCCGTTACCATACTAGTAATTTTAATGATATTGGGAGGTAAGTCACTTTTCCTGAATAAACAAGATTTGTATATGCCTTATCGCTAGTTTAATTACAGTTAACTTTATACAGTAACAGTAAACTTTATGCATTGAAATATTTTGAACAATAAATGTTGTTGTTTCAGGGATAGGGAATCTATTGACGGTGTTGGTGATAACATTGAATAGATCCTTCCGCAAGCAGATGGTGTACGTCTTGATAGGAACACAAAGTTTCAGCGATCTGATCCTCATACTCCTGATCATCCCAATCAAAGTACATACGATCCTCATGTTGGACAATCCAGGTTGGTTCGTGTGTGGAATGGAGCACTTTGGCACAAACTGGTTCATCAACACCTCGTCCCTCTGTATCCTCTTCACAGCTGTCTTCCGATACATCCAAGTTGTACATCCCATAAAGTTCTTACGGATTAATAACTTCAAGTTTCATTGCGCTGTCTTAGTTTATATATGGGTCGGACCTTTTGTTGTCCAGTTGCCACCCTTTCTTGTTGGTGATACTCAAATAGTGGTTTTCGTACATCTTGCACTAAAGTGTGAGATCGCAAATCAAACGATCAATATAATCGTGAGTAACATTAAACTTTTTATTTTCCAAATACCCGATATCGTCGTCACGCTGTTTTGTTATGTGGCAATACTTATCAAGGTGAAAAAATCGCAGAAGAAGGTTCAAGGTAAAATTAAATCAAATGATAAACAAACCAAAAATGACGGCGTTTTAACAAAAACAACGTTTGCTATATTTGCCGTATTTATGATGAATTACATCATTCCGGCTATTGTATTACGAATAGTCGGGAAGACGGATGATACCATGTTCATGATTGTGACTATGTATATGGGAATAGCAGTACGACTACCACCATTAATAAACGTGTTGATATACATGGGACTGAACCGAAACATGAGGGACGCCTATAAAAATGTTATGTGTTTTAGAAAGTTTGTCGTAATAACAGACACTGGTGCTGATGCTTCAAAAAGGGAACAGTCGATTGTAACGAATATTGTTGCTGCAAACCACGTCTAACACTCTGTCGTAATCGAGATATGTTTTCGATGCAGTCATACAAGCACGCATACAGGGTCATGAACACACGTATTCAAGTTGTGCAAAAAGCATGATATTTTGTCAAAGCACTAAGTTTAAGTATTTGCACAAACGCATCCATCAATCAACCCATCAAACAGATCGCAGTATTTCTTTGTGATTGGTGCATCTCAGCAATATAATTGAGTTTTCGATATCTCGATATTTTCCCCTTCCAAGAGACGAACGAATTCATCGAATGTTGACTGATTCGACATTATTGTCTCACTTTGGGAGTGTTTGATATTGTTATAAAACTACTTTTTAGAAAATCATGGCAGTTGCCATTGCGAGTTTAATATCCCAAATGATGTCACTGCATCCCTATTACATCATTGCAAGTATATTGGAAAATCAACCACTGTATTATAAAATGCTTAGATTGTTCTTAAAGGGATGTGTACATTGGCAAGCGAAATGCTTGAAATGGGGGGGGGGGGGCGGGTGAAAAGGCCGAAATGCTTGAAATGGTTGAAATGAAAGAGAAATCGATTGAAACAATTGAAATGCTTGAAACGTAGGAAATGATGCAAGCATTGAAACAATTGAACTGATTGAAACGATTGAAACAATTGAAACGCTTGAAAATTTATTTATAGTGTATACAGGGCTTAAACATCATGAATTATCATATGCATTTTATCTTTATTTATCTTCTTCTAAATATGATACTCTGGTACATGGTGAGCCAAAAAAGGTAACCCAAGCAGATATTAATAACTCGGTCATTCAGAGTGGGTTTAATGTCATATTTAGCACAATTAAACCTTGTTCAATTTTCTTTCATTCTAGTAAGTTTTATAGGTCTGTTTAAAATGGACAAAATATTGTGGTCATTTTACAAAGCATGCTCAAAATGCCAGTCTCATCTCTGGAGGCAATTTGATCGCATCAGGTGATGTTGTTCTGAATACACACTCACAGATATCTTGTTTAATGGCTCTCATTTTCCTTCTAACCTGTTGTTTAAACTCCCTGATGATTCAAGGGCTGTTAGTGTAGACATTATCTTTGGAACAGGCCCAAAGGTAAAATTGTAGGGGTTCATAATAACAGTCATGACTATTTGGAATAGACCAGTAAAACTGAGTAAAAAGAGAGAACATTGAACAAGGATCAATTCCTTTAACCATGAGATAAAACTCGTGCTGGATGACTGAGTTGTTAACATGAATTAGCTTTTTATACCTGTAATTGTAAAGAACGCTGGTCGAGGGAACATTTTAATGAAAGTAGGTCAATAAACATTCCAATATACATATCAAACATTAGCAGGTAGCGTGTATAATATATACAGCAACATAAAACATGGGCATAGGTTTCCTTTATAGGGATATCCCTTGCCACACCATTTCTTTTCTGGTAGCCATTGTAAGGACTGAGTGCTCTTGGAATTATGCTGGCAATTAATAGGAACACGTCAATAATAGTGTTTATCCTACTCTCCGAAGGCCTAATGGATTGCTTTAATGGACCTCATATATAGAATTAGAGAAATTCAATACCAGGAATCAGTTTTCTATATGGAGATACACTCCCCTCCAAAAGTTTCGCAACTTTAGCTCCCTCATTGAACTACGTGTTAAAGCCTCTTTATGTTTGAATTTTTATTTCCATAACCCACGAGGAAATTATTTATAATATTGATGGAAATGTAACTTGACTTCATTTCCAATGCCTCCATTTTCTCAATTTTTCCCCCAATTACGATAGGTCGAAAATTGATGAAAAATCTGATGAATTTTTGAAAATCGACATTCTCATGTAAACCAATGGGAAATGGTAGGTTTGTCGCAAATCATATGACAGAATATTCATCCATCTGAGTTCTTGCAAAAAATACAAGTTAGGTAGTCAATTGAATTTACTAACTTTATCTAATAAAAAATTGATATGTTTCTTCAGGTTCAAAAGAGTTATAAGTCTTCAAAGTCAAAATTATTTTTCAAAAAAACTCCTCCCATTGGAATAACACAGGAGACGAAAATTATTTTCAAAAATGACTTTGAAGCTCTGTAACTTTAGTATTCATAAAGTAAGCTGTACACGTAGCATACAAAAAGTTAGACAATTCAATTTTTTATATAAAAATATTTTCTGGTGAATCTTTTACCGAATAGATATCCTGAAATCATTTCCCATTGGTTTATATGGGAATGACGAATTTCAAAAATTCATCACATTTATCATCAATTTTCAACCTATTGTGATTGAGGAAAAACATTGAAGTAGGTTGAATGATGTCAAGTCACATATCCATTAATATCTATATAAGTATTTTACTCGCAGATTATGTAAATAAAACAAAGCGCCTTTAACACGTAGTTCAATGAGGGAGCTAATGTTGCCAAACTTATGGAGGGGATTGTATATTATGCATAATTCAATGGCTACTCAAGAACTGTCACTGCCACCCGAGTTAGTGGAGTTCCTATTGTGTTATTCTTTCAAACGGCTTCGGTAAGCTCCGTTATTGTGTAATGGAACTAATATGTTGCTCAAATGTTACACTACCCTCCATAAGTTTGGCAACAAGCATTGGACTGTGTGTAAAGCCTCTTTATGATTGAATTTTTATTTTCATAACCTACAATGAATCGAAAATACTCATGATAAAGGTGAAAGTATAACTTGACTTCATTTCAAATGCCTCTAAAATTTTCTCTCAATAGATTAAACTGTTGTGGGCCAAAAACGCAACGAAACACCCATTTTGACCCATTTCCCACCTCATATATTACCCGTGAGTTGATGTTATCTACGAGAACGACAAAGCTGCTGCCCATCAGATAATAGATAACTACTTGTTAGATAAAGATAATGTAATAACATTCACGATAACAACAGTTATCGTAATATTTTGGTTGCCAAGGTTGAGGCCAATTGCAAGAGACAGCAAGAGATAGGAAGCAAAGTATGAAACCTTATCCTTGATAAAACGTACTTTTATCCGCCATCTTGAAATATTTTGTAACAATTTTATAACGACAACAGTTCCTGTAAAAGTTACATCGCAACGGTTACCAAACTGTGAAAACAGATAAGCTCACAAAACAGATAAAGAGTACTATAAATTCAACTTCGAAATTTCTCCTTTTATCAGTTTACACTGAGTATTGTACAGATCGCTCATTCATGATGTTGCGACTTGCAACTCTTGTATCTTTGGTTGCATTCGCATCCGCGGGGATGTCGATCATGAACTCGTGGCCCGGTGGATTCCAGGGGTGGATTAGTGTTCCTGTCACCAAGAGCCATAATGGATGGACATTTACCGTTACTTTCAGTAAGCCTGTTAGGGACTTACAGGTATGAATGTCATATTAATTTCAGTACAATAGGGAGATAGATTTTTTTAGGAATTTCTTCAATAATGGTATAATAGTAAGCAAATATTATATCACGTCATCCCAACGTTGAGGGAATGCGATCTTCAGTATCAATTTACAGCTGAGATCTGGTACGCATATTTTGCTTTATTTCATTGTTTTTAGTTTAACCGTTTATTGCATTAATGATATTATTGTTCGAGATCCCATACATCAACAATTGCTACCTAATTCGACGTGCATATTCAAATTCCAGTGGGTGATCAATACAATATATTGCACTTCTCAATATAATACATTGTACTTCTTAATACAATATGTTGCACTTCTCAATACAATATATTGCACTTCTCAATACAATATACATTGTATTGCACTTCTCAATATAATACATTGTACTTCTTAATACAATATGTTGCACTTCTCAATACAATATGTTGCACTTCTCAATACAATATATTGCACTTCTCAATACAATATGTTGCACTTCTCAATACAATATATTGCACTTCTCAATACAATATATTGCACTTCTCAATATAATACATTGTACTTCTTAATACAATATGTTGCACTTCTCAATACAATATGTTGCACTTCTCAATATAATATGTTGCACTTCCAAATACAATATGTTGCACTTCTCAATACAATATATTGCACTTCTCAATACAATATATTGCACTTCTCAATACAATATGTTGCACTTCTCAATATAATATGTTGCACTTCCAAATACAATATGTTGCACTTCTCAATACAATATATTGCACTTCTCATTACAATATATTGCACTTCTCAATAAAATATGTTGCACTTCTCAATACAATATGTTGCACTTCTCAATACAATATGTTGCACTTCCAAATACAATATGTTGCACTTCCAAATACAATATACTTCACTTTTCAATACAATATATTGCACATCTCAATACAATATGTTGCACTTCTCAATACAATATATCACACTTCTCCATACAATATGTTGCACTTCCAAATACAATATGTTGCACTTCCAAATACACTATGCTGCACTTCTCAATACAATATGTTGCACTTCCAAATACACTATGTTTCACTTCTCAATACATTATACTTCACTTTTCAATACGATATATTGCACATCTCAATCCAATATATTGCACTTTTCTATACAATAAAATATGTTGCACCTTTTGATACAATATATTGCACTTCTCATTTCTATGAAATATGTTGCACTTCTCAATGCAATATATTGCACTTCTCAATACAATATATTGCACTTCTCAATACAATATATTGCCATTTTCATTACGATATGCACTTTTTAACACAATGTGTTACATTTCTTAACACAATATGTTGCACTTCTCAATACAATATGTTGCACTTCTCAATACAATATGTTGCACTTCCAAATATAATATGTTGCACTTCCAAATACACTATGTTTCACTTCTCAATACATTATACTTCACTTTTCAATACGATATATTGCACATCTCAATCCAATATATTGCACTTTTCTATACAATAAAATATGTTGCACCTTTTGATACAATATATTGCACTTCTCATTTCTATGAAATATGTTGCACTTCTCAATGCAATATGTTGCACTTCTCAATACAATATATTGCACTTCTCAATACAATATATTGCCATTTTCATTACGATATGCACTTTTTAACACAATGTGTTACATTTCTTAACACAATATATTGCATTTCTCAATACAATATGTTGCACTTTTCAACACAATATGTTGAGGTTCTCAATACAAAATGATGCACTTTTCAACAATATGTTGCATTTGTCAATACAATATGAGAATGTTGCACTTGTCAATTTAGATATGGGAAGCAGAAGTTGTATCAAATGAAGATGGCGGCAAAAAATACACAATGAAGAATACGCAACATAATGCCCAGCTGAACTCCGGTAGCACTCTAGAGATGAACTTCATCGCTAATTGTGACGGGGACGCCCCATCAGGTGACGCCTGGATGAACGGCCAGGGTGGCGAGGCTACAACAGCACGCCCAACGGCTGCTACCTCAGCTACTCGAGGGACTGTCGGACCAACTGGCAATCCACCTACACGCAATCCTAACGGCCCAAAAGGTATTATCCTTAATTTGAATGGTATATATTTAATTAGTAACACTTACAATTCGTTTCTTTGTGAAAACGATTGGAACATTTATGAGAGGTCTTTTAAATTGTGGATTATTATAGCATCTCTGAAAATCAATGCTAAATAAGAGGCGTTGCCTTTAGAATGGTCCTTAACATCAACAATCACACCAATGACTTCTTTAATTGTTTGTTCCAGTCACTTTGAAATACGATCACAACGAGGTCATTCGTAAATCCATACTCTTCTACGAGGCGCAACGATCTGGTAAATTACCAGCGAACAATCGTATTCCATACAGAGGCGACTCTGCCATGGGGGACGGATCTGACGTAGGTAGAGACCTCACGGGAGGATGGTATGACGGTAAGTTAAGCTGGTGATACGGTGAGATATGAGACTTCGACCTCCGAACACTGAACAGGCGAAAACCAGAGAACTTTATGAGCGTTTTTGTTTTTTTAAATGTTGTTTTGCTGCTGATAATGCTTAAAGTATGTGCCATTAAAATGGGAAAAAGTATGTCTCCACGTATATAAGAATTTGGATAAAATGAGGTATTTTTATAAAATATATTTCCTTTAATTATCAGCTGGTGATATGGTTAAATTTGGTTTCCCTATGGCCTACACGACCACAGCTCTTGCTTGGGGAATTCTGGAGTTCGAGGCAGGTTACAAGGCAGCTGGGGAGTACGACAATGCCCTGGATAGCATTAAATGGCCCCTTGATTATTTCATCAAATGCCATAGCAAGCCTGGAGAGGAGTTTTACGGTCAAGTAAGAGCAAAGGGATAAAATTAATTAAATGTACCAAAAGCAGATGGGTCCAGTAGCAGATCTAGTCTGAACAGGAGAGCACATTTATTTTCATATCTTCTAGGGTCAAGAAACTCGTTCATCATAAATCATCGACCCTGTCAATGTGACAGGTATGGAACGTTCTACAGACGCCGGTTGTTTATTATTCCTTTTAGCTTGGCAATGGAGATATTGATCACGCATGGTGGGGACGTCCAGAAGACATGAACATGCCTCGACCAGCATACAAAGTGACAAGACAGAAGCCAGGTTCTGATCTCACCGCAGAGACTGCCTCTGCCTTCGCAGCTGGATACCTCGTCTTCAAAGATACAAGTAACTTTATGTTCTATACGTCCTTCCGTCCGTTCCTGTATCTTGCCTAATCAATATCCAAGTGTGCTCCTGTTCTATGTGAGGCTTCTTCACTCTACCAGTTTTAGTTACCAAATATGTCCATCATGTTTAATTTAACACGGTTGACAATCTGTCTAGTCTAGGCACCACTTCTCCCTCCTCTACAGGTTGGATTTTCATAAAGATAAAAAACCCTACCCACTTGGCCGATAATCTCTGGCTAGGGCTAATACTGTATGTGGCAAAAATCCACACCCCTGTCATTAGAAATACACAATATCTTCTGTCCATTTCGATCCAATGCGATAACGTGCATATAATTTGATGCTATGTTCTTTGCAGACCCCACCTACGCTGCTACTTTGCTGACTCATGCCAGACAATTGTTTGACTTCGCTAATAACTACCGTGGCAAATATGTTGATGGTATCCCTGAAGCCAAGGACTTCTACGAGTAAGTATTAATAGGTTGCTTTTTGGGGTGTTGCCGTTTTCACTCAAAACATATGCAATCTTAAAACTGTAAATAGTATCATTTGTTTATTGTTCTGCCTCAATAGAGGCACATTGGGTATCTTTGATAAGGCGGTGTGGATCTGCAAACTAACAAAGGTGGGGGCACATTTCAAGTCAGAAAAGGGCCCAAATTTTGAAAATTCAAGGCCCCTTTTCTTGATAATTTGACCTACAATTAGAAAATAAGGCCCAGTAATGCTAAAAAGGCCTACTAATTGGGGCCCTAAAAATTGTTGTCTGGGCCTATCCAGGGGTACTCCTGCCCCTCCCCCAGATTCCCCAATAAAGATAATACTAGGGATAATTTGAGGAATCCTGTCGCGTTTACAAGCTCAGTGCTTGTTGCAGTTCCCACAGTGGTTATTTGGACGAGCTCCTATGGGGTGCAGCTTGGCTCTACAGAGCTACCGGAGAAAACCAGTACCTCAAATTCGCCGAGGATAACTATGACGCCGGAACTGCCCATGAGTTCTCCTGGGACAGCAAACTCGTTGGGGCTCAGGTAGACTACATTCAATTTTTTGCTTAGACAAAGTAATGCATTGTGTGTGATGGGTTTGCAGTATGGCCATCGGGCCATGGTGGTTTCATACGTTGAGATAAAGACCTCACATTACATAATATTTATTGCTCTTGGCTTGCTTCCTCATTCAAAATCTGTACACAGACATTCGTGCTTAAAATCATCCACAATTCATTGAGATGCATCGATAGTATGTGAACGGCAAATGTTCCATTCTGTTGAGTAATACATGTTTATCTTTCCCTCGACTGTATATTTCTGGTAGCCCGAGAGGCATTGTAAGGATTAATGTAAAAAGTCCTTGCAACTAATAATTATTTACAATAACTTCTTCATCTGGACATGAACTGCAATCAATTCCGTGCAATGATTGCAGCTCATACTTTACCAAACAACCGGGGACGCGAGATACTCAGCGCCTGTGACATCATTTGTCGACCCATGGCTAAGAGGAGGCAGCAAACTATACACTCCAAAGGGCCTTGCCTGGCATTCTCAGTGGGGCGCCAACCGATATTCAGGTTTGTTCATGTAAATGCACAAATGTAGCCTATAAGAATCGAACTCCTCCCACTGGGCGAAAATTCTTTCAAAATCATACAGTTTTTCACCATTCTGAGCGTTTTGCAAGTGATTTTGGCCAAAGTTGTCCAAAGAGAACCCCCTGGAATTTTTCAAAAAATGAATTCCCCTAGACAATCTGGCTACGGGCATGCGCATGAATTATGAATTATAAAGTATATGTACACACAACATAGACCGGACTCTCCAATTGTTTGCCTTGTTTCTCCAAAAACAGAATTTTATCTAGATGCACTAGGCCTTGACACTCAGAATGCATTAGACAAAATCAGCAAAACCGATCAGGATCACATGCGTCGACACATTTTGCATTATTCATCGTGGGTTTGTTTTCATTCTTGTTTCAGCCAACACTGCCTTTATAGCGCTCGTTGCCGCCCAAGCTGGTCTCAAACCCGAAGCTTACTCTGACTTCGCCTTAAGCCAGGTCAACTACATGCTTGGAGATGGCGGTCGTAGCTACGTGGTTGGATTTGGAAATAACCCACCACTTAGACCTCATCATGCCTCCAGGTACACACACGTATTTAGCTAGCTTTCGGATCATAATCTTAACACTTAATGATTATTTTCAAACTAAAACCCAAAATTCATCTTCAGTTCCTGCCCTTGGCGACCTGCCCCATGCAGCTGGAACGATTACAACAACCCAGCCCCGAATCCCCACACCCTTTACGGTGCCCTCGTCGGAGGACCTGGTCAGTATGATGATTACGAGGACAGACGAAACGATTATGTAAAGAACGAGGTTGCCACCGATTATAACGCAGGTTTCCAAGGGGCACTAGCAGGTAGGTGTTGTACACGTATCTTACATTCGAATTCTGTTCTATAGTTTTTCAAGGCAGTCTATCATGAAGCTTTTATTTTTAAACTGTGCTGAACTGTACTGTACGGTATTCTGCGTTGGTGCATTGTACTGTATTGTATTTATTCATATTGTACACATTATATACACGTTAAATGTTTTTCATTATAGGTTTGAAACAGATGTCTCTTTAGGAAAATATGCGAGGAGCATCTCAACAACGCGGCAGTTTAAAATAGCATCATATAATTTATGTCATTGTTATTGTGTGTCCATGTGAGTGATTAGAATAAACAAGTTAAGTATCAAAATATGGTTAGTTTCTAACAGTATAACAAAATATATATTAATACCCTGCGTGCAGAGTCTAGTTAAACTACGCAGCTCTCTTTTAAGAAGCGAAGTCAAACGAATGCAAAAGGTAATATATTAAAGGAATTGACAACATTTTAATAACCTCGTCCTATTGACGCTCCACTATTTAAATATATTGTACTGGTATAGACTTAATATCACTGAACATATTTTTGCTTGTTGAGCATCACACAACATTACCGTTTATCATTTATTTGGGATTACACAGGGGTCATTTTTCAAAAGAATTTTTTTATATTTGAAAATTTCTTTTGAATAGATAATAATTAAGCCAAAATATCATAATTTCTTTGACATCAAGAACATTTCAACTGAAAGACCAAAATGGATTCCAAACTCTCAGAAGTACTGTTTATTTTTTAAATTTATTGTTAGAGTCTAATGATTTTAATTAGTCTATATAAGTTCTAATTACATCATTGACTATTTCTAAACTTGTTGAGCATCATTCAATTTTTTATTAATTTGAGATTTCAGCAGGGGTCTTATTTAAAAAATCATCAATTATAAAAAACATTAAATTACAAAAATATGTTAAATTATTAGAGAACGACGTTCAGGAAAAACTTGACCTTGGAAGGTAGGTGAAGCTTTGCAAGGTTTACATCTTCTGTTTTTATTTTCATTTGTTTCCATTGACTTAACATGGATATATCATCATATCAAAATATGATAATTTCCCCATGTTAAGTCAATTTTATAGAAAATTCGAAATTACATACATTGGATTTAATTCATGATGATACTTGATAGATCCTTTTACCAATACTTTAGTGCTAGAATTGATTTTATTCAATTGTTTTAGGAGGGCTACTATTTGATGATTTCTTGACACTTCTTTTGTGTTTGAGATTATAAAAAATCAAAAATAATCAATTCCAATATTTTCTGGTAGGAGGGTGCACAAAGCAGTGGTTTCTATGCACTTCCAAAGTGTTTGAGTCAATTAGAAAAAATAATAAAAAGTCTCCCTTTCAGTCTTAGTGAGGGGGTACCATAGGGAATGCAGTCGCACCCAACACATCTCCATTTGTGTCATTTATATTTAAAAATTTGAACAAAAAATACAGATGGTCTCATTTACAATTAAACAAATAAAATATATATTTGCTAATTTCCGTTCAATCAACCAATTCATTAGTAGGTCATAAGTTGTAAACTTGAAAATTATCAAGATTTAGTATTTTTAATTTTTATGGACCTCTGCTAGACCCTACATTAATAAGTAAACGGTAATGTTGACAGGTCCTCAACAAGTGAACGTGTATGTAGGAATATATGTTTTATCATCTGAAATCATCTAAACGATTGGAGGATCAACTGGAGGAAACAGCTTATAGGCTTATCTGAAAAATTCTTTTATAATTAATATAGCGATTTACTTCATTTTATTCTACTCATAAATTAAGAAGCCATTTAGTACATTGTTTTTCCCATTAAGTGCATTATTCTATCATGTCTTAAACAAATTTGATGGAACTCCATTCGGAAACCATAGGTTAAACGCTTTGAATCTGGACACCTTTTTTATACTTGACTTCAAATAATTGTTATGAATCATGACCACTTTTGGATCGTGAAGAACGTCCGGTCTTGAGCGCATCTTATCGAAATATGTCTTTCCACATGGAAAAAGCTTTTCGTCTAGTACATTAATTGCAAGCCCTTGTTTCTTCATTTTTCTCAGAGCTGCATTCCAATGATCTTGGTTTTGTCCCTTGACTTTAAAAGTTTTGACAACTTGTCGAACTGCTTCTATACCATTTGACGTGTTTCGAACCAGGACGAACCCAGCATTAAGTTCTTCCGCATTGTCATTTGTACCAATGTGAATGTCGCATGATTTACATTTACGAAACATGTATGGGAAGGGGTCCTTCAGTAATATAATATCAACATCGGACATTAACACATTATAGCCATATTCCAAGAGTTTTAAGGTCCACTCTGTCTTTTCATTGTTTTTGCGTTTGAAATCTCCGCTACCAAAACGTGAATAACCTACTCCGCTCCAAGTCATATCAGGGAAATAGGTCACGTTCATTTCACGCAGGGTCTTGCAACAACTTATATCTTTGCAAATTGCCAAGACAAAATTTGCAACGTTTGCCATCTTTGCAAAGGCATAAAAGTTTTTGAAGAGTGGTATATATGATCTCTCGACAATAACATAAATGATTGTATTTGTCGGGGAAACGATTTTCTTAAGAATCTCTTCAATTTTGGGTGTACTATTCATTATTTCATCTATTTCGAATTCAATATCCGTCTTATTCGTAAAATGAGATTCATGAGTTACATGAACTTTGCTGGCTTGTTTAGGTTCTTCAGTCGCTTTGGTTACTTCTCTGTTTAATTTTGAATTGGTTATTACAGGAAGCATTCTCGTGATAACGGGGTTTAACATTTTCCTCAATCCGCTTATTTCGCTACTCATTTCTTCTTGTCGAACCCGACTTTTTGCAAGGTGGTTCACCAAAACAACTATTCCGCTGAACCAAAACAAGAAGAATAAAACTGTTCTTCTAGAAAAATTCATTGTATTTCTACTTCGTTGCCAATATCAAAATGTGATATTTCAATCATGCTCTTGCCTGATTGACATGACATCGATATTGGATTTAATTGACGATAAACATTTAACAACAGCATATTAGTAACATATGTATGAGCAACATCACTGAGTAGTATCAGGAGACGGCAACGGCTGTAACATTCTCTTTCAAAATGGCGGACTGTATAGTGTCGATTTCGAAATTGGGGCCGCACAAATCTTTGGCCACGCTCTCTCTTTATTTCCAGGATCGTTCCTGAATAAAGATAATTATCTCTATTGTTTTCAGCTGGATAATATACATTGTAGAGCTAACAAAGAATTGATGTTATAATCGTGTTATATTGTCTAGATCTGCATCTTTCCCTGTCAATGGCTGTTTCACTAACGAGCTGTTGGTTGATATGAGAGCCTGGAAGACACAAGAAATGAAAAAAATTGAGTTCATCAGTTGTCCCAATGTCACATGGATAACTTAATATTAATGCTCAAAAAACAAATGACAATTGCGATACCAAAGCCAGATATCATGTTACTGAGTCCTGTTATGATTATGTAAGATATCAACTTAAGGTCAGAGTTAACTCAAAAGAAACCCCATTAAATCACAGCAATAAAAATTTATATACATAACATACATATAGTTATATAGTACAATAAGTATATTTTACTGATTTTACTAAGTTTTACTGATGTTGAAACAAATATTATTCACGGTTGATACTCCCCATGGTAGAAAACTGAACCCATGAATCCAAAGAATATATCTCTCTCTACATCGAAAGTGTTGACAACCGTAAAAAGGCTATCTGACTAGCTTGGTACATTTCGACATTTTAACAAACCCTTTATAGTACTGTATACTCACATTGTTATTGTATCCATTTTCTGACATTGGCTCAGAAGAGTGTCTGCTCTTCTCTCTACGCCAGCAGAGACAACTGCTCCAGTTAAAGAGAAGGTTTTCAGGAATGTCTCCGGATTTGTTATGACCTAAACGAAAGGGAAAACAACAAATGATTAGACAGCATCGTTGTCTCCAGTTAAAAATGATGGTCGATGGCTCTTGGAATAAATGGGTCAATGGGCAAAACTAACACATTCGAAAGGAAAATAAAAGAAAAAGGCGACATCTTAAAACTTCATAGATAGGAAATCTTGTAATAATAACAAAAAATTTAATATTCCTAGTTGAGTCTCTTTGGGTCGCCTTGGGTCTCTTTGAGTCTCTCTGGGTATCTTTGAGTTTCTTTTCAACTTCCTTTAATTGTTCAGTTTTGTATTATAATTTGTTTTTCCATATTAAATATGATAATGCGTAATGGATCCCATAAAATAATTACATTCAACATTGTCCACCTCACCTGAAATGAAGCTGACGACGAGTCCTACTACTATTGTCACAAGCAAACCAAGGAGTGTAAACCATAAATAGGAAAGTGTGTATAAATCCTTGATTTGAAACCTAGAATTATAAAAATACACACCGTACATACGTATTCCCTCCCGTAACCCTCCCTTTCTCCATTCTGATACTCATCGCATCTTTCTGCCTTCAAATAGAAATATTCTAAAGAGTCGAAGCTAATAGAAGGCATGGTTTCTTATGATGCCCTTTCTCAGTTATGATTAATTCGTCATCTTTCTAAACGAGTAGACATTTAATTTGTAATCAAATAAAAATTGACTATATCTTGATTTTAAACGTGCGTGATTGACACATATGTTTTTGACAGGTTATACAAATACTGATATGTATATGTGGACGTACCAATTTTACACCAAAAATATCATGCTATTGTCATTACTCATTATTGATTATTGACCACGCTTATTCGTATTGCTCTTGTTCTCCACTCTGCTCCAAGATAACATACCCGACGGACGTCTCTGCCACTGGAGTATCCATTGTAATATTAACAAAGTCTTCAAGTACAGCAGTTGGTGTATACAAGACATCCGTGTTATTAGCCCCACAGCCATCAATACGAAGAGGTAGTTTTGGGGAAGAAGGGCCGTCTATTAAAGCCCCGAGACCGATCCAGTATGATATCACAAGACTTGTCATTACACCGACGAATGCACCCTAGTAAATATAGCATGGTGTCAGTGGAATGTATTTGGTCAATATAAACCCAGAAATAATCAATTCTGATGACCAAACGAATAAAGTATTTTGACAAAATATCAATACGTGTGTCTAAATATCGACCATTTAAACAGAACTATTGAAAAAGATTCCTCATTAGTTTTATTCTTCTCATTTTCTGGTGCATCAACACAGGGGTAACCGGACAACTCATCCCCTAGACAACTCATCCCTGGACAACTCATCCCCTAGACAACTCATCCCCTGGACAACTCATCCCCTAGACAACTCATCCCCTAGACAACTCATCCCCTGGACAACTCATCCCCTAGACAACTCATCTCCTGGACAACTCATCCCCTGGACGACTCATCCTTTGGCATGTTTGAGTAATTTAATGTAATATTATTAATTCATATATTATTCAAATGATTAACACGATCCTCGATTTAATACCTCACTTTTGTTACGTAAACAGAAATTCAAAAAATGGTTAAGATCTGCACTTCTAACTCTTTCTATTTACATAACAATAGTAAGGTATTAAAGCGACGATTCTGTTGTCTTCTGAATGACAAGTGAACAAAGATTTTCTTGAGGGGAAATCTGGAAAATTGTTTAAAAACTATGATATACCATGGTACTACTATGGTATTGTCAAGGAGATTATCAACCAATTAATCTGTAATTTGTTTTGTAAATATTTACCTTTAATTTTACTTTTGATATACAATTTCAATATTATGTTAACATTCATTGAAGAAGCTCCTTTGATGTCATAAGCTCCTTTGATGTCATTATATGTGTGTTCATAGTTCAAATATTCTTAAATCAAAAGATATTTTTTCACAGCAGTAACAGATGAAGTTACTGAAGTTCATGTTTCAAAATAATGCAGAGAGAAAACTTTATTTTTTGTCATGAAATAATAAGTCATGTATTATAAGGACAAAATACGAAGGTTTTATTGGCACCATTTGACCATTTTATTTGTGTCAATAAAGCGAAAAATAATATTTAGAATGATTCAAAGTGTATTTAATAAATATTTATTTTCCCAAAAAAACTTAACAATTTGGCTTCATGTGATTAAGGATGAGTTGTCTAGGGGATGAGTTGTCTTGGGGATGAGTTGTCCAGGGGATGAATTGTCTAGGGGATGAGATGTCCAGGGGATGAGTTGTCTAGGGGATGAGATGTCCAGGGGATGAGTTGTCTAGGGGATGAGATGTCCAGGGGATGAGTTGTCTAGGGGATGAGTTGTCCAGGGATGAGTTGTCTAGGGGATGAGTTGTCCGTAAGCCAACACAGGTTTCTGATAAAACATTTTTAAAATACCTACAATGGAATTTGTCCAGGGGAAAAACATAGCGACAATGAAAAGCCCAAACACAGGTCCGCTATTCATTGAGTAGACACGGTTGGTGAATTGGATGACATTCTCGCTAACATACTGGGCAGGAATGGCTAAAGCGACAGCAAGCATACCAAATATGCCAGCTGAAACGAACGCAAAAATATTCAAGTTCAACAGTGTTCAACAAAGGTCAGAAAGGGCTTATATTTATTCACAGTTTATAATATATACAATTGAATGTTAGTATTTTTGATTCCAGTACTTTCATAATTTATAAAAGTTGCTATACATGCTATTTTTGAAGCGAGTGTTGCCTTTCTGTCTGAGATGACTGTGTTGTATTTCCACATGTACCATGGTTTCACCACGTCTTCCAATACTACGGCCGACATTGAGTTGATCCCAGAAGATAGAGTGCTACAACATAAGCGTATACCAGGTTCAGCCAGTGATAAAGAAAAAACAAAATATGTCATGAAGTGTATATGAAGCACAGGTGTAATAAGAGGAAAGACTAGAAAGTATTAAAAACACAATTCGCAAAGATTCATCAGAGCAGAGACATGTCTTTGATCAGAGTAAGCCTACAATGAAACAACTTTCATTATCGCATGATCTGTAAAATGAAGCCCTCTGATTGGTCAGTTCTTGTGCTGTACCAACCTGTATTGCTACTGAGATTGTCCCCGTTGATCATCTCAGTCGCAATACAGAAAATATTGGTACGGTCGACAATCTCGGTAGCAATACAGAGGATCACACGATAAAAACGTTATTGAATGATTTAAAGTGCAATACAGGATATATTCTGTCTCGATATTCTGTATTGGCACTCGACTTCGTCTCGTTCCAATACGGGATTCTCGAGCAGAATATATCCTGTATTGCACTTCATGATCAAATCATTCAATAACTTTTAGTATCCCAAACGATTATCTATACCATATTATGCATCAGTGCCATACGCCCTTCACTACACCATTCAGAAACAATTACTACAATCCAAATCCACCTGGCAATAGGGTAATTTATTTAAGCTTGGGCTCACCTGAGGGCGGCACATACAATAGCCGACAGAAAGAGTCCGGGGAGACCCGGAACAGCTCCCAGGATATCAATGGACATCAGTGGCGACAACTAAAACAATGACAGTGGAGACAGAAAATAGACTCTCGAACTATATGATTCTAATTAGACAAAACTATTTTCAATACGTCACAATAAATTGTCAGAGATTTGATAAATGTTGTAATGTAAATCTACTTCTGTACATGTTGTATAGTAATCTACCTTCTGGCTCATCGTATTTTGCAACAATAGTTCTAATTCCTGATACATCCGATGGCCAATTTAGTTTATGGTCAACTAATTACTGATAGAGCACGTGTGTATCAATACTGCATGAGAACTTATTTGCGAAGTGTCATGGTTTGACATGTCATTTCATCAATTGTGTGTACGTCTAAATGAAACCTGTTACCAACCAATCTAAAATATTTCATTCCTTTTCCAAACGTCTAAAACACTTGTTTTGCCGTTCAACAACTCATATATTTTGGAGTTAGCACAAATCTAGTTTTAGTGCAAGTCATGTAAAAAAATATAGCCCGTATTCGTGTTTAAAACATTTATAACTAATGCTGTTCGAGAATTCAATGAGGTATATGCAGGACTTGGGCAATATCAAAACAATCAAAAAAATTCCATCAAGACCCTGAATCTGTGTCAAAACATCCCAAAAAGACCACGAATATGTGAGTCAAAAAAAATGAATTGAACCCTGACCTTAACCCTAAGACCATGGATACGTAAATGATTACCTAATCCTGACTTACCCGCTGAGGACAAAGGACGCATACCAGACCCTAACGATACAGGGTACATTTGGCAGGAGCGGCGATCGCTATCTTTAGGGTCTGGTACGCGAACGCCGCTCCTGTCAAGTGGGCCCTGTATCATTAGGGTCTGGTACACGTCCTGTGTCCTCGGCGGGTAGGTCATCAGGGTTAGGGTTAAATTCATTTTTTAATTTTTTTTATTTTCCTGACACACAAGTTTATTGTTTTAAACAGGCAATGCGCCTATTTTTGAAGGAAAAGGACAAAATAATATTTTAGACATGTTACTCACACACTCTATCAAATATGATGAAAACTTTAATTTGGGATAATACTGAAGTGAATAAATATCACTCGCATAGAAAAAACCATTTGAAGTTCAGAGATCAAAAGAAGTGAACTGGCCACTTTTCACAAAGTGTATGTTTTTAAACAACTCTTGGATTTAAAGATGCCGTTGAAAATCCTATCAAAAATGAATGGATAATTTATGCAAACAACAATGGATGATTTCAATGGCATTGCTAAAATTAATCCATTGGGAATACTATGAAGATGAAAAGTGAGACTTCGTTTACGCATTTTGTTCCTTTAATGGAATTCATTTTTGATTTTTTTGACACAGTACATATTCATGGTCTTAGGGTTAGGATTAAATTCGTTTTTTGATAATTTTGACTACCCAAGTTCTGGATATACATGGGGGAATCCAATGTGATTAAGAGATGTATCTACTTATTGACGAAAATCAGATGACAAGGCGAGATGGTATGGCCCGAACATAAAATCATCGGCTTTCAAGTTGAAAGTCCATGATAAAATTAACTATTTGGTCAATATTTCCAGAAACATAAAAGGTTCTGTATTCTTGACACATTACATTAATAGACATACTGTATTAGTTAATGAAAACACAGAATGAAATCCTGTGCTAGGGGATATACTGTATAATTACCTGGTCTGCCTTGGCGACTCTTCCGGTCTGTAATGGGTCACATTTGTGATAAAAGGCATACATCACCATCCCTTGCAAGACCAGTACTAGTTGGAACAGAGAGGTAAGTGGAATCTGTAACCACGTTGTACTGAAAAATACCACATCGATAGATGGCTTGAATTCTCATTTTGGAGTGAAATACGTGCTTTAAGTATTCACGTCCAAGCTATGTTCTTTACTGCTTATAATTTCGCTTACTGATTTGAACTTTTTGTATTCGTCGGTATGCAGTTAATTGAGGAAAATGTAATTTTCCAACAATACAGACAAATATAGGCTACGTTGAGATATACACGCCATGCAAACCCTCTTACCACTGCACTACCCCTTTAAGTTCTGTATGTACCACTGCACTACCCCTTTAAGTTCTGTAAACTTACATTTGGGCTTCCTTGACATTCTTAACACTCATCCACCGTTGAATCGTTGTTTGACTCCCAGCATGCATTGCCATGGTAGATAGACCGTATCCAAAGAGCGTACTCCAAAAGGTTTGACGAATTGTCAGACCAAATCTGAAACTAAGCCAAAAGTAAACCAAAGTTGAATATTTTGTTGAAATACAATTGCGAATCCCAAACAAAAGGATGTAAGTGATAATAGGGGGCAGGGAGCATTTGGCAGTAATACGTTCAGAGTTAAATACGTAGAAATCCATGCACTTACTCAAAAATGTCTAATCGTTTTCCTTCCATGTTTATATTCCAGACCTTATCTAGGCCACCAACACGTATAGTGCCACCTATTATTAGAGCGAGTGTCCCAGCCACCATAACACAAACTTGGAATACATCCGTCCACACCACTGCTCGCATTCCTCCCTAATAGTCGCATATACATTTTCAAAAATGGCTATGATTATAAATGCTACAATTGCTATAAAGTACATTGTTGTTCCCGTTATTCATCGATTCAATAGCATCAGATATTTCAGTAGTCAAGTCCACGATATCGAAATATTTCAGTTTTTACCACCCTGTACTTGCAATTGTCCACTTCTGCTGTTACGCTTCGGATTAAACGAAAGTTACATTTTCACATTGTTCGATGTGATCTTCCAGTAATTACATATTTATAAGGGACCGATTGTCCTTCAATAACTGAACTTCATATATTGCAATAGGCTTACCATAGTTGTGTAAAATGTTCCCACAATCCCTGCAATCACAATCGAGGCCCATATTGGTATACCACTTGCTGAAAATGAAATAATTCATAATTCTTCATCTTTTTTATTAAACGTGAACGTCATATCTGGTGTTCTACTGATGTAAAATATTATTCTTGATTGAAATTATGGAACATGTAATTACCTTGACTCATCGCTAGGGCTGGGGCATAAAGAGCTATTGCCATATAAATGTACTGAAAAATAACTTACAATTGAAATGAAAGGTGCATCACACGAACAATAAAATGCATTCTAAAATCAAAATGAGCCAATTCAAAACAATGAACATAATCACTGTTCCACAACTGGATGACTCTAACTGCAGTTAGCTTCATTCAAGATGGTGGACAAAATTCGTTCGTTTTCGATAAATCTCCAATTACAGCCAAACCAAGCTGAATCTTGATCCCAAAAGTTTCGCCATGCAAACTAAAAAAGATATAATTGTAAACAACCACAAATAAAGGCTCAAGCACCCGCGATATTAGAGAAATTGAAAGAAAACGGCTTCACTTAGAATGACTCTAACTGAGGTTGATAATGAAGCTAACTCCAACACAGATTTCACCATTGATGACTCTAACTGAATGGAGATTTATAATGGGCTATACAAATTACCAATAAGCAGTTCCGTAACCAGGGAAAGCTGGAGGTTCGGTAGTTTCCCCCTCCCTGGCCAGAAATTATTTCAAATTCCCGCAGGTTTTCACCACTCTGAGCACTTTTCGCACGATTTTCTAAACAAAACTATCAAAAAGCACCCCCCCCCCCCATTCGAATAGCACCGGAGAATATTATCATTCTAAATTGTAAGCGAATGATGGATAAAAAGGGTTTCTTTTATCGTGAAGCAACAATATCGTATACAATGATGTAACAACCTGAATATTGAAGACATGCAGTTAAAGGCAATGTTCATTTTTATTTGTTCAGTCACGAGTGCATTATCAAAATAATATAAGTGTATACGGTTTACTAAATTATTGCCTATGACAGAATTCACCTTCTTATTCTCCCTTTTTTAAACTTCGAACACATTTCCTTAATTAATTAGATTATTTGTGAGAGACCGTGTTTTGTCATACGCACTGGGCTTTGTCTTGTTAAGTAACCACGTGACCACAGATGATGCCTTCCCATGATACTGGTGGTTAATTGTTCTGTGTAAATATTAAGTAGTTGGTGTGGTGTATAGTGTTGGGAGTGGTGGCTTAGACCATGTCTTGAGACATTACCTTTTATGGACACGCATGGTCATGCAATCTGTGTCAATTGGTTAGAGGTCTCGTTGATTGGACCTGGAAGATATGGTTTAGTATTTAAGTTTCCCCAAACCATCGTCAGTTCTTATGTGACAGGTAGAGTATATATAATTGATCCTAGGATGATGCCATTAGTGGTGACATCTCCTATTGTCATTAATGTAGAGCGGCCGGACATCTCGATCCTGTTGCGGATCCTCTCCCTTATATGTTGGTCATAATAAGGGCCCAAGATGTTTCGAACTCATGGGGGTATTCCATGATATGTTTCTCATCAGCGGCCAAAGAAAAAAGGTTAAGAATATAGTGAGGGTTACTTTTTCCTGTTCAGGTTACGCGTTTCGCGGGATTGTTATTGGTTTCTAGAGAATGTTGTTTTGCTGGGTTAGGTTTTGTTTTGGGATTGTCTCCAGTTGGAGACAGTTAGTTGGGTGCTAAGTAAATTGGTATCATAGTTTGGTTGTGTTTGTAGATTGTGCCTGATTGTATTTAATAGTGTAATTTAATTGATTTAGTATTGGGTTGTGACTGACTCTGTTACTGTGGTTGGTGTCAGGTTGTGTTGTAATGATTCAACAATGGGTTGATTTGAATTCGGTCTCGTTGGTTATGTTGTATTGTGTTGGTTTGTTGTTTGGTTGTGTTCCATTGTGTTAGTTTGATAGTCGATTGTGTTTTGGTGGTTGTTTGTCTGGTTGAGCCTGGTTGTGTTGTGTAAGTTTGGTATCGTGTTGTGTCTCATTAAGTTATGTTAATTTCAAAGTGGTTGTGTTATGTTGTAATTGTGTTGTGCTGGTCGGTAGCGGGTTGTGCCCAGTAGGATGAAGTATGTGGTTGTGTCAGATTGTGTTGCGTGATTGGCGTTGTTTTCAGAGAGTGTTGGTTGGGTGTTTTCGTGTTCCAGTTTGGTTGTGCCTGATTTTGTTTTGATTGTTTTGTGAAAAAAATTGTGTTGTTCTTCGTCAATAATGGGTTGTGTTTTGGTTTTGTTGTTTTATTATTTGGTTGTGCCAAATTGTGTTGCGTATATTTGACAATTGGTTGTGTTTTCGGAGGTTAAACTAAGGTTGTAGTATTGGGTTGTGTCTTGGGTTGTGTCTGGTTGTTTATTTAGCCTGGTTTCGAGTTGTGCCTTATTGTGTTATGTTAATTTTAAAATGCGTTGTGTTATGTTGTGATTTTGTTATGCTGGTCGGGGGGCAGGTTGTGCCCAGTCAGGTTAGGTATCTGGTTGAGTCCGATTGTGTTATGTGGTTGGTTGTGCCTGATCGTTAAATGAGGGGTGGTGGCAGGTTGTGCCCGATTATGTTAAGATAGGTGGTCGGTTGTGCCTAGTCGGGTGAGTTTATTTGGTTGTGTTCGGTTGTGTTGTGTGATCTCTCTGTGTTGTGGTTTTAGTTTGGTTGTTCCTGATTGTGTTTTGATAGTTTGGTTTGGTTGTGTGGTTGTGCCAAATTGTGTTGTGTTAATTTGACAGTGGGTTGTGTTCTTGGTAATTGTGAGTTCAGCTGCGTTTTAATTCTTCAGACATTGGTTGTGTTGCGTTGTTGGTGATCTTATGGGTTGTTAATTGTGCTTGGTTGTAATGTTTGGTTGTGATAGGTTGTATATTGAGTAGCAGGTTATGCCGAATTGGGTTTTGGTGTATCGTGGAGTTTAGATACAAGTGGTGTTGTTATCAGAGAGTGTTGGTTGGGTGTTTTGGTATTCCAGTTTGGTTGTGCCTGATTGTGTTTTGATTGTTTTGTGTAAAATTGTGTTGTTCTTCGTCAATAATGGGTTGTGTTTTGGTTTTGTTGTTTTATTATTTGGTTGTGCCAAATTGTGTTGCGTATATTTGACAATTGGTTGTTTTTTCGGAGGTTAAACTAAGGTTGCAGTATTGGGTTGTGTCGTATTGTGTTGTTGGCTTATAGTTGGGTTGTGTCTGGTTGTTTATTTAGCCTGGTTTCGAGTTGTGCCTCATTGTGTTATGTTAGTTTTAAAATGCGTTGTGTTATGTTGTGATTTTGTTATGCTGGTCGGGGGGCAGGTTGTGCCCAGTCAGGTGAGGTATCTGGTTGAGTCCGATTGTGCTGTGTGGTTGGTTGTGCCTGATCGTTAAATGAGGGGTGGTGGCGGGTTGTGCCCTATTATGTTAATATAGGTGGTCGGTTGTGCCTAGTCGGGTGAGTTTATTTGGTTGTGTTCGGTTGTGTTGTGTGATCTCTCTGTGTTGGGGTTTTAGTTTGGTTGTTCCTGATTGTGTTTTGATAGTTTGGTTTGGTTGTGTGGTTGTGCCAAATTGTGTTGTGCTAATTTGACAGTGGGTTGTGTTCTTGGTAATTGTGAGTTCAGTGCGTTCTAATTCTTCAGACATTGGTTGTGTTGCGTTGTTGGTGATCTTATGGGTTGTGCTTGGTTGTAATGGTTGGTTGTGGTAGGTTGTATATTGAATAGCAGGTTGTGTTGGGTTTTGGTGTATCGTGGAGTTTAGATACAAGTTAGTGGTTTGGGGTATTATAGTGTAGGTATATTCGTTAATTCTTAGTAGAGTCAATTTATCCCGTTCCCGGACTATGGTCCTGTACGGAGCCCATACATTTGCCTGTACGATTACAACATGGTAGAATTTTTTACTGATCTTACACTTCAGATACCTACTTCAATAGATTCCTTGGTAATTTAGCATTCTTTTCGTGTAGTTGAATCCACAATTGTCTGGGTTTATCGGCAGAACGAAGACATTTTCGTTTTTGATCGCAATATTTGCGTGTAACATTTAACCTTTTTCAACCGTCAAATTCCTCCATATTGGTACTTCCGGACTACATCCGGGACAGCCAAACGGGGGATTCCCCGTTTAAATCCAACCGCCATTTTGAAAAGTGATGGAATCTCTCTCGATGAAAAAGAGAAAACGTTCTCGTTCTACCGATATACCCAGACAATCGGCGGTTCCAATATATTAGAAGTTACATCTTGAGTTCTATAATGCATTGAGGTAGGTATCTTAAGTGTAAGGGGCGTAGATAATTCTCCCAAGTTGTAATCGTACAGGCAAATGAATGCGATCAGTGCAGGACTATAGTCCGGGAACAGGATAAGAGTCAATAGTTAAATGTATTTGTGTACTATTAGTATATGCGATAGGTTTGGTACCTATTCATACATACTGTAGTGAGATCTCTGGTGTGAGAAGTGCACCTGGTATGATGGGCGTTAGCCTTGCGTTGTTCATTGGGTTTGAAGAGGTAGTTTCTTGTTGTTCTTGTCTCAGTATGCGGCAGTTTAGTTCGGCGCTTCTCTTTATATAATATTGCGCGGACGTTAGAGAACAAGCTTCCGGTTTTTGGAAATGCCTGTAAAGTGAACGATTTGCTCGGAAATTTGTGTTTCTTGCCTGGTTTGTATATTTTATAGTTTCCGTTGTGGTGCATCAATTCAGATGAAATTTGTTACATCTTATTAGTTAGGCTTTGTAGAACATTTCGCTTGTGTTTTAGTGTTGGAGGTTGTTGGAAAGAACACGAATTCGACGATAATGTTCCATTTTTGGTGTCTTCGAACTGTGATTTCGTGCTGAGACTAATATACTCATTTTATGTTCGGAGTGGCTCCAGGACCGACAATTGTCGGTACTGGAGACTGTCCAGGGGTATTTGCTGGGGTACCGACAATTGTCGGCGCTCTATCGTCAACTAGTAGTGCCAGATAGAGAACCGACAATTGTCGGTACGCAAGTGGCTGCTACGTGTTTTTGCTAGAGAGCCGACAATTTCATAAATAAATCCACTACTTTTACCTTTAGAAATATCCTTATAACTGGTAGTCTAGTGGTTAGCGAGCACGACTCGGACACACTCGGTCCCGAGTTCGAATCCCGGCAGGATCTCCTTTTTTTCTTTTGAGGGGGGGCATAATGCTTCTTTTGCAGTATGGAATCGTACAGGCATTAACTTGTAGTGAGCCATAATTTATTTCGACTAAAATTGATTCAACTTCCATCAAAATTGTCCTACAAGCTTCAATTAAAAACGGAGTGGCTCCAGGACCGACAATTGTCGGTACTGGAGACTGTCCAGGGGTATTTGCTGGGGTACCGACAATTGTCGGCACTCTATCGTCACCTAGAAGTGTCAGATAGAGAACCGACAATTGTCGGTACGCAAGTGGCTGCTACGTGTTTTTGCTAGAGAGCCGACAATTTCATAAATAAATTTACTACTTTTTATTCTATAAATAACTTCATCACTGGTAGTCTAGTGGTTAGCGAGCACGATTCGAACACACTCGGTCCCGAGTTCGAATCCCGGCAAGACCTATTTTTTTCTTTTGAGGGGGGGATAGTGCTTCTTTTGCAGTATGGAATCGTACAGACATTAACTTGTAGTGAGCCATAATTTATTTCGACAAAAATTGATTCAACTTCCATCAAAATTGTCCTACAAGCTTCAATTAAAAAACATTTTAAAGCTCTTTTCTTGTTCTATCTAATGGGTCGATATATACAATTAGGAGGGGATGCTTTCGCCCCCGTCGACCTCTACCCTTACTACGCCATGGCACGGGAGAAATATCTCATTTGGAATATATCACTGTTTACTTTGCGTTTGGTAGCTCTCTCATGCGAGATGGAATCGTGGCCATTAACTAAGGGAGCCAAATGCAACTTCCATCAAAAATTGTGCTATAAGGTATGAGTATCGTAATCCAACACCAAATTCGAAAATTCATAACAATACTTTGCACATATGGCGTTCGTGACCAACTATGAAACGCTTACCCCCCCCATAGTGTTATATATCAAAATGCACCTGATCATATAGGGGTTCGATTGACCTACATCAAATTATAGGGAGTCAGGTTACTTTTTGAGATATCAGCGTCCGTTTATTGTAACTCGCGTTTGCTACCACTTCCCCAATTCTGATATGACAGGCAAACGCGTAGTAAACATCCTCACGTTCGGAACTATTTTTACCTACATCGCTATTTTCGTAATTCAAATGAAAGTTGAACTCCTCTTTATTTTGATACCAAATAGTGGGATACTAGGTACCCTAGAAGCCAACTATGGGTTATTTAGAACGATACCACAGGTTTTTAAATGGACTATATACCTTTTGGCGGATGGATATGGAACCTCATACCATACGATAAGCTCTAAAAAACATTCTAGCTATTTTCTTCTATCTAATGGGTAGCAAACGTCCCTTCCTTTTTATTGGGTTTTCAACGTTTACTACCATTCCCTGTTCCCGGGCTTCCATTTTTTGACTGGGTTTGGTAATCCCCGGGTAACCGGGGCTAATGCCCTCCCCGGGTTTTGCACTTGTTCCCAAAATATCCGTATGATATCTGAAATATCCCCCGCGCATTGCGCATGCGCCAGAAAATTCGAAAATCAATATTTGTCGGTCCTCTAGCGTGTAAACACAGCATATCTCCCGTACCGACAATTTATTTGTCGGTCCTCTAGCGTGCCACCACATCAGAGTCTAGAGTACCGACAATTGTCGGTACTCTAGCCTTTACGAATTAAAAAACATTTTAAAGCTCTTTTCTTGTTCTATCTAATGGGTCGATATATACAGTTAGGGGAGGCGATGCTTTCGCCCCCGTCACTCTCTACCCTTACTACGCCATGGCACAGGAGAAATATCTCATTTCGAATATCACTGTTTACTTTGCGTTTGGTAGCTCTCTCATGTGAGATGGAATCGTGGCCATTAACCAAGGGAGCCAAATGCATCAAAAATTGTGCTATAAGGTATGAGTACCGTAATCCAACACCAAATTCGAAAATTCATAACAATACTTTGCACATTTGGCGTTCGTGATCAACTATAAAACGCTTACCCACCATAGTGTTATATATCAAAATGCACCTGTCCATATAGGGGTTCGATTGACCTACATCAAATTAAAGGGAGTCAGGTTACTTTTTGAGATATCAGCGTCCGTTTATTGTAACTCGCGTTTGCTACCACTTCCTCAATTCTGATATGACGGGCAAACGCGTAGTAAACATGCTCACGTTCGGAACTATTTTGACCTACATCGCTATTTTCGTAATTCAAATGAAAGTTGAACTCCTCTTTATTTTGATACCAAATAGTGGCATACTAGGTACCCTAGAAGCCAACTATGGGTTATTTAGAACGATACTACAGGTTTTTAAATGGACTATATAGGGGTCATACCTTTTGGCGGATGGATATGGAACCTCATACCATAAGCTTCAGATAAAAAACATTCTAGCTATTTTCTTCTATCTAATGGGTAGCAAACTCCCCTTTCTACGCCTGATCGGCTCAGGAGAAATATCCTGTCTGTTTAGAATATATATAGCCGTTTACTCTGCATTAATAGCTCTCTAACGTCTTACTTGTTCATGTTTTTTATTGGGCCTTTCAACGTTTACTACCATTCCCTGTTCCCGGGCTACCATTTTTTGACTGGGTTTGGTAATCCCCGGGTAATCGGGGCTAATGCCCTCCCCGGGTTTTGCACTTGTTCCCAAAATATCCGTATGATATCTGAAATATGCCCCCGCGTATTGCGCATGCGCCAGAAAATTCGAAAATCAATATTTGTCGGTCCTCTAGCGTGCCACCACATCAGAGTCTAGAGTACCGACAATTGTCGGTACTCTAGCCTTTACGTTTTATGTTAGTCTCAGTTTCGTGCAATAATTGATTCTGTTGACAATGTTCCTTGTCAGGTAACATTGTAAATGGTTTCATTTTGTAGCGGGGGTTTGTGGCTACATTTTGATGTATAGTTTTATCACAGTGTTTATAGGTTTTGATATGGGTTTGGTGGTGTATCGGAATGTTTTGGTTGATAAACAAACACAGTTTGGCGCCGTGGGTTATGGCATTGAGATACGCAATTGATGGATCCTGAAATACAAAATTATGTCATCCTTTAACGCTTTCCTATCCGTTGGAGTCTGGTCTCTGTATCTGTCTTCAGTAAACCTAAAATAAGAATACTGCAATGTTCCATGGTGGCGTTTTTTAATTACAGGTCGTGTAGACCATTCTTGCTTGACTAGCAAAACATTGACTTTCTGACGTTTGCGGCATTTCGCCTTTTACATCATATACTTTAATCCTAGAATACTTACAACATTTTACCATACCGTAAGCCTATTCATTTGGCCATTCAATCGTAAACTAAATTTTGTCTTGAAAAAGTAAATTTTCCAGATTAGTTGAAATTCTACCAGAATTTGTCTGCTCCCCCTCCGTCCAATTTCTACGATCACCGGCCATGGGATTGAATAGAAACTCACTCCATGTCAAAATACAAATGGCTACAACCAATAACAACAGTCAATAACATTTAGATATCTTATAACAACAGACAGGGCCGTCCATATATTCATCCCATTGAGTTAGCTTCATTCCCCGTTTCAGTTACCTTCATTCCTACGTCATCACTAACTTCAGTTAGAGTCATTCTAAGTGAAGCCGTTTTCTTTCAATTTCTCTAATATCGCGGATGCGTGAGCCTTTATTTGTGGTTGTTTACAATCATATCTTTATTAGTTTGCATGGCGAAACTTTTGGGATCAAGATTCAGCTTGGTTTGGCTGTAATTGGAGATTTATCGAAAACGAACGAATTTTGACCACCATCTTGAATGAAGCTAACTGCAGTTAGAGTCATCCAGTTGTGGAACAGTGATAATAGCTAAATACACTATTCACTTCCAAATCAGATATATCTTAGATTTGACATTGTTGAGTTCGACTCAACAATATACATTGGACTCAAAATTCTCATCGGTCAGCTGAAACTACGTTTTTAGTCGGAAATCAGGCTGAATTAAACAATAGGAATTAGTACAAGAAATCAACGTTTTTCATTTGTTTGGGGTGGGGGCTGTCAAATGTAGCGTTATCAGTATTTCGTATATGATAATTTCAGGCATAACCATCTTTTACATATACATTGATGTGATGTCACAATTAAATGTTAAAAGGTGTTTCAACACTATATTATAATTATCATTTTCAATTAAAGAAAAATGGTTACTCACTGTTCTGATTATAAATGTTACTGACCCTGTCCATTTTAAGACTTTATTAAATCTTAACTCCAAGTACTGAAAAGTATTTAAATCACGTGTGAATACAAAATAATTAATTGTGATTTCTCATGAAGATGTTTTGTGCGCCATCTATTTTAGAAAATGATAGAAATTCTCTCTTCATCACGCCTCATACCATCGACACCGTACAGTGACAAAATATACCATGTACCCAATTTGTTCATGTTTAGATTTATGTGCATGCTCTTGGCAAGACTTTCTAATTACGTTAACAGATTCTCAAGCAGAGCACGAGCTTTTCCAAGGTAATTCCACCCAAGTCCACGTGATGAATATAACCAACATTTTCGACCAGTCAATTATGTGGGTGGAATTACCTAGAAAAAAATTAAGCACTGCTCGAGAATCTAGCAACGTAATTAGAAAGTTAAAAGTCTTGTGGTAAAGAACTGAGAATAAGGAAACTTACTTCATAAGCACTTGTTAGCTGTAGTTTCTGGAAAAATGGTACGAACGTATGTGCTAAGATGGGAAACACCCACACATAACAGAAGCACCGAAGTACAACCATTGCTCCAAATGTATATACCTGTAATAAGTAAAATGGTATGATAGGTATAATAGGTATAATACTATAGGTAAAACAGTGTGGTTATGATCAAATTAGATGCGTAATCCTAAACTGAAACTACATGTTTACTCGTGCATTGCTTGATAAACATAGAAACATTATTTTTAGCATGTTTTTCAGTTTTCTTTGCTTTACATGAATACTTTCTATTGTCATTGCTATTTGCCATTAATAAAAACAGTAAAAAGAAACATAGCCATCCTTAGTCGGGACCTTAGTTCACAGGCAAGCCATAGCAGCGACACGCAATGGATCGGGGTGATGAATGAACTCATTGACGTTGAATGTATATATTCCTTTTGCCAATCAAGCGCAAAGATTTAAAGAAAAATGGTAGTATTGTTCACAAAATACTATAGCTAAAATTTATTTAGAGTATGTATAATACAAGACAGTGTCTTTAAAGTAGGACACAAAGACGATCGACCTGTCTTTGAAATATGTGTCGTGAATCCGACATCTTGCGAACTCGTTTACATTGCCAACACAGTACTATTTAAAGTTAAGTCCTAAACTAAATTTCTACTGACTATAATTTTCTACTTCTTTATGATTATTTCTCAAATATTTGTGTACAAATGGACAAACATATTCGTTGTTGATCGTTTGTATTAGACGCTTGCAATTTCATGGTTGTACACCGAATATTTATTTCTTCTTTGAATATTCTGTTCGTTGATTCAAATATTAGAACTTTAGCAAACGTAGGATTGGATTACTGTTTGTATTTGTCCCATTGCATCTTAAAATGCATCCTCCTAAGCAGGTGTCCAGAATCCGTACCTCCTTGGATTTTGAAGCCCTGTGATCGGAGGATGCTTAAAATGTGTTTTTATATATTAATGAAATTATCATCCGACTTTTCCCAGTAGTAGGGAAAATAGGAAATATTGGAAGAAAAAAATGATATTACTCCTAATGTAGACAGGAAACAGAATTACCTCTGATGGAATCCTTAACATTCCTTATGTAGACATGCAACTGAAATACCCCTGATGGAATCCTTAACATTCCTTATGTAGACATGCAACTGAATTACCCCTGGTGGAATCCTTAACATTCCTAATGAAGACATGCAACTAAACAACCCCTGATTGAATCTTTAACATTCCAAATGTACAGTAGGCATGCAAGTGAAATTCCCCCGATGGAATCCTTTACATTCCTTATGTAGACATACAACAAAATCACCCCTGATTGAATACTTAGCATCCTTAATGTATAAGTGAAACTTTATTACCTCAGAGGGAATCCCAACATGCCTGACGTAGGCATTCAAGTATAATAGCTTTGATGGAATCCTTTACATTCCTAAAGCAGGCATGCAGCTGAATTACCCCTGATGAAATCCTTAACATTCCTAATGCAGGCATGCAGCTGAATTACCCCTGATGGAATCCTTAACATTTCTAATGTAGACATGCAGCTGAATTACCCCTGATGAAATCCTTTACATTCCTAATGTAGGCATGCAGCTGAATTACCCCTGGTGGAATCCTTAACATTCCTAATGTGGGCATGCAGCTGAATTACCCCTGATGGAATCCTTAACATTCATAATGTAGGCATGCAGCTGAATTACCCCTGATGGAATCTTTAACATTCCTAATGTAGATATGCAACTGAATTACCCCTGATGGAATCTTTAACATTCCTAATGTAGATATGCAACTGAATTACCCCTGATGGAATCCTTAATATTCCTAATGTAGACGTGCAAGTGAAATACCCCTGATGAAATCCTTAACATTTCTAATGTAAACATGCAACTGAATTACCCCTCATGGAATCCTTAACATTACTAATGTAGACATCCAAGTGAAATACATCTGATGAAATCCTTGACATTACTAATGTAGAAATCCAAGTGAAATACATCTGATGAAATCCTTTACATTCCCAATGTATATATGCAACTAAATTACTCCTGACGGAATCCTTACCATTCCTAATGAAAACATGAACTGAATTACTCATGACGGAATCCCTAACATTTTCAATGTACCTGGTAGATATGCAACTAAATTACCCCTGATGGAATATTTAACATTCCTAATGAAGACATGCAACTGAATTACTCCCAATGGAATCCGTAACATTCCTAATGTAAACATGCAACTGAATTACCCCTGACGGAATCCTTTACATTCCCAATGTATATATGCAACTAAATTACTCCTAACAGAATCGTTAACATTCATAATGTAAACATGCAACTGAATTACCCCTGACGTGTGCCTGAATTATTCCTGATGGAATAACTTACATCTTCAATGACGTAGACATACAGTTAAATTACCTCTGATGGAATCCCCAACATTCCTATTGCTGACATGTAGCTGGCAAGGATGCTGAATGCTACTGGAACGTACTTCAGTTGCCTGTTTCCCAACATATATTCCATGACTCCCGAGTCTGCCTTGGTTGTCTTCCAGCCATGATATACGCCAATCCCGGTAGAGATGACAAGCGATATGCCAAACACGACATAATCCGCCCAATGGAACCGATTCACCTCCATCTCAGA